>CM060370.1:183945189-185145189 GCA_030545235.1 Helianthus tuberosus | reverse complement strand
GATAGCGAAAAATCCTTTTGACAGCTCCAAGATGAGATGCTTTTGGGTTGGCTTGATATCTTGCAAGCAGGCACGTTGGATACATGATATCAGGCCTCGATGCTGTGAGATACATGAGAGATCCGATCATAGCGCGATAATAAGAAGAGTTGACACTTTCTCCCTTCAAGTCCGGAGTAATCCCGTGATTAGTCGGAAGTGGGGTACCAATGGGCGTTGCATCAGACATCTGGAATCGGCTCAAGATGTCTCCAACATATTTAGTCTGATGGATGAATATCCCAGACTCAGTTTGTTGAACTTGTAGGCCCAAAAAGAAATTCATCTCTCCCATTGCGCTCATTTCGAACTTTTCCTGCATAACACTTTCAAATTGCCTGCACAAAGTATCGTTAGTAGAACCAAATATGATATCATCAACGTATACCTGTACCAACAAAAGATCTCCATCCTGTTCCTTGATGAAAAGAGTACAGTCGATAAGACCCCGGCGAAAACCGTTCTCCAACAGATAAGTAGATAAGGTTGCATACCAAGCCCTCGGTGCTTGATGTAATCCGTAGAGAGCTTTGTTGAGCAACCACACCCGATCGGGATGGATAGGATCTTCGAAACCTGGAGGTTGTTCGACATACACCTCTTCTTCAACAATACCATGCAAGAATGCACTTTTGACGTCCATCTGATAGACTTTGAATCCTTTAAAAGAAGCATAAACTAGAAAGATCCGAATAGCCTCCAGACGTGCAACTGGTGCATAAACCTCGTTGTAATCAATGCCTTCAATTTGACGAAAGCCCTGAACAACCAATCTCGCCTTGTTGCGAATGACCACTCCATGATCATCCTTTTTGCACTTGTAAACCCAACGGGTGCCAATTTTCTTGTAGTTGTCTGGTTTTTCAACAAGTCTCCAAACACCCAGCTTCTGGAATTGTTGTAGTTCCTCTTGCATTGCTTCAATCCAAGAATTATCTTTTAAGGCTTCTTTCCAAGATCTTGGTTCTTCTTGAGAAACATAACAAGCGAAGGACCAATCATTTTGAAGACCAGATTCTCTAATGGCTGAATACAAACCAGCACTTTGGTTGTTTCTCAGCTGATTACGCGTCTGCACTCCTTGTTGGACATCTCCTATGATATTTTGCTGTGGATGGGTATCGTGTATCCTCATTTCAGGATATTCAGGAACACGAACATTAACACCCAAATTGTTAATATTTAGATCAACAACCAACTCCACACCTGGAATATGCGTAGAAGTGGATGCATTCCCTTCAGCAGTATCATCAACCTGTACATGAGGAGTTTCAACAGAAGTGCCCTGAATAGGAACAACTGGAGGTGAAGTGCCTTCAGTCGCATCAAGATTTTCATCATCTTCCGATGACTCATTGTACTCAGTAGCTTCTTCAAATACCTCATTTTGAACTGTGTTGTTAACCGAATTAGAACCTTGTGGGTTAACAATAACAGGTCTAACAAATGGTGAGTCAGCTGCGTTGTCACTATCAAACAACATTCTAGCAGCTGCAGAATCTTCATCAAAGGATGGCAGATCAAAAGAGTTGAATAGCCCATCGTAGTCGAACATCCAAGGATCACCCGGAGCCCTAACAGGACTTGTATACCTTTGAACCCTTACTTCATTCCATCGCTCAATCTTTTTGGTAGTCAGATTCCAAACACGAAAATTCGGAGTAGCATATCCAAGGAAGAAACCTTCGATAGCTTTCGCGCCAAACTTTCCATCCGGCTTAATCATAGTGCATGGACCGCCAAAAGGTTCTAGAAAAGATAAATCCGGTTTCCTTTTCTGTAGAAGTTCGAAACAAGTCTTGCCATGTCTCTTAACTGTAAGAACTCGGTTTAATGTGTAACAAGCAGTTGACACAACCACTGCCCAGAACTGAACAGGAAGCTCCGACTCTACCAACATTGTTCTTGCAGTTTCAATTATCGTCTGATTCTTCCTCTCCGCGACACGGTTTTGTTGTGGAGTGTATCGAGAACTGTATTCATGAAGAATACCCTTAGAAGTACAGAACTCATCCATCACACGGTTCTTGAACTCAGTTCCATTGTCGCTTCTGATCCTCTTAACTTTCAACGTGTAGAGATTTTCCAACATTGTAAGAAGATCCTTGAGGATGCCAGGAGTATCACTCTTGTGTGCCATAAAAGCTACCCAAGAAAATCTAGAATAATCATCAGTAACCACTAAACAATAAGCATCTCCGAACGTTGTCTTGTGTCTCATAGGTCCAAAGAGGTCCATATGAAGACGTTCGAGAGGCATGCTAACAGTGTTGATTTTCTTCAGAGGGTGAGACTTCTTCGTTTGTTTCCCTTTCTGGCACGAAACACAGATATCTTGTAGATTAAAACTTCTCACGGGCACGCCATTCACAAGATTGTTTTTCACCAAATGGTTCATTTTTCTTAAGTGAATGTGTCCCATTCTTCTGTGCCAAGATATAGACTCCTTCTCCGTGGCTTTTGAGACAAAACATGTGACTTGTGCAGAAGTCGTAATCGCTTGACTCATATCAAGAATATAAAGATCATTAACTCTTGGAGCCGATAAAAGAATCCATTCTTCTGGAATCTTGAAGCCAGGTTTCAGCACATAACAACCGACATCATCAAAATCCACGGTGAACTTCTTATCGCAGATTTGCGAAACACTAAGAAGATTGTGATCAATTTGACGAACATAATTGATCTTATCAAAACATACAACACCATTGGAGATCATTCCCTCTCCAGTGATGTAACCGCCTTTGTCTACAGCGAAAGCGACATAGCCTCCTCTAATATTTCTCACATCATATAGAAGCCGTAAGTCGCCTGTCATGTGCCTAGATGCTCCACTATCAACAATCCAATGACTATTAATAGTTCCTCCTGGAACACCCTGCACGTATCATCAATGATCAGTTAAGAATGGGGACCCAAGCCTTTGTGGTCTTGGGTCATCCCTGAGCATCACGAAGGATGATCTCGATTTCTTGATGATTTTGTAATAAAACAGCTCCCCCTGAACTTTCTCCCGTCTTTGGTTTCCAAGTTTGATTTGTTTTACCAGATATAGTTTTATGAAAAGATTCTGAAACTTCTGGTTTTAAAAAATGGGAAGAACTTGGTTCCTTGTTGACTGTTTTGACTTCAGATTTTAAAGCCTTTTCAACAGCTTTGACGTTTTGACGTCGTTGCTTCGTTTCTTGTTCCTTACCAGTTCGTTTATCATGTTTTGGTGAAACGGAACGACGTTGAGGGTGAATCTTTTCAGGTGGTGCTTTCTCAACAAATTTATCCTTGGGAGTGTTTGGACAATTTTTAATGATGTGTCCAAACTCTCCACACTTAAAGCATGTTCTCCTTTCAACAAATTTTGGAGAATCTGATCGACGAGCAGATGTCGAACCCGTAGAACCTGAGGTACTTGTCTTTTCATCACACCCGTTTGTATGTTGAGTGTAATTGTTTTGATTGTCACGTTTTAAAATCTTGACTTGTTGGACAAAATCAGTGTTTGATTTATTTTCAAAAGTCGCAATTTTATCAGTACCCTCAGATGCCACGAATCTGACATCATTGCTTTTCTTCTGATAACGAGCTCCTTTTGCTTCAAATTTTGATTTAGAAACATTTGGCCTTTGAGCTCGTTGAACTGGTTGTTTACCCTTAGGAGCAATAGGTTGTTGCTTTGTTAGTGATTTTTGATTTCCAAATTGTTTCTTGATTGTAGCTTTTGGAATTTGGTCACATTGAGTTACAATGATACCTGGAATTGTCTTTCCCAAAAACTTGTTTGTATTATTTTCAAAAACTTGATCAATCGAAGATGGATTGACATTCTTAATTGGAAAATCGTGATTTGAATAGATTTTAGAATCACCAACTAAAGTGTACAACACGTTATTACTTTTAACGGCTGACACATAATTCTTGTCATTTTTGACAGGATCTATCACTTGTTTTGCAACTTGTTGCACAGCAGGAATAGGAGGATCACAAAGAATATGATTCTCAATTGGTATTTCTATTCCCTTTTTCTTATCAAGTGATTCATCCTGGTCATTCATATCTGATTCTGATTCATCATCATACGAATCATAGTCCTCAATGATTGGAGGACTTAGTTTCGTAGATGTTGAAGTTTCCAATTTATCAGATGATGTACTCGAAGAATTGTCTGATTTGAACCCTAGGCCAGTGGTAACTTCCTCATAATCAAGAGGCACACTGGGTTCAAATCGAGGCATATCCTCTTCATCAGGCATATAGGTATAATTATGTCTTAAAGGAGGCGGACACTTCTTATACCCAACACCTTTCTTGTTTCCCTTCAGTTGTTGAACGTCAATAATGTGATCGAGCACAAATCGGGAGTTAGAATAACTCTCCAACTTTTGCTTGATTGCATCATGTTCGCATGTGGCAATGGCTAATTCCTTTTTAGTTTCCTCAACAATGTTAATGTAATCATTTATACTAACTTGTTTATGATAAACAGTTTTTGTTACTTCGGAAACATTTTTCTTTAGAGTCTCAATTACAGATTTAAACTCCTTTTCGTTTCTAACCAGAGCCATATTTGCTTCTTTGCACTTGGACATTTCAACAACCAAACTTTGATTGTGACTATGAAGCTTTTCAGATTCAAGCTTCAAATCAACACAATCATTACAAACACTAGGAGCAGGAGCTTCAGAATTTTCTTGACTCGTAGAGGCAGAGACATTTGCCATAAAGGCAGTCTGATAAGAGAAAGATCCGTCTTCAGTGAAGAACTTCTCCATTTCTTGAGATGCTACAACAGCCTTCTTAATCAGAATTGATTTCTGACATTTCAACTCCTCCGCTTCATTCAACATGTTATTAAGATCAGAACTTGCTACTTCCCTCACATCAGATTCAGAATGATAATCGCCCGAAGTAGAACTTTCTTCATCAGAACTCCCGGTATAACCCGAACTGTCGTCACTTTCAGAAAATTCTTCCTTATGAACGTGCTTGATGTGATTGATGATCTTTGCATAACACGCTGTTCCTCCTTTATTTTGATCACCTTCCCCAAGTTGTAAAGACCAATTAAACCCTTCATCAGCTTGAACGGTCAATGCTCGATTTGTGTTTGAAGGACCAGACTGGTTCTGGTTGTTATTCACCGCTACTACCCCTTTTTCACGGTTATCTTGATTGGCATTGGAAGTACTTGTCTGATTTCTGAATGGATTCTGGTTACCTTGTTTACTTGGTCTGGTGCACTCACGTTTGAAGTGCCCTTTTTTGCCACAATTGAAGCATGTAACTGCTTCTTTATCGAATCCGTACTTTGTATCCTGCTTACTTTCCAAAGAACTTCTCCCTGTTCGAACCATAAAGTCCTTCGCCCTTCTAACAGCACTTGCGAACGCCCACTTTATATCCATTAACTCCATTTCATCACGGTTAATTTGTAGATAATCTTCGTTGGTCAAACTGATGTTTCCAATTTGACCTGCGACCAAACCGCAGTAAGCACTGACCATTGTATTAACGAGTTCCATATGTTCCTTTGCAACTTCAATGCTAATATTTGAGAGGTTTGATGTATCAACTTTGACTGTGTTAGGGTTTCTGGGTGGAGGATTGTTGGTATAATGAGCTTGCTGTTGTTGTGGTTGGGCTTGTGGTTGTGGTTGGGCTGGAATATAAGCACTCGGATTGAACTGAGGTTGAGTAGTGGCAACTGGAGGTGTATAAGGAATAAAAAGGACTTCCAAATAGAGGACTAGAATAAGCCTGAGCTTGAGCACTCAAATGCGCTGGCGGCCAATAGGCACTCGGATCGAAAACCGGAGGTGGAGCTGATTGTGGAAACGGAAAAGAGTTTGTATTTGATACAAACGCCATTTGTAACTTTGGTTGCTGAGCTGAACTGGAACTAGCTGACGGGATAAAACCTCCTCCATAATACATTTCGGTATTTTGAGGAGCAGGAATTCGTTTAGCTTTCCGAATTTCTTCATCATTCTTGTGTTCCAGCTTCTGTATGAATTCATAGATATTGACATTTTCAGCATCTAGAACACCGGTATGCTTTAAAAGCTCAATGTATGGGCTCCACTTCGGAGGTAGAGAGTCAGCAAACCGTGCAACGATTTCCTGTTGAGTTCCAGTAACACCATAAGCAAACATTTCACTAATCAAGTGATAAAAACGTGTAGTCATATCATTTAGAGTTTCATTTTCCAAGAACTGAAATGATTCAAACTCTTTCTTCAATAGATCATGACGAGTCTTTCTAGAAGCTGCATTTCCTTCTCCTCTTGCTACCAAAGCATCCCATAATGTTTTCGTGTCCTTACAATAAGAGAATTGATGATAGATTTCTTTGTGAAGCGCTTGTGTAAGAATAGCAAATGACTTTTTCTCGAATTCATAGGCTTTCTTGTCTTGTTCTTGCATATTAGTAAAACCCTCTGCCGTTGATGCTGCTATTTCGAGGGCATTGTTGCGTGGAGTAATGAAACACCTCCAAAGATCGGTGCTTTGCCCTTGAACGTATGTATGGAAACGACCTTTCCATGATGGAAACTCGTTCATATGGTTCAACTTTGGTGGGCGATTGTTGCTGCCCGTTTCGCTCTCGCTGAGCAAAAGATTTTGAATATTTTGATTTTGATTTGATACAAGTGCCCATTGTCCTGCACCTACAGAAGGTTGACCAAAGACATTTTTCACCCATGCTTCTGCGGAGGTCTGATCTTGACTTGGTCTCGAGTCCATACTCCAATCCCATGGACTTGTGCAGCTCATATTTGATGTATGAAGTGGAATACCTGATCAAATTCTTGAAAGCACACAGTTAGAACACTTTTACAGGTTCTCTGTTGAAAAATTGACAACAGACTCGACGAAACACTTTCCACGAAACAGACTCTGTTTCGTCGAAGGATTTATGACGAAACTGAATTTGTTTCGTCGAAATGTCTTATGACGACACTGAATTTGTTTCGTCGAAGATATTTTTGACGAAACACTTTTGTTTCGTCGTTCGGTGGTTTCGTCGTGGATAAGATTCAGACAAGTGGGTGACAGTTGGTTATCCTTTTCTGGTAACCTTTTTCAACTTAAATGATAACAAATACTGACACAGTACAAGTTTTTCAATACACAACTTTCAACACAACAACTTTCCTAATATCTGTTTCCAATATATTTCACAAATTAGATATTTTATCAAACCCTTTTAATTCCAATTTCAATGATTATTCAAGACTTAGTTTGAAGGTCTTTTGAAGATATGAAGAACAACCCAGAAATAATGATTATTCCGGCAACTTAACAACTTTCCGAAACAAGAAGTTTGCCCAAACTTTCAAATAAAACCCAGAATATTGTGTGAACATGCAATATAACAAAGGTTTTCAATAAAACTTTGACAAACAAACAATATCCAGGCAGATTTCTAAGCACTTTTTCAAGAACAACAACCACAAATACTAGAATTTTGCATAAACTTTCTATGAAAACCAAACTCTAAACATGCACACATGTAATTTTTAACAAGGTTTTCAATAAAACTTTAGCAAACAAGCAAATGATAACAGATTGTTAAGATGACTTTCCAGAAATATATGAATGTCAAGAACAGTTTTCAGAAAAACAACAACAACACTCGATATAAACCTAACTATGTTTGGTTTAAACAAGGATATGAGCCAATGCTCTGATACCACTTGTAGGTCCTGAAATCTGAGGATCGATAATGAAAACCTATCCTTGTTTATAACAAACAATGTCGTGGGTGTGGAATCCCCGTGACGGTGCAAATCAAACACAGTTAATAAAACAGTATAACACACAAGGTATAATCAATGATACACACTCGATTGATTAAATGGGATGATAACCAACAATAACTGATACACACACAGTTTTGACAGAGTAACTTTGCAGGGTTATTATCTCATCTAGTATCAAAGTGAAACCAGAAGTGTTTATATAGTCCCTGGGTCCAAGTCTCGACGAAACACAAGGTGGGTCGACGAAACAGCATATGGGCCAGACTTTGGGCTTGAAACAGCCCAACAGACGACGAAACAAGTCTGTTTCGTCGTTGATGTCGACGAAACGGATTCAATGAATGTTTTTCTATTTCGTCGTGATGTGTTCGACGAAACAAATCTGTTTCGTCGAGGGCTGCATCAGTTGTGCTGTTTGCTGAAAACAGACAGCAAACAAACAACAAACTATAAACATTACATAATGACCATAATACCCTTAACATGCAACATGCACTGTTCGTATTACATTACATATCAAATGGAGACTAAATAGTCGGACACAAGCGGATAGGAGGATATCCGACTTGGTCGACGGCAAATACATACACGATAAACGTTTAAAGACCTTACAAAATACAACGATAAGTAAGACTAGTTACAGACACAAAAGGTGCACCAACAAACATCAAGGTATGATTCTATCATCATTAGTAGTTAGATTAAGCACTTGCATGTAGTTTAACATCAAAAATTTAGGGAAAAATCTAGGTTTCTTGAACTTGAATCGGATCGAACCTCAAATTTTTGCATAAATCTATTAGCATTAGTTTAGATTCATGTTATAGGTGTCACACCCCGACCACGTAGAACATACAAAACGTGGCGGAAACATCGGGGGGTGTTGTAACAGAATTAATGTTTCACAACCATGGAAATTAAAGTTTCGTTTTATTGATTAAAAATGTTACAATGTCTTAACAAACAAATAAATACAACATAATTAACTAGTCTTGCATCTTTTATTGTCACTAAGGCCCATATCCGCCTAAGTGTATCTTGATCAATCCTATGCTTCATTTCCTGAAACACATGTGAAAATAGGTACGTCAGCATAAAAATGCCGGCGAGTACATAGGTTTTGTGAAAATAAGATTCATGACTTATGTTTAAGAAAATGTTTAGTCATGAACCTTGTAATTTGCTTTGTCTTTGTAAATCATTTGAAAAACAATAAGTTCAGATGATACGTATAATTAAGAGAATAATGCATGGTTAAATGAATAACCAAGTAAAATGAGTTTGTAAAAGATGAGTTGTTTTGTAAAACAATGTCTTGTGAAAAGTATGTTATTTGTATAAAATGTTATATGTCATAAACTGAAATGATTCAAATAACGCTACGATATGTAATACCATACAAACACTTATATATAGGAAGTACCAGCGGCGTATCCACCATGCTTGTATCATATTACACACGCATCGTTACTTAATCACTTAATCAAACCAAACCAACAATGTAAGATATCTATGTTTAAACCAATTGTCAAATGTATTGAATAATATGTCAAAGTGTTTATGTCAAGATGTATATCATGTAATGTAAAACAAATGTGATATGTATGGCTAGTGAAATGCATCAACTAAACCATAGGTGAAACACACAAAACAAAGCATTGAAGTAAAACTTGGTTTAAATCAATGTTATGTCTTGTGGAAATGCATGATCAAATGTCAATCATGTTAAAATGTCTATGTCGAAATGTCTATGTCAAAATGTCTATGTCAATATGTCTATGTCAAAATGTCTTTGTCAAATGTCTATGTCAAAATGTCTTTGTGTAAACCATGTCAAAATGTCATGTATGGTTAGTGAAATGTCTCAACTAAACCATATGCACAAAAGCAAAGTATTGAAGTAAAACTTGGTTTAAATCAATACTATGTCTTGTGTAAATGCATGCTATACTGAATATGAACATTTATGCGGTATTGTTATAATGCATACATCCAAGCCTTGAGACTGTGGCGATAAACCCTTAAACAAATTAAAGGTTTATCTAAATTATGTATATCGAATTCGGTCATTCCTTTCATCCCCATACCCAGGATGTCCGGAACGGGAGTTGTCAATTCCTATGGTACCACTACCTACTAACGAATGGCATGATCAATGTTAATGAATGTATTGTTCCAGGTTAAACAAACCAAATGTCATACCAAAAATGTAAGCATGTGAAAACGATGCACTAAGTATGTAATCAAATGAACATACGTAGCGTGAAATGTAATGAAAAACGATGTACTAAGTAATGCACACAATGGGCACACCTAGCATGAAATGTAATGTAAAACGATGTACTAAGTAATGCACACAATGGGCACACCTAGCATGAAATGTAATGTAAAACGATGTACTAAGTAATGCACACAATGGGCACACCTAGCATGAAATGTAATGTAAAACAGTGTACTAAGTAATGCACACAATGGGCACACCTAGCATAAGATGTAATGAAATCATGTACTATAATGTACTAACGAACATAGCATGTATATGATGTGAAAACAGGAAAGCATGAAAGTAACAAGTAGGCACATGTGTTCCACCCCAAAACAGTTTGGAAAACAGTAAAAGAGGGGTCTATGTACTCACTTGAGATTGCTCAGTAGTCCTTGAGTAACAACCAAACAATGCTAGAGATCACGGAAATCAAACGGCACCTAATATAGGTAACTATGTTAATTAACCGGACCTAAATCGGAAGATTGGGTAGCATTAGGGTTTGTAAACCAAATGAGTGTAGGAAGTCATATGATATGGTTTAACAAAGCCTACATACTAAATGAAACTTAACCTAAGTGCTTTCGACCCATTACGACCCGTTTAGGAAGCTTATGCTATTTTAACGCGTTCGGACCGCCTAACTAGTCCTATGACAAGTAGAATATGCTTAAACATGTTACATAATCAGTTATGTGACAAAGGTTTAGGTTACATATGCTTAATTACCAATTATACATGAAAAGGGTATTCTGGTAATTTACCTAAGGCATATAAACTACCTATCATACAACTACTTAAACGAAGCGACCATAGGGTATAACCTCGGAAGGTTATTCCCTATATACTATGGTCACCTAATGTATTTGGTCGGATCCTAATGATCGACCAAATGGGTCGAGTTCGAAGGTATAGGCGATTTATTAGATCGCCTACCCTACGACTCTAGACAACGTGGTAATCAGTGGGCATAGTCCCAAGGGACTATGACCAACGTGATTACACTCACGTTGCGAAGTTCAAACGGACTTCGCATTGACCATTACTGGTCAATGCTGAAAGTCAAACAAAGTTTGACTTTCGGACTCGAAAAGCAATAAAATAAGGAAAAGAACGAAAGAATACTTACCCAGGGTCCCCGAATGCTAATCCCGATCCAAGAATCTCAGGTATGAAACAATGGTTTCAACTTAGAGTTTCTCAAATCAGAATTCTTGTAAGTTATGCAATGGGGGGCATGGGGTATTTATAGTATTCGGTGCACCGTTGAGATCGTTTCATGGAAACCGTGATTCGATCCCATCCGTACACTTGTTGGAAGGTTATGGAAGCTAAAATTGATGCTTATCATCTGACTAAGCAAGTTAGAACATGTGGTGGAGGATCAAACAGCTGCAACTTGTGGTTAAATGCATTTAATCTGGTCAGAAGGACTGACGCGGGCCGCCTAAGGATGTTAAGATCCTGAGGCGGGCCGCCTAGGAGTCACAGATCATAACAAAGTTTCAGAAATGTCAGTTTTAGTCCCTGCACGTGTTTAAGGCCATTTCCGACACTTCTAAGGCCCGTAAAGCCAACTTTAAGGCCCTAAAATGTTTCCTAAACATTGAGGACATGAAACATGCTCAAAAATATTCCGGGTGTTGGTTCGTTTGGTCGTACGAACGCGATGTTCGCTTAATTACGACGGAATGCGCATAAGCGCGAAAAACGATCCAAATGACGCGACGAATGGATTTTTGGCAAGCCAAACACTAAAGTATAATATAGTCATGCTTACATAAATTTTTGGATGTCCGGATGTATTCAGAACGTAAGTTATGCGCGAAAATGCAAACTTGTGCACTTTTTGACACTTTTAGTCCCTGAATGACACAAAAGTTTATTTTAGCATACCGAACACCTCAAAGCCTATTTCTAAGCTATGTGAAGGATATTTATGGTATGTTTAACTTATGGTCATGCTCCGGAATGTCTGTTATAGTTCAAATTGGCATACTTTCGCAGTTTGTCAAATTTAGTCCCTATAAGCGATTTAACTTGATTTTGCCATACCAAAGCCTTTAAAACTTATTTCTAAGTTATGTAAAGGTTATTTAAGGTATGTTAAGCCTATGTCACTATTCCGGAGTGTTTGTTGCATTAAACTGGTTATATTTACGCATCGGTGCGCGTATAACCTTCCAGAAAGCGATTTAGAGTTTGAAATTGAACAAGAATTGATATGTGCAAATGATACACATATTTTTAGAAATCCCAAGTATGAAATATAATATTTCATTGGTTCGGTATTTGTTTGATGGCCGTGGAGGCACAGGTGTTACAGTCTCCCCTACTTTAGGAAATTTCGTCCCGAAATTTATTTAGAGGAAACTTGTGAGAGCTTGAAAATATGAAGTTGAAAAGATCGAACAATATTGATTAGGGTTCTGAACTTCTAGTAACCTTTAATAACATCATGATTGCAATGTAAGAGGGATACTTATATACAAGTATATGAAGCGTCATTGGTGCGTCCACCGTACCTCCATTACATCGTTCTCATTTCATTATTGTTGTCACTATCGGTTCTTACACATAATAAATCTTACTGGGTTTCTGTGTACTAAATTTCATAATTATGTACGCGTCCATAATCAGACAATTCCTTGCACAGTTCACACAGTCTATTTTATAATGCGCAGGGTAAAACCAAATGAACAATCCTGTGATGAGTGTGACTAGACCGCCATAGAGTCCTTTTAATTAAATCAATAAATGATCTAAATAGACTATCAAGGAGTCTGTCCAGCTACATCACTAGATGTCATTCTTTAACCAGATTGCGAATCAATCTTTTAACTAGACCACTAAAAAGGGTCTCTTATGAATCATGGAATGGTACTATATAATCCAAGGGTCTTAACTATTACATAGAAGCCCATTAAGGATTTAAGGTAGTACCTTTTTGAATATCCTACTACGAATCCCTCATATGAAGATATGAAAGATTCTACGAGGATTTGGATAACGAATATCCAGAGTATACCCAAAACACAAAAATGCATAAATGAAAACACAAAATATGCAAACACATAATCACATAACCACAAAATTTTTTTGTTAATTTGTCTTGTTACTTGCGTACATGCATTTAAAGCACACTAGGAATCCATTCAGCGGATTTCATTTGGTACTTTAAACGTTATCAAGAATCTAACTATAAAGATAGAAAGATTTTTGAAGAGAAAATTCGATTTCGATTATAAAGAACCGAAATGTTCGAATTAAGGTACATAAGGAATCCAATTAAGAACTCTGATTTGAATGATGATCATCCACAAGGGTCTAATTATGGAGATAAAAAGATCCCATATGGATTTTAGAAGTTGAAGATGCTTTGAATTCTTGCACGGGATGTGCTTAAGTCAAAACATGAAGTAAAATGCTTATGAGGTTGAGATGCTAGATATGTCAAGGCGACATATGAAGCAGAATTTGAAGGTTAAGTAAATGTGTGAGGAAAATATATTTGGAAAACTATGCATGGGAAAAAAAATGTTTTTGAAACCTTATATATAATATTTTGAAATCATAAAGTAGGTGTACTAGGTAAGTATATTTATAAAAAATGTTTTAAAATCATGCGAGATGAATTTTGAAATTATGTATAAGGTTTTTGAAAAAAATTATATGATGCTTTTCGAAATCATGCACTTGATAAGAAAATGTATTGTGTTAATATTGTCTTCAGACGATATGAAATATTTTGAAATTTGAAAGGTTGGTTTTGATAACATGGCCAATGTTTTTGAAATAACATAGACAATGTATCTAGAAAAATTGTTTTCAAACTATATGAAATGTTTTGAGATCATGAAGATTGTTTTTGAAATACCTGTACTGTGTATGTTGAAAAATCAAAACGTAATGGGTATGAGATTTGAAAATATCCTTAGTTATCTAACCAAGGATTCAAAGGCACAGATGTGCAGAAGCATGATTACTCATAATGTCACTTTATTTTCTGTACTTCGTATCTTAGAATGAAACGAGTACTTAAAATTTTTGAAGGAATCATGAGCGATCATTTGAAAGAGAGAATCATAAGAGTAGTTTGTAAGGAACATAGTTCCTTAATACAGGTATTACAGGGAAATGCCATAAACACATGTAATTATACTTGTATATCAGAATTGCGAACAACAACTTTTATTTATGAACAAGACATATTGTTTCACAATACACGAGAACAAAAGAAACAAAGGCATAAGACAGCAATATCCTTTGTTCAGCCGAATGCTCATCCAAGGGTTGGATTTGCATTAGCAAGCTTTGGGCAGTTGTGGCGGAAGTGACCAATCTCTCCGCAGTTGAAACATGAACCCAGTGGGAATTTCGCAGCATTCCCTTGAACCGGAGCTTGAACCTGAGCAGCCTGATTTTGTCCCAAACGACAAACTTTGGCCAAATGCCCAAGTTTACCACATGTCGTGCATTGCCAGCAAACTTGTTGTAACGCGTGATGACCGTTGCAGCGTGCACAATGAGGTGCAGTACCGGCATATGCTTTCTTTGCAGGTGGCTGAGCTGGTTGGTTGGGGAATGCTTTACCATTGTGAGCGATCATGGCGAAGTTCTGAGAAGCCTTTCGCTTCTTAGACTTCTTAGGGGATTGTTCATCCATGGTCTTTGATTCCCCGATTTGTTTCTTGGCTGATGGTGCTGTCACCTGACTAGGTCCTGCCTGTCTTGGTGACCCTTGAGTGGCTTCATCCTGGAGACGATACATGGCAGTAGCCAATTCAACAGCCTTCAGGACTACTTCGCCTATTCGTAGGGTAAATTTGGCAGTCTGCTCGGATATCTGGGCGTCATCGTGATGAAGAAACATTCTAGAAGAAAATGAAAGATTTAGGAAGAAACAAGTGGAAGGTTTTATCGGGTAATCAAAGCAGAATGGTAACGCATGAAAATTGCGATCATTTGTTTGTTACCTAAGGTAAACAAATGAGATGGTGACTAATCAAAGTAAACAGGTCTTATTAATGTATCACTGAAGACATGCTCGCCTATAAGTGAACACTCATCCCAAGAATTCCCAGGTAAGCACAACTGGTCTCGCGTCTGATGAGATGTATACGAAGTGCTTGCCTAGACAGAAAACCCAGAATACAGGCATTCACCCTTCCAGTTTGCACGTGTTCACATTATAAGACCCAAACTTTGACGAGATTTTGAAAATTCAAAGGGGTTCAAAACCATATAACAGAGAGTTCAAAACCTTATAACTGAGGGTTCAAAACCTTACAATAGAGGGTTCAAAACCTAGAAATCAATCATCCTTGAACAGATGATTAGTTTTCAAAGCGGTTTTGAAATTTATGTTCTTGTTGTGGCTGTCACCTAAGGATAGGTGACAGTATTGTTTTATGACTAAACGCAAGTAAACTCGCGTTAGGGTCCTAAGAAGGTTATAGACTAGGTCAAAGTATTACTAATAACCTAATTCCCTATAACCATGGGCTCTGATACCATCTTTTCTGTCACACCCCGACCACGTAGAACATACAAAACGTGGCGGAAACATCGGGGAGTGTTGTAACAGAATTAATGTTTCACAACCATGGAAATTAAAGTTTCGTTTTATTGATTAAAAATGTTACAATGTCTTAACAAACAAATAAATACAACATAATTAACTAGTCTTGCATCTTTTATTGTCACTAAGGCCCATGTCCGCCTAAGTGTATCTTGATCAATCCTATGCTTCATTTCCTGAAACACATGTGAAAATAGGTACGTCAGCATAAAAATGCCGGCGAGTACATAGGTTTTATGAAAATAAGATTCATGACTTATGTTTAAGAAAATGTTTAGTCATGAACCTTGTAATTTGCTTTGTCTTTGTAAATCATTTGAAAAACAATAAGTTCAGATGATACGTATAATTAAGAGAATAATGCATGGTTAAATGAATAACCAAGTAAAATGAGTTTGTAAAAGATGAGTTGTTTTGTAAAACAATGTCTTGTGAAAAGTATGTTATTTGTATAAAATGTTATATGTCATAAACTGAAATGATTCAAATAACGCTACGATATGTAATACCATACAAACACTTATATATAGGAAGTACCAGCGGCGTATCCACCATGCTTGTATCATATTACACACGCATCGTTACTTAATCACTTAATCAAACCAAACCAACAATGTAAGATATCTATGTTTAAACCAATTGTCAAATGTATTGAATAATATGTCAAAGTGTTTATGTCAAGATGTATATCATGTAATGTAAAACAAATGTGATATGTATGGCTAGTGAAATGCATCAACTAAACCATAGGTGAAACACACAAAACAAAGCATTGAAGTAAAACTTGGTTTAAATCAATGTTATGTCTTGTGGAAATGCATGATCAAATGTCAATCATGTTAAAATGTCTATGTCGAAATGTCTATGTCAAAATGTCTATGTCAATATGTCTATGTCAAAATGTCTTTGTCAAATGTCTATGTCAAAATGTCTTTGTGTAAACCATGTCAAAATGTCATGTATGGTTAGTGAAATGTCTCAACTAAACCATATGCACAAAAGCAAAGTATTGAAGTAAAACTTGGTTTAAATCAATACTATGTCTTGTGTAAATGCATGCTATACTGAATATGAACATTTATGCGGTATTGTTATAATGCATACATCCAAGCCTTGAGACTGTGGCGATAAACCCTTAAACAAATTAAAGGTTTATCTAAATTATGTATATCGAATTCGGTCATTCCTTTCATCCCCATACCCAGGATGTCCCGAACGGGAGTTGCCAATTCCTATGGTACCACTACCTACTAACGAATGGCATGATCAATGTTAATGAATGTATTGTTCCATGTTAAACAAACCAAATGTCATACCAAAAATGTAAGCATGTGAAAACGATGCACTAAGTATGTAATCAAATGAACATACGTAGCGTGAAATGTAATGAAAAACGATGTACTAAGTAATGCACACAATGGGCACACCTAGCATGAAATGTAATGGAAAACGATGTACTAAGTAATGCACACAATGGGCACACCTAGCATGAAATGTAATGTAAAACGATGTACTAAGTAATGCACACAATGGGCACACCTAGCATGAAATGTAATGTAAAACAGTGTACTAAGTAATGCACACAATGGGCACACCTAGCATAAGATGTAATGAAATCATGTACTATAATGTACTAACGAACATAGCATGTATATGATGTGAAAACAGGAAAGCATGAAAGTAACAAGTAGGTACATGTGTTCCACCCCAAAACAGTTTGGAAAACAGTAAAAGAGGGGTCTATGTACTCACTTGAGATTGCTCAGTAGTCCTTGAGTAACAACCAAACAATGCTAGAGATCACGGAAATCAAACGGCACCTAATATAGGTAACTATGTTAATTAACCGGACCTAAATCGGAAGATTGGGTAGCATTAGGGTTTGTAAACCAAATGAGTGTAAGAACTCATATGATATGGTTTAACAAAGCCTACATACTAAATGAAACTTAACCTAAGTGCTTTTGACCCATTACGACCCGTTTAGGAAGCTTATGCTACTTTAACGCGTCGTGCGCGTGAAACGCGTTCGGACCGCCTAACTAGTCCTATGACAAGTAGAATATGCCTAAACATGTTACATAATCAGTTATGTGACAAAGGTTTAGGTTGCATATGCTTAATTACCAATTATACATGAAAAGGGTATTCTGGTAATTTACCTAAGGCATATAAACTACCTATCATACAACTACTTAAACGAAGCGACCATAGGGTATAACCTCGGAAGGTTATTCCCTATATACTATGGTCACCTAATGTATTTGGTCGGATCCTAATGATCGACCAAATGGGTCGAGTTCGAAGGTATAGGCGATTTATTAGATCCCCTATCCTACGACTCTAGACAACGTGGTAATCAGTGGGCATAGTCCCAAGGGACTATGACCAACGTGATTACACTCACGTTGCGAAGTTCAAACGAACTTCGCATTGACCATTACTGGTCAATGCTGAAAGTCAAACAAAGTTTGACTTTCGGACTCGAAAAGCAATAAAATAAGGAAAAGAACGAAAGAATACTTACCCAGGGTCCCCGAATGCTAATCCCGATCCAAGAATCTCAGGTATGAAACAATGGTTTCAACTTAGAGTTTCTCAAATCAGAATTCTTGTAAGTTATGCAATGGGGGGCATGGGGTATTTATAGTATTCGGTGCACCGTTGAGATCGTTTCATGGAAACCGTGATTCGATCCCATCCGTACACTTGTTGGAAGGTTATGGAAGCTAAAATTGATGCTTATCATCTGACTAAGCAAGTTAGAACATGTGGTGGAGGATCAAACAGCTGCAACTTGTGGTTAAATGCATTTAATCTGGTCAGAAGGACTGACGCGGGCCGCCTAAGGATGTTAAGATCCTGAGGCGGGCCGCCTAGGAGTCACAGATCAGAACAAAGTTTCAGAAATGTCAGTTTCAGTCCCTGCACGTGTTTAAGGCCATTTCCGACACTTCTAAGGCCCGTAAAGCCAACTTTAAGGCCCTAAAATGTTGCCTAAACATTGAGGACATGAAACATGCTCAAAAATATTCCGGGTGTTGGTTCGTTTGGTCGTACGAACGCGATGTTCGCTTAATTACGACGGAATGCGCATAAGCGCGAAAAACGATCCAAATGACGCGACGAATGGATTTTTGGCAAGCCAAACACTAAAGTATAATATAGTCATGCTTACATAAATTTTTGGATGTCCGGATGTATTCAGAACGTAAGTTATGCGCGAAAATGCAAACTTGTGCACTTTTTGACACTTTTAGTCCCTGAATGACACAAAAGTTTATTTTAGCATACCGAACACCTCAAAGCCTATTTCTAAGCTATGTGAAGGATATTTATGGTATGTTTAACTTATGGTCATGCTCCGGAATGTCTGTTACAGTTCAAATTGGCATACTTTCGCAGTTTGTCAAATTTAGTCCCTGTAAGCGATTTAACTTGATTTTGCCATACCAAAGCCTTTAAAACTTATTTCTAAGTTATGTAAAGGTTATTTAAGGTATGTTAAGCCTATGTCACTATTCCGGAGTGTTTGTTGCATTAAACTGGTTATATTTACGCATCGGTGCGCGTATAACCTTCCAGAAAGCGATTTAGAGTTTGAAATTGAACAAGAATTGATATGTGCAAATGATACACATATTTTTAGAAATCCCAAGTATGAAATATAATATTTCATTGGTTCGGTATTTGTTTGATGGCCGTGGAGGCACAGGTGTTACAATAGGAAGTAAATCAACTTGTATTGTTTGAAGATTCGCCCGATTTCTCACAAAAACCCCAAACCCTTGTTTTTGAACCGAAAAAGATAAAATTGAAGGGGTAAACGGTTTGTTTTGAGAAAAACGGCGCTTGGGGTTTCATTTTCGGGGAAACCCCCCCCTCCCCTACTGGACCAAAAATTTTCAAGTTTTCGGGACCGGGTCGAAAAATGGGATTTTTAGGAAACAGACATCTGGACACGGGGTCGTGCTCGTTGAGCACGGGGGCGTGTCCAGCCAAAATCAGGTGAACTCGGGGCGTGTCCGCTAAACACGGGGTCGTGTTCAGCCGACTGTTTTCGGTTTTCTCCGAAAATTTCAC
This sequence comes from Helianthus tuberosus, assembly GCA_030545235.1. Taxonomy (NCBI): domain Eukaryota; kingdom Viridiplantae; phylum Streptophyta; class Magnoliopsida; order Asterales; family Asteraceae; genus Helianthus; species Helianthus tuberosus. The sequence continues at coordinate 185,125,463 of CM060370.1, read as the reverse complement.
TGTTTCTTGCTAATTGTTTGGTGTTTTCTTTTTCAGATGGCCAAGAAATTCACCCGATTCAATCCAAATGAGTTGGATGCTAAAGCAAGATACGATGTGCTAAGAACTAGGCCGGAGGAGTATCCACGACAAGTATGCATGGATCTTCTAGGAGCAGTGAACCAGCTAGACCGATTTAACAACATTGTCACCGGCCCACTAAGAGCCGCCCTGTGCACTCGGCTTCGCTCAGTCCATGAATACAACATGGAATTCTACAGCACGTTCGCTTTCAAGACGAGAGCCGATCCATTTGATAATGATGGGGTAGAATTCCGTTGTGGGGGAACTGTGTACTCAATCTCGATAGCACAGTTTGGGGCAATAGTTGGGCTGTACGCAGAGGAAGATGCCGAGGATGAAGAGAACACCGGCGGTCTACGTGAAATTCCAGAAAATCAACGCCAAGCTGCTTGGGCCCAAATAGGAGATGGCAACTATAATCCGAGCCGAACTAAGAGCACACAACTGAGAGACCCTCTTTACCGCTATATCCACGTGGTCCTCACCTACTCTCTTAGCCAAAGGCACGACAACAGCGGCGTTGTAGGGTTACGAGATCTGGTGGTCCTCCATTGCATTCACACCCGTACCAACCTTGATGTTCCATATCTACTACTCTGAAACATGCACCTGAACCAACTTGCTACTCCCCCGACACCTATCTTCTTTGGAGGGTGGATTTACCGCCTTTTCAAACATTTTGTTGATAGGATGCCAAGGTCTTTCCAAAAGAGCCCACGATCGGGGAGGGTGGACATGGTCATTTGCCGCTCCATGAACTTGATCTATGAAGCGGATGACGGGACGGTCAGTTTTCAAAGAGTTCAAGGGCATGCATGGAACCCGCAAGAGGTACTCGTCTTACACGCACCACACATCCGTCCTCATCCTCAGTACCACTACCAGCCCCAGGGTGATCTGGGTCAATCCTCCTCTCAAGGAGGCGGTTTTCCTAACTTTCAAAGTTTACATGATTTATTACAGGAAAACCTTATGTGCACCAGGAACACCTACAACATGGCCAGCAACACGTATGCCCGGGTCGGAGCAATAGAGAGAAACATCTCCGACATACAGGATGACATTGGGAACATCCAGGAGTACATGGCGGGGCACGGAGGGGACGATGATGATGAAGATGAGGACATGGATTGAGCGGAGGAGTGGAGGTAGGATCAGCCGATTGGAGGTCTATCGGGTTAACCCCTTATTCTCATGAACAATTACTTGGCCTGCGTGCCGTTTGTTGAACAATTTTATTTCCTTAACACTTTTAATTTTCTGCATTTCTTTTATTTTAACTTTGTGATGTGGATGGTTGAACAATGGTAATTTAGGATGTTGGCTATTGTTTGGTGTGGCATTTATTAGTTAAACAGGTACATACGAGGCTTAGAGCACTAAACATTAGTGCCACTAAAGCCGGGACAGCAAAACCGAAGCTAGAGACATGTTTTACACCTTTGCAGTTTGTCCACACGGGGTCTTGTTCAGTCGACACGCCCCCGTGCCCATCGCCTAGACCTGCTGTTTGTTTAAACTATGCAGACTTTCGCTAGACACGGGGCAATGTTCACCAGACACGCCCCCATGTCCACTTTCTGTAAGTTTTCGTTACTGGCAATCTGACCATGGGGTCGTGCTCAGCAAGCACGGGGCTGTGTCCAGACGCCCCGTAACATATATTTTTGCTTTTTCACACCTTTTTACACATTCAATCAACTTAAAAACTTATTTTTGGGAGACATTGAGGACAATGTGTAATTTAAGTGTGGGGGGGGGGGAGGGATGCTAAAACCTTGAATTTTGCAAGTCCTAATTACAAGCCTTACACAAAACTCTATTGGAACCGCTAAACACCCCAAATTTTTTCAAAAACTTTTCATTTTTTTACTTGTCTTGGTTTAAATTGGGAATAACAAGTTTTAAAAAGGTTATATTTTTACAAATTTACAACCGATAACGTCGTGATAAAAAGAACCAACATAAGAAAATTATGAAACGGCATGACAAATCAAGTTAAAATTTGATTATATATACTTGATCACATAAAAACCCATTCCCACAAAAAGTGAGTTTTGAGCCTTTATTGAGCATACAAATACACATCTTTAAACTAAATGCTCATTTTTCGTTTCTTGTTTGAATAGCCGCTTGGTTTCTTACGACTCTATAACTTGCCACGACGATACATTCTCGGTCCTTACCAACTTAAACCCAAGTAAGTAAATGATGGAGGCATTAGGGCTAACCCTTTTTTCTTTTCAACACCATTATTTTTCTTTTTTTTACCACCTACCCAAAATCCCCCTAGTTAACCCCTTTGAGCCTAAACCTTTTCATTTCTAAACCCACAAACAAACACCCTTTTAGCCACCAAAACCCTTTTTCATTTTAAACCCTTTATTTTAGTAAAAAGCTCGGTTTTTCATGTGACATTCCTTATAAAAAAATGAAGTCAGGAAATAAAGAAACAAGTTCATCAAAAAGAACTTTGTTTGAATAATTGCTTCATTAGAATAAAAAGTTACAAAAATAAAAGTATTACGAAAACCGACGCTTTTCACGCCTTCCGCCCTTTTCTACTAACCACTAACCCAACCACCTACCTTTAACCCAAGCCTACCCCTTCCCCAAAAGTCCTCTTGATATTTACAAAGGTTTATAGTTAAAAAGGATGATGATTGATTGCTTGGCAAGCATATGGTAGAAGTAAGTTCCATGCCGCTCTCGAGTGTTTCACAAAAATACATTTTCGGCCGAGTGTTGAGTGATCTCCCTGAGGTATGTGAACTTGTATATAAATAGAATTTTAAAAAAGGCATGTTATGCCCAAATAAATAATTTCTCTTATGAAATGCTCTAAATAAATCATTACGAATAGGATTGTAAATAACATAAAAATAAAACCAAATAAAAATCTTGGAATCCCGACGCTCAAGACAAGCCCAAAACCTTCTCTTCTACCCATTCCATTTGGGAGTGTAAAGCCACATTATAAAGAGTTTTGCTTGAGGACAAGCAAAGATTCAAGTGTGGGGGTATTTGATGTGTGTAAAATGCAACATATAAATTACATCAATTGTGGCATAAAACTAACCCTTTTTTAGTAGTAATGTTGGAAAAAGTATGTTTTTGTCTTCCTTTTGTATTTTCAGGATTAAATGAGCTCAAATGAACTAAAGAAGCAAAAAGGTAGCTAAATCTAACATAAATACAAGAAAAGGAATAAACATGGCATGCCCGACCCATCGACAGCATCCTTCCAAGCAAAAACAAGAGAACAGAAGGCTGAAGACGCCCCGTGCTCAATGAGCACGGAGGCGTGCCCAAGTGGCTGCAGAAAAGATAAAGTTGTAGAAGCTTCTATCACCCACCACGGGGGCGTGTCCACCGGACACGGGGCAGTGGTCAACGCAAAGATTTGCAGAATCCAAGCAAATATTGATAGTACAGATACGCTTCTGCATACGGGGCCGTGCCCAGCGGACACGGGGGCGTGATCAACTAATCTAGACAAACTGCAATTAATGAAGAAAGAGAAGAGGGATGGACACGGGGCCGTGCCCAATGGACACGGGGCCGTGTCCGGGCTTCTGTGCAGGCTATAAATAGAGGCGCTTGGCTCACTTGCAACTCATCCCTTGGCAAACCACCTCTCTCACACTTCACCCACTCACCACCACCATCACAACCCACATCCACCACCATCATCCATCATCCATCATAGAGTGTGTGTAGTAGTCTCGGGATCCAAGATTGATAGTAAGAGTTCTTGACAATCAAAGGCCATGTTTACCTAAGTCTCTTACATCACTTGGTGAAGACAAGCATTTAGTGTAATACTTTTTATTTTTAATCTTTTCGCACTTTTTATTTGGTTATGTATTAATGACTTTAATAACTAGTTTCTTATGTTGAAGGTGAAACTTCCTTATCATTTGTCCGTGGTGTCTTGGCGTTATTTTACTCTCTATATAAAATAAAAGATTTACACCATTCATATCTCCACGGTCTATATTGAGATATGTTGGCTACCTGATCGGGGGTTAAGGGAATGGTTTGGTAAGTGTCTTGCCTTGTTCAGTGTATAGATCCTGCAAGGACCTGGGTCAAGCTTAGTAGGACCTCCTTCAATACCCATTGGTATTGGATTGCGGGGGTTCAAATTTCTTGATCCCCTCATATGTAAACTACTATTAATATATTAACCCGACTACTTAGGATTGTATCCCTGCTGACTCAAACTACTTAGCCGAGGGTAACGTCACCTTCAAAAGAGGGGCCTACCACATTACGCATTAATAACTTAATTAATTATCTTTCAATAATCCAACCTTTTTGGATTGTATCCTTGCTGACTCAAACTACTGGGTTGAGGGTAACGTCACCTTCAAAAGAGGGGCCTACTACTATAACTAAGATAATCTCTTAAAGAGTGCAAAAGTGCGGAAATAATCAAAGGTTACACTAAAGGCGAGTCAGATCCAAGTGATTCATCTTGTCTATCTGTTTTATTTTTATTTTTATTTTCAGCATTTTTAGTTTTTATTTTCATGTTTAAACCTTTTTCTAAACTTTTGATTTGATTAGACGTTGAGGATAAACCGGTATTAAAAGCTCTTGTGTCCTTGGACGACCTCGGTATCTTACCAACACTATACTACGCTCACGATGGGTGCACTTGCCCATATGTGTGTTTAGTGTTAGTAGAATATCATGTTTTATAAATTTAAAACTTGACTAAAGTGTTAAAAAGGGCTAAAAAATATAGTTCAGATCATATCACACCTAACGCACATCAATCATACAAAAGCTTTGGTGTGTACAAATGATAAATGTGAAGGAGTCGACATCTATTCTATTCTGCGGTTTGAGATTACAGTTTTATTTCCTTATACTAAATACTAATATGAAACACACTTCTGTTATTAGTAATACTAATGTTTTCATTTGTTTTTAACTTTGATAGCTTCAAGATACCTATCAGGGTGCAAGACTCTTCCGGTACTGTGTCTTTGACACTCTTTGATTACGAAGCTTACAAGATTCTTAAGAAATCTGCCAAAGAGTTACCTGCAATCCAAGATCAGGTAATAAATACATGCATTCAGTTATTTGGCTATGTAGTAAATATAATTTAAAATTATTTTTTTATAAAATTGTAGGTTCTCAATTATGGAATCATTGTGCTCATAGTAATTTATATTAATTTTTATAAAATCATAGGTTGTTAATTTTGGAGAGATACCGAACCCATAACCTGAGATTTTTGACACATTGATTGGAAAGAAGTATGCGTTCATCATAAATGTTAAAGACTATAACATTGAGCATCAGGTTGAAAACTATGGTATTGCAATGGCCACTAACGATGATGAGATCCTTGCCGCGCTCTACGCCAAATTCAATCTTAACCAGGTTTAAATCTTCATTATGTCATTCTTTTCATTTCATAGTCATATCGTTTTGAAATAGATTTATACCATTGTGTGTATTTTATGTTATTGTGTATTATGTACTTAAAGCATGAGCAGTCCGAATCGTTGGATGTTCCAAATTCCTGCAGTTTGTCTACTCCTGTTGACCTTATGAAGGTAATATAACAATTTGGTTATTTTTACTAAATTTTTTGAAACATTAATACTTATTGTCTTTTTATATTAGGATGAGATGTCATGTAGCGGTGACAATGTTACACCTGCATCCAAAGCACTCGTAGGCAATAAGAATCCCTCTTCTGACGAAACAAAACGTAATATTCATGAAGTGTGCGACGTAGATGATGCATTAGGTTGTTCCTCGACTAAGCGCCGCATGAGTGATGAACTGTCTCAGGATGAAGATGCTGGTTTTTCGAAGCTTTTGATTCCCAAGATTGAGAAATAGTTTTCTCTGTATTTTCGAAAACATTTACGTGTTGTTTCATATGCTTTTGGCACGTTGAACTTATGGTTTTCGTTTTGTTGGTTTTGGGTGTTTGGTGTTGTTATGTTTTGGACTGATTGTGTGGTTTTGAATTTTCTAAAAGTTATCTGCTTATTATACTGTTTTATTCTAATATTATAATGAGTATGACCTTTTTTGCATATTATAATGTGTATGTTAAATAAATATTGAGATGTTCAATATTCAATATTTATGTTTAAAACTTATGTGTATGAAGAGAAGCAACAATTTATAATATATATTGTATAAACCCAAATAACAATTTTTTTATCTACAAACATTTGTAATCTTTAAGCATTTTTAATCTTATCATCTTATCTCATAATTTATATAGGATTATCAGTGGATGTGGTTGTTCTTTATTGGTTTTTACCGTTATCCCTGGCCACTAAGGTTTAATAAGTATCTGTCATATATTACAGTTTTTAAAAAATATTTAATCTGTCCCTGTTTCTCCCATTAATTTATTTAAGTGGTCTCATTCAATAACTTATTTTTATACTTCAAATTTTGTCTAAGTGATTCAAAGTAGGGTGTTCAGAAAAAACCGTAACCAAGTAAAAAGCGTAAACCGAAACACATTTTATTCGGTTTTTTGTTCGGTTTATGGATCCACGATTTATTTTATTTGTTTTGTTTGGTTTATTTGGATAACTGAAAAAAAATCGTTTAACTTAATTATTTATTAAATAAAGATAATAATATTTTATAAATCATATACAAATAAACCATAAACCTAACCAATGAACACCTGATTTACATTCTAGAAATATTACAAAATTTGTTGTTAATGTTTTCTCAATGTAATAGATTCCTTGAAATAATTAATTCAATAATTTGAAACAATCCTATTTTGCTTTTCATGAAATGATTTTTAATTAGAAAATGATAAAATGAAATATTATAATTTATTGAGGATATGTGAATCCCTAGGTATGACATATTATAATTCAAAATTTAAAAACCACTGTTTGGTTCTATTTTTTTAATGTTCCTGATCTTTTACTCTTTCTTCTTTTGAATCCTTCTCCTTCTCTCACGTATGTAATGTATGGGAATTCACGTTCATCTTCTACGGCTCCTAATTCATCTCAACGAAATTTATACAGTAAGTGAAATGCTAACTTCTTAACTCATCCTTTGCCAAAACAAAATCAGATTTCAGATTGAAATGATAATTCTACTTGGTTTTTTTGTAGGTCCTCTTATGAGAACTCCTCTTTCAGATATCTCAAATAGATCTCCTCTTTCAGATATCACAAATGGTAATAGCTCTTGAATTTGATTATAAGTATACTTTTTTCCGTTTTATGTTTTCAAGGGGACTGATTCTTGTGTTTCGTACATATTATACTTTCTTTGTTATTCAGTTACTTCACCGGATGAAAGGCGTAAGCTTCGAAAATTAATACTTTATAATAAGAAATCAAAGAATGCATCGTCATCATCAACCAATGTTCGTAACATCTTTTCTGACAATGCAAATTTGCTGGAATTTTCTGATACTACAGACCAACATATGTACTCCATTACACGTCGAGCAGTTAGAAATGCTACTGGTTCTTTAATTTCAACTACACCAGGTTTGTATTTTGTTTCTTTATTATTTCTTTTGATAAATACGTTACTAAACAACATACCGGTACTAACATGTATGTTTAAATATTGAATGTTCAGATAACGGCATAAACATAGGTTGTAACACCCCGTGTTTCGGAAAGTCAAAGTTCAAGTCAAAGTCAAAGGAAGAAAAGATCGCTAATTGCGATCTGTCACTCCTTGCTTAACTATTGATTTGGCTTCCTTGATTTGTAATCGAACTCTATTATTTAATTGCTTTAGTTGTATTATGTGGAGTATCTATAATAATCGATGTTTATCGCTTTATCTCTAATCGCATCGCAATCGCGCTCGCAACTTGAATTACAGGTTCTGTATATTGTTTTACGTGTGTGTGTGTTATTTACGTGTTACTTGTGCATGTTTACTTTATGTTTGTGGTGATCAATCGAAATGCAATCGCAACTCTATCGCAACGCTAACGAATCGCAAACGCTAAACGCAAGTTATTTAGGATGATTGTATGTTAAATACAGTATTTGTGTGATTATTATTAACCAATCGCATCGCATAATCGATACTCACTTAAACGCATCGCAACACTCAAAACACGAAACGAAACATCGAAATTGTGACAACTCGTATTTCCGAACCTATCTTGTACTTTGATGTGATGTAAACACTAGGTGACTATGTGAATTGAATGATTAAATGGAATGCTATGTTATGTGAATATGTGTTGTGCTAGTATATGTTTATATGCTGTCTGTCACGAAATAAAACCGAATGCACAACACCACTCGATCGCACAAGCTCATTTGGGCTATACTCCTTACATCCGATCAAAGGGCGGCCCAAGGTGGGGTTCGGCCCACTCCCCTTATTCGCTCACACACTCCATTAGGGAGTTGTTTTTCTCATTTGTTGTTAATCACACAATATCACACCAAACCCTAGTGCTCTCTCTCTCTCCCTCACGAACCCGACGGCAGCCAAACATTCTCTCCATCGAAGATCTCTGTGTTCGGATCAATTCCCTACTCTCTCCTTAATCGGTTAGTGTTCATGATTATGTGTTGTTGTTCGATTGATGTTTATATGATGATATAATGCTATTAATATAGAGTGATTGTTTGATGTGATTGAACCGATTGGTATGAAATGCTAGATCAAGTAATCACGTGAAATGTTTGGCGAATTTAAATTAAATTGTTCTTATTGCCGATCATGTGAGTGGGCCGCACATGGTGATCTTCAAATTGTTGTGTATCCATTAATTGAGTTTGTCGGCTATGATTTATTTTGGTCCAATAATCTTTGAGTTGATTATATGGTGGTCGGCCATTGTAGTTTATTGTGATGATGATTCGGTTTTGTTGATGGATATGTTAAACATTAATGTGATAATAGGGATTGTTTTGATATACATGAATGGTATAATGTTAGTAGAGGCAAAGAACTTGGGATATGATAATCATATGAATCCACACATGATTCTGACAACCTAATCACTAACTCACATGCAACAATTATTATAACAATTGGTTTGGTAAATTGTAGCTTGTCCTTTTAAATGCATAGACCCTAGGTGACCCTTTTTGACTTTGATAAAAGAATAGATGTGATGGTTCCTGCATTGAAATGATGATTGTTATTATGATTGTTTATGATTAGAATACATATGAATTGTGGATGATTACTGGGTTTGATCGAACAATTAGGATGGAAACTGTTAATTGATTATTGTAAATAAAGAAACAATTAAATGATCGTAACTGATTAACACAAATATCGGATGTTGTAAACTGGTCGCACAAGACCCCTAGTCGCACAAGGGGTCCATTCGCACAAGACTTGTCAATCGTACAAGTTGTTATGCTGATTGGGCCGATCAAGCCCAAAGTCAGTCGCACAACCCAAGTAGATCGCACAAGTCTACTTGGATCGCACAAGTCACTTATATGTTATATACTTAGGCCGAGAATGTGTTATTGATCTGTTATGATAATTGGGCCGGGATACATTGGATCGCACAACATGTTGTGGAGCGCACAACATGTTGGGCCGAGTGCTATTGGGCTTATTTAAATCGCACAAGTTGAATGTATTGTTTGACTGTTAAAATGCTGCCATGATCTATACGTGCATGAAACCTGTTAGTTATGCGTAAACTTATGTGCATTACTTGAGTCAAAACCTGACTTGTATGGTAACCCTATTAGGACGCGGTTGACCACTCATAGTTCAAGAAACCCTTTTGTGTATCTGCCGAGCAAACCAAGGTGAGTTCACACAGCCAAGGCATGGGATTCCCAGGATGGGAATGGGTTGGATTATTTATTCGTTCAGTTTATGGAACTTAGATATATGATTCCCGGTAGAGGAAGGATTATGGATAAGAACAAGACTAGACTGGTTATACTAATTTAAACGATCTCCGCACACACGCCAAGGGTCGGCCGCGATATTATGACAATCTTCGCACACATGCCTAGAAAGGGCCGCGAACTATATACTCTAATCTTCGCAAACATGCCAGGAAGGGCCGCGATACTACTATACCTGGTCTAGCAAACATGGGAAACCCCCACTATACTTCGCAAACATGCCTAGAGGGCCGCGATACGATATATACGATTCATGATTACTAAATGAACATACGAACTACTTTGTGAACACTATAACTAAACAAACTCACTGTGAACTCGCTCAACTAGTTGTTGATCCTCTGTTACATGCCTTGCAGGACCTTAGGTACTTATGGAGCTTGCACGGGAGGCACGGTCGTTGTGGACACAGTTTGTGGATGTTATGAACAACATTTAAACATTTGAATTGCTACTTATGGTTGGGTTTATTTATGCTTCCGCTAAACGTTGAATTTATACATATGTTTTGAACACCATTCATATTGGTTTGATTGTTTTATATTTAATACTTACTATGTTCAATATGATTGGTGGCTTGATCCTGGTCAGTCACGCCTCCAAGCGGTGATACTCCGCGTGTGGATTTTGGGGGTGTGACAGATTGGTATCAGAGCCATTGGTTATAGAGAACTCGGTTTTAATAAGGGGAAAACGTTTTTATTAAAACCAGACTATAACCAGTACAGTGCTCAACGATCCACAACGACGCCTCGCTCCACGTGCAAGACTCGACATCCTAGGTAATAAGGTTTATGTTTATTGCCTACATGCTAGAATTACATAGAACTTTGCTCGTGGTATGCTTAGATTACATTGTTTACTATTCGTTACTGCTTGAGAACGCTTATATGCTCACACTCTTCTGTCATCGCACTATTCGCGAACCTCTCTCACTCATGTTCTCCTTGATATCAAGATCATGAGTGGACGCGTTAACCTAACTCAAGCCCAGTTGGCGGCTTCGATCAGTGAACAAGATACTGCAGCACTCGCAGCTGCCCAGGCAGGAGGGGTAACCTGCCATCACCACTTACTCTAGGATCTTTAGATCCTACTCTCGTAAACCAACACTCGTGCTCTAGTATGTTTACTCTTACGCACACGACAAGTCAGCAGGCTCAGCCACCTGTGTGCACCCTCAAGACTTCCATGGACTGTTGTCCTACTACTTTCAGTGGCACGAAAGGAGCAGTTTGACTCCTCCATTGGTTTGAAAACTCGAGTTCGTAATTGAGATGTGTGAATGCCCTAAGGCTCGTAGGGTGAAGTACGCCACCGGTACTCTCGAAGGCACTGCGCTAACTTGGTGGAACGCGCAAGTTCAGATGCTGGGGCTGACGGCTGCTAATGCCACCCCATGGAATGATTTTTATGACACCCACAAACTGAAAGTGGAGTTCTTTAACATGAAGACGACGGGGTCAGAATTAGAAGCATACACGAAACGATCCGACGAACTGGCAGGGTTATGTCCCACTATGGTGGATCCTCCCATCAAACGCATTGAGCTGTACCTCAAAGACTTAGTACCAGAGATTTAAAGTCATGTGACTTCTGCCAAACTTGCTACCATCCAGGATGAATACTCGTCTTACTCATCGTCTCACAGAACAGGCAGTGGAACAGAACAAGCTGCCTCAACGTATCAGCGCTACTACAACCACTACTACTTCAACTACTTCTGCTACCCTCAGTGACAACAAACGAAAGTGGGATGGAACCTCTAGCAAGGGTTCGACTACGATTTCGTCCCAGGCATGGCAGCGAAAGATCGATGACAACCAAAGTCCTGGTCAGCAACCTTTTAGTAGCCAAGGGCAGGGTGGATACAGGGGAAACCACCCTAAGTGCAAACGATGTAACTTGCACCCCACCGGGCAGTGCAACCGAAATCATTGTCAATGATGCAACAAGCTTGGTCATGGAGCCAAAGATTGTAGAAGCTCACGCCCTGCAAACCAGAACCAACAACAACAGCCACAAGATCTATAGAATCGGCGGCAACAGCAGGGTAACAAGGGATGTTATCAGATGATGCTGAAGGTCACTTCAAAAGACACTGCCCACGGTTGAACCAGAACCAGAACTGCAACCAAGGAAACGGGAACCAGGGAAGACAACAACGGGGGTAATAACGACGGCAATGGTGCCAGGGGTTGAGTGTTCGTGATTGGTCAGGGTGATACTAGGAATGACCCCAGCGATGCGATAGTTTCGACATCGTCATTAGTATGGATTGGTTATCCCAACAACAAGCAGAGATCCTATGCAAGGAGAAGATCATTCGTATTCCTCGTTCTGGCAAAGAACCTCTCGAAGTTCAAGGCGACAAGAGTGGTGTCGTGAGTGGCATCATTTCTTTTGTGAAGGCTCAGAAGTGCTTACGAAAGGGCCACACAGCTGTTTTAGCACTTGTTACAGATACATCGAAGAAAGAGAAAAAGATTGAAGATATTCCTGTAGTACGCGATTTTCCTCAAGTGTTTCCTGAGGAATTACCTGGGTTACCGCCTCATCGTCAAGTCGAATTTCAGATCGAGCTCGCTCCAGGAGCAGCACCTATAGCTCGAGCACCTTATCGTCTAGCTCCAACTGAATTGGAAGAACTGTCAAAGCAGCTACAAGAACTCTTGGAAAAGGGTTTTATACGTCCTAGCTCTTCGCCCTGGGGAGCTCCGGTGTTATTCGTAAAGAAGAAAGACGGTACGTTCAGGATGTGTATAGACTACCGCGAACTCAACGAGGTGACGATCAAGAATCGTTATCCTCTTCCGCGCATAGATGATTTATTCGACCAGCTGCAAGGGTCGAGCTACTACTCCAAGATAGACTTAAGGTCAGGTTATCACCAGCTGAGAGTCCGGGATGAGGACGTCTCTAAAACAGCGTTTAGAACTCGCTACGGCCACTACGAGTTTATGGTCATGCCATTTGGGCTAACGAACGCGCCTGCCGTATTTATGGATCTTATGAACAGGGTGTGCAAACCCTACCTCGACAAGTTCGTCATTGTTTTCATCGACGACATCCTGATTTATTCGAAAAGTCAGGAGGAGCACGAGCAGCACCTACGACTTATACTGGAACTTCTACGAACGGAACAGCTATACGCTAAGTTTTCCAAATGTGACTTCTGGCTTCGTGAAGTCCACTTCTTAGGCCACGTGGTAAACAAAGATGGGATCCATGTCGATCCATCCAAGGTAGATTCGATTAAGAACTGGCCTGCGCCTCGTACACCAACAGAAATACGCCAATTCTTGGGTTTGGCGGGTTATTACAGAAGGTTCATCAAAGACTTCTCGAAGATTGCTCAGCCGCTTACACTACTGACACAGAAAGGTGTTGTTTACCGTTGGGGTAATGCACAGGAAACAGCGTTCCAACACTTAAAGGATAGACTCTGTAGCGCACCTATCCTCTCATTGCCTGAAGGCACGGATGATTTTGTAGTCTACTGCGACGCATCTATCCAAGGTCTTGGATGTGTATTGATGCAAAGGGATAAAGTTATTGCTTATGCTTCGCGCCAACTTAAGATTCACGAACGGAATTACACGACACACGACCTAGAGCTGGGAGCGGTTGTCTTTGCACTTAAGATATGGCGACACTACTTGTATGGTACCAAGTGCGCAATCTACACTGATCACAGAAGCCTCGAACATATCTTCAAACAGAAAGAACTGAACATGCGACAACGACGATGGGTCGAATTACTAAACGATTACGAATGTGCTATAAAGTACCATCCAGGCAAAGCCAATGTTGTGGCTGACGCCCTCAGTCGAAAGGATACCGCGCCTAAGCGCGTGCGAGCTCTACAGCTCACTATACAGTCTAGTCTTCCTTCTCAGATACGAGATGCTCAGGTAGAAGCACTGAAACCAGAAAACGTCAGGGCTGAAGCCCTACGCGGGTCAAGGCAACGCTTAGAACAGAAGGAAGACGGTGCTTATTACGTAACGGGTCGCATTTGGGTCCCACACTATGGTAACTTACGCGAGCTTGTAATGGATGAAGCTCATAAGTCTCGCTACTCGGTACATCCTGGTGCGGATAAAATGTACCACGATATCAAAACTACATACTGGTGGCCTAGCATGAAGGCCCACATAGCTACTTACGTCAGCAAGTGCTTGACTTGTGCGAGAGTCAAAGCCGAATACCAGAAACCATCAGGTCCACTTCAACAACCTGAGATACCGCAATGGAAATGGGAACAAATTTCCATGGATTTTGTTACAGGCTTACCTAGATCTCAGCGCGGAAATGATACTATTTGGGTGATCGTGGATCGACTCACAAAGTCTGCTCACTTCCTGGCTATTAAGGAAACAGACAAGTTCTCTACCTTAGCAGACATCTACTTAAAAGAAGTGGTCTCGAGGCACGGTGTGCCAACCTCTATCATCTCTGATCGAGACGCACGTTTTACTTCAGAACTGTGGCAAGCAATGCATAAATCTTTTGGCTCTCGATTAGACATGAGCACAGCTTATCACCCTCAGACAGATGGGCAGTCTGAGCGCACTATTCAGACTCTAGAAGACATGCTTCGGGCGTGCGTAATTGATTTTGGCAACGGTTGGGAAAAACATCTGCCACTTGTGGAATTCTCATACAATAACAGCTACCACACGAGCATTAAGGCTGCACCATTCGAGGCATTGTACGGGCGTAAATGCCGGTCACCTCTCTGTTGGGCAGAGGTGGGAGAAAGTCAAATCACAGGCCCAGAAATGGTTATTGATACTACAGAGAAGATTGCACAAATACGACAACGCATGGCGGCAGCTCGCGACCGTCAGAAAGCATACGCTGATTTAGACAGGAAACTACTCGAATTCCAAGTTGGGGATCGAGCGCTACTTAAAGTTTCACCCTGGAAGGGTGTGGTTCGTTTTGGCAAACGCGGCAAACTAAATCCACGATATGTTGGACCTTTCGAAGTTATTGAGAAAATAGGCAAAGTGGCCTACAGACTGAACTTACCACCTGAACTCAGTGCAGTTCACAACGTCTTTCACGTGTCGAATCTGAAGAAGTGTACGTCAGATGAGACCCACATAGTTCCCTTAAAGGAACTCACTATCGACGAGCGGTTGCACTTTGTCGAAGAACCAGTTGAAATCACGGACCGGGATGTTAAGGTCCTCAAGAACACGAGAATCCCTCTTGTTCGAGTTCGTTGGAACTCCCGCCGCGGCCCAGAGTTCACCTGGGAGCGTGAAGATCAAATGGAACTCAAATATCCCCAGTTATTCGGAACCAATGCAACCACTACTGAGGCTGAAGCTACTACTGCGGAATTTCGGGACGAAATTCCAGATCAACGGGGGGAGGATGTGACACCCCAGGAAAACCAGTGAACAATACAACTTACCTAGCTTCCTCAGTGAGTGCGTACCAAATTTCGGGACGAAATTTCTTTTTAGTTGGGGATAATGTGACAACTCGTATTTCCGAACCTATCTTGTACTTTGATGTGATGTAAACACTAGGTGACTATGTGAATTGAATGATTAAATGGAATGCTATGTTATGTGAATATGTGTTGTGCTAGTATATGTTTATATGCTGTCTATCACGAAATAAAACCGAATGCACAACACCACTCGATCGCACAAGCTCATTTGGGCTATACTCCTTACATCCGATCAAAGGGCGGCCCAAGGTGGGGTTCGGCCCACTCCCCTTATTCGCTCACACACTCCATTAGGGAGTTGTTTTTCTCATTTGTTGTTAATCACACAATATCACACCAAACCCTAGTGCTCTCTCTCTCTCCCTCACGAACCCGACGGCAGCCAAACATTCTCTCCATCGAAGATCTCTGTGTTCGGATCAATTCCCTACTCTCTCCTTAATCGGTTAGTGTTCATGATTATGTGTTGTTGTTCGATTGATGTTTATATGATGATATAATGCTATTAATATAGAGTGATTGTTTGATGTGATTGAACCGATTGGTATGAAATGCTAGATCAAGTAATCACGTGAAATGTTTGGCGAATTTAAATTAAATTGTTCTTATTGCCGATCATGTGAGTGGGCCGCACATGGTGATCTTCAAATTGTTGTGTATCCATTAATTGAGTTTGTCGGCTATGATTTATTTTGGTCCAATAATCTTTGAGTTGATTATATGGTGGTCGGCCATTGTAGTTTATTGTGATGATGATTCGGTTTTGTTGATGGATATGTTAAACATTAATGTGATAATAGGGATTGTTTTGATATACATGAATGGTATAATGTTAGTAGAGGCAAAGAACTTGGGATATGATAATCATATGAATCCACACATGATTCTGACAACCTAATCACTAACTCACATGCAACAATTATTATAACAATTGGTTTGGTAAATTGTAGCTTGTCCTTTTAAATGCATAGACCCTAGGTGACCCTTTTTGACTTTGATAAAAGAATAGATGTGATGGTTCCTGCATTGAAATGATGATTGTTATTATGATTGTTTATGATTAGAATACATATGAATTGTGGATGATTACTGGGTTTGATCGAACAATTAGGATGGAAACTGTTAATTGATTATTGTAAATAAAGAAACAATTAAATGATCGTAACTGATTAACACAAATATCGGATGTTGTAAACTGGTCGCACAAGACCCCTAGTCGCACAAGGGGTCCATTCGCACAAGACTTGTCAATCGTACAAGTTGTTATGCTGATTGGGCCGATCAAGCCCAAAGTCAGTCGCACAACCCAAGTAGATCGCACAAGTCTACTTGGATCGCACAAGTCACTTATATGTTATATACTTGGGCCGAGAATGTGTTATTGATCTGTTATGATAATTGGGCCGGGATACATTGGATCGCACAACATGTTGTGGAGCGCACAACATGTTGGGCCGAGTGCTATTGGGCTTATTTAAATCGCACAAGTTGAATGTATTGTTTGACTGTTAAAATGCTGCCATGATCTATACGTGCATGAAACCTGTTAGTTATGCGTAAACTTATGTGCATTACTTGAGTCAAAACCTGACTTGTATGGTAACCCTATTAGGACGCGGTTGACCACTCATAGTTCAAGAAACCCTTTTGTGTATCTGCCGAGCAAACCAAGGTGAGTTCACACAGCCAAGGCATGGGATTCCCAGGATGGGAATGGGTTGGATTATTTATTCGTTCAGTTTATGGAACTTAGATATATGATTCCCGGTAGAGGAAGGATTATGGATAAGAACAAGACTAGACTGGTTATACTAATTTAAACGATCTTCGCACACACGCCAAGGGTCGGCCGCGATATTATGACAATCTTCGCACACATGCCTAGAAAGGGCCGCGAACTATATACTCTAATCTTCGCAAACATGCCAGGAAGGGCCGCGATACTACTATACCTAGTCTAGCAAACATGGGAAACCCCCACTATACTTCGCAAACATGCCTAGAGGGCCGCGATACGATATATACGATTCATGATTACTAAATGAACATACGAACTACTTTGTGAACACTATAACTAAACAAACTCACTGTGAACTCGCTCAACTAGTTGTTGATCCTCTGTTACATGCCTTGCAGGACCTTAGGTACTTATGGAGCTTGCACGGGAGGCACGGTCGTTGTGGGCACAGTTTGTGGATGTTATGAACAACATTTAAACATTTGAATTGCTACTTATGGTTGGGTTTATTTATGCTTCCGCTAAACGTTGAATTTATACATATGTTTTGAACACCATTCATATTGGTTTGATTGTTTTATATTTAATACTTACTATGTTCAATATGATTGGTGGCTTGATCCTGGTCAGTCACGCCTCCAAGCGGTGATACTCCGCGTGTGGATCACTTCGATCGAATGACCACTCGATCGAATGGTCATCCGATCGGATGACCATCCGATCGAAGTGTCATCCGATCTGAAACCTGCACTCCTCTTTCCTTTTCTGGCAACCTATAAATACTCCTGTTACATCACCAACAGTGATGTGACAGCTCTCTCACTCGACCAGCACACTCAAGCTCACTTTTCCTTCGATTTCTCGCGATTCTTGTAAGTTTCTTCCCCAAATCTTGTACTTCTATGATCTACACACACTTCTTCTCTAATTTTAAAATGCTACTATGAAAACTTCAAAGTCATCATACACAAACACATCCATCCCAAACGAATGTCAATCCGACCGAATGGCCATCCGATCGGATGACCATGTAAACGGATTACCATTCGACACTTTGCCACTTCACACCGTTTAACGCGCCGTTCTTCGCTTATACTATCGTTAACTGTTCAGGCTAATCTCTCAGCTCCCTTCAATCCAAGAGAGTGTTTATTTACTAAACACAATCTGTGAGTATACTCGAACCCTTTTTGCTTTACGCACTTTTGGGTGTTACATACGTTACTTATTCAAATCACAATCGACACACTACGCAAACACAATTTATACGCTGACCGTTATTGCATGTTACGTGTTATTCGATGAATGTTTGTATGTTATGTTTACACAGTTATTGTTTCCTGACACCTTAGCAACGATAGTACTATAGTTTGGACTCGGCACCTGTCGTGGACAGGGGTTGTTAAGGGCTTTACTTCACGTGTCCCAGTGGGGATATGTGTTGCGCATTCTACAACTCGCAGTCACGTCTGTGCATATTTCATTGCCGATAACCTACATGCTTCGCTTTGTTACATGTTACATGCTGGTTATGCGTAAACGCTTTCGAAACCTATTATACTATCAAACTTGTATGCTCACCTTTACACAATGTGTATTGACCTCTGTTTTAACGTATGTGACAGGTGCTTAGGATGATTGCTTGTTATTGCTGGAATCAAGCTAGGATGGAGTCTATAAATAAATCTAATAAAATCTGAGTTGTCGGAACATTTGATCTGTCTTTGAGAAAACAATGTCTGTAATAACTGCTTTATTTGATATATTATGGTATGGGACATAATGTTAAATATCTGGTAATTTTAGTTGTTATGGATTTCTCCTGGACAATATGTTTCGCTCAGTGCCGCGCCCTGATGTTTCTGTCATCGGTTGGGGAGTGACAGATTGGTATCAGAGCCATAACTATAGGGAATTAAGCAAGACTCGACCTAGTCCGGGTCGATGTCTTAGAAAAGACCTAGTCTATAGTCTAAGAACCAACAGACCGCCTTGTGCGAACCCGTTGGGGGTCTCGCACGAGCCTATTACTGTTATTCGATCGACCCGCAATCATGCTATACTATCACACTGCTTTTCCTAAGGCAGTCGCACTGCACTTTTTCAACAATGAACGTGTGATTAGATCAAGACTAGGTGTGAAAATCGCAAACTCTCGATCAGATCGCTTGTTCGACCCGTGTTTTTACAATAAACACGAGAATTTGCATTGAATCAGGAGTGAAATCCGTACTTCAACGCAAAATGTCTCAAATATCGTGATTGTATCACACAAACAGGAATGTAGTCGCTAAGTTAGGGGTGAAACCCGAACCTTGATGACTCATTCCATCCTCTATTTTGGTTTTACAAAACTCTCACCAAGGTCTCGATGGGTTCCAACGACCCGAGTTGCGTGAATAACTGAAAGGATGCGTGGCATTCACCGTAGACCGGTGATAGAGCACGGTCTATTAGGCCAAAACGTGTACTCGAAGTCTTTGAGAATAGTCGAACCACTTTGGGTAGTCAACGTCTATCAGCCTAAGACAATCTATTTTCGATTTCAACCTCTCAATCACTGATTTTATGTGTTCGATTCTGAGCCCGCAACTGCTGACTATGATATTTATCGTTTTTATGTGAATTTTATGTGATTTATGTGGTTTTACATGTTATTTGTTAATGTTTTGAAATACTGATGGCTTCGATCTAATGCTTCTTTCTCCGCTTATCGCACACAACACACTACACAACGTTAACAAATCGCTTGCTATGTTACTCGTTGTGTACTCGCTAATCGCAATTGCTATTCTCCAACGCGCGGACCTTGAATGATAGGTGAATATGTAAGATAAATGTAGGTGAATACGTGCAAAATATAGTGTGGTTTCTGTGGTTTAGGTGCTTGTGTGTTTCTGTGGTTATGTGCCTACGTGAATATGTGTTTATGTGATTGAATGTGTTCCTGAGCTTTACTTAGTAGTAGTGCGTGTGAGGTGAGATTGGATTATATAGTGTTTGAGTCCTATGGCAATGTCTGTTGCAGACAATGTCGTCGTTTGGATCGTTTCACTCCCGCTCTTCTCGTCGCAACCACGAGGATAAGCGCATCGCTGCCCTCGTCGCCAAGCATATGGCGAAAGTCATCCCCCAGATCGTCAGTGAGATGAACGAAAACGCTAGCAAGTCCTCTGAGGAATCAAGGACTGACTCGCCAAAGGGAACATTCAGCTTTAAGCAGTTTAAGGCCTGCGGCCCGAAAGACTTTATGGGAGAAGACAGACCTACCGCGGTGTTTCAATGGTTTGATTCGATCGAGGTCACGGTCTGTCAGAGCGGATCTCTGGAACACCTACGAACTGTCAACGCTACCGGTGTCTTCCAGTCCAGGGCTCTGGAGTGGTGGCCGGCCGAAAGAAACAAACGTGGGAATGATGCAGCCTTTGGGCTCTCTTGGGAGGAGTTAAAAGACCTCATGATGAAGGAATTTTGCCCACCTCATGAGCTACAAAAGCTGGAGAATGAGTTCTGGCATATCAAGCAAGACGGTGGCGATAACGCTGGTATTACTGCACGCTTCAAACAGCTGAGCATCATCTGTCCTGGCCAGGTGGCAACACCTGACATGACAATCAAGAAGTACTTCCGAGCTCTACCAGACTGTGTTGCTGACTCCGTGCAAGCCGCGAAGACAACAACAATTGAAGAAACCTACTTACTCGCTGCTGAGATAAACGACAAGCGAGTTCTAGCTGGGTACTTCAAGAACACTCCAAAGAGCCTTCATCAAGCAACCACTGCTCCCACCGCTGAAACTGCCGCCGCCCCGCAATCATCAAAGTCCTCCCGCCGCAAGAGAAAGAACAACAACAACAACAGTAGCAAAAATTGCGCTGTCACAGCTGCCGCTCCGCTTCAAGCTCTCCCAGCTCAACCACAGCCCCAAAACTGCCAAGTCGCGGCGCCAGTAACCTATGCACCGCTAGCCAAGCGTGCATACACTGGTCATCACCCGGCTTGCCCAACTTGTACCTATCATCATCTCGTGGGGATTGCTTGCATATACTGTGTTCACTGCAATATGTACGGCCACTTCACCGCTAACTGCCATATAAGTCCACGTCAAGCTCCAGCTCAAGGTCAAACTCCTACTCAACAAGCTCTACTTCCTGCTCCTCAAGGCCAACAGACGGCTCCAGCACCCGCGATCCATGCTAGAGCTTGCTTTACGTGTGGTGATCCCAACCACTTCGCAAATATGTGCTCCAATCGAGTGGTGAAGCAAGAGCCACAATAACACCAGCCCCAGCAACAGCAGCCTCAGCAGCCAGCAGCCCGCGGACGTACGTTCAACATCAACGTCCGCCAGGCCCAAGCAGACAAAAACGTGGTTAATGGTACGTTTCTCGTAAATGGTGTATATGCTTCGTTTTTATTTGATACTGGAGCCGATAACTGTTTTGTGTCGTTAGAATTCGAAAAGCTCCTTAATCGTAAGTGCGCTCATCTCCCCTCGACGTTCGATGTTGAAGTTACCACTGGAAGAACCGTCGCTGTCAATTCTGTTCTACGTGATTGTACCCTCGAACTCAACAATCACATCTTTCCTATCGACCTTATTCCGATGCAGCTTGGTAGTTTCGATATCATAGTAGGCATGGATTTCCTTCGGGAAAATCGTGCTGAAGTTGTTTGCTTCGATAAGATGATTCGTTTCTCGCTCGCTAATGGTGATAAATTGTGTGTCTACGGTGAAGTCGCGTCGAAGAAACTCCAACTCATGTTGTGTGTCCAGGCTAGCAAGTATCTCCATAAGGAATACCAACCTTTCTTGGCACACCTTGTAGTAGCGGAGAAAAAGGAAGTTAAGGCAATCGACAAGGTGCCTGTGGTTCGTGATTTTCCTAATGTCTTTCCTGATGATTTACCTGGTTTACCCCCCCCCCCCCCCCCCCGAGTCGTGATATTGATTTTCGTATCGACCTCATTCCTCGAGCCAATCCTGTTGCTAAATCTCTTTATCGTCTCGCTCCGTCCGAAATGCGTAAACTCTCGAGTCAACTCCAGGAATTACTTGACAAAGACTTCATTCGCCCTAGCACCTCTCCTTGGGGTGCACCAGTCCTTTTCGTCAAAAAGAAGGATGGGTCGTTCCGGATGTGCATCGACTATAGGGAGTTGAATAAGCTAACTATCCAGAATCGTTATCCCCTACCCCGAATTGATGATTTTTTTGATCAATTATAAGGTGCTACGTGTTTCTCAAAGATCGATTTACGCTCAGGTTATCACCAGTTACGCATGAAAGAGGAAGATATACCGAAAACCGCTTTCCGAACCCGATATGGTCATTATGAATTCGTAGTAATGCCCTTCGGTTTAACAAATGCTCCTGCGGTTTTCATGGATTTGATGAACCGTGTGTGCAAACCATTTCTTGACCGCTTCGTCATCGTGTTCATCGACGATGTCCTTATCTATTCAAAGTCGAAAACCGAACACGCACAACATCTACGTTTGGTTCTCGAGCTACTCCAAGGGAATTGACTCTATGCCAAGTTCTCCAAGTGTGAATTTTGGCTAGAGGAGGTTCAATTCCTCAGTCACATCGTCAATAGTCAAGGTATTCACGTCTAACCCGCGAAGATTGAAGCTGTTAAGAGTTGGGTTACTCCAAAATCACCATCCGATGTTCGTTCGTTCCTCGGATTGGCGGGCTACTACCGTCGATTCATCGCTGACTTCTCGAAAATCGCTTTCCCTCTTACTTCCTTGACGCATAAAGACAAGCCTTTTGTTTGGGGAACCGAACAAGAGACTGCCTTTCAAACTCTCAAGCATATGCTCTGCAATGCTCCCGTTCTCGCTTTACCCGACGGAAACGATGACTTCGTTGTCTATTGTGATGCCTCGAACCTTGGTCTCGGTTGTGTTCTCATGCAACGGGACAAGGTTATTGCTTACGCCTCTCGTCAGCTCAAGATCCACGAGAAGAACTATACAACCCACGACCTCGAGCTAGGCGCAGTTGTTTTTTTTGTTGAAAATTTGGCGACGCTACCTTTTTGGTACCACGTGTATGGTCTTCACACACTACAAGAGCCTATAACACATCCTCAGCCAAAAAGAACTGAATATGCGCCAACGCCGATGGGTAGAACTTCTCAACGATTACGACTGTGAGATTCGTTATCACCCTGGCAAAGCAAATGTCGTTGCCGATGCTCTAAGCAGACGAAGCTATTTGCATAGGGTTCGTAATATTCACGCCCAGCATAATCTCGAAACTCTTATCCGTGACGCTCAGCATGCTTGTTTCACCGAACGCACCTTGAAGAAGGAAAGGATTCACCATAATGGCGATCAGTTAGTGAATAAATTGAATGGGATATTCCATTATCTGGACCGGATTTGGATTCCCAAGCATAATAACTTACGACAAATTCTGCTGGACGAAGCCCACAAGTCTCAATATTTCATTCATCCTGGTGCCGACAAGATGTATCATGACCTTCGTCTACGATACTGGTGGCCTGGAATGAAGAAGGATATCGCAATCTATGTTTCGAAGTGCCTGACTTGCTCGAAAGTTAAGGCCGAACAGCAAAGACCCTCTGGCTTACTCATCCAACCCGAGATCCCTATGTGGAAATGGGAGAGTATAGCTATGGACTTCATCGCGAAACTTCCGCATACAACTTCAGGTCACGATAACATCTGGGTTATCGTTGACCGCCTGACTAAATCTGCTCACTTTATGCCGATAAGAGAAGACTTTAAGGTAGAAAAATTAGCCCGAATCTACACCGACGAGATCATTTGTCGACATGGGACGCCTCGTGACATCATCTCTGACCGCGATGGTCGGTTTACCTCGCGTCTTTGGGAAACGTTTCAATCTACTCTCGGTACTACGCTAAATCTAAGTACCGCTTTCCATCCCCAAACCGACAGTCAGACTGAAAGAACGATTCGTACTCTTGAAGACATGCTCCGCTCATGTGTCATATATTTCGGTGGTAATTGGGACGCTCACTTACCTTTAGTCGAATTCTCGTACAATAACATTTATCATTCTAGCATACAAAGGGCACTATTTGAGGCATTATACGGATGAAAATGTCGATCTCCGATTGTGTGGCATGAGATCAGAGATGCGCAAATAACAGGTCCTGAGCTGCTGCAAGAGACGACTGACAAGATCCTCCAAATTTGAGACAATCTGCTGAAAGCTCGGAGTCGTAAAAAAAGTTACGCCGATAGACGCCACAGTGTTACACCTCGAAAATTCACGTCCTATAATGTATTGACACGTGTCATAAGCTTGAACGTGTGAAAGAATACTTTGAAAGGACTAAAGTTGACAAACATGGAAAGTATGTGAATATAAGGGTTCAAAATGTCAACAAGGGATAAATATACTTTACAGTAACCCTACATGATGCTCATACCTTCAAACGAATAAATCATGTATCATACGAAGCTAAAAATGAAAGAAAGTGAGAGATTACAAACTACAGGGGTTAAATATGTCAACATGTTTAAAGTATACCTCTGAGTGACCTTTTAGCAAACCCGAAGCTTTGTAACGGTAAAGTATGTTCACTAGACTACATGATAGAAATTTCATAAAGTTTCCTTATCGTATGAGAAAGTTATGATCAAATTCGTATGCGAGGGGTTAAAGCGTAAACGTTGAAAGTTATGACTTTTCGGGTGATAACCAAGGGCTTAACAAAGTGGGTATAAGACTTGAAGCCCTTATAAGTCAAGTTGAGGGGCTCAAAATGCAAAGAATAAAGGTAGGTTGACCTTTCGAAAAACCAAGAGCCAAGATGCAAAAGTTGGAAAACTTTTAACCTGAAAACAGGTCTTAGGCGGGCCACGTAAGACATGTTAAGATCTTACGCGGGCCGCGTTAGACCCCCAGATGCAGAAAAACGTAAAAGTTGGCTGTTCAACCTTGGAACCGACTTAAGAAGATATTTTCTCATCCATGGGCGACCCCTAAACATTCCTAGGCACTTAGGGACACTTGTGGGTGATCCATGATCAGTTGTAGCCTTAGTTGTCAACAATCTAATGAGATTAAAGCACTATAAAAAGGGCCTTGTGTTGCAACATTGTGTTCACTCATTCCTTCTGCATTTCTGGAGCTTCCTGGAGCTTAAGAGCAGACCTTAAGCCTTCAAAATCGTGCATAGGACTTCTATAAGTATGCTTAACCTTTATTAGTTGAGTTTTTGCTTAGTTTTAGCTTAAAAGTCAAACCGTCGTAATTAACGGTTGACTTAGCGATTAATCATTATGTGGGCATTAAACCCTTAAAAGGGCTCCCTCTGATTCCCACTCTAACTAGATCAAATGTCGGGTCAAAGTTGATTAGAAAAAGTCAACAGAACCTTAATTTGCGAATCAACGTCTAATTAACAATGTAGAAGGCATGTAACCTATTTTATCACTCATATAACTTGTTAATAAGTATAAGAACAAGTCTAAGCTTGTTTGATCTGACAATTTTCTGTTTAGACCCGGTTCGGAACTGAAAGTCGCAAAACTTTGACTTTTGCTTTGACTTCAGTTTTGACCCGATTTAGTATGATTTGGAAATGCCGTAGAGCTTCCTTAGGACCAGGCTACATGTTAGCATAACCCTCTGTGGTTGGTTCATTGATTATCCGATTCGTTTACATGTTTCCGTTAATTGCTTAAATGTTGACCAATATGCCCTTTTGACCATAAAACGAGAATTTTAGATATGTGAAAAGACAATAACCTTTGTTACTGATTTATAAACATGTCCCTAAAATTTTACATCAGTTGGAGCTCAAGATTAGGAGTTATGCTCATTAGCGTAATAATAACGTCTTTTAGTAATTAAAAGGCGCAATTAGCATAAAGCCTATCAAAACCCAATTTTTGACACCAAACCTTTTACCCACTGATGTAATATAATATTTTGGGATTTTTAAAGATTTTTAATTATTTTTTTTACCTGCTCATAACCTAAGGTTATGGCGTTGATTCGGTAAATACCGATTATACCCTTTTCGGTCATAAAATGAGTTCTACATAGTATTTTGACACCAATCCAATTGCTAATGATTTTATATAATAAATAAAGTATTTTGAACTTTATAACCTGATCAGAAAACTCAGATTTCCTGCATAACCCACAAATCGCTTAAAATGACTTTTTACGCGTATTAAACGCATAGTTTGGGTTTAAAACCATTTTGCCATATAAGACTTATTATCAACTGATATGACCTATTAAAATAAGTTATTTTACTGATTTATTCAGACCCGAATCTCAGAACTTCATTTAAACTCTTTTATAACCTTTAAAATGACCAAAATACCCCTACGGGGCTTATTTTGAGATTAAACTCGTTTTGGGCATAATGGAAGGTATCCTACTGATATCGCAACATATTTAAGGCATATTAACTAAGGAAGCCTGTATATGACTCTTTTGGTTACTCGTTACGCACTTGTCGCGTTCGGATCGGCTTATGTGACTAGTTTGCATATATTAGCCGAAACGGGTCAGGCCATATCTTTTTGGTCTCAAAATATAGAATGTGTTTAAGTTACCCATATTAAGCAAGCATACAAGCTTGTCGGGTCAAAACCAAATTCTAAACCGGTCTTCGCCTTATCATGCATTTGAACCGTATCTTTCCTTAAAACTAACCGGTCTAAGCTTAGGCTTAATTAAAGACCCGTTAGCATTCTAATTGGTTATTTATACCATCATTCCAGACTAGAGCCTTCCGGTAAATTGTACCTACGCTTACTTAAGTGAATACGGCTGAGTTATTAAATTCTTGCTATTTAAGACAGGAGCTAGCTCAGGTAATTACTCTTAACTTATTTTCCCTATACGGGCTTGGGATACGGTATTATAATAATACCGCTTGGTCGGGTATTGAATGTTTAATCGGATTGTGATTAAATTATTGAGGTAACCCGTTTTAATCCGTATTGTTTGAAATAAAAGCCTTTAGGAGTTAATGACCATGTCCCGGATATCCTTGACATCATTGTCTTATAAAATGGCCACGTCTTAAGCACGGGGTGTAGGCATACACTGAAAGTTGCTTAAAGGGAAACGGTATCTCACTCTCTTGTGGGCTTATACTTGTGGCGTGTCTGTTAATCTTGACTCGGTTTCTACATCGGGCCCTGAACGTGTAACTAACATGTAAATCTGTATACAAGATTCTTATATAATTGTCCCAAGTTATAAAAGATATGTTGTGCCTTATGCATTCAAATCAATTTTATTAAACCTTTTCAAATGAGTCGGTTAATTGTATTTACCAGTGTAAACTGACGTATTTTCCAAAAAGGTTAAGTGACAGGTACTGAACGTAATTGGCTGGAAGCTTAGGGCGTTAATAAGGAATCTTGCAAGTTCTAGGCGTCTAAAGTCTGTTGAACAATGTTTATGTTTTAAGATCCGCCTGTGGATCCTTTACTTTCCGTTTTAATACTTTGATATTACTTTATATTCGGATTGTAATATATTTATCGTTTGCGTCCGCTGTGCATTTATATATTGTGTTGTATGACTATGATGATATCAACTACGTCACGATACTCCCCACCGGGCCCACCGGTAATACATGGAAATATCGGGGTGTGACAGGTTGGTATCAGAGCCAACACTGAGTGAATTAAACGCTAGCCTTTTGTGTTTAATCTCAGTTACACAGTTGCACATTCTTGAGTCTAGACAAGAACATAGGACTAATCCTAATTCGTTTTATTTTGTCATTATTTGATCCCTTTTGTTATTTTTCTGATTAGCCTTGCATGGGCAAGTCATTTTTATTAGAAGTCCCGTTTAGGGCAACCATATACTTGTTTAAATTTTAATGGAACGATTATATTTAAAATATCATTCCTATATTATAAGATCTACCGTTATAATAAAATGGCAAAATTTAAAAAGGAGAAGACCTAGCCATATGTCACCTTAAGACAGGGCCAAGATGGTAGTTCCCCAATTAGATTCAGATCCTGGTTAACATTTCAATTTAGGATTATTCTGCGTTAAATATTAAAAGAGTCTTAAAGGTAAAACCTAGCCTAATTGTCATTGTAGACATGGCCAAGACGGTAAAACTTATCTAAAAGATTCCAATCCCTGTTAACATCTGTAAGTATGTTAACATTTTTGGCAAACTGTGAATCGTTAAAGTCACACAAGCCATCTTTAAAAAGGGGGTTAATCTAAATTCCCTTATTTGAAATAATCATTCCTTAAGGATGAAGTGCCTACGGGCTATAATTATGTCCTCTGAGACTAAAGACAGTAGTAGTCTTTGACTCTCTGTCCAGAAAAGGTAATGAAATATGTTCAAACCTTAATGCCTCGATTCTCTGAAATCATGGCTTGTAAATTTAAAACTGTCCTTGTGACTAGGCCCTTTACGCCACCTTAATATCCTTAATGTTTTATAACTAGGATAAATTATAATAAAAATGCTAAATGTCCTCTGAGACTAAAGACAGTAGTAGTCTTTGACTCTCTGTCCAGAAAAGGTAATGAAATATGTTCAAACCTTAATGCCTCGATTCTCTGAAACCATGGCTTGTAAATTTAAAAACTGTCCTTGTGACTAGGCCTTTGCGTCACCTTAATATCCTTAATGTTATATAACTAGGATAAATTATAATGAAAATGCTAATTAAATATAACTAACAAATTAACCAATATGGTTTATATTACCATGGTTGATGAATCGTCAAAAAATGATGATTCCATAATAACCTCTGAATGAATCATCATCGATATTTATGTAGCCATCAAGCTACCAGATAGAGAATAATGATGCTACCAGAGTTAATATAACTGGTGCGAAACTGCAGGAATTAATAGATAATGTCGTTACACGAGCTCTCGACAAACAGTATGATGAATCAAGTGATACACACTCTAGGACTCTATCTACGGCTCGTAGTAAGCCTCCTTCTAAATCACATGAGTCAAGGGAAGACGATGTTCATAACTCGTCAAATCAGAGGAGTGTTCCGTCTGGACAGGTTGTGCTTAATCAAGAGCCACATGTTAAAACCTGTTCGTATAAATATTTCGTCTCCTGCAAGCCCGGAGACTTCACAGGAGAAAAGGGAGCCATCGACTGCATGACGTGGCTCGATGAGATGGATACTGTTGTGGATATTAGCGGATGTGCAGAGCAAGACGTTGTGAAGTTTGTTTCACAATCTTTTAAAGGAGAAGCTCTAGCTTGGTGGAAGTAGCTAATCCAGGCTACTGGGAAAATCCCGTTGTATAATCTAACATGGGAGCAGTTTGTTGCCCTTATCAAGGAAAATTATTGTCCTCAACATGAAGTTGAGAAAATTGAGACTGAATTCTTGACATTAGTCATGGAGAACTTAGATTGTCAAGCATACCTTACAAGTTTCAATACCATGTCTCGATTGGTTCCATACTTGATCACACTGGAACCAAAGCGAATAGCTCGCTTTATTGGGGGTCTAGCCCCAGAAATAAAGGCAAGTGTGAAAGCATCGAGACCTACGACATTCAGGTCAGCGGCAGATCTGTCGCTATCTCTCACACTCGATGTGATCAGAAACAAGGCTGCCAAAGCCTCTGAAGATGGAAAGAGTAAAAGGGAGGATGAGAATCCTCATCGCTCCGATAGGAAGACAAAGAGGAACTCTGAGGATAAGGAGAGTTCCGGGTTTAAGAAAGACAGCCAGCAGTCGGGTGAGAAGACCCGGTGCAAAACCTGTCGGAAATACCACCTGGGGAAATGCAGATTTGAATCTCAGCCCCTACCTTGTGGGATTTGCAAGTCTAAGGAACATAAAACCTTGGATTGCAAGAAATTGAAAGACGCAACTTGTTATGGTTGCAACGAGAAGGGGCATATCAAGACCAACTGCCCTAGGAATCAGAAGAAGCCCGAAGAGGCCAAGAAAACAAACGCATGAGTCTTCAAGATGAACTCCCAGGAGATGGTGCAAAATGATAATTATATAGCAGGTACCTTTCCTTATCAAACAGTTTATGCAAAAATTTATTTGATGCTGGCACATATGATTCTATAATGAACGATAAATGTGGAGAACTGTTGTCTCCGCCTGATTAGGACTCCGGTCATTTAAAGCGAGGTAGAAATTGGCCGATGACACTATAGAAAATGCTCCAACAAATCTTAGATTGATATTTTATATCTATTAGGAATCACTTTTTTCTGATATCCTCATGGCAAACTTTCAAGGTATCCAAATTCATCACTATAATAAAGACGGATGTGACATTTTGATTCCCTGTAAAAAAGATGATGGATTAGGACCAAACTTTAAATGCCATTAATGGTGTTTTGTGACCTAGGCTAAGTATAAATGATATATATTAAATAACGTTCATTAAGAATGTTAATGCTATATTGGCCTGTATGGTTTAATGAAACCATGGTTAGTATATAAGGCCATGAGGATGAGGAATAGCAGTTGCCGGATCGCAACCAAGAAATTGATTCATTTAATAATAGGAACCATTTCTTCCGTTCCTGTCAGAAATATTTACGTCATAAAATTCTAATGTACCCTCT
Organism: Helianthus tuberosus; assembly: GCA_030545235.1. NCBI lineage: Eukaryota > Viridiplantae > Streptophyta > Magnoliopsida > Asterales > Asteraceae > Helianthus > Helianthus tuberosus. The sequence continues at coordinate 185,094,737 of CM060370.1, read as the reverse complement.
CTATAGATAAAGGACATTCGCATGTAATTGATATCTCCTTAATCCCTATTGATTACGAATACCAAATGGTATGACAAAACCGCCGTATGAAAATTTATGTATCTTAATAAGTTCCATAGATTGCTTCCATGCCTGATGAGTATGGAGGTTTAATGCATGGAACCACAAAGATATCACAATGATCATATGGTACTAAAGTCAACTAATAGTATTCAAAGAAGATATCCAGAATGGAATTATCCAAGTAAGTGTCTCTGATTAAATCTGTGGACTCGTAACATAAATATGCCACTTATCTGACGCGGGCAAGGATAAATGAACTGGAGCCGAGATTTGAAAAAAAAATCTCTGTAATCTCCGTGTGTCTTGATTACCTTCTGCAAAGACTACCCTGTTTACCTCCCGAGAGGCAAGTAGAGTTAAGATTAACATCCCACTTTGGGTTAGAGTGTTGTAGAACTCCATGATTGATTATGGAATAATCGAAACCCTAATTAAGTAAAAATTAAGATAAGAGATTCATATAGCCTAACTTAATATTCCGAGAGTTTGATATTGCTAAATAAGAAAGACGGTTCATTTTGCTTATGCATTCATTACCGCAACCCTATTTAGACAACGATTAAGAATCGCCATCAACTACCCAGGATTGTCGAGTTATTCAACTAGCTATAAGGATTAGCTATTCCTTAAGAATAGTTTTAAGCAATGGTTGGGATAACCATCTCAAGATAAGCTTTTCTATAATAGTTGTATATAAGTATCAAGGTGGCTCCTTTGAAAACCTTGTGTAGATGGAATGTTAAACGCCTATTGATAGGACAATAGATTGGTAAGTCCAATTATCAGGATCTGGAAGTTGCATTAGAAACAACAAATAAGATCACGCAAATACATAATCATCTGTAAGATGCCAGTATTCGGCAGAAAATGAAGGATTAATGAAAATAGCAAACCTCCTAAATTCTTGTTAAGGATAAGGTTCAACAAAAGATATCACCCAGGAAGGGTGTGCCAAATTTGTTAAATTATCAGGCTAGTTAAGCTCTGAATATATAGAATCATTCGAAGGAAATCGAATGTATCAAGATCAGGTAGCTTATAAGCTAAAACCTATTTAGGGAGCTTGGCGGAGCTCGCAATACATTGCACACTAGTGACTGAAGGATGTGTCTCGCCAATAAGTCAAGAAACACTATCACATAAAGATATGCAGAATTATGATGTGATGAGCATTCTGTATCGATTGAGGATCGACAGGTTAAGAAGCCCCAAAAGGATAAATGTACCTAATATAGGGGTCACTTTGAGAGCTTGGAAAGACTCCAGATATGTTATAGAAGTTAAGTCCATTATGCGACAAAAAGTACTTCCAGCATTGTAGCAAATCTTGAGGTCGAGATTTCTTTTAAGGGGGTGAGGATGTAACACCTCGAAAATTCACGTCCTATAATGTATTGACATGTGTCATAAGCTTGAACGTGTGAAAGAATACTTTAAAAGGACTAAAGTTGACAAACATGGAAAGTATGTGAATATAAGGGTTCAAAATGTCAACAAGGGATAAATATACTTTACAGTAACCCTACATGATGCTCATACCTTCAAACGAATAAATCATGTATCATACGAAGCTAAAAATGAAAGAAAGTGAGAGATTACAAACTACAGGGGTTAAATATGTCAACATGTTTAAAGTATACCTCTGAGTGACCTTTTAGCAAACCCGAAGCTTTGTAACGGTAAAGTATGCTCACTAGACTACATGATAGAAATTTCATAAAGTTTCGTTATCGTATGAGAAAGTTATGATCAAATTCGTATGCGAGGGGTTAAAGCGTAAACGTTGAAAGTTATGACTTTTCGGGTGATAACCAAGTTAACCAAGGGCTTAACAATGTGGGTATAAGACTTGAAGCCCTTATAGGTCAAGTTGAGGGGCTCAAAATGCAAAGAATAAAGGTAGGTTGACCTTTCGAAAAACCAAGAGCCAAGATGCAAAAGTTGGAAAACATTTAACCTGAAAACAGGTCTTAGGCGGGCCACGTAAGACATGTTAAGATCTTACGCGGGCCGCGTTAGACCCCCAGATGCAGAAAAACGTAAAAGTTGGCTGTTCAACCTTGGAACCGACTTAAGAAGATATTTTCTCATCCATGGGCGACCCCTAAACATTCCTAGGCACTTAGGGACACTTGTGGGTGATCCATGATCAGTTGTAGCCTTAGTTGTCAACAATCTAATGAGATTAAAGCACTATAAAAGGGCCTTGTGTTGCAACATTGTGTTCACTCATTCCTTTTGCATTTCTGGAGCTTAAGAGCAGACCCTAAGCCTTCCAAATCGTGCATAGGACTTCTGTAAGTATGCTTAACCTTTCTTAGTTGAGTTTTTACTTAGTTTTAGCTTAAAAGTCAAACCGTCATAATTAACGGTTGACTTAGCGATTAATCATTAATGGTCCAGTGATTAGTCGAATTGAAGGTAGTTATAAGTTGGTAATTATGTGGGCATTAAACCCTTAAAAGGGCTCCCTCTGATTCCCACTCTAACTAGATCAAATGTCGGGTCAAAGTTGATTAGAAAAAGTCAACAGAACCTTAATTTGCGATTCAACGTCTAATTAACAATGTAGAAGGCATGTAACCTATTTTATCACTCATATAACTTGTTAATAAGTATAAGAACTAGTCTAAGCTTGTTTGATCCGACAATTTTCTGTTTAGACCCGGTTCGGAACCGAAAGTCGCAAAACTTTGACTTTTGCTTTGACTTCAGTTCTGACCCGATTTAGTATGATTTGGAAATGCCGTAGAGCTTCCTTAGGACCAGGCTACATGTTAGCATAACCCTCTGTGGTTGGTTCATTGATTATCCGATTCGTTTACATGTTTCCGTTAATTGCTTAAATGTTGACCAATATGCCCTTTTGACCATAAAACGAGAATTTTAGATATGTGAAAAGAAAATAACCTTTGTTACTGATTTATAAACATGTCCCTAAAATTTTACATCAGTTGGAGGTCTAGATTAGGAGTTATGCTCATTAGCGTAATAATAACGCCTTTTAGTAATTAAAAGGCGCAATTAGCATAAAGTCTATCAAAACCCAATTTTTGACACCAAACCTTTTACCCACTGATGTAATATAATATTTTGGGATTTTTAAAGATTTTTAATTATTTTTTTTTACCTGCTCATAACCTAAGGTTATGGCGTTGATTCGGTAAATACCGATTATACCCTTTTCGGTCATAAAATGAGTTCTACATAGTATTTTGACACCAATCCAATTGCTACTGATTTTATATAATAAATAAAGTATTTTGAACTTTATAACCTGATCAGAAAACTCAGATTTCCTGTCTAAACCGGAAATCGCTTAAAATGACTTTTTACGCGTATTAAACGCATAGTTTGGGTTTAAAACCATTTTGCCATATAAGACTTATTATCAACTGATATGACCTATTAAAATAAGTTATTTTACTGATGTATTCGGACCCGAATCTCAGAACTTCATTTAAACTCTTTTATAACCTTTAAAATGACCAAAATACCCCTACGGGGCTTATTTTGAGATTAAACTCGTTTTGGGCATAATGGAAGGTATCCTATTGATATCGCAACATATTTAAGGCATATTAACTAAGGAAACCTGTATATGACTCTTTTGGTTACTCGTTACGCACTTGTCGCGTTCGGATCGGCTTTTGTGACTAGTTTGCATATATTAGCCGAAACGGGTCAGACCATATCTTTTTGGTCTCAAAAGACGGAATGTGTTTAAGTTACCCATATTAAGCAAGCATACAAGCTTGTCGGGTCAAAACCACATTCTAAACCGGTCTTCGACTTATCATGCGTTTGAACCGTATCTTTCCTTAAAACTAACCGGTCTAAGCTTAGGCTTAATTAAAGACCTGTTAGCATTCTAATTGGTTATTTATACCATCATTCCAGACTAGAGCCTTCCGGTAAATTGTACCTACGCTTACTTAAGTGAATACGGCTGAGTTATTAAATTCTTGCTATTTAAGACAGGAGCTAGCTCAGGTAATTACTCTTAACTTATTTTCCCTATACGGGCTTGGGATACGGTATTATAATAATACCGCTTGGTCGGGTATTGAATGTTTAATCGGATTGTGATTAAATTATTGAGGTAACCCGCTTTAATCCGTATTGTTTGAAATAAAAGCCTTTAGGAGTTAATGACCATGTCCCGGATATCCTTGACATCATTGTCTTATAAAATGGCCACGTCTTAAGCACGGGGTGTAGGCATACACTGAAAGTTGCTTAAAGGGAAACGGTATCTCACTCTCTTGTGGGCTTATACTTGTGGCGTGTCTGTTAATCTTGACTCGGTTTCTACATCGGGTCCTGAACGTATAACGAACATGTAAATCTGTATACAAGATTCTTATATAATTGTCCCAAGTTATAAAAGATATGTTGTGCCTTGTGCATTCAAATCAATTTTATTAAACCTTTTCAAATGAGTCGGTTAATTGTATTTACCAGTGTAAACTGACGTATTTTCCAAAAAGGTTAAGTGACAGGTACTGAACGTAATTGGCTGGAAGCTCAGGGCGTTAATAAGGAATCTTGCAAGTTCTAGGCGTCTAAAATCTGTTGAACAATGTTTATGTTTTAAGATCCGCCTGTGGATCCTTTACTTTCCGTTGTAATACTTTGATATTACTTTATATTCGGATTGTAATATATTTATCGTTTGCTTCCGCTGTGCATTTATATATTGTGTTGTATGACTATGAAGATATCAACTACGTCACGATACTCCCCACCTGGCCCACCGGTAATACATGGAAATATCAGGGTGTGACACACAGGCCCCTTGAATTTGACGTTGGTGATCACGTACTCCTAAAGGTATCACCTTGGAAGGGTGTGATCAGATTCGGCAAGAAAGGAAAGCTCATGCCTCGATATGTTGGACCCCTTAAAATTCTGGAAATGATTGGAAAAGTGGCATACAGACTCGAACTACCGGAGGAACTTAGAAACGTCCACCCGACTTTCCATGTATCGAACCTCAGAAAGGGTATAGCCGAGCAGGATTTACAAGTACCACTCAGAAAGCCTGTCGAGATCATGGACTGAGAAACCAAGAAGCTCAGGCGCTCACACATTCCCATTGTGAATGTTCGCTGGGAAGGCAAACGCGGCGCATAGTTCACCTGGGAACTCGAAAGTGACATGAAGGCGAAGCACCCACAGTTATTTGTTACGCATGCGCCTTAATTTCGGGACGAAATTCCCTAAAGAAGGGGAGGCTGTAACACCCCATGTTTCGGAAAGTCAAAGTTCAAGTCAAAGGAAGAAAAGATCGCTAATTGCGATCTGTCACTTCTTGCTTAACTATTGATTTGGCTTCCTTAACTTGTAATCGAACTCTATTATTTAATTACTTTAGTTGTATTATGTGGAGTATCTATAATAATCGATGTTTACCGCTTTATCGCTTTATCGCTAATCGCATCGCAATCGCGCTCGCAACTTGAATTACAGGTTCTGTATATTGTTTTACGTGTGTGTGTTATTTACGTGTTACTTGTGCATGTTTACTTTATGTTTGTGGTGATTAATCGAAACGCAATAGTAACTCTATCGCAACGCTAACGAATCGCAAAGGCTAAACGCAAGTTATTTAGGATGATTGTATGTTAGATATAGCATTTGTGTGATTATTATTAATCTATTGCATCGCATAATCGATACTCGCTTAAACGCATCACAACGCTCAAAACACGAAACGAAACGTCGAAATCCAACTCGCCGGACCACTTCGATCGAATGGTCATCCGATCGGATGACCATCCGATCAGATGGCAATCCGATCGAAGTGCCATCCGATCTGACACCTGCACTCCTCTTTCCTTTTCTGGTAACCTATAAATACTCCTGTCACATCACCAACAGTGATGTGACAGCTCTCTCACTCGACCAGCACACTCAAGCTCACTTTTCCTTCGATTTCTCGCGATTCTTGTAAGTTTCTTCCCCAAATCTTGTACTTCTATGATCTACACACACTTCTTCATCATTTTCTCCTTTGAATCTTAACTTTTAACCGTGAAATCAGTGGATTTGAGGTGTTCTAGGATGATCTCATCATGGAGTTCTTATGAACTTCAAGACTCGGCTTCATTCCACCATGAACAACTCAGATCTGAAGGATTTCCACAAGATTAAGCATTGTCTTCGCAATAGATCTAAACATTTTCGGAAGATAAAAGAGTTGAAAGAAATATTCTCAAGTTTTCTCATTCTTTTACACTCAATGGACTCAAAACCTATAGAATCAGAACTCACTCAGGCCTTCTACTCATTTTTAGAGAAGTGTCGGTCCGAGATCTGATTTCCTATCACAGTAACAACCGATTTCGGGTTAAACATGAACAACCATTACGAACAGTTAGCTGAATGGATTGGGGTGATTCCTACTCCGATCGGATGACTTAAACTTGACGAGGTTTCATTGTTTAGCATGTTGTCAAACGTCTCGATCAAACCATTCAAAACTTAACAAAATTCCAAGTAGCAAAATGATCAAATCGTTGGGACGGATTGCCATCCGATCGAACGACAATCCGATCGGATTGCACATGGACTCCCACACTTAAACATTTTCAAACTTTTCAAACAATTTGAATGTTGAACGGATTGCCGTCCGATCGGATTGCCATCCGATCGAACGACAATCTGTTCGATTGACATTTGGATCTCCAACACTTAACATTTTTCATAATTTTTAAAGGTCAACAGTTTCTAACGGATTGCCATCCGATCGGAAGACCATCTGATCGAATGACCATCCTGCTGTGAACTTGTTCTCAAACTGAAATGTCTCGCCAATCGGATCACCTTTCGATCGAACGACCGTTCGATCGACGACCTGAAAGGTAGAGATCCTTCTCTGATTTTAAAATGCTACTACGAAAACTTCAAAGTCATCATACACAAACACATCCATTCCAAACGAATGTCAATCCGACCGAATGGCCATCCTAACGGATTACCATTCGACACTTTGCCACTTCTCACCATTTAACGCGCCGTTCTTCGCCTATACTATCGTTAACTGTTCAGGCTAATCTCTCAGCGCTCCCTTCAATCCAAGAGAGTGTTTATTTACTAAACACAATATGTGAGTATACTCGAACCCTTTTTGCTTTACGCACTTTTGGGTGTTACATACGTTACTTATTTAAATCACAATCGACACACAACGCAAACATAATTTATACGCTGACCGTTATTACATGTTACGTGTTATTCGATGAATGCTTGTATGTTATGTTTACACAATGATTGTTGCCTGACACCTTAGCAAAGATAGTACTATAGTTTGGACTCAGCACCTGTCGTGGACAGGGGTTGTTAAGGGCTTTACTTCACGTATCCCAGTGGGGATATGTGTTACGCATTCTACAACTCGCAATCACGTCTGTGCATATTTCATTGCCAATAACCTACATGCTTCGCTTTATTACATGTTACATGATGGTTATGCGTAAACGCTTTCGAAACCTATTATACTATCAAACTTGTATGCTCACCTTTACACAATGTGTATTGACCTCTATTTTAACGTATGTGACAGGTGCTTAGGATGATTGCTTGTTATTGCTGGAATCAAGCTAGGATGGAGTCTAGAAACAAATCTAATAAAATCTGAGTTGTAGGAACATTTGATATGTCTTTGAGAAAACAACGTCTATAATAACTGCTTTATTTGATATATTATGGTATGGGACATAATGTTAAATATCTGGTAATTTTAGTTGTTATGGATTTCTCCTGGACAATCTATTTCGCTCAGCGCTGCGCCCTGATGTTTCCGTCATCGGTTGGGGTGTGACATAGGTACACCGTTAGATAGCAACCGTCGATATTCCATTACTTCTAGCATCATTAGCAGTAACAATCAGCCGATATTGGGTAGTACCTCTATCCTTACACGGTTGTCTTCTGGTAAACGTAACCTCGAGCGCAAGAAACGTGATAATACTCCTGTACCTATGCTGAATTTGGATTCAGATGAAGACGATGTGTTTTTGTGCACTGATGAAGATCCTTATAAAGGGATATCTAAAGGTTTTAATATCTATTTTACTGTTTTAGGACATTTGTTGTATGCCACCTGTAATATAACTATCAATCATTTTTTAACAGATTATTTGGACCATGGTGACCAAGTGCTTACATGTCAGGTTTGTAGTGCAAAGTTATGGACATCAGAAGGTGGAAAAGGTCGTTTAACTATAAATAAGCTATGTTATAGTATGTGTTGTGGGTATGGTAAAGTTCAGCTACCGCCTTTAAAGGATGCACATCCGTCTTATCAAAATTTGTTTTCTTCCTCAAATGCAAAAAGCAAGTTCTTCCAAAGGAACATAAGACGATACAACTCTATGTTCTCTTTTACATCTATGGGTGGAAAGGTTGATTCTAATATTAACAAGGGCAATGTTCCATTTATATATCGTATCAGTGGCCAAAACTATCATTGCATGGGTAGTCTCAAACCTCCAGATGGAAATGAAGCTAAGTTTTGTCAGCTATACATACATGATACTGAAAATGAAATAACAAACAGACAGGCATTATTCAGGTACGAGTGATTTCTAAGTTCCATTTTTATTCTGTTAAAGAACAACTAGAATTGAACCATTAGTAGTTCACTATCAGTTGTTAAGTACCATCACTTAATACTTAATCATTGATTCTCTATCCACTGATTACTACAACAACAGTTGTTAACCATTAGTAGTTCACTATCAGTTGTTATGTACCATCAGTCTTTTAATCACTAGCAGTGCTTACAAGGTTTCCATCAACTGTTTGACTTAACAGTAGTTTGCTTTATTCATTCTAAATTGATCAGTGGTTGTAGGTAAACTGAAATGTTACTTTTTCTCAACATATTCTATAGGTTTTGGGCTGGTATCAGCAGTTGTTAACCACTGCTCTTCCTTAACACTTAATCCTTAATCACTGATTCTGTATCCACTGCTTACTACAACAGCAGTTGTTAACCATATGTAGTTCACTATCAGTTGTTAAGTACCATCAGTGTTTTAATCACTAGCAGTGCTTACAAGGTTTCCATCAGCTATTTGACTTAACAGGTGTTTGCTTTATTCATTCTAAATTCATTACTCGTTGTAGGTAAACTGAAATGTTACTTTTTCTCAACATATTCTATAAGTTTTGGGCTGGTATCAACAGTTGTTAACCACTGCTCTTCCTTAACACTTAATCCTTAATCACTGATTCTTTATCCACTACTTACTACAACATCAGTTGTTAACCATCTGTAGTTCAGTATCAGTTGTTAAGTACCATCAGTGTTTTAATCACTAGCAGTGCTTACAAGGTTTCCATCAGCTGTTTGACTTAGTACTAAACAGTAGTTTGGTTTATTCAATCTAAACTCATCAGTGGTTGTAGGTAAACTGAAATGTTACTTTTTCTCAACATATTCTATAAGTTTTTATAAAACGAGATACTATTATAGTTATGTTATGTTAATGTTTTGTTGTTTTTTTTCTTTTAACAGCAAAAGAACCAAACCTTCATCGCCTACTGATAAAGAACTTGATGTCGAAATGATAGAGTATTTGAGGGCTTTATTAGATTCACAAAATATGTTGGTTAAGACATATAGGATGGTCAGAGACCATTTTCAACAATCTCCAGAGGCCAACCTTAATCTGCGACTTATTTATAGAAGAGTAAAAGACGGCAGGACATATAACTTACCCACCACATCTGAAGTTGCTGCTTTGGTTGTCGTAGACATAGATAAAGCTATAGACCATCGTGATATTGTTGTCGAGACTCAGTCGGGAATGCTCCAGCGTATTAGCGAATTACACCCATCGTATCTTGCTCTGCAATATCCGTTACTTTTCCCATATGGTGATGATGGTTATAGAGTTGATATTCCTCATACAGATTTTATGTCCACACAAAAGAAAATAAAACCAAAGTGCACAATGAGAGAATTTTTTTCATATAGGATCCAGGATAGAACTTATGGATTTTCCTTAATTTTAAATGGGCGAAGGTTGTTACAACAGTTTTTGGTTGATGCGTACACAATGATTGAGAGCGAATATCAAATCTGTTATAAGGGTTCCTATTGGAATGTTGAGGCGTCTAAGTTTGATACCAACTTTGTATTTGCTAGAGGATGGCCGGAATTATGCAACGATGTTGGGATACTGGAGGATGATTTTATTGTGTTTAGGAGAATTGATGATGTTGTTTTTAAGTTATTAGTTTTTCGAGATGAGACTGAGATTTGCTTGTCGAAGAAACCTGAATCTGACGATGATAGTGTACTTGAGATATCCAAGGCTGATTATGTTGAGAATATATTCAAGGTACGTATGTGCTTAGCATTAGCAGTAAAAGATTTAATTATTTTAGCATTTTATTAATTATTCCATTAATGTTGACCAGGACATCTATGAGGATGATGAAGTTGTGTCTGTAGGTGAAGGAAAAACCGTTACTCAGGTACTTACTAAATTATTAAAATTATTTATTTTTAATTTAACACATATAAGAATTTAATGTTTTTACAACTATTAGTAATGTTGTTTACTGATGTTATATTTATCCAATAATGTAATATTTAGAAGAAGTTACCAACCAATGCTGAATGCACGTCGAAGAGACGCATGTCTTCACGATTGAACAAAACACAAGATGTAAGTTTAGCATCTTAAAGATTGTTATATTACTATGGTTATTAAAGTTACTCTATGACAACAGGTTAAGAAGAAAGGTAAAGTTACTTCTGAGAGAAAGGAGACGGTGAAGAATACGACTAAGGGAAATATTGCCTTACCTATCGACACAATTGATCATATTGGATGTTCTTCATCTGCTCATAAGGTTAAGGCATCTATACTCGCCACTTAATTAGTATATGTTATATAAACTGTTTTTTTTTTGTTCATATATTCAGCATTCCTTTAATTCACATGTATATGTTTACTTTTTCATCAAGGGGAAGAGAGCCGCCAACGTTCAGAAAAAGCGTAACCGTATAAATAAGAGTACAAAGACTGCAAAAAAACATTCTGGACATCTTCTCGACCCTGAGTTCTTTCATTTTGATCACAAAGGAGACTATAGGCTGGTATACCATTTTTTATAACAAACTAATGATTTATGTTTATTTGTCTGACTATTATTTTTTTCCACACAATACATGTAGCGTCTTCCTGCTGAAGTTGCCAGACGAGCAGGTCTTTCTGTTGATCTTCATCCTTTGAAAGTTCAAAACATGGTTGGAGTTGTGGATGTTTATGATGTCAAGACGGAGTTAAATGAATGCAAGCCACGTTATGCGTTGGATGGTTGGCGGAAGTTTATGACTGAGAATAACTTGAGGTTTGGTGATATGTTGCATTTCACATACGTGTCTTCGCAGCAGAAGATCGTATTAAATCACGTTACCTCAGTTTAAGAATGACCTTTAAGTATGTTCTGATATCAGATATTATAACTATGAATTTTTTTGATGGTGATGTTGTATGGTTTTTTTTTAACTTATTAACTTGATGTTTTGTTGATATGTATGGCTAACATGATAAAACACTGTTATTAGCACTTTGTGTTTTATATATAGATGATATCATGCTTCTTTTTGCTAATAGTAACTGCAATTAGTAGAAACTTGGTTTATTAATCGTAAATGTGACATTCTTCTGCATTTAAGGGTTTATGAATTCAGAATAATGGATGGATATATATGGCTGTATTTGGCATGATGATGTTGTGTTTCATGTTGTAAAAACCAGGGAATTGTCAGATAATAGATTGCTTTGCTCGATTAGATTATGTGTTAAATTATAGTTCTTTAAGTCATTGTTTCGTTTTCTTGAATTCTATGTAATTTTGTAAAGAAGTACAATAACAAACAGTGGTTTGAACATCTGTTTGTCTTTTGGTCAACAGTTAATGGAAACCCATGTTAGGTTGAACAGTGTTTTGAAGAGGAAAATAGTGTGAGAAGACAGTAGATCTGATTAAGTTAAACATCTGTTCAGGCTTAAACACATGTTTGGCCTTAAACAGATGTTTGGCATTCTGTATCAGATGTTTGGACTTAAATAGTTGTTTGACCTTAAACAGATGTTTCGCCATAAACAGATGTTTGACCTTAAACAGATGTTTTGCCTTAAACAGATGTTTGGCCTTCTATATAAGATATTTGGAGTTAAACAGATGTTTGACCTTAAACAGATGTTTGGCCATAAACAGATGTTTGGCCTTAAACCAAACATCTGTTTAAGGTCAACATCTGTTTGACTATTGGTCAACATCTGATTGACTTTTGGTCAACATCTGTTTGAATTTTGGTCAACATCTCATTTAGTATTCAACAGAACTTTGAATAACTCAACATCTGTTTAATTCGTTGTTTCGTTTTCTTGAATTCTATGTAATTTTGTAAAGACGTACAAGAACAAACATTTTTACAAAATCCAAAATCACCCGATCATGTAAGTGCATTGAAATAAAAGTGGAAATGATGTTATTCATGTGGTCCTGTTGTGCTTTTGTTTGACCTCTAATATGAGTGTAACATCCCTAGTTCTCACCAACGTTGTATAGTATGTATATTATGTGTTGACAAAGATGTGAATGTCAAATAACATCGGGGTGCAAGTGGTAATTAACAAGAACTTGAATCTTAACTTTGGAGCAATTTGTCACATGATAAGTCACAAGGGACCAATAGTGAAATTATGGGTGTGACTTCTACTTTTTAAAAACCACCTCCACGCAAATACTGAATCATTATCATCATCAAAATCCCGAAACCCTACGGCCGTAAACGGAACGGAAGAACAAACATCAATCATCAGCTCCATCGATCCTTAGGTAGTTCTCGCGTTTATTTATTTGATTTATAGAAGCTAGTATGATCGTGAAAGATATCTTATGTGCCAAACTCTTATCAATTAGGACATTCACGGTGTGCGGTAAACAGCGACGAACAAGGAGAAGAGAAACGACTCGGTTCCTGGTTCTCCTTTGATTCTAAGGTAACGTGTACATCTCGATTAGTTTGGGAGTAAGGTTGACGTTTAAGTGAAGCTTGTTATGAAAAATGATGACGATGGATCATATAATTGACAGGGTCTCACGTGTACTTGGTGGTGTACCATTCCTCCGTCAGAGGCGAATCTATAGTTAGTGATCACATGTCTCGAAAGTGATCTTGGTTCCGGTCAATCGTCTCGAACAATCGCAGGTACTTCGTACGATCCCTTATTGTGTGTGTAGCATATATGAATAGTTCACAGCTTGGGGTTAAGGTGAAAACTGATAACGATTTAAGATGGTTGTGATTCAGAAGATTGATAAGGTAGTTATGGATATAATTATGGGATTACAGAGGGTTCATCGCGAGGGTGGGAACTGCATGGAGTTGTATTTTAAATTAATGATGAGGCCTGAGTTTGTTGTTTGACTAATGAGCTGTGAGTTTGCTGTATCAAATAAATGAGTTGCATTTCAAATTAATGGAGTTGTATTTCAAAGTAATGGAGTTAGAATGTTAGTGGAACCATGCATGTGTGCATGAGGTAAATCCATTAATTAAAGTTTCATGCATGGACTTAGAAAGTTAGTTGAATGTTCATCATGTCTAAGTTTCATGCATGTGTGTATGAGGTAAATCCGTTAATTAAAGCTGAGTTGGTGGATCCATTTTGGAAATGAATTCATTTTCATACTTTTATATCTGGAGTTGGGTTATAGATAGGCTCGAAGCGGATAGGTCTTGTTTTGTTGACGCAATTCGAAAACGTGTAGGTTGTTGAAGTTATCCTAGGATTCGCGCTTCATTTCGTTCCTTCGGCTTTTGTTAATCCGGACACTTTATTAAGGTGAGTTCTATTGCCCATCTTTTTATGTTTTAATTATTTTGGGCTGAAATACATGCTTAAGTGATTTAAATTTAGTAGGCATACGTGTATTTTGTGCGAGAGCTTGATTTAAAATAATTGTTTGCCTACGAGTACTATTTTATTTATTTATTTATTTGAGGGCCTTGAGTCCTTGGTCGTTGCTTTTGGGGTGGCGACGGTTATGTGGGATGCAAAACATCAATCCAAATGGTGGAGTCGATGTGACCCAATTGTCGTTACCTTCGGGGTGGCGGCGGATTATGCGGGATGTTGTCGTGACCTTCGGGGTGACGACGGATTATACGAGATGTTGTTGTGACCTTCGGGGTTACAACGGTTATGTTAGGTTGCATTATGTGACCTGGGCATGTAGTCACTGTACTTATGCCAAACTATTATTTTAATAATGAAGTGACGATTTGCGAACTACTTTATTAGAACCGGAATGGGTTCGAATGTTTTGAACTAAAGTGTTGAAAAAAAAACTTATTACTATAGAGCTCACTCAGTGTAGTTGACGTTTTTAGCATGTATTTCAGGTAAGAAGAAAGTTTGAATGTTGGCGGCTCTTTGGTATTGGCAGTGGTTACCCGGCATCTTGTAATGTTTTGGCATTTCCCGTGTTTTGAACAACTAAAACACTTTAGTCGTTTTAGTACTTCGAAGTTTGTTCGTACTTTATTTAATTTTTCCGCTGCGTATTGATGACATTTTGGTCTAGAACTATGTTTGCTTATCGTATTACCAACGAGTTGGGTTCCCAAGTTTGGGGCCTTACAATGAGTTCATGATCTAATCCGGTGATTTGAAGACATTATTGTTGAATCCAATGAGATGCTTGATGTAATGAGGTCGTATTAATAACAAATAGTAATTAATATAACTAAGTTTCCCGAGCTCGGGAAGCAATCTCGGGTAATAACCTAGTTTCAAATATATATATATATATATATATATATATATATATATATATATATATATATACATATATATATATATATAGGGGACCGCTAGAATGAGAACTACCTCGAGTTGTAAGAACCGCGAGAACCACACCATCCGGGGCGAGGTGGACCAAAAAATTTTTTTTACAACTAGATGTGTGTATTATAAACACATTCGTAAAAAAAATTAAAAAAAATGCCGTGTGGGTAGTTTTTTACACAAGTTTGGTGTTTTTATATTTTTTTTTTTTTTGTTTTTTTTTACACCAAACTTGTGGTGTAAAAAACTACCCACACGACATTTTTTTTTAAAATTTTTTTTTACGAATGTGTTTATAATACACACATCTAGTTGTAAAAAAAAATTTGGTCCACCTCGCCCCGGATGGTGTGGTTCTCGAGGTGGTTCTCATTTTAGCGTGATTCTATATATATATATATATATAGGGTTGAGTTCATTTCAGAACTCTAAATAACTACAGAACTTTCAGAACTCCTAGTAAACAATCATTTTATATATAAGTTTTTGTATTTAGGATCTTTTTATCATCTATTATATGTATTTCTTTGATTACATACATGTTAAAAGTAGTTTACATATGTTTAATTGCCAAAATTATATATATGTGTCATAACTAATTACATATATGTAAAAAATACTAGTTTACATATGTGTAATTATAAAATTATATATAAAAAATGATAAAATTACTCTTAACATGTATGTAATCGTAAAAATACACATAATAAATGATAAAATTATCCTAAACATAAAAATATATAAATAAAAAGATTGTTTATGAGGAGTTCTGCGAGTTCTGTAAATATTTATGGTTCTGAAATGATCATGTCCCTATATATATATATATATATATATATAGGGTGGGAGTTGGCTACAAAGTCCATTTTTCCTACAAAGTGTACAAAGTCATAAAACACCACAATTTCAGCCATAAAACACACTCAAAACCCCACAAATAATAAAGTGAAGATTACTAAAACGCCATATTTGTGGGTTTTGTGTTGTGTTTTAGATGATAAGGCTTTGATTTTCGAATGACTAACATTAGTGTGTTTTATAATGATTATCATGTTGTGTTTTATATTCATAGTTTTACGATGGTGTGTTTGAAGTTTTTATGGAATGTTAGGGTTTGGATATAGTGATTTTCACTCTGTTATTTATGGGTTTTGAGTGTGTTTTGTTGCTGAAATTGTGATTTTTATCACTTTGTACGCTTTGTAGGAAAACTGGACTTTGTAGCCGAACCCCACCCTATATATATATATATATATATATAATGAAGAAACCCACTCAAGATTAGAAAACTCAAGAAACCCACATATGTGGCTAGGATGTAACCACGTCACATATGCACAAGATGGAAAAAGTGTATATCCGTCATTTTACAATGGACAGAAGATGTAACAGTCAGCATGGTCAGTCAATATTTTCCTTTTATCTTGACTAAAGTTTGACGGCTGCTTTTGAAGGTCATCATCTTCTTTTACTCACATTTCCCTCTTACCCCTTTCTTCACAAACCTGCTCATTTTGAATTAAATGAGAGTGAAGCACCACTCAAAACCCCTTTGCATTAACATGCTTAACTTGAACATTCAACCACCCGATAGTGATGCCAAACTTCTTTAATGGGTTCACCCACAAGTGACAACTTCTTTAATCAGTTCTCACATCAATTTCAGATCTTTTTCACACACAGATCTAAACATCTGGGTTTCAGTTCTGAACCAAATCTGAACAAAAAGAATCAGAGGTGCTTTTGTCGATGTAGTTAGGGCTTTAAGGATATGAAGTTGTGGGGTTTTTTTAGGCATGTTCAAGGGCTTCCATGTTGCGATTTTTGGTTCAAGAAGGTGTGAAACAGTCACTAAGATCTGAAACAAAAAAATCGGAGGTGGTTTTGTCGGTGTGGTTTGGGATTTAAGGAGATGAAGCTGTGTGGTTTTTGCAGGCTTCGATGGTGCGATTTTTGGTTCATGAAGATGTGAATCAGTCACCAAGACCTGAAACAAAAAGATCGAACCGTCAAGATCTGAAAAAAAAAAGTTTTAGTGTGGTGGTTTAGGGACCAAGATCTGAAATCGGACAACCACCGTCAGGATCAAGTATGTTTTTAGGTTTAAAAAAATATTGTTTAAGAGATCTAGTTTTCTTATATATATTTGATTAAAATTTTAATTTTGTGTCATTTTTCTTGGTTGATTTATTTTTTGGTGTTTTATGATGGATTGAAATGGCAAAAGAAGAAAAGTACATTAACTTGCTTTTAATTAGTTGGCTGTTAATGGATAAAAACATACTTTGATTTGATTATTTTGAAGTTATGAACCTGCAAGATCTGGTATTTTTTATGTAACAGTACGTAACCAGGTGTTAGAAATGTAACAATCGAAGCAAAAATGTTTTTTTTATTTTTTGTGTGTTACAGAAATAATGCTTGTAACAGAAATAAAGTATGTTGTTACATTTTTCAGATTATTATAAAATAGAATGCATTGTTACATTTTTGTGTTGTTACGGAAATAAAGTGCATTGTTACATGTTATCAGATTTTTTGCAAAATTTAAGTGTACGTTACAGAAATAAAGTACTTTGTTACATTTTTTGCGTTACAGAAATAAATTGTATCTAATCATGTATGTTACATTTTATGTAACATAAATGATATAGTTAACATTTTTTTGTCAGTTATATGTAAATATAAAAAATAAAGTAATAGGATTTACATAAAAAATAAAAAGCAAAGTACATCAAAAGTAAAAAGTGGGTTTTGTTGTTGTTGTTACATAACTACCTATTATGTTTCTAGAAATAAATTGTATTAATAAAAAACTAATTTATTTCCATTTTTACATACTCCTTTATATTCATTTTATTTTGTTTCTAATTTTAATCTGTGTTGTTCTTATTAATTTTGTTTTTTCAACATCATTTAATTTCACCATTTTTGTAGTTTTGTATTGGTTTCGATTCTTGCAACCTTCCAGCACCGGTGTCAAGGTTTGAATCGTTGGATGAAGGATTTTATTACTTTTTCATATATTAGCTCACTTGTTACATAAAATAAAGCTTGTTGTTACATTTGTAATTTAGCTTGTTATAAAAGCAACTAGATAAGGGGTTTTTTTGTTTGTAACGGACAAAAATGAAATTTTTTGTAGATGCATATCACATTTTTGATCATGTAAAAAGTGGGTTTTGTTGTGCTTATTACACAACTACCTAGCATGTTACAGAAATAAAATGTTCTTTGTTGTTGTTACATATATGATGGTCTGATACAAAAATTAAAATGTATTTGTTACATATGTGGACGTTACTTTGATCATGTAAAAAGTGATTTTTGTTGTTGTTACACAAGTGATATATGTAACTTTTTTGTGTAAACTATTTATGCAATTTTTTTTTGCGTAAACTATTTATGTAACTTTTTGGCGTCAATTTACATGTAATATTTTTCAGCATTTACATTTTAATTTTGAAATAAATGATAAAAATAATTAGAAGTATAAAATGGGAAAAAAGTTAGAGAGAGGAGAGAGAATAAAAAGTATAAAAAGTTAGAGAGATGAGAGAGAATAGACAATGAGCTTTTCTAGATGGCTATCTGATTTGATGTAGATGTCAAAAAGCTTTTCTATCTGACCATGCACATTTGTCAAAAAAAAACATTACATTCATCCCCATAATACCCCTCTATGTACTTTTTGTTAGTATTATATTAAAAGTATTATCAACTTTACAACCAAATTAATCACTACCATTGATCACAATTTATCAATGGTTGATATAGAGTTTTTCGGGTTTCTTTAACTCAAGAGGGTTTCTGATTTATCCTTCCCCTATATATATATATATATATATAGAGAGAGAGAGAGAGAGGGGGGGGAGAGAAATGGGATCAGGAGAAAAAGCTCAAAAGTGTGAGAACGGTGAGAACGCTTCCTAGCCTAACACGTGTCACGCCGCTTAGAAAAGGGCAGATGGGCTTTTTTGTCCTTTCATCTTCTGCTTTTCCAATTCCGCTTTTCCCAATATTGTTGGTTTTTAAGATTTTTGGCGTTAACCAAATTCAATATTTAATGGCGTTTAATGGTTTCATCTTATTAACATTTTGGCGTTTATGGCGTTTATTCAAATCGTTTGCCATTGTAACTGTAACAACCCTCGGTAAAAACCAATGTCCTCATAATATTTCCTACACCCCAGTATATCTTAAAATGTCTCAATATGTTTTATATTACACCCCGTATGTGAAAACCGAGCCCGAATTATATTGTAATATATAAAAATAAAATAAAAATCTGAATTTAGAGCTGAGGCGGGCCGCGTAAGATCCCACCTCAAGTTCACGCGGGCCGTATCAAGACCAGGCTTGACTCCGCTGACTTCTTTAGTTCAAGCGGGCCGCGTAAGACCTCGTCTAAGTTGACGCGGGCCGCGACAGATCATTACACGCGATTACACCAGAGGCCGACACGTGTCGACATCGTGGCGGACCTACTAGCTGACCCAGCTAAGCTACTGAGTTGACCGATGTTGACGCGGGCCGCGTAAGGGTCCCTTGTCTTTTACGTGGGCCGCGACAGGACTAGAATCAGCAACTATATAAGAAGGCCATCAGTCTACGTTTTTCGTCGCTCACATTTCAATTCTAAATCTCACTTTCTGTAGTAGAAGCATTATAGTCGGGTACTATACCCCTAATTAGCGAGGTTCTGCTCCATTGTAAGTATTATAACCCCAGTTTCGTAATAGTTACGCTGCCCGATTGATTTAGGGTTCCGTAACAACTGTCGTGGTTCTGCCCGACGTAGTTGTTGGAATGCCGTCTCGGGGAGGGTATCATTAATAATTTCAAAGGGTTATGATACTAACCAATGTACATTTGTATAAATTATAGATTATATCCAGGAAACCCTTACGAAAAGCATAAGACCGCAATGTGAGTTGATCCACTTTTTGTAAACCTTTTTGTGAACTGTTTTACAAAACCTTACATATCTTTCCATGCGAATAACCATATTGAGTATTTGTAAGAATACAATTATAGTGGGTATGTTAGGGTTTTGTATACAAAATTTGTTACCACCTGGTCAAGGAGTAACATTTCCACAAGTTGAGTATGACAGTACCACTGATGTTAATTGGTATATCTTGGAAACAAATGTAATTGCGGATGTGCCCTCAATATTGTTCACTGTGACTTTTGATTTATACTTGATTAAACTGGGATTCACTCACCAGTATTTCCCATTGACAAAATATTTTTAAAACATGTTTCAGGTAACCCAATGTGACAGCCAATTAATAAAAAGCCAGCTGGAGAGCACTGAAGGCTTGGGATAATGTGGCTATAAAAGTTACCAAATAAACAGTGTTTTAAATTTAAATAATATAGGGTTCATCCCTATAAATGTATTGTAATAAGAAACTTGGGTTTTACCCATATGATTATTAATATAAAATATGGTGGTTTTACTCTGATAAACATTTCCTAACTACGGTCCTGATGAAAATTCCGCTGCTAGATTTAACAAGCTGATACCACCAAACTCTGAGCTCACGTCCGCCCGTTCCCAGGGATCAGGGATCGGGGGTTGTGACAGAAGGTGGTATCAGAGCCTAGCCACTGGTCTGAGCCAAAGAAGTATTCTGCTGACACTTAAAGTTTAAATTTTTTGTTAGGAAATACATTACGGAAATATGTGCATAACTGTATTTAGTTGTTATGTGTTATTTGACTATTTGTTAGTTTTCAGTATGAGTGATCAAGGTCCATCAGACGTGAATCGTCAGTTATCTGATTCCCCTAAGAGTGAAGGTACATCATCACAGCCTGCCCTTTCAGGGTATACTGCTGATCAGGAAGACGGGATATTTTCCTTTAGAGCTAAGTCGGAGGAACCATTTCTTACTAAGAAACGAGGATGGTTCAGTAAAGAAGCTTTTGCTCGTAGGAAGAGAATGCGAAAATTGCAACAGCAAAGGGCTTTAGAAGCTATTAAGCGAGAGACAGATGCCCATACTCAAGATATGTTAAATAGAAGCCTAGCTAATTTTCATATTTTAGCTACAACTGCTGCCGACCCGAGTCTGGAACAATTAGTAGCCCCACAACCACAAAACCCAGAACAACCCATGGACATAGAAAACCCGGAAAACCAAGTAGAAATGCACGACTTTAACCCAGAAGAAATCCCAAGGGTGCCTGCACCGAATCCCCTAGACCCGAACTATGACCCCTGGTGGGACAATAATAGGGACTTTGTGCAACGTTACCCTATTAAGGATTATCCACCCATACAGAACATAGAAGCTTACCCAGGTATGGACCCTTTAGATCCCTATTACCAAGATGATTATATTAGGGAGATATTAGAGGATCCTTACCAATTTCATGAACTGTCACCCCCATATCAGGAAAACGCACCCCAGATTCCAAACCCAGTCCGAGAACCTGCACCCCCAATGAGTGCTGAAAACGTTCAAGAACTTAGGACTTTTGGGGAGGAAATTCTGGAGAGCAGTGAAAGAATGCGTCAGGTAGGAGAGCGTCTCGTATGGAAATACGATGAGCGCAATATGGATTTTTGGATGAATCCATATCCGTGAATGTTAGAATGGAGGAAGTGGTAGTAACAATAATATAATAAAATAAAATAAGATATGTGTGTACGGATGCATATTATTATTTTATTTCTGTTGGTATTGTAATCTTTAATTCTGTACTAGTGTGTAATAGACGCATAGTATATGAAAAAGAGTATAGTCGCAATGATCGACGGTTTTGGTTAAATTGCGTGTCATGTGAATTGAGATATTACTTATTATCTTGTGATATTAATATGGGATAAATGTTTAAAATTCAGATGGCCGACGAAGGAAATCAAGAAAATCTGAATAACAATAACCAGAGTAACATTAACGTGGTTAATGATAATCCGAGCATCCAAAACAACGAAAACCAAATGGATAATAGTGCCGTTCAACATATAGTGGCACAAGGAATCATAGATGCTATGCCATTTATTATTCAAACTATTCAAGAAGCGAATAATAAAAGTAAACATAGCAGTAAGCGACCAATTGAACCAGAAAACAGCGTGAACAATGGACCGGTATTTCAAATGCCTATTCCCAAAAGAAGAAGAACCCTGCCTAACGGTTGTTCTTATAAAGAATTCTGATCTTGTAAACCAATGGAATTCTCGGGCAATGAAGGGGCCATTGCAACTTTACGCTGGATAGAAAAGACTGAGGCAGTCTTAAGAATAAGTAAGTGTGCTGAAGAAGATAAGATACTGTTTGCTTCTAATCTGTTTAAGAATGCAGCACTAGAATGGTGGAACACTATCCTCCAGACAAGAGGAAGTGATAGGACTTACAATATGGAATGGGAAGAATTTAAAAACAAGGTAGAAAGGAAATTATGCCCACCCAATGAAAAAGAACAGATAGCAAACAAATTCCTAAATCTTAGGATGACTGGTGTGGATAGTAAAGGGTACACTAAAATATTCTTTGAATATGCTAGAATAGTGCCAACTCTTGCTTCACCAGAACCAGTGTTAATCTCTCGTTATATTTGGGGATTAATTGGAGAGATTAGACACATAGTCAAGGCCGCTAGACCTCAAACCATAGAAGAAGCTGTAGAATTAACAAATACCTTGACTGATGAATTAGTCCGTACTAGAGAAGAAGACCAGAGAAGGAACCAGCCCAAAGGCTTACTCAAGAATTCCGTTCTGGGAATTACAATCGTAGGAATACAGGTTCTACCTCTGCACCATATTGCGGAATCTGCTAAAAGAAGCATTCTGGAAAATGCTCCACTCACTGTAATTTCTGTAAAGCACCAGGACACAAGGAAGAGAATTGCAGGAGGAAATCCAGTAATGGATTGCGTTTTAATTGTGAAGAAAAAGGTCATATCAAGCCAAACTGCCCAAAATTAGCTCCAGCTACGAACAACAAGAATACTAAAAATGCTAGAGCATTTGTTCTAACTGCAGAAGAAGCCAAGATGATTCCAGATATCATTGCTGGTACGTTTTTAGTTAATGATGTTTTTGCTAAAGTATTATTTGACTCTGGTGCAAACCAAAGTTTTATTAATACATCGTTTTGCAAATTTCTAAATCACTCATTAACTAAACTACCACATGAATGCGTAGTAGAGACAGCTAATGGAGAAACCGTTAGAATTTCTGAAATCTTGCAGGGAGCAAGAATAGAAATTTTAAATCAGAAATTTATTGCAAATATTTATCCCATGAATCTGGCAGGATTTGATGTTGTTTTAGGAATGGATTGGTTAATAGCCAATAAAGCCAGTATTTTATGTGATCAAAAGTTAATCCAAGTAAATTCACCAAAAGGTAAAACAATCACAATTAAAGGAGATAAATCTTCTAAGTCCACTAAGTTTATATCTGTGATGAAAACTGCAAGTTGTATAAGAAAAGGTTCTATAGTGTATTTGATTTCTATAATCACTAACACTAAAGGAAAAGATTTAAAAGATATTCCAGTAGTATCTCAGTTTTCAGATGTCTTTCCAGAAGAATTACCAGGACTACCTCCGGATAGAGAAGTTGAATTCAGAATCCATTTAATACCAGGAACGTCACCAATTGCCAAAGCACCTTACCGTTTGGCACCTGCCGAAATGCAAGAATTGAATAAACAATTAGATGAATTGTTGGAAAAAGGATTTATACAACCAAGTTCGTCGCCATGGGGAGCGCCGATATTGTTTGTTAAAAAGAAAGACGGATCAATGCGGATGTGCATTGACTACCGTGAATTAAACAAGGTCACGATTAAAAATCGGTATCCATTACCAAGAATCGATGATCTGTTTGATCAACTGCAGGGAGCTCGATTTTTCTCTAAAATCGATTTAAGGTCAGGATATCATCAATTAAAAGTACAGGAAGAGGACATTCCTAAGACCGCATTTAGAACGAGGTATGGTCATTATGAATTTACTGTCATGCCCTTTGGTTTAACCAATGCCCCAGCTGCATTTATGGACATGATGAACCGAATATGTAAGCCATATTTGGATAAATTCATAATTGTATTCATAGATGATATTCTAATTTACTCTAAAAATAAAGAGGATCATGCAAGACATTTACACGTACTTCTAAATCTGTTAAGAAAGGAAAAGCTTTATGCTAAATTTTCTAAGTGCGAATTTTGTTGGAACAAGTACAATTTCTTGGACACCTAGTCAATCATGAAGGAATTCATGTAGATCCAACTAAAATTGAGGCAATTATGAAATGGAAAACCCCTGAGTCACCAACCGAGGTTAGAAGTTTCTTAGGATTGGCCGGTTATTATAGAAGGTTTATTCAAGATTTTTCTAGAATAGTCATTCCCTTAACTAAGTTAACTTGTAAATCTGTTAAGTTTGAATGGGGATTAAAATAAGAAGAAGCCTTTAGAATTCTTAAACAAAGATTAACCCATACACCAATATTAGCATTACCAGAAGGAACTGAAGATTTTGTAGTATATTGTGATGCTTCTAGATTAGGTTATGGATGTGTATTGATGCAACGCCAAAAGGTTATAGCATACGCATCTAGAAAACTTAAGAATCATGAAGAGAACTATTCAACCCATGATCTAGAATTAGGGGCTATAATTTTTGCTCTTAAGATTTGGAGACATTACCTTTATGGTAGTAAGTTTACCATATTTACTGATCACAAGAGTTTAAGGTATATTTTCCAACAGAAGGAGTTGAATATGAGACAAAGACGTTGGATGGAATTTCTTAGTGATTATGATTGTGATATCCAGTATCATGAAGGAAGAGCAAATGTAGTGGCAGATGCTTTAAGCCGAAAGTATCATGAAAAGCCAAGAAGGGTATGTTCTCTTAAATTAAATCTGCAAGTAGATTTAAATGATCAAATAAAAGAAGCACAAAACTTAGTAATCAAGGATGATTCTGAAAAATTAAAAGGTATGCTAAAAGAATTAAAACAAGGAACGGATGGAATTTGGAGATTCCATGAAAAGAGAATGTGGATACCTAAATTAGGAAATCTATGTCATCGTATATTAGAAGAAGCCCATAAATCTAAGTATACGATGCATCCAGGAAGTGATAAAATGTACCAGGACTTAAGGAAAAATTTCTGGTGGATAGGAATGAAAAAGGATATAGCAGTCTATGTTTCTAAATGTTTAACTTGTTCACAAGTTAAGGCTGAACATCAGAAACCCTCAGGTTTGTTACAGCAATTAGAGATGCCAGTTTGGAAATGGGAATTGATAACAATGGATTTTGTTACTAAATTACCAAAAACTAGGAAAGGAAATGATACAATCTGGGTGATTGTAGATAGACTAACTAAGTCAGCTCATTTTCTACCAATGAAGGAAACAATTAGTATGGAACAATTATCTAAATTGTATGTAAATGAAATTGTTTCTTTATATGGTATTCCATTATCAATTGTTTCTGATAGGGATAGCCGCTTTACATCTCATTTTTGGTCAAGTTTCCAAAAGGCAATGGGAACCAAGTTAAAATTGAGCACAGCTTATCATCCTTAAACGGATGGACAAAGTGAAAGGACAATCCAAACAATGGAAGACATGCTTAGAGCTTGTGTAATTGACTTTGGAGGTAATTGGGACGATCACTTACCTTTAATAGAATTTTCTTATAATAATAGTTATCACACAAGTATCAATGCTGCACCGTTTGAAGCACTTTATGGACGAAAGTGTCGAACCCCAGTCTGTTGGGCAGAAATTGGAGAAAAACAACTATCTAGACCTGAGATAGTACAAGAAACAACTGACAAGATTATTCAAGTCAAGGAACGACTGAAAGCCGCACGTGATCGACAAAAGAGTTATGCTAATAACCGATGCAAGCCATTGGAATTTCAGGTAGGAGATAAAGTATTATTGAAAGTTTCTCCTTGGAAAGGAGTAGTAAGATTCATCAAACGGGGAAAGCTAAGTCCCAGGTATGTTGGACCTTTTGAGATTATTAGAAGAATAGGACCTGTAGCCTATCAGCTAAAATTGCCAGAGGAAATGGCAGGAATACATGATGTGTTTCATGTATCTAATCTTAAAAAGTGTTTAGCTGATGAATCACTGATAATACCTCTTAAGGATATAGAGGTAAATGAACAACTTAAATTTGTAGAAAGACCTCTACAGATTGAAGATAGGAAAGTCAAGAATCTCAAACATAAGAGACTAGTTCTAGTCAAAGTGAAGTGGGACTCCAAAAGAGAACCTGAGTACACATGGGAACTCGAGTCAGAAATGAAGAGGAAATATCCGCATTTGTTCCAGTAGATCTCGAGGACGAGTTCTAAAACAAGGTGGGGAGAATGTAACAACCCTCGGTAAAAAGCAATGTCCTCATAATATTTCCGACACCCCAGTATATCTTAAAATGTCTCAATATGTTTTATATTACACCCCGTATGTGAAAACCGAGCCCGAATTATATTATAACATATAAAAATAAAATAAAAATATGAATTTAGAGCTGAGGCGGGCCGCGTAAGATCCCACCTCAAGTTCACGCGGGCTGTATCAAGACCAGACTTGACTCCGCTGACTTCTTTAGTTCAAGCGGGCCGCATAAGACCTCGTCTAAGTTGACGCGGGCCGCGACAGATCATTACACGCGATTACACCAGAGGCCGACACGTGTCGACATCGTGGCGGACCTACTAGCTGACCCAGCTAAGCTACTGAGTTGACCGATGTTGACGCGAGCCGCGTAAGGGTCCCTTGTCTTTTACACGGGCCGCGACAGGACTAGAATCAGCAACTATATAAGAAGGCCATCAGTCTACGTTTTTCGTCGCTCACATTTCAATTCTAAATCTCACTTTCTGTAGTAGAAGCATTATAGTCGGGTACTATACCCCTAATTAGCGAGGTTCTGCTCCATTGTAAGTATTATAACCCCAGTTTCGTAATAGTTACGCTGCCCGATTGATTTAGGGTTCCGTAACAACTGTCGTGGTTCTGCCCGACGTAGTTGTTGGAATGCCGTCTCGGGGAGGGTATCATTAATAATTTCAAAGGGTTATGATACTAACCAATGTACATTTGTATAAATTATAGATTATATCCAGGAAACCCTTACGAAAAGCATAAGACAGCAATGTGAGTTGATCCACTTTTTGTAAACCTTTTTGTGAACTGTTTTACAAAACCTTACATATCTTTCCATGCGAATAACCATATTGAGTATTTGTAAGAATACAATTATAGTGGGTATGTTGGGGTTTTGTATACAAAATTTGTTACCACCTGGTCAAGGAGTAACATTTCCACAAGTTGAGTATGACAGTACCACTGATGTTAATTGGTATATCTTGGAAACAAATGTAATTGCGGATGTGCCCTCAATATTGTTCACTGTGACTTTCGATTTATACTTGATTAAACTGGGATTCACTCACCAGTATTTCCCACTGACAAAATATTTTTAAAACATGTTTCAGGTAACCCAATGTGACAGCCAATTAATAAAAAGCCAGCTGGAGAGCACTGAAGGCTTGGGATAATGTGGCTATAAAAGTTACCAAATAAACAGTGTTTTAAATTTAAATAATATAGGGTTCATCCCTATAAATGTATTGTAATAAGAAACTTGGGTTTTACCCATATGATTATTAATATAAAATATGGTGGTTTTACTCTGATAAACATTTCCTAACAACGGTCCTGATGAAAATTCCGCTGCCAGATTTAACAAGCTGATACCACCAAACTCTGAGCTCACGTCCGCCCGTTGCCAGGGATCGGGGGTTGTGACAGTAACCTAGGGGTCAGGAAATCTATTTGAATGGCGTTTTTCAAGGTGTTTTAAACAAGTTGGCCCATTGTTCTTTTATTTCTTATAAACATTTTGGCGTTTGGGTTATCTTGGCGTTTTACAATTGTTGGATTATATTTCAGCCATAGTAGAAAAAAAAATACAAGCGAAGAAAATAAATTAAAAACCCTAATCTGGTCTCTCTTCACTATATTCAATGTCATCAGTCTCTTTGTTTTTTGATAGTACAAGAACTGACACCAAAATATGGCGTTTTATGTAAAACTTAACAAACCGATCGGTTTGATTTTTTTGCCTGCTCGTCTGTTGAAGTTGCTTTTTTGTGGATGTTTGGGGACATAGATCTATGACGTGTGGGTGGGTTTTTCACTTTTTCTTCATGTTGATCTATATCTTTATCATCATCCCACTCTTCAGTGTCATTGATCTCTTCTCCTCATCCAAGCCTTCTTCAAGAACAAAAAATACAAAATGACATATGACTGGCATTAGTATCTTTTTCTTGAATTTTTGTCCATCTCGTGCAACAAAATCTTTCTGAGTTACTCGCCTCCGCTAACAATTCATTCAGTGAAACTTAGCGAATAACAATACTGAATATCCAAGAAAGCATATTAGCCATCTTTGATTTTTTTTGGCGTTTTACAGTGAGTGGTATTTAGTAGTATTGGCGTTTGTTTGTTTATTTATTTATTTATTTATTTATTTTTTGGTTTGATCAAATGGAAGTTGCTGAGATGTATCATTTTATAGGATCTCTTTTTGGCGCATAAGTTCGGCGATGTGTTATTATTATAAAGTATTCGTCTTTTCAATTACTGTTTGTAATTATTGTTTTTGACAGACTTTTATCTCTGAAGTCTGTAACACGTCCTATCTTTCAAGTTTGGCGTTTTAGATTCTAATATAATAAATTTTCCCTATCTTCAGTTTTTCTGGTTTGAAGTTAATGTTTCTAGTTACATTTTAAAGTTTGTTTTTTATTTTTTATTTTTTTTAGGTTTTTTATAATACTTTTTCAAACTAATTTTATTATAGTTTTGGAGTTTTGGGGGGCGTTTAATGGGATGATATCGTTTAAATAAGCATTTTGGCTGTTTTGGCGTTTTTATTTTATATGGCGTTTTTATTATACAACAATCAATTGAAAAGGAAAATAAAAAAAGAATACATAAAAAAAGTTTTTTTTATAATACTTGTCCAAAGTAAATTTATGATGGTTTGATAAACGCCAAAGGTGCAAGACATTTGCCTTTTTGGCGTTTTTATTAGATATGGCGTTGTTAATTAAATAACAATCAACTGAAAAAGACAAATAAACAAAAAATATTGATCTTCAAATCTTCACTGTCACCCGTCTCTTTCTTCTTTTGAAGCATCTTCACTGGCTGTTTCGACTTTCGTATGAAATAAGCCTCTTTTTCTATAATTTTTGTCCATCTCATGCAGCAAAATGTTATTGAGTTTACACCCTTTCAGCCAAAATGTTATCCTTTTTGGCGTTTTACCGAGAAAAAAAAACGCCCCAAAATAAACCATCTTAAAACTATAAATTTTGATCGTGCTAAAATCAATAAAGTGTTGATGTATGGTATTGGATAACATTGTTAATCCTTATTTAAGAAAGATAACCAACAATGTTGTCCACACCATACAGCTACACTTTATTGACGGCAATATATTTGATTTTTGGGTTTTCTGGCGTTTATCAGTCGAATGGTATATATTAAATATGGCGTTTGGGGTTTTTGTTTGTGTTTTTTAATTGAAGGTCTGAGTTGTTTTATATATAGGATTTTTTTGGCGGATTTTTTAGGCGGGATTTACTATAATTAAGTTTGGCGTTTTAGCAGAATGCTGTGTGATTTTTGTTTTGGCGTTTTATTTTCATTAGATGGCATTTTGTTTGGAGTAGTCAAAAGACGCTTTTACCCTTATTGAAGCGCGTCCACGTAATAAAATTGATGTTATTTACGAAAATGCCACCGCGCCAATCTAGTCCATAGATCGTTTTGATCGGACGATTGATAAGCGTTCTCACCGTTCTCACACTTTCTACCGTTTTCTCTAAATCCCTTAGGCCAGTTAGCGTACAATACGGCTTAACGTACATCACGTACGACAGAATAATTACGCACGTTCATTTGAAAATCACGTATGTTATAAACTAAAAAACCCAAATCACGCATGTTGGAAAACATTAATCACGCACGTTATACACATAATCACGCACGTTGTCGTACGTGATGTACGTTAAGCCGTAATGTATTTTACACTTTTCCTATATATATATAGGGGATGGTTTAAATAAGAACGCTAAATATTGTGAGAACCGTGAGAACGAATAAAAAAATCATGATAACTTGGTAAAAAAAACAATTCAAATTCAAAATTTCTTTTTACCCTTATCATTATTATCCAAATACAATGTTAGAAATTAAATTTACACATTTACGTGAATTCATAAATAAAGAAAATTTACACATGTGTAAGTTTGCCATTTACACATGTGTAAATTTGTTATATTTACACATGTGTAAAAAATCTAATAAGAGTGATTTTAAGCGGAGAAATAAATTATCTGATGCTGTAAATTCTTTTTTTTATGTTGTATTTTAATTTCAATAAGGGTTGTATTAAAAATGGTTTTCATTGGTGTTTTCATTCATTCTCACGGTTCTCGCAATATTTAGCGTTCTTAAGATAACACTCACCTATATATATATATATATATATATATATATATATATATATATATATATATATATATATATATATATATATATATATATATATGATTTCTAGTCTCCACCTACAAATCACATACAACACACATAATATAAGGAACATCAATCCCATCCTGCAATGATTACCCTTACAAATCACATACAATACATATAAGGAACATCAATCCTCTCCTACAATGATTACCCTTAGTAGGTAAATGGTCCAAAAGTACCCTTCAAGCATGTACATTAGCAACCTAAAAACAAACACTCAATTCTCAAAAAGTGTCATTTTGGAACCCAAGCTTGAAATAATTCAAGGTACGACCGAATGGTTTTGGGGCAGCAGTAACACATTGACAAATGAAGAGCAGTTCGTTGAGTGGGCCGAGTGCATTACAATCATAAAGAAAGTCAACATCCGGCCGAGACCAAACGTATGGCTATGGAGGACGGGTTCAGAAACTGCCGAATTCCTTGTCAGCATTGTTAGGGCAGAGCTGGATCATATCGACACTATAAATGAAACTAAGGTACTTAAATGGCTGCACTGGATTCCTAAAAAAGTGAATTGTTTTCTATGGCGGGTTGTACTAGATAGAATAGCGACTAAAGAAGCATTACAGATTCGTCGTATTCAATTACCCTCCACGAACTGTGTTCTCTACAATAATGCGACGGAATCGGTCAACCATATTCTTCTGACTTGTGATACGGCTCAGCAGGTATGAATTTTGATCTTTCAATGGCTGAAAATACCTTTACCGCGTTACATTTTGAGCGTGGTTCAACTGCTGGAACTCATTGATTCTCACAATTGTCAAAAGAAAATAAAAAGGTCAGTATATGCAGTAGTGGCGACAACTTGTTGGAACATATGGTTAATGAGGAATGAAATCATCTTCAAACAAAAATCTCCCATGATCGTAAAACTGATTGGAGACATCAAAGCAATCTCGTACACTTGGATCAAGAAACAGGCGGGGCTCTCGGAGATAGTATGGGAGAAATGGAGGAGTTTTAGTTTTTAAACCTTCCCTTTGTAATTTAATTGTCATATCTCACTGTACCATTTCTTTTGTTGTTTGTACTGTTCTTGAGCACCTTGCTTAAGTTTTATAAAATTTCCGCCCTTTTTCAAAAAAAAAAAGAATAAAACGTCACATACCATAATAATTTACAAAGTAATCAATAAGATCACAGAAATAATCATAAAAGTAATTAATAAAATCATGCAAATTATCATAAAGGTAATTAAAAAGATCATGCAAATAATCATATTGAAGATGCATATGCAAAAAAACACAAGGCCTTGGGTAGAGTAAGGTGATGTTTGTTTTTTCAGAGGAAAAATGTCTGCAGTCTGCGGACCTAGGGCTGTAAACGAACCGAACGTTCAACGAACAGTTCGTGAACCGTTCGGTGGGAAGTTCGTTTATGTTCGTTCGATTAGCTTAACGAACAAACACGAACAAAAAATTTCGTTCGGTTAGCTTAGCGAACAAACACGAACATAGGTCTCGTTCGTTCGACTTCGTTCGTGAACGTTCGGTAACATGTTCGGTTACGTTCGTCTGTGTTCGTTTGATTATATGAAAAAATAATAAATAATAAACCTTTTAGCTAAACATATTAAAAACTTCAAACCCTATTTTTTTTTTCTAAGTTAGCTAAAATTTGGACATGCTAAAACATTTTTGGGGATAATTATGTGTAAGTTAGTTAAAGTTGATTCATCGTTTGGTGGTGTATTAGATTTATTGTGTTTTGATTTATCATTTGATAGTTGTATTTAACTATTTATATCCAATGTTTAAGGATAACAATATTTTTATTTTTTTTTATTTTCAAGTTAAATGTTCGTGTGCGTTCTTTTTTATTTGTTTGCGTTCGTTTGTGTGCGAGACTAGTGTTCATGAACTGTTCGTAAACAACTGAATTTTCTTAACGAACGAACATGAACATAAACTTATGTTCGGTATATGTTCATGAACAGTTCGCGAACATGTTAATTTCCTTAACGAACGAACACGAACATGGCTTTGTTCGTGTTCATTCGGTTCGTTTACAGCCCTATGCGGACCACATCTGCAGACATCTGTAGCAGAAGAGGTGGACCAAACCTTTGCGGTCTGCAAGAAGAAGAGTGTTTGTTTTTAAAACCTCTGTAGTCTACAATGAACATCAACAAATCAGTCTTTACAGTTAGATCAGATTCATCAAAATTCAGAAAAATCACCAAATAAAACCTAATTAGACTTTAAAATTGCATCAAACACATCAAAATTCAGAATAATATCACTACAATTTCATCAGATAAATCAAAATTCAGAAAAAATAATACTAAACAAAACCTAATTAAACTTTACAAATAACAAACCTAATTTTTGTTGGATTCGACACAGGCTAAATGATGGGCAGATAGAACAGCTAATCTTCCACGAGCAGCAATACTGGAATCATCTATGCTTCAACTCCCATTTGTGTTGATAAAATTGAGATTTGTTGTGAAGGAGGTCGGAGGTGACGGGAGTCGCCGGAGGTGGACGGTGATGATGTGACGGCCGTGAAGGGGTCGTCGTAGGTGGACGGTGATGATGTTGTGGGTCGTTGATGTTGATCGGTGATGATGTTACAAGGTCAAGATGCAGACGGAGGAGGAGGGTGGGGTGGGGCTGCGGTTGTGGTGGACGAGGAGGTGGGTGGGGGCTGCGCCAGAGGTGGAGGTGGGGGTGCGGCTGTGGTGGAGGTCGGTTGGATAGAGGATTAGGCTTGGAGATGTGTGTTTTGAGAAGGAGATATGTTTTGAAGAGGTTTGAAGACTTAAGGTAATGTCTGCACGAGAAAGAGGTGGGGAAGAGAAAACTCTTCTAAAAAAACAAACAAGCTGCATACCCTTATGTCTGCGCTTGGTCTGCTTGGGGAAGACAAAAGAGGTTCAGAAGTACTTTTCCTAAAAAACAAACACCACCTAAATGACGTGGGATAGAATCAATAAAAATTGCAAGACATATTTTAGCAAACATTATAAGAAAACCCAAATTGTTGAGTTGTTACAATTATTATTATTATTATTATTATTATTATTATTATTATTATTATTATTATTATTACTATTATTGTTATTACTATTATTGTTATTACTATTATTACTATGGGAGATGATCAAATAGGAAGTTTAATTTGGCTAGAAAGCAATAAGATTATAACATGTGGCAAAATTTAAAAATAAAGAGAAGGGTATTTTAGTCAATTTTATCCAATCTTTTTCGTTCTTCTCTCCCAGTAACTTCAAAATCCACCATTTTCAAAACCCACCATCTTCAACCTTTTCTTCACTTTCTATCTCAATAATCATTACATTATAGTGTGATTTTCGTCACCAATCAATGATTCAAACACCCAATCAACGTGTTCTTCAACTTTTTTGAAGAAACTCAGTTTAATTTCATACAATATCTCATTTTCCCGGAATTTTGAAGCGAATCACTCGATTCTTTCGATTCGATCGCTGATAAGTGTTTCTAGCATTCAAATTTTGTTAATCATTGAAGAAATCTGAAGAAATCATCTTCGATCTATGTAAGAAATTTTTTAATTGCATTTTTACTATCTGGGTTTTTGAATTGAGTCATTGCGTTTTACAAAGTAATGAAAAAACACTTTTTTTTTGTATTTTCAGTCCATTGAGTTTTAGAAACAACACATTTTAGCATTTTAGGTAAAAACATTTTTATGTGTTTTTAGTCCATTGTGTTTTAGGTAAAACACATTTTTTTTTTGTTTTCTGGCCATTGCGTTTTAGAAAAAGACATTTCTTTGTGTTTTCTAGCCATTGGTTTTTAGAAATAAGACATTTCTTTGTGTTTTTAGGCCATTGCATTTTACAAAAAAAAAAAAAAAAGACATTTCTTTGTGTTTTTCAGCAATTGCGTTTTAGAAACAACACATTTTATTGTGTTTTTAGTCCATTGCATTTTAGGTAAAAGACATTTCTTTGTGTTTTTCAGCCATTTTGATTTAGAAACAACACATTTTATTGTGTTTTTAGTCCATTGCGTTTTAGGTAAAAACACATTTTATGTGTTTTTAGTCAATTGTGTTTTAGGTAAAAGACATTTTTTTTTTTGTTTTCTGGCCATTGCGTTTTAGGTAAAAGATATTTCTTTGTGTTTTCTGCCCATTGCGTTTTAGAAATAAGACTTTTCTTTGTGTTTTTAGGCCATTGCGTTTTAGAAAAAAAGACATTTGTTTGTGTTTTTTGGCCATTGCGTTTTAGAAATAACACATTTCTTTTGTATTTTTTGTCTATTGCGTTTTAGAAACAATACATTTCTTTGTGTTTTTTTTTTTTTTTTTTTGTCAATTGCGTTTTAAAAAAAGTAATTTTTATGTTTTTTGTTCATTGCGTTTTACGCATTTGGGTTTTCGAAAAACAAAATCAGAAATATAGCAATAGTATACTTGTTTTAAATATAAAAAACGTTCGTTTTTTTTTTTTTTTTGGTGCTATTTTTATAAAAAAATAATATCGTATGAAAGAGTTATTAACATTTAAAAGGGGGGGTTGGAGGAGAGAGAAACTACTGCTTTGTATTGACTAGAATACCCTCACACAAACTCACGTGCCTCCTTTTTTTTATCAATTATACTCATTTAATTCAAACACTTGATTAATCAAACTGATGGTCAAAATTACTTTCTAGCCTTCCTAGCAATAAAAAACTTCCTATTATATCCTGATCATCATCATCATCATCATCATCATCATCATCATCATCATCATCATCATCATCATCATCATTATTATTATTATTATTTATTATTATATCAAAAGTTGTTCTAAGCATTACATATGAATCTCTATTCATAGGTAACACTTATAATTGAACATTAAGTTCGGTCAAAGTAACCTACATGTTAACTAGAGACTTGATTCAAGTGAAAACACGTAATCGAGCTATTAATTTCAGTCAACATAACCGTCATTCTAGACTTGGTTAAATTTAATAACAAAACCAGCTATTCTAAATATAGTTTAGAGTAAACTTCCGTTTTGCTCCATGTGGTGTGGTTTGGTCGTTTTAACGGTTTTGCCCCAATAGTTTAAAAATAGCCAGTTTCCTCCCTGATCTCTCTAACTTATCACCATTTTGCTCCCCGCCTATAACTCCATCTAAAACGTCTGTTAGTTTTGTGGGTATTTTGGAAATTTAATAAATATATTTATCAGATCTTTTTATATTATAAAGCTAATAATGACTCTCTCTCTCTCTCTCATCTCACCCTCCTTCTCCCTTCCTTCCCCTTTCATCTCTCTACTCAGTCAAAATTCTTTCAACCTACACAAACTCTTATAACATACAGACATAAACCAGCCACCACCATCATCGTTTCATCTTCGTCTGAAACCATAACCCCGAAATCTTCATCTAACCCTAGTCATGGATGTTGAAGTTTCATTTTCGAGA
This sequence comes from Helianthus tuberosus, assembly GCA_030545235.1. Lineage (NCBI taxonomy): Eukaryota > Viridiplantae > Streptophyta > Magnoliopsida > Asterales > Asteraceae > Helianthus > Helianthus tuberosus. The sequence continues at coordinate 185,058,761 of CM060370.1, read as the reverse complement.
AAGGACAGTAATGGTGGATCCAGACAGGCTAAACTAATCGTGGCGGTGAAAGGTGAACCGTTGTTGGTAGCGGCGGCCAGGGATACAAAGGATGTTGACAATAATTTCTAGATCTAGGGTTTCGTAAGGTTCATATCTCCGGTGACAAGAACAAATAAGACGAAGGATGGCCATGGTGGTTCGCGGTGGTCAACAACAGCAACAGAGGGATCGAAACCCTAGATCGTCGGCCAAACTCGTTAAACTATTGGACTTCGCCGTGGCTCCGCAACAGAAGGTAAAGAGATGGTGGTGATTCCGGTGGGTTTTGGGGCTAAGGTGATGGTTTCTGGTGGTGGTGCTGCTTGTCCGCGGTAGCACTTGTAGAAGAGGATGGTGAACAGGTTGAATATGGTTAAACAAACAGATCTATGACAAATCTGATGTTTGGGGTTAGAGATCCGGTCCATAAATCTGATGGTTGAAAAGGTTAATATGTATGTGGTTTGGGTGGCTCCGGTGATTTGGAAGGGCATGTGATGGTGGTTGTTGTTAGCAGGTGGTGGTGTTGTGGTGACGACTGACGAGTGTTGGTGTTTGTGTTTGTGTTTGAGAGAGAGATAATGTAAATAAAGAATGGATATTTATTTTATGTTTATGTAAAATAAACGAGTTTAATGTTTATTTAGGTGAAAAGACTCAAATTCCCATATTCTTATTTACTAAATTACCAAAATACCCACAAAACTAACAGACGTTTTATATGGAGTTAGAAGCGAGGAGCAAAATGGTGATAAGTTAGAGAGATCAAGGAGGAAACTGGCCATTTTTAAACTATTAGGGCAAAACCGTTCAAACGACCAAACCACAGTGAGCAAAACGGAAGTTTACTCTATAGTTTATAATGGTTATTTATTTTTTTGAGTTGTTTACATGTTTCCTTACTCTATTTCACATACTTACTAGTCATTATATGAGTCGATTATTTGAGTATTCAGTCTCTCATCATTCTTCTTCACTTGAAAAGAACTCATGTTATAGTTATTGGAGCTGAGAGTATTAGTTGATGGGTTGTTTTTATCCACCTTTATATTTTTACATTACCACCTTTTGTTTCATATTAACATCTATTATCAAATTTGTTGATTTTTCAACACTTTCACCATAGGAACACACTTAATGCTAATAAAATCATTGTCTTATTGTCTTTGTTCTTTCATAATTTTTATGCTTGATTTATTGACTCTCTACCATTGCTAACATCTTTTGTCACATTCAACATTACATTTGGAGTTTCTTTACTCTCTATGTAAGACCTCGCTTTTCACAACTTTCTGTTTTTAGAAAGTTCATCTTGTAATTCTATTTTCGGAAACTCGTTTCCTTTGTAATCGTATTTCATTTCAAGCTATTGTAAATCCGAGACTTGATCGTAATGAAAGGAATCTTTTATATGAAATATACATCGTTTATACATTATTTATACATTGATACATACGTTTGTTTGACACATGATTCGTAATTCGCATAAACATAAGCTTAACTCGTAAACAATGATCGTGTATTCATAATCCTTAAATCTTCATACATTCAAACACTTGGTTATTCGATTATAAGATTAAGTTGTATGTTTTTTCACTTGATCATACCAAACTATAAACCGTACATACTTGTTACATTTCATGTGTTATACACACCTATATTATCACACTTTTTGCTAAATTAAAACATGTCATTTATGCATTTTGGATCTTGTTACAAGTTACATACATACTAGACACCAGGTAACACTTTATTAAACATCAAATATATACTTTCTAATGTCAAAAAAATAAAATAAAATAAAAATTATAGGGCTGTTAACAGCCTTGCATCAGCCCACTTAATTTCTTTGTTTTGAGTTATTCAGCCCACTAAACATTTCCAAAGCCCAACCCAATGAAACCCTAATCCATCCCCTATATAACCCAAGCCTCCTCCAAGCATTTTTCACTTTCTAAACACTCTCCATTCACTCTCAAACACTCCAAACTGCAGCTGACTTCTGAAGTTCGAGCAGATTGATACTACTTCACTAAAGTGAGCATAACTCACTTAATTCTTATCTGATTCATTCGATTCTTTTTCCTACTTCTTTGGATTGACCTTAGCTACGTTTCCATGGGTTTTCTCTAGAAAATCAGAGCCTGGAACGTCGCCAAAAGGGCTCCAAAGTTGACTAATTTTTTCTGTTCATGTTTCAATCTTTGATAAACTTGAGGAAACTCATCTCAAACCTATGTCCTTAGGCTTATAACCACATCTATGGTTAGTCAGGCTTAAAAACAAGGTTGAGACATTCAAAATCAGAGGTGTAAACCTCACAAACTTTCTGTTTTGTTCAAGGGTTTAACCCACAAGTGATGTTCAAGCTTGAGACTTAATGAAAGTGTGATTTAGGATGAGCTTGGGCTATCCTACTTGTAAATCCACACATTGCTTGATGTTTTCTCATAGATTAGTTGTTCATATTCTTTTGTTTCTTGTAAGTTCATGACCCTCATTGAATGTTCATAACATCAAATGTAGTGGTGAACATCTAGAGGTACCTAAATGGAAGACTTGTTCTTCCTACCTCCTACATGAATTCTATGACACCAAAGAGGTTCCTAAATGGAGGATTCATTCTCCTACCTCATGCTTGAACTATTGAACTATTGGACTTATTAATGTATAATACATAACCGAGATAATACTTACATATACTATCCAACATTCGAACCTTTGATGGTGAATTTGTGTTCATTCATCAAAGTACTAGATTAACATCATCTAAGACCTAAAACCTGTTATGATTCTAATGGGTGTCCTACTCATGAAAACATTATAACCATTGGGATTTCATAGTGTCAAGCAAGTATTATGTGTTAAAAGATGATTACTTTCATATGTTTATATTCTTATGTTTTAAACTCTGAATGTTCATCCCACCGTTATACTCCATTACTCATATGCCTTGTTTCTTCGTGTAGAAGGACTTGGTGTTCCAACCTCCCACAACAACTCTCTCGTGGATTCACAAGTGGAAAGCTTGCAAAACCGTGAGTAAACTCGAAACCCCCTTTTTATGTATACCACTTTTGGGGTGTAACATGTTAAATTATAAAATCACACTTAAACTTTAATCTTTATACTTGCATGAAACAATCCAAATACATGAATGCTATGTTGTGATACTTGATGCTTATACTTGGGTGATTCTTATGTGATACTATAGTCATTAGCTTTGTATGAGCCTCCATTTAACATGTATAGCGCTATAGGAGTAACGCACCACCCGTGAACGAGAGGTCATGTTGAATTATATCATTTTGCGTAAACAGAGGGTTGACTAGAAATATTGCATACCTTGTATGATGATCTTGTATAAACTAAGTCGCCATGTGGATTCGTTTTAAACTTTTAAACTTATACTTATACTTATTCTTAAACTTGTATACTCGCCTTTGCTTTTGCATTGAACTTTATTTTAAACATCGCCTTTGCTTTTTTTCTTTTTCGTTCAAGTGTCGAATATACGCCTCCTTGCGTTTAAGTTTTTCCGCCACAAGTTTTTCTCTTCTTTCGGTGGCTTGGGTTATTTCCACCAATTTAGCCTCTTTGATTTCGAAGATCGACTCCGCCACCAATTCCTTTCCTTTACTTGACGAATCACCACTTTTCTTGCGGCGCGGCCTTGTCGGTGTATCGTCTTGAATGGGTTCGTCAACGGGGTCGTCGTTCAAATTCATTTAGGGCATGTTACCCGACTCGGAAGTCGTGTAGTTCCCGGACTCGGAGGTCTTTGATCTTTTGGGACCTCCTCTTTTTTTGGAGCCGTCGGCCCACCCATGTCGACCAAATCAACCGGTACCCACTTCGGGTGATCTTTTGCAACCTCCCATGCCGCCAAGTGTGGAAAACTCTTCTTTTTGTAAAGTTGACAATAGTCTTCGATGGCGGTTTTCATGATAGTCGCCTCGCTCGCTCCACTTTGTGGATTTCGGTTTTACAAAAAATAAAAAAATTATTTAAAACTGTTTTTCTGTTTTTATAAAAACAGTTTTCTGTTTTTCTGTTTTTTTATAAAAACTATTTTCTGTTTTTATAAAAACTATTTTCTATTTTTATAAAAACACTTTTATGTTTTTTTAAAAAACAAACTGTTTTTCTGTTTTTTTTTGTTTTTATATAAAATTGTTTTCTGTTTTTATAAAAACAGTTTTTCTGTTTTTTTTTAAAAGATAAACTGTTTTTTTATAAAATCCGGTTTTCTGATTTTTTTTATAAAATAAGTTTTCTATTTTTAAAATTAAGAAAACAGTTTTATGTTTTTAAAATTAAAAAAACAGTTTTAAATTTATAAAAAAACGTACCACTTGAATGAAACAACCGTTGAATTTACTCATTTTCCGGTTCAAATCGCCCCACTTCGAAGTCATTTGATCCATATTTCGTTCCGTTGAACCGGGAAGTTGGCAAAAACGAGCCATGACTCGTTTCCAAAACAAGTCTTTTCTTTGCTCGTTGGAATGTTTCTTGTTTTCGGAGGTGGGCAAGTACGCCTTGACCAAGGCGACCTCCTCCTCGCTCCTACATTATCTTCGAGCGGATGTTGGGACAACTTCAACTTCTTGAACGTCTTCGTCTTCGTCTTCTTCTTCTATGTCTTGAACGTCATAATCATCTTCATCGTCATCGAGATTTTGTTGTGGTTCGCGGTACGCACGTGCAAATTGTTGGACGAGGGTGTCATCTTCTAGTGGGTCGACATGGTGGGATTGGGTTTGAAAGTGTGGAAACGGTTGGGGTTGAAATTGGTGAGGTTGAAATTGTGGAACGAACGGTTGGTTTTGATACGGTTGTGTTTGAAAGGGTGGAAATTGTTGGGTTTGAAAGGGTGAAAAAGGTTGGGGTTGAAAATGTGGGATTTGGTCGGGTTCGTCTTGCAACCGAAAGCGCGCCGGCTCGCCAAGATTCGCTCGAACCATCGGTCATACGAGATTTTTCTTCGAACCCGAACTTCTTTTGCTCGAACCCGAACCTCTCTTGCTTGAACCTTCCATCTTTGTATTGAATTTTTTTGAAGTTAAAGTTTGTATTTGGAAGAATGTTTGGATTTGAAGGAAGAATGTTTGGATTGAGTTGGAAAATTATTTGGATTTTAATATTGTGTGTGTATATATATAAAAGCTTTAAACGGTCAAATGATGCAACGGATACATGTCCAACGGTTGTTTTTTTTTAATTTTCCACGCGTGATAAATATCACGCGTTATTATTTTCACGCGTTTTAAGTTTCGGTGGCGGCGGTGTTTTGTGAACAATCACGCGTGGTAGGGGCTCACCACGGAGCGCCCCGACCCCTTAATAATCATACCTTTTCATTTACTCTTTGTATCTTTCTATTTACTTAAAAAAATGTTATTTATACTTTTAAGTAATTGATAAGATGATTTAATAATGATAAATAATTCTTACAGTTGTCTATGGGGTTCTATCAAACCCTCTTTTATAATTAGACATGCATACTTGTATGGGTGAGAGAGAGTACAAAGAAGTAGCTTATTCTTACGTTTAGTAATATCATTCATTGTTAAAAAAATAACATTGTAGTTGGTGTTTAAACGGTTGATTTGTGTACTTATGATGATGTCAATCATTTTGTTCAATGTATACTAACAATTATGCCTCGATAAATAAAACAATATGAGATTTACATACAAGATTTGTAGACCTCAGAATTTTGTTGTTTTGCCTTAAAATAGAAAAATGAGAGCCGAAAGTAGCCTTTTAGTAGGTCAATTCAATGATTATACCATGATACCACAAGCCCATTAGCATCATGATATTTTAACTTCACCTTATGATCGTGGGACCTAATATATATCCAAACTAGTCTAAGTCCCCGTGTAATACACGGGTGGCTAAACAACAAAAAATTTATACTTTAATACGTAAATACTTTATTACAGGTTTGTTCGAATATTAAGATAAATAATATCTTATAAAAATTAATTAACGATTACATTTCATATTAATTATCATGTGTACGTCTATAAATAATTTTTTGAAATGAAAGAAATGTTGTATTAAATCTATAAAAAAAAATTGGATTTAAATCACAAACCCGTTTTTCCCACTTTTATATAAAAGCATCAAATTGCATATTTAGGTATAATTAATAGTAATTATGTTACATCAAATGGTTTTATAAAAAAGAAAAAAATTGCAGCCAAAGAATCCCCTAAGAGCAGATGTGTAGCCTTGAAAATATGGTGCTTCTTTTCATCCATTAACCTGTATAAGAATGTGGTTAGCCAAGTTTAGTAAAGAACCACATAACTAACAGGACATGGATAGAAAAGTCATACCTTTTGCCGCCATCGCATACAAAGTAAGAGTTATCCCATTATTAGCTCGCCACACAAATTAGTTGACTTTGGGGGTAGGTATCTTGTTCCAGCAGTATACCTGGGTAAAATAGATAGGTAAAATACATTTAAGCATATAAACACTTAGTGGAGAACACTAATTATATGTTGTTAAGCCACATAATAACAAATCATTTTTCTAGATGATTACGATACAGATGATTAAATCAATAATGAATACAAAAGCATTGCTATATTCTTACATCCATAGATGAAATCTTTAGCCAGTTAGGTGAACTTCTCTTATAAGGCTTAGTTGATACTCAAATACACTTACTATTTTCCAAACTAATAAAAACATTACCAAGACTATGCTAAGTAAACCACTGAGTACGCTAAAAATCATGACTGCAAATATCTAAAATATCACCATGATAAACAAATAATAAATAAATACAACCACTGAGTATGCTAAAAATCATGACTGCAAATATCTAAAATATGACCATGATAAATAAATAATAAATAAATACAACAAAAGAATGTTAGAAAAAAAGTTGGTGTTTGGGACTTGTTGGACCATCCAATTATATCACAAAAGTTGTAATATAATGTTTTGAAAAAGGAATGTTCGCCCAATTATAGATGATGACTGGTATTTATAGCCTTACATAAGATCATTCATTATGGCCTCACGCCCAATGCCAGCTAGACCCCCTTTCACGCCCCTAGTGATAATACCCGCGAATTTCGCGGTGTTGATAAATGATATGTTTTTTGTTTTTATGGAAAAAAATTACGTTTGAATTGATCATAAAGAAACTGTACGCATATTAGCCAAAGCCCAACCCAGTGAAATTGCTCCAGTTCTCTTGATTCATACCCAAAACTTAACTTCCACTCTTCCGCCACCTATACGCTCCGTGTTTAATTTCCTCTTAGCACCCGTACAATTGGCTTTTAATCTCCTCTAGCAACCGTAATACATGCAGAGCAACCATCTTAAATGTATAAAAATATGAGATGTTAGTGTTGAATTTATAGCATAGACATAGTACGATGTGGACAATTTGGCAGTTTACAAATGGTGAAAATTTTTATAATAGTCAGTCTTGTACCAGCCATAAATGTGTGTACAAAATGCATGTCTACGTATAAAAGCATGTTCCTTGGTAGCTCCCAATCAATAAAAAGTTAAACATGCACATTTACTTTAGTCCTATCTTACCTAGACAACTCGTCTTCTTTCTTAATAGAATATAAATATAATCTACAATAAAAAACATTCAAATGATAATACAATACCTTTTGGTGCAACATATTGTTCTTGGAAGATTGCAGACTTCTTTGATGTTGTCGTATTTGTTCGTATAAGTCTAGTTGAGCAATAAATCTCATTCATCTCAGTCAAGGCACAGTTTCTTTCAACCTCACTGCATGTTTAAGAAAAAAAAAATCTAATCAGTTGACCCATTTTATGCAATAAATGTTTTAAAATTCCATTGATGTTGGGTACTTCTCATAGCTTTATAAGTGCATTCACAATGGGACCTCTCTATATAGTATAGAGAAAAGAACAGAGGAAACGACAAAAACACCACCACATTGGAATCTCTATAATAGAAAAAATATTTATAGAAAGTAAAGTACACCTCTATATTTAGAGGTTCATATTTAACCCTCTATATTTTTATTGTGAGTGTAGAAATTGAAAAAAAAAAGAAACTAAAATCTTATAAGTAAAGGCATGACATAGAGTTATCGTAAGTTGTAATACGAACTAACCAAATAGCCTACCTTAACAAACTCTAATTGTCAAAGATTATAGAATCCCTAATAAAAAAAATGATGAAAAATAAGTTTTGGTTTGTATAGGAACACCCTGTACTCATGTTTCTTTGTGTCACTATGCGATGAATGTCATTACTGATCCTGATTTTAAAGAATTTGGGATCAAATCATGAGAAGCAGCTCTTTAACTTTCTTTGATGGATCATCTTGATTATAATCCATGTAAAGTAAGATTGGCAAACACAGTGATATGATTTGACTTTAGGGACATGTAGAGTAGCACTGCGAAAACTTTGCGAGTAAGTGACATCTTGGGTACTCATCAATCATCATCCATCAAAGTGTTGACATCAACAAAGAGACCAAGCTCATGAAGTTATGAACAAAAGCAAACATCATACACTCCATAGTCATAAATTGGAACATGCCAACATTGGTATCATTTAATTAATCAATGCATATAAACCCTTGATCTAAATTTTCTATTTCAATTAACACTCAGTAAGTTCAACAAACAACTGGCAGTGAGAAAAGATAAACAAAATTTGTAAAAGATAATGCCTTGAGGAATTAATTACCCGCAAAATATCAACCATGACAATTTGAAATTGAGAGGGCGGTTACTAATTACTTAAACTCAATTTGAAATTAAAAGAGGTAAGAGCTATTATCTCAACTGAACTGAACCAGGAGGTCTTCTCTACTCCTCTTACCCTCATCAATTCCCTCGCCTCCATTGACTTCTCAAACATCTTTGCTTCCCAATGCATACCAGCTAACAACACATAGATTCCATTGTCACTCGGGTCAAGAGGTGTACAAACTGGTATTTTTTTCAATAATCGGTCCAGTTTTTTTCATCAAAAGCCAAAACCGTTTTTTTTAACTGGTTCCGGTTACTAACCGATTTTTCAAACCCATATCCGCAACTGATTATAACCGATTAGAACCGGTTTTAAAATTGTTTTTTAAAACCGATTTTTAACTGGGTTAGCAAACGGTCAAAAATAACCGGACAAAAAAGCTGGTCTGCAGAAAACTGCAGAATGATGTTTTTTCCTGTAGAAATCAAACACTTGGATGTTCTTTTTTTAAAAACTGCAGATTTTTATGGAGTTGTATTTTTGGAGAAAGAAACTGCATTTTTGGCTGAAAAAAACAGCAGCTTAATGCTGCAAAAATACAACGGTTTTTTGCTGTTAAAAACAGCAGCTTAACGCTGCAAAAAACAGCAGTTTTTGCTGTTAAAAACAACAGTTTAATGCTGCAAAAAACAACAGTTTTGTGCTGTAAAATACATGCAGTTTTTTGCTGTTTGTTGCTGAAAAAAACAACATTTTTTGCTGTTTTTGCTGAAAAAAGATGCAGTTTTCGGTGTTTAATTATTGAAAAACAGCTGAAAATAAACATAAATTTCTGCGTAATCGGTTTTTTCCGGGTTTTTTACCGGTAAAAAAACCTGTTTTTAAGGTACCTTTATTAGTTAACCAGTTTTAAATCGTTTTTTTTCAGAAATCAGTTTTTAACAGCCCTTGTGCTTATAACGAAAAATAAAATCAAAATGTAATGAATTGAGAAAGCATAGATATTATTTGTTATTAAAAGTGATGATAAACTGCTCCCACCGATCCCAACTAACATGTAAAGTATCCCGGCCCGAACTATCGTAATCATATACTTAATAAATTAGTAGCCATAAAAGGTTATAAACCATATGGAAAATAATATTCAAAGGAACAAATAAAATGTTGAAGGTGAATTAGAAGAGAAAGGGGTATATATTCCAAAAAAAAATTGCTTCTACCAAACACTTAGGAAAGTCAAACATAGAAATGTACCTAAACCAGATTGTTGCTCGAGGCGAATCCCAATGAAACCAAACTCAATATGTTTGCAAGTAGATGAACAATTCTAGCATGCAGAAAAATACAACAGAGTAGTGCCCATGCTTGATGATCATCCATTACCTTATAGCACTCTTGAATTCCCCATTTTTCCAACCTATAATATAAATTATATATAATAATAAAAAATGATTAATGAAACCCCTTATTTAATATTAAACATCAGTATGGTGAACAAACAACCAAATGCTAAACTAAATCATAAACTACAACTGGATCATGAAAATATAACTAAATGGAAAAGCTTTCAATATTAATAAAAGCCCTAAACATAAAGCTCAGTCATCTTTTTTTATAATAAATCACAATAAAAAAATCACCAAAATTGGGTGAAGCACTCAAGCTACTTGAATAAAGAACAAACGGGTAGCAGCAGAAAGACGATAGTTATAAAGGAGAAAGTATTTACATGAGGGAAGGCTGTGTGGGGGTGGCAACAGCTATTGGGTCAAAATCGTCATACAAAAGATGGGAGATTGGGATCTCTGGTGACATAAACACTCTTCAATGTTGTTAAATCTAGGTTGCTGGAAAATCGTCAATATCGCCTCCGGGTCACACCACCTCCATCATCATCATCTCGTTCATATTGAAGTTATGCAACCTTTTTTTAAGTGATTCAATGACCCAAACATCAGCTTCAAGCTTCAATCGTGCAACATCTTTTTAAGTGATTCAATGACCCGAACATCAGTTTCAAGCTTCAATCCACTTCCAATAAGTTGTCTTGAACCAAATTCTAACCCACCCTACAATATCATATTTGAAGAACTAATAATTAGAATCAATCACAAAAGCACTTCCACTTCCAATAAGTTGTCTTGAACCAAACTATAATTTACTTGGAACATGATATGTAGATGAAGAGAGACCTGCATAACTGAGACCCAAAAGCACCTTGATTTAGAATAATCCCACCTTCGTTGGCAAAATAAAAACCAACAATAATTGTGAAAAATATATCAAAAAGGAGTACAATGGTTACCGTTATTGCAAGCAAGAGGTATGGTGATGGGTTGCCGGTTAAACTGAGGGATGATTTATTGATTTTGATGGTTAGCCCTGAAATATAAAGATCATCAATATACTTTATCTCTTAAACTTTCTAATAAGATATACACTAATATAAAGAACCTGTCAAATAAATTATATTAATATATAACTTCCAAGCATACCCACAACATAATCGAACCTGGCTAGTCCTTGCTCAAGTTCATAAACACCTTTTGCATGAGCTAAATCTTAAACACAAAAAAATACATTAGCAGATTCAGATTTCAGAACAACACGATAACTTAAACAACAAAAAGCAATGCATCAATTTGGTAAATGTTAACCTAAATCAGCAGATCCCGATACTCAGCATTATAAACAATTACATTAGCATACCTGAATGGTGTGCTTATAACAAACCCATCAGTCAGAAACCTGCAGAGATTACAACATACTCTTTTTTCTTCTATTTCTCTTTCATCTTTATGGTTATGTCAATATGACCAGAGCCGCTTTTACAGGATTGATAAACCTTAAATCACAACATGCTAATCAAGTTAAATGTTTAACCAGAAGATACAAAAGATTTAAAAATAATATATTGATAGGAGTATAAAGTATTTACAAAAAAGATGAAAGACCTCTTATGAAATCTTTATAATGCTCTTGTAATTGTCGCCAAACTGGTTCAGATGGCGTTTCCATCATCATAGCCACCAAAAATTAAAAGCGTAAAGTGGATCCGATTTCATCATCACAGCCAATAACAATCACAATCGAACCTATCTCAAAGAAATCAACAACGATTAAAGCACCCAAAGGCCTAAAGTTATTTGGTTTGATAGGCTGATGTTCAGCAACTTCAATCTATCAAATTTAATATTATATATTGGACCAAAATTGAGTTCCAAAAATTTTAATTTAGAAATTACACACCTGTGCTTCTGCTTCTCGTCGCATCCTTTCATAAGGTTGAGCAAGATATCTATCATCTTCAAGCGGAGCTCCCATTACCACTGCTCTTAATAGCTTAGCAACCTAGACAATCTCACCCACACATAACCCTAGAACTAACTCCTATTCAGATTCACATAAAAAACAACCAACAATTAATGCTAATTTAACATATAGAGAAGGATCTCAAACCTGATCAATTTTTTCATTCAGAACAAAACGTTGATGAGTGCTAGGGTTTTGATGCTTGCTATCAATCATATAGAATAGATTTAGGGCAAACAAAACCACGAATCGATACATAGATCGACCATCCTCTCTGTTGTTGCTTTCTTCAGATTGCAGAGGTTCAAGCAGAAGGAAAGCACCGTGAAGGAAAAAGATAGGTTTCAAGCAGAAGGAAGAAGAAAGCGCCATGAAGGAGAAGATATTGAAGCGATAATAATGGAAACGGATTCATAATTTGTAGAAAATTTTGAAGGGATTGATGATTGATTGGTGTTTCCATATAAAGAACACCGTTTCACAATTGAAGGAAAATGGAGGAAAAACCTTTTTGCCGCCCAAATACCCATTTCTCTGGCCAAAGAAAGCAGCCACCTCAAAGTCAAAAAGTCAACCTTTATTTTGCTTTAGTATAATAGATAGATTGGATATAACTAGTGGGATTCCTTAAATTATTTGACGGAAATTTAGTCGGTATTAATTCGATATATTACAGTATCGATTTTTGCTATAACAAATTGGCAACTGACAGAAGAATCCAGAAATTATAATTGTGATATGCCTCAAAAGATATCAACATATGTTTTACATTACTCGAAAAAACCATAAAACATAAATCGTTACCGGTGTGATAATGCAATTCAATACGTTCTAAAACATAAAACACAATTATAAGACCTACATCTGTACACATATATGTATAAACATTTATCATGTAATATCTGGCCCTTTTACCACAAATATTGTTCGTTTTGTCGCCGATGAGTTACTCATCCAGGAACTCACGGATTAGATTTTGGTTCCCCCGGTGGAGACTTCCCAAAAGGTCACCCATTCTAGTACTACTCTCACCTAAGCACACTTAATTGTAGAGTTTTCATGTGCTTCACAAATCCATGGCCAATTAAGCATAAAACGCGTTGGTGAGTTTAGAGGTGGGACATTCCTTATGATCAAAGAATCTTTCTGCCCACGACCAATGTTAGATTTGCCTAGGGTGTTACAATAGTCCATGTTAATCTTCTCGATAACGTTACAATCACCCCTATAGGGACTCATCGTCCTTGATGAGGTTTGCCCCACCACTCGAACGGCTTAGGAGTGGCGTTGATACCATTTGTAGCATTTGGCCATTCATACCACCAATATTGTCTATTTTCCCCCGATGGGTTGCCCATCCAGGAACTCACGGATTTATTTTTGGTTGCCATGATAGAGACTTCTCGAGAGGTCACCAATCCTAGTACTACTCCCCCTTGAGCACGCTAAACTATAGAGTTTTCATGTGCTTCACAACTAATTAAGCCCAAAACACATTAGTGATTTAAGAGGCGGGACATTCCTTATGAATAAACAATCTCTCCTGACCACGACCGATATGAGATTTGACTAGAGTGTTACAATGGTCCATGTTAATCTTCTTGGTATTGTTACATACCCAATTTTATAAATCACATGAAACTCATATGAAATATGTCACATACTAAACTTGCTCTTCATGCTACATACACATACTAATGTGTTTTTAACATGGAACCCTATTTAGATCACAAGTATTAGTTACTCAAGACATAAAGATAACTATTGTTATTCAAAACATAATATCTTTTTCAAGCAAAAAATATCCTTTTACCAGTCAATAGTTAAATACTTAAAAGACCAATTTGCATCTCAAGGTATCGAACGTACGTGACATGTCTAATGTTTAAGGGTATGGTCTACTATAAAATCTGCTTAAACATATGGAATCATGGTTACACCTCCTCATCCACTGCGAGTGCCTAAAGGATTAAGAAAATGTGTATACAAGATGGGCTTACACTTCTTATTCTTATGTGGGACAAAATGGTCAGTCATTAACAGATGCTCGTGAGACAAGTCCATAAAAGTAGTATTAGAGCGGGTGTGATCATTCGAGCTATTGGAAGGAAGTTAAAGTCAGTGTCCTAAAAGCTTTTGAATAGTGGTTGTCCGAGAAAATCTACCTAGAAGGCTATGTAGGGTGACATGATGCAATCCCAATCGACAATCAAACCGAATAGTACGAACACGAATGGAATAACTCTCCAAGAACTTTTATTATAACCAAGAAAATATAACTCAAAAGACTTGATTACAATAACTCATAAACCATAACTCGGTTTATCTTCTCTTGACTCTTAATAATGTCTAACCCTAACTTGGTTTATATAGGCTAACTCTAACTTGGTGACCAAGACATTACCATATAACCCTAACTTGGTGACCAAGACATTACCAAATATAATTATAATGTAATTAGGAAACTTAATCAATTATGACCAACTTGTCAACATTGATCCCTCAAGTTCACCGACTTGTGACTTGAACTCCTTTGCCACCCTTTCACATCACCGACTTGTGATGAGTCGGGAATTACCGCCAACAATCACCCCCTTAATTTCCGACTCGAAATAGGTAGGCTCTAACATGTCTTCTTTGTCTTGATTCTCATAGAACACATCTTGATCTCTAGCTGTGTTTTTCGGCTCCTTCCTAGCTCGAACATTCTTGCGACCTGGTACTCGACTAGTCCTTTGTCCACGACTCGTCCTTTGGTCATAAGAACTCGCACCACCATTGACTCGGCTGCGACCTTGAGCAAACACTAGCTTTCTTAGATCATAACATGCTCCCTTAGAATTTAGACTCATCTTGATTCAAACCTCGCGAATAAAACATGGGTAACGACTTCTTGAAGAAACTCGATCGGCCCTTTGATCTTCTTACCAATCCTCTTGTCGGTCTTGATCCTCCCGATTGGTTCTTCCTTGCCAGCTCAAACCTCGGTTTAATCCTTGGTCAAACCCAAACCCGGTCAACCCAAAAATATTCCTTGATTAAACCAACTAGTTCAACCCAAAGACTTTGACCTTACACATTCAATTCTGATTAAAAATCAACTTGCTTGTCGATTTAAAACAAACGTAGCAGCAACCAAACTTGTTGAACAAGAAACTTGTTTGAATTAGATATACTCTAACCGACTTGTTAGAAAGTACCAAATTTACCCTCTCGCTCCAATCCGTCGAAACGAATACCAACTGATTAGCCTCGAACAACTTTTCAAAACCGAATCGTCTACTCGCAAACTTTGAATTGAACCCACTTATCCAACCCAAATAAAAATCAAAGTTTAATGGTAAAATCAAAACCTTTTGAACCAACAAAGAAAAATTTAACCAATCTTGTTTTTCTTTTCTTTTCTTCTTTATCGTAACACACAAAAAACTTATGTTTGAATTTTTGTGTTTCTTTCTTTAAATCACAGAAAAGAAAGAAAGTCCTTTTTATTTTTTATCAAGTAATTTTGTAATTCCACCGACTTATTATATTCTTTTTCTTTTTTTTTTTCTTATAGGCGTAGAACACAAAACCAAGAAACCAAAATCTCTTATTTTGACTCCTGAAGAAACACGGAATCACCGCCGGGATGACTGGACCGCGTTCTACATAAGGGTGAAGAATCACACCTTGTTCTTCCTCTTGAATCTAGATCTGCAATGGAGAAGAGAAGAAAGTGGAGCTGTAGAGATTGCCGGTAGGAGAAGATTCTCCTGTTTCCAGCTACAAAAAGTGTGGCGGCTCCATTCCCTCTGCCCTAATAATGAGGTGAAGACCTCTTTATATAGGGGATATGGGCCTCCCCTAACCTCAATGGGCCAGGCCCAGTTAGGGGTTATCTCTACAAGCTCTGGCCCAAAGTAGTGTAAACTACATCGCGTTGGGCCTCGCGGTTGGGTTAGTAAGCAACAATAATAAATAATTGATATAAAAGCAATAAGTAACGGGAAGTCCGGCCGCTCGGGTCGGGTCTAGTACCGTACCCCATCAAGTCCCCCAGTCTAGTGTTGCTCGCGCGTGCAAGCGTGGTAGGAGTGCTCGAAAGTAAGGGTTGAGTTTTAGGCTTACCTGTCGCCCGGGTGCGGGAAAGTTGTTGGCCAAGCTTGTTGCGTCTGTCTTTCGCTGTGAGTAGAGATAATTGAGCAGTGACTATCCCTTAATTACTTATCGTAGAAATTGGTTTGGCAAACATGGCGCACGCTGATTGATCGCGTGGAGTTGCTAATTGTACTGGCGCATTGCCATGAACTTGTCAAGGCTGCGTGTACGTGGTTAGGTCTCGTGCGAGTCTTGGAACTGGCTGAGCTTTGACGGTTGAGTGTGGTTAGAGTGAGAGAGTAGAGAACAGAGCGATTTAACCTGTGTGTGAAGGTCCCTATTTATAGCCGGCGTGGTGTAGGATGAGATGGGCTGATGGGCCTTGGGCCTTGGGCCTGAAGGCGACAACAAGGAATATCCGTCTTGTCTCTTCTGTGGCAGCTGTTAATGTCTTCTAGAAGATCTCCGGTGCTGGCGCACCTTGATTGGAGCCACGTGTCCGGATGGTCGTCCTTGTTGTCTCTCTGACATCAGCCGGTGAGTGGAGATCATGGGGAGTTGTCGCCGCCCCCTGATTGGTGCCATGTAGGCGTCCTTGTGTACCATCTGTCTCCTGCACGATTGGTGATCGTGGAGCACGATAGAATACAGCCTGTTAGACGTTTATTGGCTTACTCTTATGCCGCGCAGTCTTTGGTGAGTGTCCAAGCAGCTTGCGCGAGGTATAGGCATTGAGGGCCTTCATTCAGGGTGTCTCTTGATTAGTCAGATTAATGTATAAGGAGTATGGTCTTGCGTGCGACCTGATTGGTCAGCGCGGCTTTTTGGGATCATAACCCTTCAAGTCCCCCCAGTCCAGTGCTGCTTCCATGCGCGAAGTAAATGGTTGGAGCTCTGGACTCAGAAAAAAGAAAGTGTGTTGGTCTGTAAAGCATTTGTTAGGTCATCGTAGCCGGCGCGCGTGTAAGTGTTTGTCAATTACTACGGCGCGGCCAACAGGCTTGCTTACTGATAGGTGTTGCTTTTGAGGGTTGGCGCGCATGATCATCGACTGATGATGCATGCGGCGCAACCCTTGCTAGCTTCAGTATGAAGTCTCATTGTAAGTTCCAGCGGGAAATTCTTCGAATTTTGAATTCTGACAGGTTGGTGCAAATGTCGTTTGATGGCGACCCTTGAGTTGACTACTGACACGACGATCATCATGCTGACACTAACGGTTCGTCTTTTGTCAGGCGAGTGAGGCCAAGCTCTAGCAGTGTGCACACAGTCGTGTGGCTACTCTAAAATATTCACCTTTTGGTGACTTCGCATGGTGCGCATGTCTTCGGCCATGAAGCATACGTATATATATAATGTTTGAATCTGCGTAAATTCATGTCTACAATATTTGCACGTGTTAATCCACTTTGAGCAGGTTATCGCTAATGAGAATTGGCATAAAGTTGCGTCAGGATAATGAAGTGGAAACCCGAGCCTGCGTTAATCCTCCTTTGTGTCATAACAACAATGTGGCGTGAAGCAAGGAGATGTGGCTTGTCTTGAAGCTTGTAGGTGTAAGCGAAACTTTATTTTAGCCAATGTGTTTTTGCATATACCCAAAGTGGTGCGTGCATTTGTAGCACAGTTTACGTTTTGTAAGCGTTTTCGTATATGGCTAAGCATGCGCGCGCGAGCGACACACACGCTCGTATGTAAAGCAGCAGGGCCGCGTGGAGATTAGCGTGCTTACATGTGTAGCAGCAAGGCTCGCATGGAGGCTGAGATGCTCGTATGTAGAGCAGCAGGGCTCGCATGACGGCTGAGATGCTCGTATGTAGAGCAGCAGGGCTCGCATGACGGCTGAGATGCTCGTATGTAGAGCAGCAGACTCGTATGGAGACCGGCGTGCTCGTATGTAAATGAGCATGCGCCAGCCGGCGACTTACGTGCTAGTATGTAAAAGAGCATGCGCCAGCCGGCGACTTACGTGCTCATATGTAAAAGAGCATGCGCCAGCCGGCGACTTACGTGCTCGAATGTAAAAGAGCATGCGCGCGTGGCGACTTACGTGCTCATATGTAGAGCAGCAGTCTCGCACGGAGACTAGCGTGCTCGTATGTAAAAGAGCATGTGCGCATGGCGACTTACGTGCTCGTATGTAAAGGAGAATGCGCGCGCGGCGGCTTACGTGATCGTATGTAAAGGAGCATGCGCGCGTGGCGGCTTACGTGCTCGTATGTGAAGGAGCATGCGCGCGTGGCGGCTTACGTGCTCAAATGTAAAGGAGCATGCGCGCGTGGCGACTTACGTGCACAAATGTAGGGGAGCATGCGCGGATGGCGACTTACGTGCTCAAATGTAAAGGAGCATGCGCGCGTGGCGACTTACGTGCTCAAATGTCAAGGAGCATGCGCGGATGGCGACTTACGTGCTCAAATGTAAAGGAGCATTTTAGGCTTTCATCGGCATGCGTGAGGGTCAATCGTTGCGGTTTACCGATTGAATGTATTGTCAGTCCGAAACGTTGTCCTTAGGAGGTGCTCGTTCTATACATCCATACTTCGTAATATTTTAAAGCGATTTTGACCCTCTCAATGGTGCTGCACCATACAGATATCAGTTTATTGCTGCTAAATAGATGTTAGTAGCATTGAAATATGATAATAATAAGCGATGTTACAGTATGTCTAGGAAACACCACATGGTTGTTAATCGTTAAAACGATAAACTGTGAACCATGTCGTTGAATTGCGGCGATCCGCTTGAACTTGGCCACCTTAGTTTATTGATGGCATTATATAGTAATTAAACCTTATAAATAATTCAAGTGTTTCCAAGAAACAAAATGTGTGGATAAGATCCACATGTTAAATAATCACCTTAAAGGTGTGTCAGAAAAGTCACTAGCCATTTTATTGATTATATATGACACTTTTTTTTGTTATGATTGTTTTTTACTATTTCTAAAGTGGCCTCAGTTTAAAACTCGACGTGAGTGTTCAAATAGTGAAATAATGTGAGATGAATATATATTATCAATGTGCCAGTGTATGAGAACCCTTTCATGAGGGTATCAGAGGTAAAAATGATATTGCGGTGACGGCTCATAAACTTTTGTTAAAAGTGAAAACTTATCATTTCATGCAAAATGGGTTGTACTCCGGCTATTAAGGGTTGTACGATTGTGGGATTTGTGTCAAAAGTTGTGAATTGTGGGGCAACTTTGAAAAGCATATTTGTGAACTCAAGCATAAGTAGAAGCACGTGCACTTTTATTTCTCAATAAACATTAGTGATAAAGCAGGAACCCTATTAGCTTCTTCAATAAGCAAGTTCAAAACAGAGCATCAGAGGCTATATGGCTCACTTGTCACTTATTATATATATATATATATATATATCATGCATGATTATGGGGTTTAGAGGAGAAGACTTAGTACTTACAAACGTCTCATGTGTATGTACCTCGCACAAAAACCAGTGGCATGGGCTTTGGCTGCGTGACTCGGGTCGCGCAGACTAACGATGCTTCATTTTGGTTGTCAGCTAATTGATGACGGATGAGATGGTTGCGCGTGGTGACGGAGACGTGCCCCACTGCGCATGGTGGCGGAGACGTTGGGTGGCGTGACCATGATGATAGTCCGCCGGAGATGTGTGGATTAAGGTTGGTCGCGCACGGTGGTTGTGGCATGACCAAATGTCGCGCATGGCTTCAGTGGCGCAAGGTCAAGTGCCCAACGTGTAATTTGCAAACATGTTAAGTCGGCGTACCGCATGGGGCGCGGGTTCAAATCCCGGCTCCCACATTATTTCGGCCGGAGGCGAGTCCCCGCGGCTCGTATTTAGAGAGGCTTGCGCATGGTTTATGTCCGCATGCGCGTGTAGCTGTTCACCAGTGTGGCTGAGCCAGATGGTAGCGCACCGACGACGACGCGTGAGATCAGTTGCAAGCGGCATTCGGTGGCGAGTCCCCGCGGATAGTACTTAGAGAAGCTTGCGCATGTTTTGTGTCCGCATGCTCATGCGCGTGTAGGTGTTCAGCGGTACGGTAAGACACCGCGTGTGAGTTGTCCGCGGGTAAATGATGCGCCGGCGAGTTTAAACCGGCTAACAAATAGAGTGGTCCCCTCCTGTCCAACCCCCTACTTTACAGCTGTATACACCCCATTTTAGATATTTGTGACTACCCAATGAAAACATACTTGTACATCGCGCATCAACACTTGTATCTTTGGCTAATTGGTACACCCCGCTTTATAACTTGTACCTTTAGCTAGCAGGTGCACGATTGTAATATCTTGGTGTGATTTAGTAGTTCGAGGTGATAGACAAAATAGAGTTGCAACCTATACTTGTAAATCATGCCTTACCACTTGTAAACTTGCTTTTACCAAATGTGAAATATGATTTAAAAACATAGTTGTTCACATTACAGATGTCGGATGTAAAAAACCTCTTTCCCAGGTGGAATATCTAGATTTCACTAAAGACTATGGTGGCCATAGATCTCTCGTTTTATGATAAAAAGGATAACAACACCATCTCATCAGATCTGGATTTTATCCTGAATAAAGCTTCGATTTTCAGATCCAGATTCGAGTTTATTGCTAAAACAAAAGAGTTTCAGATCTGAAATAAATCCGGGCGCCGACTTCTCAAGAAAACAGATCATAGAACTTTGGGAAGAAAAAAACCACAAGATGCGGTTCTGAAACCGTAGAAGTATCAAATCTAGGAATAAGGAAACTCAAACCTGGAGTTTTTGACCAAGAACCGTTTGTAAAACTCAAGGAAAACAGATCCGGAAGGTCGGGTAGAGAAGAAACCGAGTTGTGATTCTTGTTGGATGTAGAATTTGATACGGTGGGCGCCAATGAAGAAACACGGAATCACCGCCGGGATGACTGGACCGCGTTCTACATAAGGGTGAAGAATCACACCTTGTTCTTCCTCTTGAACCTAGATCTGCAATGGAGAAGAGAAGAAAGTGGAGCTGTAGAGATTGCCGGTAGGAGAAGATTCTCCTGTTTTCAGCTACAAAAAGTGTGGCGGCTCCATTCCATCCCTAATAATGAGGTGAAGACCTCTTTATATAGGGGATATGGGTCTCCCCTAACCTCAATGGGCCAGGCCCAGTTAGGGGTTATCTCTACAAGCTCCGGCCCAAAGTAGTGTAAACTACATCGCGCTGGGCCTCGCGGTTGGGTTAGTAAGCAACAATAATAAATAATTGATATAAAAGCAATAAGTAACGGGAAGTCCGACCGCTCGGGTCGGGTCTAGTACCGTACCGCATCAACTCCTGTTGTTCTTCTCTTCGTAAAATGACAAACTTCCTTTTTGTTTTCTTTTTTTAATTGCTTCAACAAAAAGTAAATCCAAATCGCCGATGGTGTTTTTTCGCAGAACCGATTCTAAGTGTTGCCGAACCCAATCCGAGCAGAACCCACTTGGTTCCGCTTATCGATTTCCGTCGTACGAACAACCTTTGAAACAACTCCTATCGGAAACCTGCTATTTCCGAGTTGCCGTCGCACGAACAACCTACTCGTTGTCGGCTACCGTAACAATACCACGCCGCTGCTCCGACGAACCAGTATCGCCGGCCTCGACCTTCTTGATCACCGGCCCGTTAGACTTCTTAGCCGCCGATTAAGAACCCCGAGTACCCGTTTGATATCGACGATTGAACTTGGCTCTGATACCAATTCAAGTCCCAATCGACAATCAAACCGAATAGTACGAACACGAATGGAATAACTCTCCAAGAACTTTTATTATAACCAAGAAAATATAACTCAAAAAACTTGATTACAATAACTCATAAACCATAACTCGGTTTATCTTCTCTTGACTCTTAATAATGTCTAACCCTAACTTGGTTTATATAGGCTAACTCTAACTTGGTGACCAAGACATTACTATATAACCCTAACTTGGTGACCAAGACATTACCAAATATAATTATAATGTAATTAGGAAACTTAATCAATTATGACCAACTTGTCAACATTGATCCCTCAAGTTCACCGACTTGTGACTTGAACTCCTTTGCCACCCTTTCACATCACCGACTAATGATGAGTCGGGAATTACCGCCAACAATCGGGAGTTTCCTGCTCCATTTAAGGGTGTTTTGAGGGATGGAACGAGATTTCTAGAAAGGGTAATGAACCAAGTCAAGGGTGGGGCATTAATTAAACTCTAAGGATGACTAAGGGATAATCCATGGGGGAAAATGGCTATTTGATGTTGGAATCCTATTATGTCAATTGTCAAGTGCCCCTTTAACCAATTCATGTACAATCTTTATAAGGGTGTCGTTAAAAAGAGTTAAAAGAATGATGAAAACCATTGAACCTCAATCATACATTGGATAGAATAAAGGACTCATGGACACCATATGAGGCTCAAAAGACTAACATGTAACACAAAACTAACTAAAGCCTTACTAACATTTAAATTAAATCGCAAACCTGACTACGAAATCCTCTAATTTTCTTAAAAACATGATATGTGTAGCTAGTCATGTGAACTCAGCACATATATTTCAAAAACATGATGTGTACCTAGTCATGTGAACCCAATACATAGAGTTAAGTGTCATTTACGTCCATGTGGTTTGTCCACCTTTGCCACTTTAGGCCAAATTTCAAAATTGTACTATTTTCTTTCCTGACATTCTCAAAACGTGTCATTTTAGTCCAAAAAAACTAACTTAGTTAATAAACTCAGTTAAATCAGTTAGCTCAGGGACGTAATGCCACTTAAACCTTAGGGGCGTAAATGGCACATAACTCCTATATGTTTTTATTTTTTATTTTTTTTAACTTATTATTATATACACACACAGTTAGGGATGAGCATCTAGTACAGTGTACATGTACCGAATTTTACGTACCGAATTATTTCTGGTACGGATTCGTTACCAACTTTTTTGCGTTTTCGGTACCGGTACTTTTGGTTCGGGACGGTACGGATATACCGAATTTTACCTTCAAATACCGGTACCTTACCGTACTGTACCGAACATTTTCGATACCGATACTGGTACCCATATTTGACGATTTTTGGCACCGGTAATTTCGGTACCCGCCGATACCGAACATATTTTATGGTATTTTTGGTTGCTTGTATAGCCTGCTTGTATACAACTTAAGAAAAGTTAGTTATTCCTTAAACTTTGGAAGTTGTTTTAAAAACAAGAAATTGTATGAATGATGGAACATTCTGTGGGAGTGTGCAAGCATTTAAACACGATACACTCTTGAAACTTTCGGATGTAAAAGGTGTTGATGAAAAAACAACTATTTTGCATTTTGTAGTACTTGAAATCGTTCGGGCATAATGTATAAGAATTGCCAAAACAGCCGAATAAACCAAAAAGCTCTCCTCCTTTAGTTATGATGTACTTCTAGAAGAATCTGCTAATACTTCTCAAGATTCCAATGAATATTAAGCTCGGTACCGGTACAAAAAATACCGATGTCGAAAATTGCCAAATATGGGTACCAGTACGAAAATGTTCGGTACGATACGCTGTGGTACTGGTATTTGAAAGTAAAATTCGGAAAATACAGGTACAAAAAACGCAAAAAATTGGGTACTGAATTGGTATCGGAATTAATTCGGTCAGGAAATTCGGTATTGGTCTAGTACCAAATGCTCATCCTTAACTATGTGTGTGTGTGTGTATAATAAGTTTAATAAAAATAATATAGGAGTTATGTGTCATTTACGTCCTAGGGTTTAAGTGTCATTTACGTCCCTAGGTTAACTGAGTTTTTAACTGGGTTAATTTTTGGACTTAAATGACACGTTTCAAAAAATGTCAGGGAGGAAAATTGTACAATTTTGAAATTAGGCCTGAAATAACAAAGTGAACAAACTATAAGGACGTAAATGACAATTAACTCCAACACATATATAATGGCTTTTCCGTGAAAAAAAATGCAAGGATATAGACAAGTGTCTAAATTGATAAACCGTAAAACTTTACACAACACTCGAAATACGATCAATCAATTAATTAACTACTAGCATACAACATATGGTTCTAACAACGCTCAATTCGACAACTACGACTAATATTGCTTCACAACGAATCAAACCGTGACTCGTATATCACAAATGGGTCTTGTAAGTTGTAATCCAACTCTCAAACATGGGCTTATTTTGGGTCTTTGTATATCTTCGTTGGCCCATGTTTCATTTCATACAAAATGCTGATCACACAACCACCGTCCACCGCCCAAAATTTTCCGACTGCGACGGCGGATGGCGGAGGAGAAAAAGGGGAATCACAAATGGCGGGAAACAACGAAGATTCCTTTCAATGGGATGAACACTCACAGTTGTATTATCATGCAAGGTTCGACATTAATTTATCGAAATTTCACTTTATTTGTTATCACCAGTGATTTCATTAAGCGTCTTATCGATTGAGTTGCTCGATTGCTTTGTGGAATTAGTTTCATGTTAGATTATTTCTGAAGATTCAGAGTTTAAATTTGTATATTTTGATTGTGGTAATTCGTTTTCATGAGTAAGCTAGGGTTTTGTTGATTTAATAGTTTAGATGTGCTTGAATAGTTTGTATCGATCACTGGATTGAATTTCAATAGAAAAAAGTGATCTCATTTTGTCAAATATACGAGGGAGATTATATCTAGAGTCCGGAAGTATGCAATGCATTTAGTTCTGAAACCAGAAGTGATGTGTCGAAAAAAGTGTGAGGATTTATTGAAAGTTTAAAGTTTAACTGTACTTATCGTCGGGTTGGACCTGTTCTAGCACTTCAGAGAATGGGGATAAGCTGCAACATGGAGATAACGCGCTAGAACTAGAAGTGGTCTCGAGGCTATAGCCTTGGCTTTAAAATGTGCGCATTAGCAACACATAATGCGTGGATCACATGGAGTGGTGATGAGATCGCATCGCATGATGCGGCGCCTTATACAGTTGACTAGATTTTGAACTAATTGGAGTACTGGACTGCGATTGCTTTGGGTCTGAGTTTTTCAAATCTGATTGAACAAATCTAACCATCAATTGATCAATGTGTATCGAGTATTTGAACAAATCAGACCGTCAATTGAACAACTTTGGCTAGAGATGAGGAGAATATCCTAAATTTAGTGTTCAAAGTTAACAAGTTAAAGAATTATTTGTAATATTTTTTAGTAATCTTTAATAACGAACGTCTCGTATACTTGATGTGTGCGCTTCGAACCTTGCACATCACGTATCTGCTTTTGGGGTCAATACGCATCGGAATGCCACACACTCTTCAAAACCAAGGCTATAACCTAACGGTCAAGTCAATACCTATATGATCCGTGTTAGTATGTACATATAGGGAGCGTATATCAAGTACAGAGAGACAGTCTGCTGGGGAGAGCATGAGAGGAATTCATGGAAGGTAAAAGCCAAGGAAAAATGATCTGTCATCAAGTGGTTGGCCCTTCTTTAAAGGAGGAGGTGTGGGCCGGATCAGGAACAATGTGCAGGGCTTACCCAAGCACAGGCCCATTGGTTGAGCCTGATCGGGGACACACGTTATTTTCTAAAATCTTAATGCCAAGTTTGATGTCACTTCATCAGTTCATTTTATATTGGGGATGATTTTATTGGGGAGAGCGGATAGCTGCTTTAGTTTTTATTTGCAGTATTAAACTGGACATACCTTTTTGCTTTCTTGCAGTAGTGGATTTTATCATGATCCAGCTGCAGGCTGGTATTATAGCAGCAAAGACGGTCTGTATTACAAATTCGAAAATGGCAGTTACGTGCCATGGGAAACCGACCAAGTGAGTTCATTTCTCTTTCTTATCTGGATTTTCTGTTGGGTTCTTAACTTCTTCGTCTGTGATCCAAATTTGTTGATTTTGGTAACCGTAATAAGCTATGTTAATGATTCAGGTTGATCCATCCAATGCTAATCAGAGCATAATTACTGCCGATGATAATTCTGCTCATTATGAGTCTTACAAGCATGAACCTTGCAATAAGGTTACAAATGAAGTTAAGTTCGAGGACGGTGACACCGAGTGCTTAATCAATGACGTGCCTGAAAATCTACCACCGCCTTCTGAATGGTGTTACTTTGGCTCAGTAATTATATTTTTGACAAAAATGCCATTTTCGTCCCTGTGGTTTGGCCAGTTTTGCGACTTCCGTCCAAAGGTTTGTTTTTCTGCATCTGGATCCAAATGGTTTGAAATCTTGCCATTTTCATCCAGATCGTTAACTCCATCAATTTTTCTCTGTTAAGGCAGGGGTATTTCCGTCTTTTTTGCTAACTGAAAGGCAGTTCGGTCCCTTTCACTTTATGTAAAAAGACCGAATACCCCTTAAAAGACCGAATTGCCCTTTAAGTTAACAAAAAAGACAGAAATACCCCTGACTTAACAGAGAAAAATGGATGGAGTTAATGAGCCGGATGAAAATGACAAGATTTCAAAACTTTTGGATCCAAATGCGAAAACACAAACCTTTGGACGAACGTTGCAAAACTAGCCAAACTTAGGGACGAAAATGGCATTTTACTCTTATTTTTTTGTTTGAGTTTTGGAAATTTAGTTTATGTGGTTACTCTAAATCTCTATTAATGTCTTTATCTGTTTATGTATTTAGGCTAGAAGACACTCTTATTGAACTTTATCTGTCGGGTTATTCCACCCAAACAACAGATGGTGTGGATGACACTTGTTTATCTATTCCAACAGAAGGTATGTCAAAAGTCTTTTAGTTACCTTTGCAGAGACTTTGCTACCGTTTGACTTTGACTTTGACTAAGACTTAAAACAAGTTTATTTTTGTCTAGGTGCAGAGAACGATAAGGCTGATGAACTGGAAGAGGGAGAATGGGTCCCAGATGAGACTCATGAAGTCGTCGATGAATGCGGAGTTGCTGCAGATGAAGGTTCTTGTGATTCCTTAATATGTTTACGACTTTACGGTTTTGTATTTAATATTATACGTTGATGATTTTAGCGTACTTTACTAGTTGTAGACACAGAAACGCATATTGACTAGAAATATGCTATTTTTGCCCCTCAACCAGCTTTGGCCCCTCAACTTTGGCAGTTACCAACTTTAGCCCCTCAACCTTAATAATGACATGTTTAGCCCTTCAACTTTGGTGATGACATGTTTAGCCCCTTAACTAAAACCACTTTAGCCCAGAACATGTTTAGCCCCTCAACATTAATAATGACATGTTTATCCCCTTGACTACATCAAACAACTTTAGCCCCTCAACTTTAATAATAAACAGCTTTAGCTCCTCAACTTTAGCAATGACATGTTTAGCCCCTTAAATTTAGTAATGGCATGTTTTGCCCCTTAAGTAAAACAACTTTAGCCCCTCAACTTTAATAATGAACAGCTTTAGCCCCTCAACGATAATACTGACATGTTTAGCCCGTCGACTTTAATAATGCCATGTTTAGCACTTTAATTAAAACATCAAACAACTTTGACTCTCGTGATTTGCTAATTTTTATCTATGTTTCGAACCTGCTGCGGAGCGCGGGTGGTAACCCACCAGTTGACATCGTATTTTGCTAATGGATCATTACTTATTGAAACTTTTCGGTGCCCATTTATTGCTTTATAGATGCTTTTGAGGAAGAAGAAATGTGGCGTGCACAATATGGTCAGCCAGTCCGTTTAGACAAAGAACTTGTACCCGATTACCCAGTTGTTGACTTGTGGGATTGGTCAATGGTAAAAGAAACCAAAAGGATCAAAAAACGTCGTATACGAAGATTGGTGGGCCGATTAGTGAAACGGGACACTAAACTCCACCCCTCAATGCCTTCAAGTGGTCGGGTATTGAAAACCGCACCAATATGTGAAGTGCATCTTGATCTTGTTAGGGTTAGATCAGGTCGGGTGTACAAATTGAGGACTCCAAAAGTTTCTTATTTAGCTTCCTTGTCATCTTATAATTCCTCAAACCCGACAAAAGATTGGGGCTTTCCGGAGCTATCAATGGTCATGGAAAGTCAAACACTAGTCAAGTCAAGTCAGCATATTGAACCCAAATGCGTAGGAGTTCACGTTGAAGAAGTTGGCCCAGAAAAGGAACTTTCTTTATCCGAAAAGGTGAGTTGTGTAAAAAAAATAAAAAATAAAAGAGTGAAGTGCCATTTACGTCCCTGTGGTTTGTCCACTTTTGCCATTTCAGGCCAAATTTCAAAATTGTACCATTTTCCTCCCCGACATTCTTGAAACATGTCATTTCAGTCCAAACAACTAACCCCAGTTAAAAAACTCAGTTACCTCAGGGGTAAAATGATCATTTTACATCATGGTTTGCAGTGGTTCGGCGGTTGGTGCACGGTGGAGGGTATGTAAAACCTCTGAACCACTATTTAAAATGACCATTTTACCCCTGTGCTAACTGAGTTTTTTTAACTGTGGTTAGTTTTTTGGACTGAAATGGCACGTTTCGAGAATGTCAAAGAGGAAAGTGGTACAATTTTGAAATTTGGTCCGAAATGGCTAAAGTGGACGAACCACAGGGACGTAAATGGCACTTAACTCTAGGGGTGTTCAAAAAACTCATGGCTCGCAGCTCGCTCGAAAAAAGCTCAGCTCGTATTTGGCTCGGTTGTAAACGAGCCAGCTCGGCTCGATTTGTAAATGAGCCAAGCTCGAGCTAGGCCTGGCTCGGCTTGTAAGCTTGTGAGACGGCTCGATAAGGCTTACCGTATATAAAAATATAGTCGCAACTTGTTTGGCTCGAGTATGATTTCAAGAAAATGAACCATGAGACTTGACTAAAATTTTCAACATAGAAGGTGACGAAGGCTTAAGCTAGTAAATGATTCATTGCAAAGGCAAAAGTTAACCTTTACATCCTTCAGTTTTTTGTCCCATATTGCTTAGAAGATAAAAACTAAGGGAGTATCTTCCCTATAAAAAGACAAAGACAATGTACAAAGTGAATTAATTATTTATACTTGCATATTTAGCCATTTGGTTAAATTACATTGCAATTATGACCATATGTCTATCAAGAGTCTCATCTTTAAGAGCTTTTTAATTAGTAAATTTTGCGATTCTTTGTTTGTTCGAGCTAGATTGAGCCGAGCCGAGCTAGCTCGAATTTAATCGAGTCGAGCTCGAGCCTCAAATTTCAGCTCGATTTAAAATTCGAGCCCGAGCCGAGCCAGCTCGAATTGAGTTCGAGCCGAGCTCGAGTTGGGCCTGGCTCGGCTCGTTTACAGCCCTACTTAACTCAAAAATAAAGAAAAAATGCATGACACTTGACGGTTTTATTACGAACCGTTTCTGATTTTTTACAATCATCATGTTCTTTTTTTTGAATCTAATCTGGGGTTGTTTTTGTTAGCATAAGGGTAATGTATATAGAGACAGAGCTGCAGAGAGAAGAACTCTGCATGGCGGTTTTGGTGTGGGTCCCGGACAAAAGAAATCAGCAGATGATGTTGATCCAGCATGTTCATCTCCTGTTTCCGCTACTCCTGAAGAAGCTGCATCTGAAGCTTTGAAAATGTCGTTTGGAGACGGGAGTTATGCCAGAAGAATTCTAGAAAAAATGGGCTGGAAAGAAGTAAGCATAAACACTCGGATGGTTTTCAAAATATTGGATTATAGTTTTATGTCGTTTGCTCACCCATTTTTATACCTTGCAGGGAGAGGCACTCGGAAGCAGCATGAAGGGTATAACCGAGCCATTACAGGCAGTTGGAAACAAAGGAAGTTCAGGTTTGGGATGGAATAACAGTTGGAATCACATTTGATTTCAATCAAAATATTATCGGTCGCCACAAAGTGGGTATTAAAAATGTATGTGAAAAATGTCCATTGTCTAGTGTATATGACAGAATTTTTAATTGGTTTACGGATTCCCTAACTGAATCGAGATTAGTTGTCCGGCTTTGAAAGAAAGGGTTCAGTTTCAGTTTAGCCAAACAGAATTGATATAAAACGCGATTATGCCAGTCGTTTCTGTTTTGCAAAGGTTCTACACATGAAGTTTGTGGATGATTATAAACCTTTCTTCTATGCTCTATGGTATTCTGTCTTCAAGGTACATCTAATCCCCTCACGTCTTATATACGAGGGTATAGCTGTTTTCGTCATAAACACAAATCCCGCCTCACATTAAGCATACACAAAATCCCGCCTCACATTAAGCAAATCTTGGTTTAAAAAAGGTGCTTCAGGTAGTGACTTGTCAGTAGTAACCCAACTCGGTACTAATCCCCTCTCATCAGTAGCGTTATCTCCGTAGTAACAAGTTGCCATTAGTGGCAACTTGTTACATCGTTATTATGTTACATCGGAAGGAACCACTTGAGACACCTCTATAGCAACCTACACAAGGTCAGCGGTAGTAAAATTTTTCACTCTCAACTCGCAATAAGTAATCTCTGCAACATCAACTCTAAGATCGATAGCAACTGACAGAGAGATTGGCATTTGTTAGTTAAAGACACATAAAGCCAACAAGGTTGAATGGGTCATTAACAAGGTTGAAC
Organism: Helianthus tuberosus; assembly: GCA_030545235.1. Lineage (NCBI taxonomy): Eukaryota > Viridiplantae > Streptophyta > Magnoliopsida > Asterales > Asteraceae > Helianthus > Helianthus tuberosus. The sequence continues at coordinate 185,028,122 of CM060370.1, read as the reverse complement.
GGGTCATTTCTAGTAAAGGTTGGAGAACTCGCCAGTCGCTAGTCGGCCGGTGAGGTGGGGACTAGCGACTACTCGGAATTAATCGGATTGGTTTTTTTATATGTAATTTTTAGTTTCATATATACACATTTTTATAGGTAAATATTTTAAGTAGACATGTTTTAATTCTTCCTCGTCTCATTTTTTAAGTACACAAGATTAATTGTTGAAGTCACATGGTTTGGTTGGAAACCGGCTAATTTACAGGTTTTGGTCGGAATATACAGGTTTTTTGCCGGAATCTGGCTGGAATCGCTGATTTTTGGCCGGTGGCTGGCCGACTAAGCCCGACTAGCGATAATGGAATGATTAATAAAAAATTACTTAGTTACTGATTGACTAGCGATTAATCACCGACTAGTTGCGATTTTTATGACACTGTTTCCAGTATAGTTCAAACGAACTGGGTTGGGTTGATCCGGAAATAATATTAAGGTTCATGCGAGAACCACCTTTATTGCGAGAACCGCGAGAACCAATGTGAACACAACCTAAAATAGCTAAAAAACCTAAAAAAACCTACGCCCCCCCCCCCCCCAAGCTATTGTTTTATAAAAAAATATTAAAAAAAAATTGTGCGATTTTTAGCTATTTTTAGGCATTTTTGGTTGTGTTCACATTGGTTCTCGCGGTTCTCGCAATAAGAGGTGGTTCCTAACGGATCTTTGTCCTATATATATATATGTAGGGAGAAGATCATGCGAGAACCACCTCTTATATATATATATAGGACAAAGATCCTATATATATATAGGACAAAGATCCGTTAGGAACCACCTCTTATTGCGAGAACCGCGAGAACCAATATGAACACAACCAAAAATGCCTAAAAATAGCTAAAAATCACACAAAAATTTTTTTTTTAAATTTTTTATAAAAAAATCGCTACTTTTCGAAGCAAAAAAAAAAAAAAAAACAAATTTTAAAATTTTTTTTTTGGCTTCGAAAAGTAGCGATTTTTTATAAAAAATATTAAAAAATTCAAAAAAAAAATTTTTAGATTTTTTTTTTATTTTTTTAGATTTTTTGGGGGTTTAGTTTTTAGCATTTTAGCTTGGGGGGTGGGGGGGGGGGGGTTTAGGTTTTTTTTTTTTTTGGGGGGGGGGGGGGGGGGGGTTAGGTTTTTTTAGCTATTTTAGGTTGTGTTCACATTGGTTCTCGCAGTTCTCACAATAAAGGTGGTTCTCGCATGAGCTCCTCCCTATATATATATATATATATATATAGGGTTGAGTTCCTTTCAGAACTCTAAATAACTACAGAACTTTCAGAACTCCTAATAAACAATCATTTTACATATAAGTTTTTGTATTTAGGATCTTTTTATCATCTATTATATGTATTTCTTTGATTACATACATGTTAAAAATAGTTTACATATGTTTAATTGCCAAAATTATATATATGTGTCATAACTAATTACATATATGTAAAAAAACTAGTTTACATATGTGTAATCATAAAATTACATATAAAAAGTGATAAAATTACTCTTAACTTGTATGTAATCGTAAAAATACACATAATAAATGATAAAATTATCCTAAATATAAAAATATATAAATAAAAAGATTGTTTATTGGGAGTTCTGCGAGTTCTGTAAATATTTATGGTTCTGAAATGATCCTGGCCCTGTATATATATATATATATATAAACAAAATTAACTACTTTGAATATTAGTACAATATTACAATATACTACACATCTTTGGATAAAATGATTAGGCTCTACGTATTGAAAATAACTAAACAACGAAAGAGTTTTAAATTTTTGTTTATTCTCTAGTATTATTGTTTTAGGTTGCGAGAGTTGCATGACGAAGGGAATACAAATTTGAAAAAGGAGAAAGATTAAAACAAAGACACATGAAATAAATACAAGCATAAAAGAGGTTCATTTAAAAACTTGGAATGTTCCGGAACGGAACTAAGACTAATCCAAAGTGGTCAAAACTTCTTTTGAGTTCGGGAATCATACTTTGGCCTAATAGGTAGAATACTCTCACCGAAATTTTGGTTAACGATATTCACCCTTCCGGTTACTACATGTCCCTGTCAATCGAAAGCTCGAGACTTTGGAGAGATTGAAAATCGAGGAATGGGATAGTCAACAAGGTGTGGATATCACTCCTAACTTGGTGATGTCGTTCCTGAAATGTGGTTTGGTACTTACCCATCGAGGTAAGGAAATTCTTCCTAACTCGTTGGTAAGGTTCCACAAGAGTGGGGTGAGTGAAATTGCCACTAAGGTTAGGAAATCACTCCTATCTTGGTGATGAAATTTCATAAAAATAAATATAGCGGATTGGAAGTCATTACCAAAGTAAGGGATTCATTCATATGTTGGTGAGGTCGTTTCGCTTGTGAAATACGAGTGTCTTCATGTCGTAGTGTAGTTTAGCCTTCGGAAAGAAATATTTTAAGACCAAAAAGATAAGAGGAGGCAAAGTAGGAAGAATTAAGTATTTTTATACAAGATAAGGGAATGGTCAAATAAGGCACAAGTAACACTCATGTGTTGTAACATTCGTCAAAATGGGCTCCAAAAATCCGACCCGTTTTGAAATTTTTGAGTTTTATTTTCTTCTATTGCGGCGAAATCATCATATAATACACTCACATGCATATACATTTATATGTGTATTTATATGTCTACATATCTAAATGAATATATAAGCAAGTTCATCGAAATAAACGTTTATCATGTTTACATATAATATCAATATATAGGGAAACCGGTGAAAAGTGTGAGAACGCTTATGGATCGTCAGATCAAAACAATCTATGGACTAGATTGGCGCGGTGATGTTTTCGTAAATAACATCAATTTTATTACGTGAGGGCGCTTCATTAAGGGTATAAAGGTCTTTAGACTTCTCTACGCAAAACGCCAAACTTATTAATGAAACACCATTAAATTCCCGCCTTAAGCCACAAAGCACACATCATCCTCATCTAAAATCCATTAAATATAAAACGCCAAACTTTGTGTTTAAATGATAAAGCTGAACAAACAGTAACTGAATCGATGGAAGCTTCATTACTGTTAGGGATAAAATTTCACAGCTTATGGATCACGGATCCTCAAATGCAGCTTAGATCAAGGATCCTCAGTTCAGTTTGAATTAAGGATCCTCAAAAGATGTTGCAGGACTAAGGATCCGGGATCCTCATTATTATCCTAACACTAACAGTTGTTTCCATCATTTTTGAACTTGTTTTGCAGGTGTATTCGAATAGGAGTTGGTCCAACCGAGATTCTAGGGGAATATGTGTAACACCCCAAATTCTAATAAAGATTAATCGAATGTTTATATGTTTTAAATGAGTAGCTAGTTATAAGTAAATAATGAAAGCTAAAAGTTAGGAAATATATAAGAATGCTAATTTAAATAACCTTGAGGGGTTAAACTTGTAAATATGATTAATAACATAATAAAGATTTAAAAACCCAGTTAGTGGGTGTGTGTGGGTCGCGACCAAGAAACAGGAAGGAGAGGAAACCCTTCTCCTTCATAACACCTCAAGAAATTCAGGGATTTAAGGTGCTGTTGATCCAGAAAACGAATGCATGAAGTTAATTCCTTGCTAATCTAAGCATATTGAACATAAGGTAAGTTGAATGTTGTGTTTTGATGCATATTCATGAAACTAGGGTTTAATCAACTCGTGAAATTGAAGAAATTGAATTGATGTATGGATTAGAATCATCATTAAAAGATGTTTTATGCATAAATTCGTTTGTATTGAAGGTTTGAAGTAAAACCCACTTAATCTAGTAGTTTGGTGATCTTGTAGTTTCATAAATTGAATATTGTGATGGATGAATGTATGAGTACTAGTAAAATTGATGAACTACTATCGTTTTTGAATGAGTGAGTTATGTGATTTTGATTGATAAAGAGTTGTGAAGACTACTAGAGAAATTATGCATAAAACACTTGTACTTAGTGCTAAGATTGCTATACGCACACCAAGTGTTCGATTAAATGCTTGAATAATTGATTCATGTAACTTTGAGTGAATTAGGATGCGTTACTTTTTGTGTGAAAATATGGATATGATAATTGTGAAAAAGTGTATGTGGAATGCGAATTTCATATGAATGTGAAAGCTATGTAAATAAATGAGATGATCTAAGTAAAGAACGGAATTATGTGTAGGAATCAAGGAAGAAGGAGGAAGCTCCGGTTCACAACAACAATCTCAAGAACGAGGTGAGTTCGCTACTTACAAGTTTATTCAATATATTAGTAGCTTGTTCCTTTAAATGTTAGATGCATAATGGAAGACGTAGTATTGAAATGAGGACGCAAAAGTGGAGCTCCGTATCGGTCCGTGATGAACGGGTCGGTTCGGGTTAGAACGAGAATTAATAAGTTAGGTTTTCTTGATGTTCCGTGTAAATGGGTCGTGATAGAATGAGATGCAAAAGTAAGAATGATGTAACGACTTGGTTACATAAATAAGAATGCCGATTACAAGAATGAATTAGTCACACGTGGTACAAAATTAAAAATGGTGATGATTAGTTCACCAAGTTCGTTGATGTGTTAATTGAGATATGAATATTATGCTAATGATGTTTGTTGTATTGGTTTTAGGTAAAAGTCAAGCTTAGTTGCTATTGCCTCGCTCGGAATCGAACACACCTTGATCGCCTTTAAGCGCTTCCGCAAATTTTTGATGTATCATCAATGGGTCAATATTTTGGTTTAATTAGGCTATGTTGGTAGCTTTAAACTCTAAACTTGAAGTTGTAAATCTTTTGTCAAATACTAGTTGTAACGGTCGTTTTGAAGGTTTCCAAAGTGTTATGAAATTTACTATGTCCTTTTTTTTTAAAATGCGTTGTAGGTTAATTGTTGAATGTTATAAAACAGGGAATTGTATAAAATACGGACGGGTCATGCTCAAATTTTATTAGATACTAGCAAGAGTTATTGTATTACCGGATTTAGAAATTTGGGCGTTTCAAGTTGGTATCAGAGCCGAGGTTTGAGGGATTCAAGTATTAGAGTTAAAAATGCTTGAACTCAAACCGAAAGCTCGTGTGAAAGTGTGTTCGTTCCGAAGCGCTATGCAAGTAAGTAAATCATAAATATGATTATAATCTTAGCTAGTAATAAAAAGGGATTATGGGATTTTGTTTATGAACTGAGTTTTAAGACAAATGATGATGTTAAACGGGTCCGTATTTAAATTACGGACACGTAGGAAAAAGAATCGGGTAAAACAGACTAGTCGAACTATAGTTATGAGGTTTTAAAGTTTGTATTTTAGAAAAAAAAAAGGTTAGAGCTGGAATGTTCATCATGTTACTAGAATGTTCATTATGTTAATGGAATGTTCATTATGTTGATGGAATGTTCATCATGTTACTAAATGTTCATCATTTTACTGGAATGTTCATCATGTTACTAGAATGTTCATTATGTTAATGGAATGTTCATTATGTTAATGGGATGTTCATTATGTTGATGGAATGTTCATTATGTTGATGGAATGTTCATCATGTTACTAAATGTTCATCATTTTACAGGAATGTTCATCTTGTTACTAGAATGTTCATTATGTTAATGGAATGTTCATTGTGTTAATGGAATGTTCATTATGTTACTAAAATGTTCATCATTTTACTAAAATGTTCATCATGATCTAAACGATACAACATGATTGTCGGTGATGATAATGTACAAAGTATGAATTGTAAATGGAATGTAGTATGATAATACAAGTTTATATGTGATGAAGAGGTGTATGAAAGGAAACTCTAATGAATAGAATGAATGTTTTCTATAGATGACTGACACAGGGAATGTAGATGATGCCGAAGTAGCACGACAAGAAGCATTCGATAATAAGATTATGGAAGCAACAGAAAAGGTTATACATGCTAACCTTCCTCAGTTAGCTCAAGAAGTCGAAAGCCATGTTTTAGGGGTAGTAGATGCTATGATGACTAGTAAGATTAAGGAGTTAAAGGAAATGATTGAAGGGTCTAGAAGCAAAAGTAAGGAATGAAGGTGTACATGCAAGGATTTTATGGCGTGCAATCCCTCCTCATTCAATGGGGAGGTTGATCCGATAAAATGTCAAAGGTGGATAGCAAATATTGAAGTTGTGTTCATACGTAGTCGATACGAGAAGGAAGATCAAGTAATGTTTGCTACGGGTCAGCTTCAACAACAAGCTAAGGATTGGTGGATACGCAATGTAAGGAGTCAGGGGAAGAGAAACTTCAAACGTTAACTTGGCAAGAATTCAAGGAATCGTTCCTGAAGTATCATTGCCCGCAGTCGGCAATTGATAGAATACAAGAGGAATTCTTGCGTCTTCGCCAACAGGATGAATCTATTGATGAAATCACCAACACATTCTTTGATAAGCTAAAGTTCTGTGACGACTTTGTCAAGCCTGAAAGAATGAAGATAAATCGGTATCACGGCATGTTGAAGGCTGAATATAGGGAATTCATCACTCCCTCGAAGTGTGAAAATTTGAATGAACTTATCAACTGGGCTCGGGATAGAGAGATAAAGCTGAAGTGACAAGTAGAAAGGGGGGAGAAAAGAGCGGCTGAAAAGCCCACAACTATGAGTCCGTCCAAGAAACATAAGCAGCATGACAATAGAAACAAAGGAGGATCTAAAAGCAGTATTCCTCCATGCAAAACTTGTGGGAAGCTTCATACTGGAGAATGTCTATTGGGGAAGAATGGATACTACAACTGTGGTCAGGAAGGGCATCCTTACTATAAGTGCCCTAGTCCCGTGAGGACGTGTTTCAATTGCTTTACTCCTAGTCACGTCAAATCCGAATGTCCGAAGCTTAAACAAAAGGGGCAAAAAGATGGAAAGAAGGATGAAAATAAGAAGGCTCGGGGAAGGATGTTTCAAATTACCACGGAGGAGGCTAAGGTTCTACCGAATGTTGTATCAGGTATTTTCTTAGTCAACCTAATACCCGTAAATGTGTTGTTCGATTCTGGTGCTAGTAGATCTTTTGTATCAAACGAACTTACGTGCCATCCCTCATTTAGAAAAGAACGAATGTCTATACCCTTAGAAGTAGAGGTAGCGGATATCAAAAGTTATGTGTTATGTGAAATTTGTAAAAACTGTAAGATCACCATAGAAAATGAAGACTTTGAAATAGATCTTATTCCTATCATTTTGGGGGAATTTAAAGTAGTAGTGGGAATGGATTGGTTATCCCGTTATCATGCGGAAATACGATGCGAGGCGAAAGTTATTCATGTATTGTCACCTAATGGGGCTCGAGTAAGTATTCGTGGGGAAAGAAAATTAGAGACAAAATTGTGTACGATTGTCGAGGCGGTTAAGTACGCAAGAAATGAGGGCAAGGCGTTTTTGGCCTACGTAGTAGACACAAGACAAAAGACGCCTGAAATTGGAGAAGTTGAAGTTGTGAACGAGTATCCGGATGTGTTTCCGGATGAATTACTGGGATTACCACCCAAGCGAGAGGTGGAATTCCGAATTGAACTAAACCAAACCCGAGCGCCAAACCAGTGGCCAAAGCTCCCTATAGATTAGCTCATGCTGAAATGCGAGAGCTAATGACACAAACACAAGAATTGCTCGATAAGGGCTTCATACGCCCGAGTGTGTCACCTTGGGGAGCCCCGATACTTTTTGTGAAAAAGAAAGATGGTTCGATGCGCATGTGCATTGAATATCGAGAGTTGAACAAGTTGACAGTGAAAAATAGATATCCTCTACCTCGAATAGATAATCTTTTTGATCAATTGCAAGGAGCGAGCTGGTTTTCAAAAATTGATCTGTGCTCGGGATATCACCAACTACGGGTACGAGAGGAAGATGTTGCGAAAACCGCGTTTAGAACCCGATATGGACATTACGAGTTTTTAGTAATGTCATTTGGGCTAACTAATGAGCCAGCCGCATTCATGGATCTTATGAATAGGGTATGCCGGCCCATGTTGGATAAGTCTGTAATAGTATTTATAGACGATATCCTGGTTTACTCTCGTAATACAGCCGAACATGCAAATCATTTGCGTGAAGTACTAGAAACTCTTCGAAAGGAAAAGCTTTACGCAAAGTTTTCAAAGTGTGCCTTCTAGCTTAGAGAAGTGCAATTTCTCGGCCATATCATTAATAAGGATGGTGTCTTGGTGGACCCAACTAAAGTGGAGGCCGTTATGAACTGGGTTTCTCCAAAGAACCCGAGTGAAGTAAGAAGTTTTCTGGGTTTGGCTGGATATTATCGAAGGTTTATACATGATTTTTCCAGAATGGCGTTACCTTTGACCAAACTGACAAAAAAGAATGAGAAATTTGAATGGGGGGCTGAGCAAGAGAAAGCATTCCAAAGGTTAAAGAGTAGACTGTCTAACGCACCAGTTTTAACCTTACCCGAGGGATCAGAAGACTTGGTGGTATACACCGATGCTTCATATCATGGGTTGGGAGCTGTTTTAATGCAACGGGGTACGGTGATAGCCTATGCCTCAAGGCAGCTTAAACCACACGAAAACAACTACCCAACACACGATCTAGAATTGGCTGCAGTAGTATTCGCGTTGAAACTGTGGCGACATTATCTATACGGAACGAAATGCACAATATATTCAGACCACAAAAGTCTCAAGTATTTCTTCGAACAAAGAGATTTGAATATGAGACAGCGAAGGTGGTTGGAACTAATTAAGGATTATGAATGCGAAATCCTATATCACCCAGGGAAGGCCAATATTGTAGCAGATGCATTAAGTCGGAAGGAATTCCCACCGCCAATACGAGTTAAATCTATGAGAATGACAGTCACTCCTAAACTTCTGGAGTTGATAAAGGAGGCCCAAACAAAGTCCCTAAATGCTAATGATTCGATGAAGGAAAGAACAAAGGGAATTATTGATGAATTAAAAATGAATGCTGACGGCATCATGACCAGGTATGGCCGAATCTGGATACCTTGGTTATGTGAAGTAAAATCTTTGTTACTCGAGGAGGCTCACAGATCTCATTACTCGGTGCACCCCGGAGAAACGAAGATGTATCAAGACCTGAAAAGGGGATATTGGTGGCCCGGCATGAAACGCGACATAGTTAAATACGTCGGCAAGTGTTTGACGTGTTCACAAGTGAAAGCGGAACACCAGAAACCGTATGGAAAATTGCAACCCTTAGAAGTGTCGGTTTGGAAATGGGAAGACATAACCATGGATCTCGTTACAAAACTCCCCAAAACAAAACAAAACAAAACAAAACGAGGCCACGATGGTATCTGGGTTATTGTTGACCGACTCATGAAAATTGCTCACTTTTTGCCTATACGAGAAACTATTTCTTCCGAGAAGTTGGCAGAGATCAAATGAAATAATAGCTCGTCATGGAGTACCCGTGTCTATTGTGTCGGATCGTGACACAAGATTCACATCCCGGTTTTGGCATAGATTTCATGAAAGTGTGGGTACAAAATTGCGATTGAGTACCGCGTACCATCCACAAACGGATGGGCAATCAGAGAGAACTATACAAATGTTAGTAGACATGTTGAGGGCTTGCGTCATAGATTTTGGGGGAAATTGGGATGACCATTTGCCATTGGTAGAGTTCACGTATAATACCAGTTATCAAAGTAGTATTCAAATGGCACCATATGAAATGTTGTACGGAAGAAAGTGTATAACCCCTGTATGTTGGGGAGAAATCGGGCAGTGAGAACTCGCTCCTAAAGATGTTGTGGCGATAACAAATGAAAAGATCGATCTAGTACGGGCTCGTTTGAAGGCAGCACAAGACCGACAAAAATATTACGTGGAGAAAAGAAGGCGTCCCATTGAATTTCAGCAAGGTGATCAGGTATTTTTAAAGGTCTCGCCGTGGAAGGGCATCATACGGTTCCTTAAACGAGGGAGGTTAGGCCCTCGGTACATTGGGCCGTTCGAAATTATAGCCCGGGTTGGTAACGTGGCATATCAGTTGTATTTACCTCTGGCTCTAGATGGAATCCATAACACTTTTCACGTGTCACAACTAAGGAAATGCCCCGGGGATGAAACGGAATATGTGCCATTTGTTGATATCGAAATGGGTGAGAAAATGAACTATGTTGAAAGGCCGGTGGCTATCAAGGATTCCAAAATAACGCATCTTTGAAATAAAGCCATTCGACAATTTCTAGTTCAATGGCAGCATCGGAAAGGATCGGATCTGACATGGGAATCGGAAGATGAAATGCGAAAGCACTACCCGTCATTATTTGGTACGTATTAAGGTTTCGGGGATGAAACCTCTTTTAAGGGGGGTAGACTTGTAACACCCCAAATTCTAATAAAGATTAATTGAATGTTTATATGTTTTAAATGAGTAGCTAGTTATAAGTAAATAATGAAAGCTAAAAGTTAGGAAATATATAAGAATGCTAATTTAAATAACCTTAAGGGGTTAAACTTGTAAATATGATTAATAACATAATAAAGATTTAAAAACCCAGTTAGTGGGTGTGTGTGGGTCGCGACCAAGAAACAGGAAGGAGAGGAAACCCTTCTCCTTCATAACACCTCAAGAAATTCAGGGATTTAAGGTGCTGTTGATCCAGAAAACGAATGCATGAAGTTAATTCCTTGCTAATCTAAGCATATTGAACATAAGGTAAGTTGAATGTTGTGTTTTGATGCATATTCATGAAACTAGGGTTTAATCAATTCGTGAAATTGAAGAAATTGAATTGATGTATGGATTAGAATCATCATTAAAATATGTTTTATGCATAAATTCGTTTGTATTGAAGGTTTGAAGTAAAACCCACTTAATCTAGTAGTTTGGTGATCTTGTAGTTTCATAAATTGAATATTGTGATGGATGAATGTATGAGTACTAGTAAAATTGATGAACTACTATGGTTTTAGAATGAGTGAGTTATGTGATTTTGATTGATAAAGAGTTGTGAAGACTACTAGAGAAATTATGCATAAAACACTTGTACTTAGTGCTATGATTGCTATACGCACACCAAGTGTTCGATTAAATGCTTGAATAATTGATTCATGTAACTTTGAGTGAATTAGGATGCGTTACTTTTTGTGTGAAAATATGGATATGATAATTGTGAAAAAGTGTATGTGGAATGCGAATTTCATATGAATGTGAAAGCTATGTAAATAAATGAGATGATCTAAGTAAAGAACGGAATTATGTATAGGAATCAAGGAAGAAGGAGGAAGCTCCGGTTCACAACAACAATCTCAAGAACGAGGTGAGTTCGCTACTTACAAGTTTATTCAATATATTAGTAGCTTGTTCCTTTAAATGTTAGATGCATAATGGAAGACGTAGTATTGAAATGAGAACGCAAAAGTGGAGCTCCGTATCGGTCCGTGATGAACGGGTCGGTTCGGGTTAGAACGAGAATTAATAAGTTAGGTTTTCTCGATGTTCCGTGTAAACGGGTCGTGATAGAATGAGATGCAAAAGTAAGAATGATGTAACGACTTGGTTACATAAACAAGAATGCCGATTACAAGAATGAATTAGTCACACGTGGTACAAAATTAAAAATGGTGATGATTAGTTCACCAAGTTCGTTGATGTGTTAATTGAGATATGAATATTATGCTAATTGTTAGGGGAGGATTTTCCAATGATCAGTGATCCTCATTTACTGTTGGGTTTAGTGATCCTCAATTCTGTCTGAACTAGTGATCCTCAGAAAGTATTGTAGGATCAGGATCATGGATCATCATCAGGATCCTTATACTAATGATTGTCTGCTTTGAATATGAAGTTGTTTTGCAGGAGTACGAGCTTGGACTTGGTCTTGGAGATATTCCTGGAGCATATTCCATATTTATTCCACACGTGCATAGCTGAAATGGACGTTATGGAGGTCGTGGAGGACTCGCACAAAATGCGGACAGATTGTTAGCTTAGATATTTTCCATTTTTAAAAGGGGATAGTGAGCTAAATTAGAACACCTGGCTATTTTTAGCTTAACACACACACTCGCAACTGCTTTCACCAGCTCTCTACAATTCACTTGGCGATTACAATCTTTTTTGCACATTACACTATAGTGATCCTTGTAACTAGCTCGCTATCATCCGAAGTTGTAATACATTTCTTGTTTAATCTGAGTTGGTGATCGGTAGTTTCCATCACCCGAGGTTTTTTATGCCGGAGATCATTCATTGATTAAGTGCTTTTTCCTCGTATAAATCTTTGTGTCACTTGTTCATTACATTTCTGAGTGATCCTTCACATTGTTCATTGATTCAAGCATCACACCTCACAACAGAAAGTTTGGTTGCATTATCATCGCTTGATTTTTGACCAAAACACTAATGATGTTTGTTGTATTGGTTTTAGGTAAAAGTCAAGCTTAGTTGCTATTGCCTCGCTCGGAATCGAACACACCTTGATCACCTTTAAGCGCTTCCGCAAATTTTTGATGTATCATCAATGGGTCAATATTTTGGTTTAATTAGGCTATGTTGGTAGCTTTAAACTCTAAACTTGAAGTTGTAAATCTTTTGTCAAATAGTAGTTGTAACGGTCGTTTTGAAGGTTTCCAAAGTGTTCTGAAATTTACTATGTCCTTTTTTTTTAAAATGCGTTGTAGGTTAATTGTTGAATGTTATAAAACAAGGAATTGTATAAATTACGGACGGGTCATGCCCGAATTTTATTAGATACTAGCAAGAATTATTGTATTACCGGATTTAGAAATTTGGGCGTTTCAATATGCTTAGTGATTCTGCACGTGAATGAACTCTTCGACCGTTATGGTGATCGTGGGGGACTTGCATATTTTGCGGATAGTTAGTTAGGCTAAATATTTCTATTTTAAATGGTGATACAAGCTTGATTTAGACATGATTATTAGCAACACAATTGCACTACACTCGAGCTCTCAAGAACTCTCTGCGATTACACACTTTTGCACACTAGTGATCCTTGTACCAAGCTTGTTATCATCCCGATTTGTAAACCTTGTTTATTTAATATAGTTGGTGATCGGTAGTTTCCATCACCCGAGGTTTTTTATGCCGGAGATCATTCATTGATCAAGGGAGTTTTCCTCGTATAAATCCTTATGTTCACCACTCATTTCATTCATTCATTTTTCATATATTTGATCATTTAACTAAGCATCACACCTCACCAAATCAGATTTGGTTGCATTATCCTTGTGTGATTTTTGACCAAAACAGTTTGGCGCCCACCGTGGGGCAATCGGTGCTTCATTCTTGAAAAATTTTATTCATTTCATTCATTTTTGTTCATTACCTTCAACTACATGGTTTCTCACGCGAAGAACGCTTCAAGCTCCATGCCGGCGATCACCTCTTCACAGGGCATTCCACATTTGCCTCCTGTCCCTTCTGGATCCTAGAAGAATGCTTAGAATGCTGCGAAGAAGCCAACCCCCGTTTTCTCAAAAGCAACTACTGCTGTTTCTTCTAGTCCTACTAACGATGATCGTTATTCTTTGATTTTGCAGATGAAGGATTACATGCAGCAGCATGACATAACTAATGACAGGATCCTTCGAGAAATTGATGAGATCAAGAAATTGAAAAGATCAGCAGAGGATCACTCTCCATTGGTGCCGAGATCACTGAATTTCGATACTCCAATCACAACTACCCAGCATTCCACAGCATCAGGTGTCCAATTCCAGGGTGGATCATCGTTTATGCGTTATGGATCATCGGCAATGACACAGGCTTAAGGATCCTACTTCCAGCCTTCAGGATCCTCTCTTCAGCCTCAAGGATCCTCCTTCCAGCATCAAGGATCCTTCTCTAGTTTAGGAGGATAAATGGGAACGCAGACAGTTCAAGGATCCTACTCTCAGTATCTAGGATCCTCATCTCATGTTCAAGGATCCTCATCTCAGGCTCACGGATCCATGGATTATCCTCCAAGACCCCCAGGTTCGGTGCATCAAGGATCCAACATCTTTCAGGATCAAGGATCCTTAAGGAGTGTACAACCCAGAAGTTCAGAGATTCACTTGGGAGACTTCATACCTATGCAAACTATTGCTTCATCTGGTCCCTCGATCATGCCAGAATCACACCAATATGAATTCACATCAGGAAACCTTGAATCCATCAGGAGGTAACACTTTGAATACTTCTTATAATGCTAACCATGGCTTTGTGCAGGATACAGGAATCAACCAAGCTATGGCTAGGGAATTGCAAAAAACTCAAGGATATGATATCCAGCGTCCCAGGAGTGGTTAAGCCCATTCCTGAGATTCTGGATGGGAGTTACGGGATATCTCGTTTTGCACCACCTATTTGTGATGCAGAGATACCAAAGAGGTTTCAACACCAAACATGAAGCTGTATGATGGCTCAACTGATCCAGAAGAGCATGTAGCTCAATACAGGGAGAGAATGGAGATCAATCCCATTCCTGAAAGGTTGAAAGAAGCATGTCTATGCAAGGGTTTCGGATCCACACTGACAAGATCGGCTCTTAAATGGCTGCTAAGTCTTCCCCTTACTATATTACTTCATTTGCTAATCTAGTTAATTTGTTTAATAGCCAATTCTCATGCAGTAGGAGATTTAAACAATTAACTAGTGATTTATATAGGGTAACACAAGGTCAAAATGAATCACTTAGAGATTACATAACTAAATTCAGTAGAGAATTCTTAGAGATTCGTAATTTGGATATTGCTACGGACATAGAAGCTTTCAAAATGGGTTTACTTAAGGATTCAAAATTCTACCATAATCTTGTCATGACCCCTTGCAGGAATCTTGATGAAGTAAGAACCAGGGCCCTTAGATTCATCCGTTTAGAGGATGATAAAAGGATCCAAGAGAGACTGTCAGGATCCTCAAAGCAGGAAAAACAAGTATCCTATTTCAGGAACAACAAATCCAAATCATACAACAAGTCTTATAATTAAAACGTGCACGCAGTGGAGCAAGAAGAGGATGATGAAGATTATCCACCATTTCTGAATACTGCTTTGCTATTGATAATAATGAACTAATCCTTGCAATGCAGAATCTAGGTGAAAAAGCAAGATGGCCCAGAAAGAGTGATAATCCAGCTGCTACAAAAGATAAATCCAAATGGTGTGCCTATCATGAAGATTTCGGTCATCTCACTGATGAATGCATAGCACTCAGGAAAGAGATTGGTTACCTGTTAAGCAAAGGACATCTGAAGGAGCTATTTGGAAGAAAAAAGTCAAGCATCCAGGATCCTGAAAAGATTCCAGAAAGAGTTCCTGCTCCTCCATTTGATGCACAAATTATCAACTTCATTTCTGGTGGATCAGACATATGTGGCACTTCCTTTTCAGCAGCCAAGAGGCATGCTAAAGAGACAAAGATGGAGAATGGGGATAGGCCCATTCGAACCTCGATCCTTACACTGGAGAAAGTCATATCCTTTGATGAGGACGATCGTGTGGACATTCAGGATCCTCATCATGACGGTCTTGTTATTACATTGTTTATATATAACCATTTTGTTCGCAGGATTCTCATAGATGGAGGAAGCTCAGTGAACATCATCCAACTTGATGTCCTCAAAAAGATGAACATCCCTGAGTCAGAAATTATCCCAAGATCATCGGTTCTTATGGGATTCAGCGGAGAAACCAAGAACATATTAGGGGACATTAAACTACCCATTTACATAGAGGGAGTTAATTCTTTTTGGAAATTTTGTGTCATAGATTGCTTATCTTGTTGCAATGTTAATCTTGGCAGGCCATGGATACATGACATGAAAGCAGTTCCATCTACATATCATCAGTGTGTGAAACTCCCTACTCCATGGGGTGTGGTGAAGATAGAAAGTGACCAACAAGAAGCCAAAAATTGTTATACTTCATCAATGAAGCCAGCCTTAAGACCTAGGGAGCAATAGCAATTAAAGTATCCTCCAAGAGATGTCCTGGAGACAAGAGAACAAGATGTGAAAGATATCCTGATGGATCCTCAGGATCCTAAATCCAAAGTTTTCATAGGATCCAGGATCCTCGACAATGTTGAACAGGATCTAGTATCCTTCCTAAAGAGGAGAAAAGCTACCTTTGCCTGGAAGCATGAGGACATAACAGGTATTTCTAAAGATATTATTACTCATAAACTTGGCATTGACAGGTCATTCAAACCCATACACCAAAAGAGGAGAAAGTTTGCACCAGAAAGGAATGCCATCATCCAGGAGGAGGTAGATAAACTGCTCAGAGCATGTATGATTAGAGAGGTCAAGTATCCAAGGTGGTTAGCCAATGTGGTTGTTGTTCAAAAGAAAAATGGAAAGTGGAGGGTATGTGTCGATTTCACTGATTTAAACAAGGCATATCCCAAGGATCCTTTCCCATTACCCCACATTGACTCCATGGTGGATGCTACCGCGGGTCATGAGTTGTTGACTTTCATGGATGTTTCTCCTGGATTCCAACAAATTCAGATGGAACCATCTGATCAAGAGGATACAGCCTTTATGACCCCTACTGGTATCTATTGTTATATTGTTATGCCATTTGGACTAAGAAATGCAGGTGCTACCTACCAAAGGTTAGTCAATATGATGTTTAAAGAACAAATTGGACACACAATGGAAGTCTATATTGATGACTGTTATGGGTGAAATTCTGAGCCCATATCCTGGATAGTATCTTGAATTATATCTTGATTACATAATATGTGTTCATAACCAGGATGCTGAATCAGGATATTGGTAACATCCTGATACGGTATCCTGAGGATTACTAACGGATTGTGTGCAGTAGTACGAGCTCAAGTTTGCAACGTTCATGAAGACCTCTTCCCCTGAAGACTCGGTCTAAGTTGTTCGAAGAAGAAAGTTGAGGCCACTTTACTTGGTCTCCAACGTTAACTAGGGAATATTCGCTGGCATCCCCCAATTATAGGAGATTTTTTTTCATGTTGTAGCTATAAATATACGGATAAACCTGATCGATAATGGAGACAGACCCATCCGGACCTCCGTTGTTACCCAGGATATAGTCATAACCTTTGATGAGGATGATCTTGTTGATGTCCAGGATCCTCATCATGATGGTCTTGTAATTACATTGTTTATTTCTAACCACTTTGTTCACAGGATCCTTATAGATGGAGGAAGCTCTGTGAACATCATTCAGCTTGATGTCCTCAAGAAGATGAATATCCCGGAGTCTGATATTGTCCCAAGATCCTCAGTGCTTGTGGGATTCAGTGGAGAAACTAAGAATACATTGGGGGACATCAAAATCCTAATCTATATTGAAGGATTGCATTCTTTTCAAAAATTTTGTGTTATAGATTGCTTATCTTGTTGCAATGTTATCCTTGGCAGGCCATGGATACATGATATGAAGGCAGTTCCATCCACCTATCATCAGTGTGTAAAGCTTCCAAGTCCGTGGGGAGTGGTGAAAATTGAGAGTGATCAACAAGAGGCTAAGAATTGTTATACATCATCAATGAAGCCAGCCTCAAGACCAAGGGAGCAATAGCAATTAAAGTATCCTTCAAGAGATGTCTTGGAGGCAAGAGAGCAGGATGTAAAAGAAATCCTCATGGATCCTCATGATCCTGAATCCATAGTCTTCATAGGATCAGGGATCCTTAGCAGCATTGAGCAGGATCTAGTATCCTTCCTTAAGAGGAGGAAATCCACCTTTGCCTGGAAACATGAAGACATGACAGGTATATCTAAGGATATAATTACTCATAAGCTTGGCATTGACAGGTCATTCAAGCCTATACATCAAAAGAGGAGGAAGTTTGCACCTGAAGAAAATGCTAAAAACTTGGTTCAAGACTTGGATACTATAGAAGAACTCAGGGATTTGGCAAGGATAAGGATTGCCAGTTATCAACAAAGGATGGCTAGAGCTTACAACAAAAATGTCAGGATAAGGAAATTCCAAGTTGGTGATATGGTATTAAGGAAAGCATTTCAGAATACCACCAATCCTGCTGATGGAAAGTTGGCACCAAAATGGGAAGGCCTTTACTTGATTGAAGCTGAGGCAGGAAAGGGGGCATATAGATTGCTAACAATGGTAGGTGATTTGCTACCAAGAGCTTGGAATGCTGTCCACTTGAAGAAATATTTCATGTGACAAGGATCCATGATCCTTACCTGACAAGTATCCTTGAAGGATCCTCACAGGACAGATGATCCTCATTTTGGTAATATTCTAATCTCAAACTATTTCATTCTTTAATTATCTTATATAAGGATAAGGATCCTGCATTCTTTATCCTCCTTTCACTTGATTCTGAGTTTTGAAGGTTCAGGTATCCTTAACAAAGGATTGAGTATCCACAGAAGTATCCAGTTATTTGGGCTTGACCCCAGTTATTTGGGCTTGACCCCAGTTTGGGCCTGTCCCCAGTTTCGCCAGTAGCGCACGATGATCCTTGTATAGTTCATGGCAATGGGACCAGTACTCGCTTTAGGGGCTGACAATTTCATTGTACTGGCTATATTCAGGATCCTACGTATAATGGTAGACGTACCATACATCCGTTCCTAAGGTTTCTAACGTTTTCACGTTAGCTAAGGTTTTGGCATTTTCGTGTCACTAAGTTTGGATAGTCGCCAGTAAGGGCCATACTCCAGTTTACACACGATCCTTTGGGCTTGTCCCTAGTTATCCTTTGGGCTTATCCCCAGTTATCCTTTGGGCTTGTCCCCAGTTATCCTTTGGGCTTGTCCCCAGTTATCCTTTGGGCTTGTCCCCAGTATATTGGGCTTGTCCCCAGAATTATTGGGCTTGTCCCCAGTTGCTAACTTTTATCTTATATTGGCTTAGTCCCAAGTTGTATCCTATTTCAGGTTTATGAAGCTAAACGACCAAGGATCCTTGATCCTTACCTTTTACTAAGGTTTGTCTTTTGGTTATCCTGATTATAAGTGTTAAAGGTTAGGATCCTAACTTGGATTCTCAGGTATGATCCTTAACTATTTTGATTTTATTCATTACTCATTTGAGTGACCCTTATCCTTTGACAGCTGAACTTATGATCCTTAAACTATATTACTTTTCAGAACTTGTCGACTATAGGATATGTGATCCTTGATCATATCCTAAACTTTTTGAGGATATTTATTAAATTTTTTCTTTACTTGATGAGTTTAGACAAAATGAATATCACAACAATTGAAAAGTAAAATACTAACAAGGATAACCACACGGGAGATAGCCAAAAAGTTAAAGTTATTTTATTCACAAAACGTTAAACCCTTTAAGGTTGTCAAAATTGCCAACCCACGTTTCTACCAGCAAAACGTGGCCCGTCCACATGGGTTGGCAAAAGGTGTCCATTGTTTACGGGTCTTTGTAGTGCAGGAAATAAAAGACGGAAGGATAACGAGTGGCTTCATCCCCCAAACAGAGGATCCATCCACCACCCATTATCCTGCCTATTGTTCAAGGATCCATTATCCTTCATCCTAGAAACTATTGTCTAAAGTTATTACAACCCCAAGATTGTCTCAAAACACCATAACCAAAATAAAACTACCAAATTCTAAAAAAAATGGGCTCCGGCTACGTCTAGAAATGTCCTTCATCGCCCATTCTTGCAGCCTACACCTTTGCTGCATCATCATCACCCTCACCATCTCCTTCAGCTCCAGCATCATCCACCTGATCCTTGACTCCACTGCCGCCAGCCTCGATTGCTAAGACCTCTTCTTCGTCGTCCAGCTCAGCTAACCTTGCCTTCCAGCCCTCTACGTCCTAGCTGCTCTTGTCAAAGTCAGGATCCAGAGCTTCTTGGGCCATCTGCAACTGGGTTTTGTACATAGCAATGGCAGCAGAGACTTTGGCATCATTGGTGATATCATTCTTCTCTTGGTCAGCAGTGATGTGGGCCAGGACAAGCTCCCTCTTCACCAGATTGACATCATTTTCAAGGGAGGCAATCTTCTTATCCTTGGCCAACATCATCTTTTGGAGGTCCAAACACTTTTGCTGAACCTCTTCAACATTGCCTACGTAGTCCTCGATTTCAGCAAATTTCTGCAAAAAGACAATGTGAAGTTCAGGATCACATGATCCTCAAGTGCGCAGGATAACTAAGCTAAGTCAGTGATCCTTACATCAGCAAAGTATTCAAGGAACTGGTGGTGGATTAGAGGCAGGCTTTCTAGATTATCAGCCTCAGAGGCTTTCCTCTTCTTTCCCTTGGAAGCAGTAGGCTTGGGGATGGCAGTACTTGGACTAGCAACAGCCTTCTTCCTCCCAGATCTGGGACCAACAGTGGTGAGATCGGTGACACTGAAACGGGTAGCAGACTTCGATGATTTATCCAGCACCTACACATTCAAAAACAGACATGTATCCTTATTTCATTTTAATTTAAGCATTTGATTACATATAAACATGGATACTTACTTGACATTGTGACAGAACTTGAGGATACCTCTTGAGAATCCTGGGTGTTTGCTTTAAATGATCTTATTTCAGGATCGAGCCTCCGAAAAGCAGCAAGCCTTTCCTTCGTTGCAGGTGTTGAAATAAGGTGTGCGACAGTGATAGCTGCAAAATAGAAGCAAAAGGATGTTAGTGATCCTCAGCAGAAACAAGGTCATCTGGTGATCCTTCTAAGGATCCTCTACCCTACCATGGGTGGTCCATTTTCTAGGTAGATCCTTTCCATCAGGGAGAGAGTCTCTTCTGACAAAGAAGAATCGCCGTTTCCAGTTGGTGTCATTCTTAGTGGCTTTGAAGATGGGGTGTTCTTCACCAGGTTTATGTTTGAGTAGATATCGGTGGGATCCATGGCTAACAAGGTCATACATCTCTGCAAACTCCGACATTCCCAGATCAATTCCTTCATGTTCAATGATCCTTTCAAGGATATACAAGACCCTCCAAATCATTGGCATCGCTTGAATGTAGGAGATGCCGGTGAGAGAGAAGAAGGATTGTGTGAAGTCAGGAAAAGGATATGATATCCTATTGAAAATGGCGTGACCGGAAAGGCTACCCAAGTTTTAGAAATATAGTCACTTAGAACGGTGGGGTCAAATGGTTTGAAAACGGTGTTCGCCGGGAAGCAATGGCGGATTCTGTCTATCTGAGGATCGGTAAAGCAACATCTTTCTTTCGCAGAATCTTTGATGATCTCTTGGGACTTCAAGGGACTATCCTTACGGTGATCCTTAGCCGGCGAAGATCTCAACATCATCTTGATCGCAGATAAAGATGAGGAAAGAAGGAACAGAGAAAGAAGATGAAGAGAGAAAGGAGAGAGAATTACCTGATCGGATCTTCGAATGAGGATTTAAAGGAGGAAACGCACGAATTTAAATGCTCTCTAACCCTTATCTCTAACTTCAATTTATAATGATGATCTTGCAGGGTAGTCACTTCAGTGACGTCAGGATGGCAACAGATAGTTCGATTACAACGGCTATATATCCGTTAGTTGGTTACGGATAAGAACAAGAAAATACAACTCGTTTATTTACAAATTACTCCTTATATTTTGGGGGCAATTGTTAGGGGAAGATTTTCCAATGATCAGTGATCCTCATTTACTGTTGGGTTAGTGATCCTCAATTCTGTCTGAACTAGTGATCCTCAGAAAGTATTGTAGGATCAGGATCATCATCAGGATCCTTATACTAACGATTGTCTGCTTTGAATATGAAGTTGTTTTGCAGGAGTACGAGCTTGGACTTGGTCTTGGAGATATTCCTGGAGCATATTCCATATTTATTCCACACGTGCATA
This sequence comes from Helianthus tuberosus, assembly GCA_030545235.1. Lineage (NCBI taxonomy): Eukaryota > Viridiplantae > Streptophyta > Magnoliopsida > Asterales > Asteraceae > Helianthus > Helianthus tuberosus. The sequence continues at coordinate 185,006,346 of CM060370.1, read as the reverse complement.
GCTGAAATGGACATTATGGAGGTCGTGGAGGACTTGCACAAAATGCGGACAGATTGTTAGCTTAGATATTTTCCATTTTTAAAAGGGGATAGCGAGCTAAATTAGAACACTTGGCTATTTTTAGCTTAACACACACACTCGCAACTGCTCTCACTAGCTCTCTACAATTCACTTGGCGATTACATACTTTTTTGCACATTACACTATAGTGATCCTTGTAACTAGCTCGCTATCATCCGAAGTTGTAATACATTTCTTGTTTAATCTGAGTTGGTGATCGGTAGTTTCCATCACCCGAGGTTTTTTATGCCGGAGATCATTCATTGATCAAGGGCTTTTTCCTCGTATAAATCTTTGTGTCACTTGTTCATTACATTTCTGAGTGATCCTTCACATTGTTCATTGATTCAAGCATCACACCTCACAACAGAAAGTTTGGTTGCATTATCATCGCTTGATTTTTGATCAAAACACTAATGATGTTTGTTGTATTGGTTTTAGGTAAAAGTCAAGCTTAGTTGCTATTGCCTCGCTCGGAATCGAACACACCTTGATCGCCTTTAAGCGCTTCCGCAAATTTTTGATGTATCATCAATGGGTCAATATTTTGGTTTAATTAGGCTATGTTGGTAGCTTTAAACTCTAAACTTGAAGTTGTAAATCTTTTGTCAAATAGTAGTTGTAACGGTCGTTTTGAAGGTTTCCAAAGTGTTCTGAAATTTACTATGTCCTTTTTTTTAAAATGCGTTGTAGGTTAATTGTTGAATGTTATAAAACAAGGAATTGTATAAATTACGGACGGGTCATGCCCGAATTTTATTAGATACTAGCAAGAATTATTGTATTACCAGATTTAGAAATTTGGGCGTTTCAATATGCTTAGTGATTCTGCACGTGAATGAACTCTTCGACCGTTATGGTGATCGTGGGGGACTTGCATATTTTGCGGATAGTTAGTTAGGCTAAATATTTCTATTTTAAATGGGGATATAAGCTTGATTTAGACATGATTTAGACAGGATCACTCTCCATTGGTGCCGAGATCACTGAATTTCGATACTCCAATCACAACTACCCAACATTCCACAGCATCAAGTGTCCAATTCCAGGGTGGATCATCGAGTATGTGTTATGGATCATCGGCAATGACACAGGCTTAAGGATCCTACTTCCAGCCTTCAAGATCCTCTCTTCAGCCTCAAGGATCCTCCTTCCAGCATCAAGGATCCTTCTCTAGTTCAGGAGGATAAATGGGAACGCAGACAGTTCAAGGATCCTACTCTCAGTATCCAGGATCCTCATCTCAGGTTCAAGGATCCTCATCTCAGGCTCACGAATCCATGGATTATCCTCCAAGACCCCCAGGTTCGGTGCATCAAGGATCCAACATCTTTCAGGATCAAGGATCCTTAAGGAGTGTACAACCCAGAAGTTTAGAGATTCACTTAGGAGACTTCATACCTATGCAAACTATTGCTTCATCTGGTCCCTCGATCATGCCAGAATCACACCAATATGGATTCACATCAGGAATCCCAACCTTGAATCCATCAGGAGGTAACACTTTGCATACTTCTTATAATGCTAACCATGGCTTTGTGCAGGATACAGGAATCAACCAAGCTATGGCTAGGGAAATGCAAAAAACTCAAGGATATGATATCCAGCGTCCCAGGAGTGGTTAAGCCCATTCCTGAGATTCTGGATGGGAGTCACAGGATATCTCGTTTTGCACCACCTATTTGTGATGCAGAGATACCAAAGAGGTTTCAACACCAAACATGAAGCTGTATGATGGCTCAACTGATCCAGAAGAGCATGTAGCTCAATACAGGGAGAGAATGGAGATTAATCCCATTCCTGAAAGGTTGAAAGAAGCATGTCTATGCAAGGGTTTTAGATCCACACTGACAGGATCAGCTCTTAAATGGCTGCTAAGTCTTCCCCCTTACTATATTACTTCATTTTCTATTCTAGTTAATTTGTTTAATAGCCAATTCTCATGCAGTAGGAGATTTGAATGATTAACTAGTGATTTATATAGGGTAACTGTAACACCTCAAAATTTCGTGTTTAATAAGATGACGACACGTGTCATGTATGACGAAAACACGTTGTGAACCCGGATTAAATAAAAATGTTTTGGTAGGATTTAAAGATGGCGTCATGTAAATGTTACCTCTGAACGATCTCATATAAATCCCAAGACCCAAAGTTTTTATATATTAAACATCTATCATGCCTAAAATCCAAAAATGGGTTGACAAAAATAAATCGGAAGTGCATGATAAGATCCCACAAAGAAAAGAATGGTAAACCTTAACTTTCGGTACTTGTTTTTGGTTTCAAAGTGAAACAAATTGAAATGGTAGTGTATACAACTGATAATTGAAGTCCCACATGGTAAATAATAAGCCCACAATTCGTTTATACCCACTTGACCCTTCAAAACGTCAAAGAACAACAATTTTCCGCGTCAGACAGCAGGCTTACGGACCGTAAGCCATCCTTTACGGTCCGTAAAGATATGCCCAGCGACGAGAAAACAGGCTGCAGCCTGTTTAACGCGAATCTGACCATTTCAACCGGTTTTTCTCAATCTTGGGCGATCCCTAAAATGTTTTTAGGGTAGTAGGAACACTTGTAAACAACTTATGGTTAGTTATAGCCTTTGTTGTCAACAAATCATGGTGTTTAAAGATCTATATAAAGCTCATTCCTTCACAACATTTCCTCACACCTTCTCCTGCATTGTGGGATCATTTCTGGAGCTCAAGCTTGCTTCCTAGTGATCATATCTCGTGCATAGGACTTCATTAAGTATTCTTGTCCTTCCCTAGTTGTGTTTAGCTTAGTTAATTAGCTAAAAGTCAAACCGTTGTAATTACGGTTTGACTTCGAGATTAGTCAATAATGGCTCAGTCATATCTCGAGTTAAAAATAGTTATGAGTTGGTATTTATGTGGGTAATAAAACCTTAAAAGGGTTTCCCCTGATCACCACTCTAAACAAGTCTAATGTCGGGTCAAACTTTTAATTAAAAAGTCAACATAATGCTTAAAATGTCATTTATGCATAATTAGCTATCTAGAACGTGTATAACCTGTTTGATCATTGTTGTAACTTAGTAATTAGTGTAAGAACATGTCCAAACATGTTCAACCCGACTATTTCCTGTTTAGACCCGGTTCGGAACCGAAAGTCGCATAGTTTGACTTTCACTTTGACTTTCAGTTCTGACCCGTTTAGGCATATTTTAGAAATGCCTCAGAGCCTTAATTGGACTAAGTTACATATTAGAACAACCCTCTGTGATTATACACCTCGGTTCATTAGTTATCCAATTAATATGCATGTTTCCGTTAATTGCTCATATGTTGACCGTTATGCCCTTATTACCTTAAAACGTGATTTATGAAAATGTAAAAGTGTAGAAACCTTTGTTACTGATATATAGACTTGCATGCAAAGTTTGACATCAGGTTGACTTGTAGATTAAGAGTTATGCTCATGATCGCAAAACTAATGCTTTATGTTAATAAAATGGCGTAATTAGCGTATAGCCTAGTTAAACATACTTTTTGATATCAAATCTTTTACCCACTGATGTAATATATTATTTTGGGATTTTTAAATATTTTTAATTAATTTTAAGCTGAGCATAACTCATAGTCGTAGGCTTAATTCGGTAATTGTCGGTTTTGCCCTTACGGGCCATAAAATGAGTTTTACACATCTAAACGACTCCAAACCTTTTTCTACTGATTGGTTATGATAAATAAATTATTTTAAGCCTTCTGGAAATATAAAAATATCAGATTTAAGTCTCAAACCCGGTAATGGCCTTTAATCGCCTTAATTAGCGTTTTTAACGCATAGTATGTTTTAAAATAATATTTGACATACCCGGGTTGATACCTACTGATATAAGAGGCAAATTATAATATTTTAACAGTAAGCAAAGGTTGATAAACTCAGACTTCAGTTTTGAGCTTTTCGGCTTATGTGAAATTACCGAAATACCCCTACAGGGCCTAGTTTGGTTAAAAATGATAAGTTTCACATATATGCCTTAGCCTACTGTTATAACCCATCAAAATGAGTATGTTTGCTGTTTACATCAGACCTGTAACTCAGTTAAACAATTAAACTCTTTTACAAACTTTAAAATGACCAAACTACCCCTACGGGGCATAGTTTGTGTTTAAATTAGTTCGGGGCATAACGAAAGACATCCTACTGATGTTACAACATATTTGAAGCATATTAACTTAGGAAACCTGTATATGGCTCTTACGGATACCCGTTACGCATATTACGCGTTCGGCTCGGTTTATGTAACAAGTTTACATAAATTAGCCGAAACGGGTCAAACTTTATCGGTTTTATCTCAAAATCCAGAATGCGAATAGTAAACCCATATTAAACAAGTCTTCAAACTTGTCGGGTCTAAATCACATTCTATCCGGTCTTCGTTTAATCGTGCGTACGAACCGTATCTTCGAAACTAGCTGGTCTAAGCTTAAGCTTAATTTAAGACCCGCTAGGATTCTAATAGGTTATATTTAACCTTCGTTCCAGATTAGGAGAACCAGTAAAAGATACTTGCTATTTGCTTATTGTGACTATACTTTGCATCAGGTAAATACTTTTAACTTATTTTCCCTATACGGGCTTGGGTTACGGTACATAGCGTACCGCTTGATCGGGCATCAAATCTCCACGCTTAGTGGGTAGTTGAATAATTTGATCGGCTCGTTTTAAACAGATTTGTTTACTTTACAGCCTTTGGGGGGTTAATGACCATGTCCCGGATATCCCTGGCATCATCTTACGAGATGGCCACGACCTGAGCACGGGGTGTAGGCGTACTCCCGTGTATAACTCACTTAAAGTGGTGTGTCTATTGATCTTTAACCCGGATACGTTCCGGGCTACTGAACGCATAAGTAACATGTAATTCGTTCACAAGATTATAATATTAAATAATTCTCCCAAGTTAAATAAAATGATTTATGCCACGTGCATCCAAACCAATTTTCAATCATTTTCTAAAATGAGTCAGTTGAATGTATTTACCAGTGTAAACTGACGTATTTTCCCAAAAAGACTGAATGCAGGTACTAAACGAAATTTGGCTGGATTATCTCCTAAGCATCAATAAAAGTCTCGCAAGCTTAGGATGCCAGAAGTCTGTTGAACCATTAACTGTTATTTTGTTTCGATCCGTTCTGTGGATAAACACCGGATATTGTGACTTTGATTACAATAAATAAATTCGGTTGTATATTATTTTTAAATTGCTTCCGCTGTGCATTATTATATTGTGTTGTTTGACTATTACGTTGCCAACCACGTCACGATACTCCCCCACCGGGCCCACCGGTGACACGTGGAAATCGGGGTGTGACAGGTTGGTATCAGAGCCAACACTGAGTGAATTGAACACTAGCCTTTTGTGTTTAATCTCGGTTACACAATTGCACATATCTAAACCTTCGAGTCTAGACTTATAACTTAGGACAAATTCCACCTTTTCGGTATTTGTTTTGTCCTTTAAATTTTATATTTGTTATTGTTAGCTCATGCTTTATTGACAGGAATAACAAAGATGCCTCCGAGATTCTTGCGTACGCGAGGACGTGGAAAGAGGCCAGTAACCGCCCCCAACGACCATGAAGCAGGGCCGTCTAATACACGAGCTCCAGTTGCGACGGAAAGCGAGGACCCCCGCCGAAACAGGCGCAACCAGTTCGAACCAGCAAGGCGATCCGTTTCGCACAGTTCAACACCGCCCGTACAAAACGCATATGGACCATACTCAGGAGACGAGCCTAACAACCCTCTACCTTCATATATACCACTGCAGAGGTCGTTGTCCCATCATTCCTATGGGGACCCCACACCTATCTTTAGAGGCTAGTTTAATCCGGCCGATTACCTGCAAGAACCCGTGGGTTTCAACCCACTAGGGCCAGACGATCACTTCTCCGGTGATCAAGCTGACGATATGGACGAGGATACGGACCCCGTCATGCCGGCAAGTGGTACTCCCAACCATCCGATCGAAATCTCCGACGGATCTTCCTTCCACGGATCACCCTACGGTGGTCCAGATAGTTTCCAAGCCTTATTTGATCAACACCAGTGGTATTATACACCATCGCACCACTCGTCGTCTCATGGGCAGCATCAGAAGCAGTCTCAATAGCAGCAGGAGCCACAGCCACAGCCACATCATCAAGATTCATCCGAGGATCACCGATTTGTGGCAGTTACGCCACCACCTCCACCGCCACCAGTTCAACCGGCACCTCCTCAACCGCCAAGGCGTAGAAGAACCGGTGCCCACATGTCGGTACGACCGGGGGGCTTCAATTTCGATTCCCCATGTCAGTCAAGTGCTAGTCACTACCCACCGCACTATGAGGACCCACAAATGGGTGGACCCTCCAACCCAACGATGCTTCAGCCGCCGCCAATGGGTTTTGACAACCCGATACCAGCATATACGAGTGGCATGGGATACAACCAGTTTGAACCCCCAACGCATCACAACTATGGGTACGCGGAGGCTGACCCGTACATGACAGCAACGAACTATAACGCCCAAGGAGCCTTTGGGGATCCATGGGGGGTGAGTTACCCAACTCAGGGATACTCCATACCTCCTAGACCCATTATCAGGACGCAGTCTCAGCCACCACGATTTTCTCCAAATAGGGAGGAAATTTTGCAGAGGTTGGAGCAGGTGGAACGAGAAGCACACGAGGATCGTAGGGAAAGACAAACATTCTTCCAAGGACTAATGGGTCTGATCAAAGGGAAGAACAAGAAGGATCGTTGAATTCTTCCATTGCTGTTGTATAAACCCCTGCGTGGGTGTATTTGTTTGTTAAGCTCCTGCGAGGCCATGCTTGTTTGTTTTTAAAACCCCTTTATGGGTGTGTGGTTTGAATAAGTCCCTGCGTGGACTATTATATTATGTAGTCCCTGCATGGACATGTGTGATATTTAGCCCCTGCGTGGGCATGTGTGTTATTTAACCCCTGCGAGGGTAAGTATCTGTTTAACCCCTGCGAGGGTAAGGTTGTATTTGGAAGACCCGTTTAGGGCAAATGTGTAATATTCTAAATGAATTAATGAAATGGTTATTTCTATGATTATCATGATTGCCTTTTTGTGTGTAAATAATTACAAATGAAATAAATTAAAATCATTTTTATCTGCCTATGTAATTATTTAATTAAGGATCTTAAAGTGTGAAACCTAGCTTCGTGTCAATTATAAGACCGGGCCAAAATGGTAAGACCTGTTTAAGAAGATTCAAATCCCTGTTAACATCTTAAAACATGTTAACACTCCTGGCAGAAGTGATTCGTTACAATCACGTGTCATTTTATATATATAAGGATTCTTTAGAAGATCCCAAACCCAATTATATGATCTCTGAATCATGGTTTAAGATCATCAATTAAGATGATCATATTTTACCATACGTTGGTAATATAATGCCTATGGGCTTTGCTCATTTCTACATGAGTCAAAAGACAGTTGTAGCTTTGACTCACTGTCTGAAAAAGGTAATAAAATATATTTAAACCTTAAAAGCCCTGATTCTCTGAAATCATAGCTTATAATTTAAATTGTCCATGTGACTAAGCCTTATGTGCTAATATATATTGTTATTATCTATATTTAGGATAAATTTTAAATTGAAATCCTAAATTAGTACGATTAATAAGTTAACCAATTTATGGTCTCTGTTTACCATGGTTAATGAGCTACCCTAAGGGGTAATTCCATAATAAACTCCCAAATAAAATATTGTTCTTGTTTTCTGCAACGGCTCAATTCAAATGGCTGACTCAAATGAAATAAATAGCCATCCTGTGGAGCCGAATGAGAACGCCCAGATTACATTAACGGGTGCTGAACTAAAAGCAATCATAGACGGCGCTATCACACAGGCTTTGGATAGACAGTATGAGGAATACAGTGGTACTCGAAGTAGGACCCACTCTGCATCACATTCAAAGCCCAGGACACATTCTAAGGCTCATAACAAGCCTCCTCCCAAGAAGAATGGACCCAAGAAAGACGGTGATGACCGTCAGTCCACCAACAATCAAAGTGACCCATCTCAGCATATAGTACTGCATCAAGGACCCCGTAACAAGGGTTGCACTTACAAGTACTTCGTGTCTTGTAAACCCAGGGATTTTACTGGGGAAAAAGGGGCCGTCGACTGTATGACATGGCTGGATGAAATGGACACGGTGGTGGATATCAGCGGGTGCGCTGAAGGGGATATAGTTAAGTTTGTGTCACAGTCCTTCAAGGGTGAAGCATTGGCATGGTGGAGATCTCTAATGGAGGCCTCCGGAAAGATCCCGTTGTATAGCATGTCGTGGGATCAATTCATTGCCTTGATCAAGGAAAACTTCTGCCCTCAACACGAAGTGGAGAAGATAGAATCCGACTTTCTATCCTTGGTGATGAAGAACCTCGATTGTCAAGCTTATCTGACAAGCTTCAATACACTGTCTCGGCTGGTTCCCTAACTGGTAACCCCGGAGCCAAAAAGAATCGCTCGCTTTATTGGTGGTTTGGAACCCGAGATCAAGTCCAGTGTAAAAGCTTCTCGGCCAGTTACCTTCAGGTCTGTAACTGACCTTTCCTTATCCCTCACTCTGGATGCGGTCCGGCAGAGATCGCAGAGGAATAAGGCGGCCGAGAAGAGGAAGCATGAAGATGATGGTTCGCGAAGGTCGAATAAGAAACACCGTGGGAACGGTGATAACAAAAAGGGATCTGAGTCAAGAAAGGAAGGGCATAAGTCTGATGAGAAGCCCAGGTGTAAAATTTGCAAGAAGCAGCACTATGGAAAGTGCAGACTGGAGTCAAGCTCTCAGACTCAGTCAAAATCATTTGCTTGTGGAATTTGCAAGTCCACGGACCATAAAACCCTGGATTGCAAAAAGATAAAAGACGCAACGTGCTACCGTTGCAATGAAAAGGGGCACATCAAGACCAACTGCCCAAAATACAACAAGAAGCCTGAGGAGGCTAAGAAGACTAATGCCAGAGTCTTCAGAATGGACGCGAAAGAAGCTGTGCAGGACGATAATGTCATAACAGGTACTTTCCTTGTAAATGATGTCTTTGCAAGAGTACTTTTTGATTCAGGCGCAGATAAGTCTTTCGTAGATCATAAGTTTTGTAAATTATTGAATTTACCTGTCAAAACCTTAAACGCAAACTATGAGGTAGAATTAGCAGATGGTACCATAGAAACCGTCTCTACTGTGTTAGATGGATGTGTTATATCCATTAAGAACCATTCTTTTCCTCTGTCTCTACTTCCGTTTAAGTTAGCCGGTTTTGACATAGTTCTGGGTATGGACTGGTTATCTCATAACCAGGCCCAAATCGTCTGTAACATGAAACAAGTAGTGATAAAGACTTCGTCTGGTGAGTCACTTACCATTCGGGGAGATACCCAGTATGGACTACCTGAGCACGTGACTATGCTCAAGGCTTCAAAGTGTTTGAAGAAAGGGTGTGTCATCTACATGGCACAGGTGATTATTGATGAGCCCAAACCGAAGTTAGAAGACATCCCTGTCATCTCTGAATACCCAGAAGTGTTTCCTGAAGATCTACCTGGGTTACCACCAGATAGACAAGTCGAATTCAGGATCGATATCATCCCCGGAGCAGCACCTGTTGCTAGAGCTCCATACAGATTGGAACCCACAGAAATGAAGGAGTTGCGGACGCAGCTAGATGAATTACTGGCTAAGGGTTTCATTCGACCTAGTTCATCTCCTTGGGGAGCGCCAATCCTATTTGTCAAGAAGAAGGATGGGTCGATGCGTCTGTGCATCGACTATCGCGAGCTTAATAAAGTCACGATCAAGAATAGATATCCATTACCAAGGATCGACGATTTGTTCGACCAGCTTCAAGGGGCAAGTTACTTCTCAAAGATTGATTTGAGGTCAGGCTACCATCAGTTGAAGGTCAAAGATGAAGACGTTCACAAGACTGCATTTAGGACTCGTTACGGTCACTACGAGTTCCTAGTGATGCCTTTTGGGCTCACTAATGCACCAGCTGCATTCATGGATCTCATGAATCGCGTCTGCAAACCTTACTTAGATAAGTTTGTTATCGTCTTCATCGATGACATCCTTATTTATTCTAAGAATCAAGCTGGCCATGAGAAACACCTTCGTTGTATTCTCAAACTCCTACATCGGGAGAAGCTCTATGCCAAATTCTCTAAGTGTGAATTTTGGTTACGAGAAGTCCAATTTCTTGGACACGTGGTCAGTGAGCGTGGTATCCAAGTGGATCCCGCTAAAGTTGAAGCTGTTATGAATTGGCAAGAGCCAAAGACGCCTACGGAGATTCGTAGCTTCCTGGGATTGGCAGGATATTACAGGCGTTTTATTGAAATTTTTTCAAGGATTGCTGCACCCCTAACTTCCTTGACCAAGAAGAAAGTAAAGTTCATTTGGGGCCCTAAGCAGCAAGAGTCCTTCGATGTTTTGAAACAAAAGTTGAGCAACGCTCCTGTGCTTACATTACCTGAAGGCGCTGAAGAATTTGTAGTTTATTGTGATGCATCACACACTGGCATGGGGTGTGTGCTTATGCAGAAAGGCAAGGTGATTGCCTATGCATCACGACAGTTAAAGGTGCACGAAAAGAATTACACCACCCATGACTTGGAATTGGGTGCCGTTGTGTTCGCACTAAAACTGTGGAGGCATTATCTTTATGGAATCAAGTTTGTAATCTATTCTGATCACAAGAGCCTCCAGCATCTGTTTAATCAGAAAGAATTAAATATGAGGCAACGCCGTTGGATGGAAACTTTAAATGATTATGATTGTGAAATCAAATACCATCCCGGCAAAGCGAATGTACTCGCTGACGCCTTGAGCAGAAAGGAAAGGGTTAAACCCATTCGAATCAATGCCAAGCGCATGGAAATAAAGAACAGTTTGATAGAAAGGGTGTTAGCTGCACAGAAGGAAGCTGTGTTGGAAGCTAACTATCCTAATGAAAAGTTAGGAGTAACTGAGGAGCAGTTAACTCTTAGCAAGGACGGAATTCTGCGATTAAATGGACGAATATGGGTTCCAATTTTTGGAGGACTTCGTGATGTAATTCTCCAAGAAGCCCACAGTTCCAAATACTCCGTCCATCCTGGAGCCGATAAGATGTACCAAGATCTAAAGGCAAATTATTGGTGGATAGGCTTGAAAAAGTCTGTAGCCGCCCATGTAGCAAAATGCTTGACATGTGCGCAAGTCAAAGCCGAGCATCAGAAACCGTCAGGTTTGCTACAACAGCCTGAACTTCCTACTTGGAAGTGGGAAATGGTAACTATGGATTTTATTACCAAGTTACCCAAGACGAGAAAAGGCAATGATACAATATGGGTTATAGTTGACAGACTGACTAAGTCAACTCATTTTCTACCCATCAAGGAGACTTATAGCTCCGATATGTTAGCCCAGTTATACGTTGATAAGATTGTAGCCTTACATGGCATACCTGTAGCTATTATCTCTGATAGAGATACTAGGTACACGTCACATTTTTGGAAAAGCTTCCAGCAATCTTTGGGCACACGTTTGAACTTTAGTACGGCTTACCATCCTCAGACAGACGGTCAGAGTGAGCGTACTATTCAAACGTTGGAAGACATGCTGCGTGCATGTGCGATCGATTTGGGAGGTAGCTGGGATAAGAACCTACCATTGATCGAATTCTCCTACAACAATAGCTACCATACCAGCATAAAGGCTGCGCCTTTTGAGGCATTATACGGTAGAAAGTGTAGATCGCCTGTTTGTTGGGCGGAGGTTGGAGAAGTCCAGTTATCAGGACCAGAGATCGTGTTCGAAACAACGGACAAGATTGTCCAGATTCGTAACAATCTCCAAGCTGCCCGGAATAGGCAGAAGAGTTACGCTGATCCTAGTCATAAGGATTTTCACTTCGAAGTAGGTGAAAAAGTTCTACTAAAAGTGTCACCCTGGAAAGGAGTGATGCGATTTGGTAAGAAGGGCAAGCTAAGCCCGAGATACATAGGACCTTTCGAGGTTATCGAACGTGTTGGGTCAGTTGCCTATAAGTTGAACTTACCAGAAGAGCTCAGTGGAATTCACAATGTGTTCCACATCTGCAATCTGAAGAAGTGTTCCGCTGACGAATCACATGTCATGCCACATACAGATGTGCATATAGACGCGAGCTTAAAATTTGTGGAAAAACCTTTGTCGATTGAAGATCGACAGGTGAGAAAGCTTCGGAGAAAGCATATACCTTTTGTTAAGGTCAAATGGGATGCCCGTAGAGGTCCTGATTTCACGTAGGAGGTTGAATCCACGATGAAAGAAAAGTACCCTTACTTGTTTCAGTAAATCTCGGGTCGAGATTTATTTTAAGGGGGTGAGGATGTAACACCTCAAAATTTCGTGTTTAATAAGATGACGACACGTGTCATGTATGACGAAAACACGTTGTGAACCCGGATTAAATAAAAATGTTTTGGTAGGATTTAAAGATGGCGTCATGTAAATGTTACCTCTGAACGATCTCATATAAATCCCAAGACCCAAAGTTTTTATATATTAAACATCTATCATGCCTAAAATCCAGAAATGGGTTGACAAAAATAAATCAGAAGTGCATGATAAGATCCCACAAAGAAAAGAATGGTAAACCTTAACTTTCGGTACTTGTTTTTGGTTTCAAAGTGAAACAAATTGAAATGGTAGGGTATACAACTGATAATTGAAGTCCCACATGGTAAATAATAAGCCCACAATTCGTTTATACCCACTTGACCCTTCAAAACGTCAAAGAACAACAATTTTCCGCGTCAGACAGCAGGCTTACGGACCGTAAGCCATCCTTTATGGTCCGTAAAGATATGCCCAGCGACGAGAAAACAGGCTGCAGCCTGTTTAACGCGAATCTGACCATTTCAGCCGGTTTTTCTCAATCTTGGGCGATCCCTAAAATGTTTTTAGGGTAGTAGGAACACTTGTAAACAACTTATGGTTAGTTATAGCCTTTGTTGTCAACAAATCATGGTGTTTAAAGATCTATATAAAGCTCATTCCTTCACAACATTTCCTCACACCTTCTCCTGCATTGTGGGATCATTTCTGGAGCTCAAGCTTGCTTCCTAGTGATCATATCTCGTGCATAGGACTTCAGTAAGTATTCTTGTCCTTCCCTAGTTGTGTTTAGCTTAGTTAATTAGCTAAAAGTCAAACCGTCGTAATTACGGTTTGACTTCGAGATTAGTCAATAATGGCTCAGTCATATCTCGAGTTAAAAATAGTTATGAGTTGGTATTTATGTGGGTAATAAAACCTTAAAAGGGTTTCCCCTGATCACCACTCTAAACAAGTCTAATGTCGGGTCAAACTTTTAATTAAAAAGTCAACATAATGCTTAAAATGTCATTTATGCATAATTAGCTATCTAGAACGTGTATAACCTGTTTGATCATTGTTGTAACTTAGTAATTAGTGTAAGAACATGTCCAAACATGTTCAACCCGACTATTTCCTGTTTAGACCCGGTTCGGAACCGAAAGTCGCATAGTTTGACTTTCACTTTGACTTTCAGTTCTGACCCGTTTAGGCATATTTTAGAAATGCCTCAGAGCCTTAATTGGACTAAGTTACATATTAGAACAACCCTCTGTGATTATACACCTCGGTTCATTAGTTATCCAATTAATATGCATGTTTCCGTTAATTGCTCATATGTTGACCGTTATGCCCATATTACCTTAAAACGTGATTTATGAAAATGTAAAAGTGTAGAAACCTTTGTTACTGATATATAGACTTGCATGCAAAGTTTGACATCAGGTTGACTTGTAGATTAAGAGTTATGCTCATTATCGCAAAACTAATGCTTTATGTTAATAAAATGGCGTAATTAGCGTATAGCCTAGTTAAACATACTTTTTGATATCAAATCTTTTACCCACTGATGTAATATATTATTTTGGGATTTTTAAAGATTTTTAATTAATTTTAAGCTGAGCATAACTCATAGTCGTAGGCTTAATTCGGTAATTGTCGGTTTTGCCCTTACTGGCCATAAAATGAGTTTTACACATCTAAACGACTCCAAACCTTTTTCTACTGATTGGTTATGATAAATAAATTATTTTAAGCCTTCTGGAAATATAAAAATATCAGATTTAAGTATCAAACCCGGTAATGGCCTTTAATCGCCTTAATTAGCGTTTTTAACGCATAGTATGTTTTAAAATAATATTTGACATACCCGGGTTGATACCTACTGATATAAGAGGAAAATTATAATATTTTAACAGTAAGCAAAGGTTGATAAACTCAGACTTCAGTTTTGAGCTTTTCGGCTTATGTGAAATTACCGAAATACCCCTACGGGGCCTAGTTTGGTTAAAAATGATAAGTTTCACATATATGCCTTAGCCTACTGTTATAACCCATCAAAATGAGTATGTTTGCTGTTTACATCAGACCTGTAACTCAGTTAAACAATTAAACTCTTTTACAAACTTTAAAATGACCAAACTACCCCTACGGGGCATAGTTTGTGTTTAAATTAGTTCGGGGCATAACGAAAGACATCCTACTGATGTTACAACATATTTGAAGCATATTAACTTAGGAAACCTGTATATGGCTCTTACGGATACCCGTTACGCATATTACGCGTTCGGCTCGGTTTATGTAACAAGTTTACATAAATTAGCCGAAACGGGTCAAACTTTATCGGTTTTATCTCAAAATCCAGAATGCGAATAGTAAACCCATATTAAACAAGTCTTCAAACTTGTCGGGTCTAAATCACATTCTATCCGGTCTTCGCTTAATCGTGCGTACGAACCGTATCTTCGAAACTAGCCGGTCTAAGCTTAAGCTTAATTTAAGACCCGCTAGGATTCTAATAGGTTATATTTAACCTTCGTTCCAGATTAGGAGAACCAGTAAAAGATACTTGCTATTTGCTTATTGTGACTATACTTTGCATCAGGTAAATACTTTTAACTTATTTTCCCTATACGGGCTTGGGTTACGGTACATAGCGTACCGCTTGATCGGGCATCAAATCTCCACGCTTAGTGGGTAGTTGAATAATTTGATCGGCTCGTTTTAAACAGATTTGTTTACTTTACAGCCTTTGGGGGGTTAATGACCATGTCCCGGATATCCCTGGCATCATCTTACGAGATGGCCACGACCTGAGCACGGGGTGTAGGCGTACTCCCGTGTATAACTCACTTAAAGTGGTGTGTCTATTGATCTTTAACCCGGATACGTTCCGGGCTACTGAACGCACAAGTAACATGTAATTCGTTCACAAGATTATAATATTAAATAATTCTCCCAAGTTAAATAAAATGATTTATGCCACGTGCATCCAAACCAATTTTCAATCATTTTCTAAAATGAGTCAGTTGAATGTATTTACCAGTGTAAACTGACGTATTTTCCCAAAAAGACTGAATGCAGGTACTAAACGAAATTTGGCTGGATTATCTCCTAAGCATCAATAAAAGTCTCGCAAGCTTAGGATGCCAGAAGTCTGTTGAACCATTAACTGTTATTTTGTTTCGATCCGTTCTGTGGATAAACACCGGATATTGTGACTTTGATTACAATAAATAAATTCGGTTGTATATTATTTTTAAATTGCTTCCGCTGTGCATTATTATATTGTGTTGTTTGACTATTACGTTGCCAACCACGTCACGATACTCCCCCACCGGGCCCACCGGTGACACGTGGAAATCGGGGTGTGACAGTAACACAAGGTCAAAATGAATCACTTAGAGATTACATAACTAAATTCAGTAGAGAATCCTTAGAGATTCCTAATTTGGATACTGCTACGGTCATAGAAGCTTTCAAAATGGGTTTACTTAAGGATTCAAAATTCTATCATGATCTTGTCATGACCCCTTGCAGGAATCTTGATGAAGTAAGAACCAGGGCCCTTAGATTCATCCGTTTAGAGGATGATAAAAAGGATCCAAGAGAGACTGTCAGGATCCTCAAAGCAGGAAAAACAAGTATCCTATTTCAGGAACAACAAATCCAAATCATACAACAAGTCTGATAATTAAAACGTGCACGCAGTGGAGCAATAAGAGGATGATGAAGATTATCCACCATTTCTGAATATTGCTTTGCTATTGATAATAATGAACTAATCCTTGCAATGCAGAATCTAGGTGAAAAAGCAAGATGGCCCAGAAAGAGTGATAATCCAGCTGCTACAAAAGATAAATCCAAATGGTGTGCCTATCATGAAGATTTCGGTCATCTCACTGATGAATGCATAACACTCAGGAAAGAGATTGGTTACCTGTTAAGCAAAGGACATCTGAAGGAGCTATTTGGAAGAAAAAAGTCAAGGATCCAGGATACTGAAAAGATTCCAGAAAGAGCTCCTGCTCTTCCATCTAATGAACAAATTATCAACTTCATTTATGGTGGATCAGACATATGTGGCACTTCCTTTTCAGCAGCCAAGAGGCATGCTAAAGAGACAAAGATGGAGAATAGGGATAGGCCCATTCGAACCTCGATCCTTACACAGGAGAAAGTCATATCCTTTGATGAGGACGATCGTGTGGACATTCAGGATCCTCATCATGACGGTCTTGTTATTACATTGTTTATATATAACCATTTTGTTCGCAGGATTCTCATAGATGGAGGAAGCTCAGTGAACATCATCCTACTTGATGTCCTCAAAAAGATGAACATCCCTGAGTCAGAAATTATCCCAAGATCATCGGTTCTTATGGGATTCAGCGGAGAAACCAAGAACATATTGGGGGACATTAAACTACCCATTTACATAGAGGGAGTTAATTCTTTTTGGAAATTTTATGTCATAGATTGCTTATCTTGTTGCAATGTTAATCTTGGCAGGCCATGGATACATGACATGAAAGCAGTTCCATCTACATATCATCAGTGTGTGAAACTCCGTACTCCATGGGGTGTGGTGAAGATAGAAAGTGACCAACAAGAAGCCAAAAATTGTTATACTTCATCAATGAAGCCAGCCTTAAGACCTAGGGAGCAATTGCAATTAAAGTATCCTCCAAGAGATGTCCTGGAGACAAGAGAACAAGATGTAAAAGATATCCTGATGGATCCTCAGGATCCTAAATCCAAAGTTTTCATAGGATACGGGATCCTCGACAATGTTGAACAGGATCTAGTATCCTTCCTAAAGAGGAGAAAAACTACCTTTGCCTGGAAGCATGAGGACATAACAGGTATTTCTAAAGATATTATTACTCATAAACTTGGCATTGATAGGTCATTCAAACCCATACACCAAAACAGGAGAAAGTTTGCACCAGAAAGGAATGCCATCATCCAGGAGGAGGTAGATAAACTGCTCAGAGCATGTATGATTAGAGAGGTTAAGTATCCAAGGTGGTTAGCCAATGTGGTTGTTGTTCAAAAGAAAAATGGAAAGTGGAGGGTATGTGTCGATTTCACTGATTTAAACAAGGCATGTCCCAAGGATCCTTTCCCATTACCCCACATTGACTCCATGGTGGATGCTACCGCGGGTCATGAGTTGTTGACTTTCATGGATGTTTCTCCTGGATTCCAACAAATTCAGATGGAACCATCTGATCAAGAGGATACAACCTTTATGACCCCTACTGGTATCTATTGTTATATTGCTATGCCATTTGGACTAAGAAATGCAGGTGCTACCTACCAAAGGTTAGTCAATATGATGTTTAAAGAACAAATTGGACACACAATGGAAGTCTATATTGATGACTGTTATGGGTGAAATTCTGAGCCCATATCCTGGATAGTATCTTGAATTATATCTTGATTACATAATATGTGTTCATAACCAGGATGCTGAATCAGGATATTGGTAACATCCTGATACGGTATCCTGAGGATTACTAACGGATTGTGTGCAGTAGTACGAGCTCAAGTTTGCAACGTTCATGAAGACCTCTTCCCCTGAAGACTCGGTCTACGTTGTTCGAAGAAGAACGGTTGAGGCCACTTTACTTGGTCTCCAACGTTAACTAGGGAATATTCGCTGGCATCCCACAATTATAGGAGATTTGTTTTCATGTTGTAGCTATAAATATACGGATAAACCTGATCGAATAGGACATCACACTCACTACTCTCGAGCTCTAATACTTTCTCACGCAACTCTCACTTTCAGAAAAAACATTGTAACACTTAGCAACGATCTGGTCAATATCCTTCACTATATCCTGACATTTGAAGTAATAAGAAGAACAAGGCAGCTGCGATTGTCAGCTCCCGAGGTTTTATGCCGGCGATCTAGATTGATCAAGAGCTTTCCTCATACATCTCGTGTCACCCTTTACTTTTTGCTCATTGTTTGATTATAGATATAGCTCGATATCCTGAGCTATATCCTGAAAACTGTCTTTTGCAAACAACTAAATCAGGATATCTTCGATATATATTCTTAGCACACTACCTCACTTAACTAATTTGATCACTAAATTGCTTAGGTAATTTTTGACCAAAACAATGACACGGTGGTTAAGTCCAAAAGAGCTGAGGATCACCTTAGAGATTTGGAGGAAGCATTTGATATCCTTGATAAATTCAACATGAAATTGAATCCTTCCAAGTGCCACTTTGGTGTAAAAGCTGGCAAGTTCCTAGGTTATATGGAGACAAAATGAGGGATAGAGGCAAGTCCAGAGCAAATCAAGGCGATTGTGAACATCAAATCTCCTGCCAATGCCAAGGATGTGCAAAGATTGACAGGAAGGATCGTAACCTTGAACAGGTTCATCTCAAAGTCATCAGAGAAATGCAAGGAATTCTATGACATTCTGAGAAAGAACAAGAAATTTGAATGGACTGAAAATCATGAGAATGCTCTCAAGGCCCTTAAGGATTACCTATCCTCAGCTCCAGCCTTAATGAAACCGGAAAAGGGGGATATACTATCCTTATACTTGGTAGTTTCTTCTAAGGTAGTAAGTGCAGTCCTTGTAAAGGATCATGAAGGTACCCAACACCCTGCGTATTATGTAAGTAAAAGTTTGCTTGATGTTGAATCCAGCTATTCTCATTTAGAAAAACTTATCCTTGCTTTAATCATGGCATCTACTAAATTACGCCATTATTTTGAAACTCATGCTATTATTGTCAAGACTAACTTTCCTATTAAGAATGTCCTCAGAAAACCTGAAATGTCAGGAAGGATGGCAAAGTGGGCAGTAAAGCTTAGTGCATATGATATCAGATATGAACCAAGAACTGCCATCAAATCTCAAGCCTTAGCTGACTTTGTGACTGATTTCAGTAGTGATCTACAAAGGGAAGCTGAATTGGAAGTTCAACAGCTTGAAGAGACTAAGGATCCTTGGATACTCTTCACAGATGGGGCTTCAAATATCAAAGGAACTGGACTAGGCATACTACTAAAATCGCCACAGGGGGACAAAATACCCCACTCAATTGCTTGTGAGTTTCAAACTACTAATAATGAGGCTGAGTATGAAGCCTTAATAGCTGGTTTGCAAATTGCCAAGCACATGAGGATCAGGTATCTTGAGGTACAAGTAGATTCATTGTTAATCACTAACCACTCTAATAGTTCTTATGCTGTTAAAGGTAAAAGACTAATCAAATATCTAGAGATAGTCAAGAAATTGGCAGACTCTTTTGTTTCTTTTAGTTTGACACAGGTACCCAGGGAAGAAAATGCAGAAGCTGATGCTTTAGCCAACCTTGGATCATCATTGAAGATTCCAGATGATATCAAAATTCCCATTATCCATATCTTAACTCCTGCTATTGAGGATCATACAGCTACGGAAATAGTGGAGGATTCTGGAATCATACCTAGTGATGGTGCACAGTCACATTCAGGATCCTGGATCCTTCCAATCATGAGATATATACAACATGGAGAGATTCCTACAGGAGAAAACCCAAGAGCTTTCAAAATCAAGGTACCTCAAATTACAATATTAAATAACATGTTATATAAATGATCTCTTGCAGGTCAATATCTAAGGTGCATCGAGGATCCAGAAATCCAAGAAGTCCTGAAGGATTTTCATGAAGGAGATTGTGGAAACCACACTAGGGGCAGAGCACTGTTCTCAAGGATCCTTAGAACATGATACTATTGGCCTACTATGAAGAAGGATGCTGTGGATTATGCAAAGAAGTGTGAGGCTTGTCAAAGACATAGCAATATCCTTCGTCAACCAGCGAAGCTCCTGCATCCTATATCCTCTTCTTGGCCATTCATGAGATGGGAAATGGATATAGTTGGCAAACTTCCCAAAGCACCAGGAGGAAAAGTGTTTATGCTTGCTATGACTTATTACTTTTCCAAATGGATAGAAGCTGAAGCCTTTGTACAAGTCAGAGAAAAGGAAGTGATATCCTTTATTAAAAGAAACATCATTACTAGATTTGGCATACATTCTGAAATTGTTTGTGATAATGGAACCCAATTTATTGGGAATAGAACTACTAACTTTTGTGAAGCTGCGGGATTAAGATGATAACATCAACACCAGTCCACCCACAAGCTAATGGTCAAGTAGAATCATCCAACAAGATCATCATCAACAACTTGAAGAAGAAGCTTGGATCCAAAAAGGGAAAATGGGCAGAAGAGCTACCTTATGTATTGTGGGCTGATAGAACAACTCCCAAGAATGCTACTGGCCAGACTCCATTTTCTTTAGTGTTTGGAGCTGAATATGTGATCCCTACAGAGATGGTAGTTCCTACTGCAAGAACAAGCATCCATGATCCTGAAGGAAATGCTGAAAACTTGGTTCAAGACTTGGATACCATAGAAGAACTCAGGGATTTAGCAAGGATAAGATTGGCTAGTTATCAACAAAGGATGGCTGGAGCTTATAACAAGAATGTCAGGATCAGAAAGTTTCAGGTTGGTGACATAGTGTTGAGGAAAGCATTCCAAAATACCACAAATCCTGCTGATGGCAAGTTAGCACCAAAGTGGGAAGGCCCCTATCTTATTAAAGCTGACGCAGCAAAGGGGGCATCTCGTTTGTTAACAATGGAAGGTGATCTATTACCAAGAGCTTGGAATGCTGTCCATTTAAAGAGATACTTCATGTAAGAAAGATCCAGGATCCTTGGGTATCCTCATATCTGGTATACACAAATGGTACTTAGAGGATATATGATCCTTATTCTGGTAATGATTTGATTTTAATTTATCTAATCTTTTAATTTATTTGATTATAAGGAGAAGGATCCAGGATCCTTTATCCCTTTTCACTCAATTCTAAGTTTTGCAGAAGTTGGTGCATCTTTGACAAAGGATCAAGTATCCACTGAAATCTCCTAAGTTTTGGGTTTATCCCCAGTTTTTTGGGTCTGTCCCCAGTTTAAGGTATCTATTACCTTCTACGAATCAGGTTCTTACACCTTCGCCAGTTGCGCATGATTATCCTAGTGCAGTTAAAGGCAATGGGACCAGTACCCGCTTTAGGGGCTGACAATTTCATTGTACTGGCTGTATTTAGGATCCTAAGTATAATGGTAGACGTACCATACATCCGCTCCTAAGGTTTCTAACGTTTTCACGTTAGCCAAGGTTTTGGTATTTTCATGTCACTAAGTTTGGATAGTCGCCAGTATGGGCTATACTCTAGTTTACACAAGATCCTTTGGGCTTGTCCCCAGTTTTTTGGGCTTGTCCCCAGTTTTTTGGGCTTATCCCCAGTTTTTTTGGGCTTGCCCCCAGTTTATTGGGCTTGCCCCCAGTTTATTGGGCTTGCCCCCAGTTTATTGGGCTTGTCCCCAGATTGTTGGGCTTGTCCCCAGATGCTAACTCTTTCTTTTACAGTTGGCTTAGTCCCAAGTTATGTCTCATTTCAGGTTTCCAAAGCTAAACAGATAAGGATCTTGGATCCTAACTTTCTACAGGTGTCTATCCTTTGTTTGTCACAGTTGTAAGGGTTAAGGATATAGGATCCTAACTTGGATTCTCTGGTATGATCCTTATTTACTTTAACATTATTCTTAGTTTATTGATCATACCCTTATTTTTGACAACAATATATATGATCCTAAAATTGTCTTACTTTTCAAACTTTTTGATTAAAGGATATTTGATCCTTGACCATATCCTAAATTTTTGACATAAACTGATTTATATACTTGTAAATTTTGAAACTATACAATAACAATTGATAGGTAAATATACACAAAATGAACAACACCAAGATAGTCAAAAGGTTAAAGTTTATTTATTTATCATAGTTAACCCTTTAAAAGGTTGTCAAAATTGCCAACCCAAGCTTCTACCAGCAAAACGTGGCCCGTCCACTTGGGTTGGCAAAGGGTGTCCGTACTAAAGGTTCGATAAGTGCAGGAAATAAAAGGCGAGGGGCACCAAAGGCTTCATCCTCCACAAATAGAAGGACCCATCCTCCTTTGTTACCCCCTATTGTTCGAAGGACCAGTGATCCTTAAACCCTAAGACTATTGTTCACCATACATGTGACACTTGTGCCTCCACGGCCATCAAACATATACCAAATCAATGAAATATTGTATTTCATACTTGGGATTTGTATAAATATGTGTATGATTTGCACATATCAATTCTTGTTCGATTTCGAGCTCTAAATCGCTTTCTGGGAAGTCATACGCGAACTGATATGTAAACGTATTCAGTTTAATGTGAAAAACACTCCAGAATATTGGTATGGGCTAAACATACCTTAAATAACCTTTAAGTAACTTAGAAATAAGTTTTGAAGGGTTTGGTGTGTCAAAATCAAGTTTATTCGCTTACAGGGACTAATTTCGACAAACTGTGAAAGTAAGATGATTCATACTGTAACGAGCATTCCTGTCACACCCCCAAAATACCACATGCGGGAAACCCCGCGAGGTGTGTGACGTACCAGGATCCAGCCACTAATCACGTTGAACTCATAATATTACTTCAAATAAAACTTTCATTTATTAAAATATTCGTTACAAACATTGTTTACATTTCAGCGGAAGAATACTACATTAATTAAGCGTTTCATAACCCAAGTGTGTAAAAACCATTAAACTTGTCTCATGATTCCTTGTAACTTGACCCATGACCACTCCAGCAACCCAGACAGCAAGTTCCAACAACATGTACCTAAAGGCCTGCAAGCATGCAGAAAAACGTGTATCAAACAACGCTGGTGAGTTCACAGATTTGTTAAACCGTTCGTTACCGATTACTGATTCATGTTATGTTATGCTGATAATAATTCGATACCGCAGACGTCCCTTTTTGCCCTTCCCCAATGCTCTATCAAACATTGGTCATGATTTAAAGTTATTAGTTCACGCCCGTCCTATCCAGGTACGTCGTGAGGGTGCCAAACCTAATAGCGCTATCAAGTAATAACCCCGTTTCCCTACAAGCAACAACCCGGTAGTATGATGGGACTTAAGTGATAGAAGTGAGTGTATTATCCAACATTAACATTTATTGAAAACCGTTGCATATCCCCTGCAAGGATATGCGTATGTGAAATCCGCCTCACATCCCCTACAAGGATGTGGGTATTTGAAAACCACCTCATATCCCCTACAAGGATATGGGTTTACGAAAATCCGTTTACAAGTTTTGCCAGTTTGATTGTTTCCACCGGATGCATGCTTATTTGAGAGAAGTGAACTCACCTTGGGTTGCTCGGTAAGATTAATTACTTGCCCACACTTAGTCAATCGAAGCCTAGTATGATTACCATGATCAATTAGTTTTACGTGCACTCAATTCACATAACAACATAATGTACTCTACACACATCATCACATAACACATAGACGGGTCATAAACAAGATCATGTCATCTGTCTGTTGTTCAACTAAAACACTTAACAGTTCAATCTTGCATATGCAAATGCGCGGCCCAAACGTTACTGGCCCAGCTCATGGCGTGGGCGACTAAAACCCAATTGTGCGACCAGTGCCCATGTGTGCGATCTAATTAATACCAAGCCATGTGTGTGTGTGCATGTGCAGCCCATTACAAGGATTCAATACACTTTAGTGTTTCGTCGATGCATGGGTGACGAAACATGGGGGTTGTTCGTCGACTTATTGGTGACGAAACACTAAGGTGTTTCGTTGATATGCTGTGTGACGAAACACTAAGGTGTTTCGTCGACTGGGTCTTTCGCCGCCATACACGGCAGTTTTCCAGATCAATGATATCTTAGTCATATGTGATAATTCGTTGTGTCAGGCTAATTAATAAGTTACATCAGGAAATTAGTGCGGCCTATCATATTCAAAGCATTGCATGTGATATCATCTCAACCCATGTGATTTTGGATTGATTCATAGATAGTGATCTAGATTGCCTGTGAACTGTTCTATCGGTCCAATTAGAATTTACATAAATTATAGTTGTCGGCCATTTCTATTGATTCATTCAAATGTTTGTCATCACATGCATATCCCACAATCAATTAAACCCCTTTAGAAATTATGAAATCATAGTGCAACCTTATATCACAATCATTATTTACAATCATCATGCTTTTTAGGGACAACAGAATTATCTAGCAATAACCCTAGGCTATAATTAAAACCATGATTATTCATGCAATCCGGTTAATAACTAATTAGGTCCGTAGACACACTTCATATTTTATCATGATAATAAAAAATACTCGAACAGATAGAATATCACAAGATCAAACAGCCTTACTAACCTATGATATGAACCCTAATCCATTTACAAGATCCATCAATATCATACACATGAAGGTAATTAATCATACATCTCGAAATCGCACAATTACATGGCTACACATAAGACTCGATTATCAGTCCAACATATCCATAATCATCCTATCTCATCGACCCTTAACTCTTAAAATCCCTAGTTCATCGGCCCACAATACATAGCGAATCAACAGTTTTCTATCATCATTAATCTATCACAATACCAATTATTATTCATATTAGTTGAACGTACACACACTTGAATATGATTGATTCAGTTTTGATCACATAAATCATGAATCCATAGTTACTCATAACAAGAATCATACATCTTAGCAAGGGAAACATACTAACCAAGTTGTAGGGTGAAAACAAGAATACTTGAGAACGAGAGAGAGAGAGAGCTTCGAGGAAGTAGGGGCTGCCGTCGGCTTGCTTTGAGAGTAGGAGAGTTAGGGTTTGCTAGTTATCAACACCAGGTAAGTATAACCGACTCGTGACCGGGCCTTACCTGGGCCGAAGGCCCATATGGCGAATTACCAATCTTTCGTCGTGGTGTGAGTGGCGAAACACCATGTTTCGTCGAGTGAGGGAGATGGAGAAAGTCATATGTTTCGTCATGCATGAATAATACACCAACATAGTTCACAAGTTTATTATTTAACTATAATATAATACATCAAACATATATCAAACAGTTCACAAGTTTCACCGCAACGAATTATGAGAACACTTTGCGAAATGAGTAACGTGTCGAGGAAAGACCTTGGGAAGTCGGGTTGTCACTTCATCCCCAACTTGAAAGAAATTTCATCCCGAAATTTGATAAGTAACCCAAAAGTAGTGAGGTGATAGATCAGGATGACTGTGGATTTTCCGCGGCTACCACATCATCCCCAACTTGAAAGGGAATTTCGTCCCAAAATTCGCTAGTGACAGCAAAATTTGATTCAATCGCCTGAATGATTGGGGATACCAGAGCTTTATTAGATCTTTGTGTTCCCACGTGGACCCCGGTCCACGTCTTAAGTTACAGCGAACTCTCACGATTGAAAGTCGACTGTGTTAACGATGGGTTCCTCAACCAAGGTACCACAAGCGTTTCATCGAACAAACACTTCTTTAGGTTCGAGCCATAAATGACATCGTAAACGTACCTAATTCATCAGGTAATTCGAGTTTGTAAACCATGTTACTGATTCTTTCCAGAATTCTGAATAACTTAACGTAACGAAAATTAAGCTTGCCACGCTTCCCAGGCGTACCACACCCTCCCAGGGTGAGATTTTCAACATGATACGATCGCCTATAGCAAACTCCCAGTGTTTCCCAAGCTTATCAACTCTCCTAATGGTCACTCGTTGCAACTAAACGATTTCCGATCCAAGCAATCTCCCCAAGAGTTTTGAGTACAAGTCCTGGACCTGTGATTAGATTGTTATCCACCTCAGTACACAAGGAGATTGGCATTATCATCCATGCAATGCCTCAAACAGAGCGGCATGCATTCCAATACGGTAACGGCTGCAGTAGAACTCACCCAAAGGTAAGTGTCCTTCCAAATGTTTACTAAAGTCAATCACGCACATGCTCGTAGCATGTCTTCGTGTGCCAGGATGCTTCGTTACTCTGTCCGGTTGTCCTTCAGTGATAAGCAGCGCTCATGTCTAGACGTGAGCCAAGGGTGTTGTGTATTGCCGGTCATAAATCAGGTATAGCTCAAAATCAAAAGTAACAGGAGTTGGCACCTCGTGCCTAAAAGCCGCCTCTCTTAGAGGAACATTCACAGCTGTGAAGACTCGTCAGTTTCCTTGATTGTAAGAAAGCGTGCTGGTAGCATGAGACAATCAACGATCACCCAGGTGATATTGGTTCCATTTCGAGTTGTAAGTAGACTAGTGACAGAATCCATTGCAGTCTGTTCTCATTTCCATAGGTGTGTTTCTAGTTGCTGATTCTTCCCCTTGACTTTCCCTCAAGTCAAACATCATTCACATACATAGCTAGGTGGGCCTTCATGCCTGATCACCAGTGTAAGATTTATAGATCCTAGTATCTCTCATCAATACCCAGAAGACTAGAATATCGAGGTCGGTGTGCTTTGCTCGACACTAGTTCCCTACAGTTGCCATATAATAGGATCCACATTCGTTCCATGAGGTAGCGCATATCGTCCGACCTGCCAAAGGTTGCTTCTCCATGCCTCGCATGGGTTCACTTGAAACTTCTTTTCCTTCAGTTCTCCAGTTTGAACTGAGCGAGTCTGATCAGGTAGGTTAGAGTCGATGGTGTACTGCGAGGCTCCTACACGTCTAGGTTTCACAGTCAAAGTTAATCAAAGGTTCCATCAAGCGGTGCCATCATATGTTTAGCTCTTTCGAAACAAGGGTACACGGGAGGCCCTTGTGATCGGTCTAGGTAGTGCATTTGGTACCATCCAAGTAATGCCTCCAACTTAAATTCACAGACCACGGTTTCCACCGCAGGTTGTGTGTCGTGCAGTTCCTCCTTGTAACTCCATTACGTAAGTCATCACTCTCTCGTGTTGCATCGGTGAGTAACCGTGACTCTGTTTTGGAGCATCATGGTATACCGCTAGATCACCCGTACCCTTAGGTAAAGATGATGCTCACTGCATTGCAGAGTTGGAATTCGAAGGCTGAAAAGACGTCCTCCTGTTTTGTCTTCCACGAACACAGCACACTGCTGTGCTAAAGAGATTTAAGTTGCGCGATCTTTGGAAACACTGTGATGAATCTGCAATAGTATATAGAGAAACCAAGGAATTGTTGTATACTCGAGGGGATCTTTGGTGTCGATCAGTTTCTAACAAAATGGATCTTAGCAAGATCTGCGTGTGTTCCCACTTCGTTGGTTACATGCTCAAATGTATCTCTCGAATCCAGATGTTACATTTAGCAAGACTTCTCACGGAATGGCTCCTCCCTCAGGAGCTCTAAAATAAGATACATATGCCGTCCATGATGTTCCTTTCTCCTGGAAATGATTCAACACATCATCAATAAGCATAGTCGATTCATGTGATCCATACAGCTGCTGGTGTGAAGATTAACCCAAAGGTCTTGGAATACAACGTCGTAATGGCCACACTGCGTTTGATATGTCGTTGTAGGAACATTCTCCCCTTAGTCTTCTATATGATAATAGTTCGTTCGTTAATCAATCCTCGAATGGGAGCTTGACCCTCACTACTGGTCGACAGGCTAGCAATACCTGGTCGAGGCAAACGGTTCTCGATAATCAGTACACATGTCCAACGATAAGGCTTATCTTTCTGGATATAACTGGGGCTCCCCAAACTAAAACTAGGTTTGATAAAACTCCTATCCCATAGTTCTTGCAGTTGATTAGACAGTTCTTGCAACCCCCCTGGTGCAAGACGGTAAGGAGTACGAGTAATCAAGGCTACCTCTGGCGCGGGATCAAACTGGGATTCTTCCCTGCAGTTATGGAAGTAAACCTGAAAGTTCCTCGGGTAGCACGCCGAGGGGAATCATGAACAATTAGTGGATCCTCGATCCTCTTTTCCTTAGCCTTAACATCAGTAACAGTTGTTATCATAGCGGGGTAATCCCTCCTTAGACACTTCTGGGCTTTCATTGCTGATATGATGCTAACCTTTACCTCACTCTGGCACTTCAAGGTATAAAGCAACGCAAAATTTTCTTTCCACAGTGTATATCTACGCGATGTCTAGATAACCAACTTACACAACTACTGCACCAAAACCATCAAGGATAGTAGAAGGAAGGTCGACGTCGAACACTTGTCCCACAAGGTCGAGTTTGCATCCCAACGAACATACGAGGCTTCAATTGTCTTGCCATCAGCTAATTCCACAACAGGTCTGGTTTCAGGAAGTATCAGGGTTGAACATAATAGGAATGAAATGATTAGCTTCCAAGAACGTGCTGGCCACCATGTTGCTGTAATCCTGGCGTCGCCCACACCAGCCCCCCAAGTGCCCTTCCATGAGCATCATGTTGTTGTTTTCGCTACAAGAATTTCCAGTACTGCCGTCGTTTTCCCTGGTTGTTGTCGTCTTGGATTAACAACGGCCCATCCGTGTCGTAGGCACCTTCATTCCCATACTGAAGGTTACAATTACGAGTACCTTGATGTTGCCATGACTGTTGCCTCTAATGTCGTTGCTTGAAACGGAGCTATACGATCTTTCACCGACCAAGTCCATCTTTTCACATTCTGTGCCACACCCTACGCGCTACTCGCTGTGCTGGTAGTCACACATTCCACACTATAATCTGTTGTCATCGCTTATGTCCCAATTGATTCATAAGAGTTGACTCCCATGAGTCGCTGACTAGGGTTAAGAGTTGGATTGAAGTCAATTTGCTGCTGCTTGTTGCCGGTAGCCAAGGTCGTCCTAATACTGAGGTTGGTAAAGTACTACGTTCACTTTCTTGTCCATCGTTCTTGCAAGTTGACTGAGTAACACACGGTGTGTTTCCAGGGTGTTGCAGAAGTGACCGCACTTTGGGAGCCACGACGTCTACACATTGAGTTTCAGCCAATGAAGTGGAGTGAGAAAGGTATCGACCAATCATTCGACGCTGCGACATCCAACTCAGGGACGTTCGTGCAAGCACCTAACATTCTACACAGTTCGCTAGGCGTTCAGATGGGTGTTCAGGTAATACTCGATAGCATCAAGATTCGTAAGAATTCAGAGAGAGGTGAAAAGGTCACATTCAGGTAGGGTACATTCACTTCTATGACCCCTATAGACTTGTTACGTTTCACATTGATCAAATAACGGAACATAACTCCTTTTTCACTTGTTAAGCCTCACTGGGACTCGCATGCACCCCACATTATTATTATGTGCGCACCCACAATAATATTGCGATTTTCATGCTCATCTCAGTTCCTCCTAACTCATGTCAAATGGTTCCTCAAACTCGAATGCCAAACAGAGGTTATCAAGATGATAAGGTCACAGAAATCCAGGAACTATGACAGACTACCAACGCATCATAAGGTAACCAGGCAATTTATGTAACCATGCTATGGTGACGAGCGTGTGTGTTTGTATGTTACATCATAAAAAAATTTGTACTAGTCATGTAATGTATGCAACAGGTGAGAGAGACGAACCTTGCAGTCTGTAGCTGAGTGTCATGGTCGTATCCTTGTTTTCAGAACTGTTCGGTTATAGTCTGGTTTTATAAAAACGTTTTTAAAACCAAGTTCACTATAACCAGTGGCTCTGATACCAAACTGTCACCCCCCCCCAAATACCACATGCGGGAAACCCCGCGAGGTGTGTGACGTACCAGGATCCAGCCACTAATCACGTTGAACTCATAATATTACTTCAAATAAAACTTTCATTTATTAAAATATTCGTTACAAACATTGTTTACATTTCAGCGGAAGCATACTACATTAATTAAGCGTTTCATAACCCAAGTGTGTAAAAGCCATTAAACTTGTCTCGTGATTCTTTGTAACTTGACCCATGACCACTCCAGCATCCCAGACAGCAAGTTCCAACAACATGTACCTAAAGGCCTACATGCATGCAGAAAAACGTGTATCAAACAACGTTGGTGAGTTCATAGATTTGTTAAACCGTTCGTTACTGATTACTGATTCATGTTATGTTATGCTGATAATAACTCGATACCGCAGACGGCCCTTTTTGCCCTTCCCCAATGCTCTATCAAACATTGGTCATGATTTAAAGTTATTAGTTCACGCCCGTCCTATCCAGGTACGTCGTGAAGGTGCCAAACCTAATAGCGCTATCAAGTAATAACCCCGTTGCCCTACAAGCAACAACCCGGTAGTGTGATGGGACTTAAGTGATAGAAGTGAGTGTATTATCCAACATCAACATTTACTGAAAACCGTTGCATATCCCCTGCAAGGATATGCGTATGTGAAATCTGCCTCACATCCCCTACAAGGATGTGGGTATTTGAAAACCGCCTCATATCCCCAACAAGGATATGGGTTTACGAAAATCCGTTTACAAGTTTTGCTAGTTTGATTGTTTCCACCGGATGGATGCTTGTTTGAGAGAAGTGAACTCACCTTGGGTTACTCGGTAAGATTAATTACTTGCCCACACTTAGTCAATTGAAGCCTAGTACGATTAACATGATCAATTAGTTTTACGTGCACCCAATTCACATAACAACATAATGTACTCTACACACATCATCACATAACACATAACACATAGACGGGTCATAAACAAGATCATGTCATCAGTCTGTTGTTCAACTAAAACACTTAACAGTTCAATCTTACATATGCAAATGCGCGGCCCAAAGCAATGTAGGCCCAAACGTTACTGGCCCAGCTCATGGGGTGTGCGACTAAAACCCAATTGTGCGACCAGTGCCCATGTGTGCGATCCAATTAATACCAGGCCATGTGTATGTGTGCATGTGCAGCCCATTACAAGGATTCAATACACTTTAGTGTTTCGTCGATGCATGGGTGACGAAACATGGGGGTTGTTCATCGACTTAGTGGTGACGAAACACTAAGGTGTTTTGTTGATATGCTGTGTGACAAAACACTAAGGTGTTTCGTCGACTGGGTCTTTCGCCGCCATGCACGACAGTTTTCCAGATCAGTGATATCTTAGTCATATGTGATAATTCATTGTGTCAGGCCAATTAATAAGTTACATCAGGAAATTAGTGCGGCCCATCATATTCAAAGCATTGCATGTGATATCATCTCAACCCATGTGATTTTGGATTGATTCATAGATAATGATCTAGATTGCCTGTAAACTATTCTATCGGTCCAATTAGAATTTACATAAATTATAGTTGTCGGCCATTTCTATTGATTCATTCAAATGTTTGTCATCACATGCATATCCCACAATCAATTAAACCCCTTTAGAAATTATGATATCATAGTGCAACCTTAGATCACAATCAATATTTACAATCATCATGCTTTTTAGGGACAAAAGAATTATCTAGCAATAACCCTAGGCTATAATTAAAACCATGATTATTCATGCAATCCGGTTAATTAAAACCATGATTATTCATGCAATCCGGTTAACAACCAATCATGATAATAAAAAATACTCGAACATATAGAATATCACAAGATCAAACAGCCTTACTAACCTATGATATGAACCCTAATCCATTTACAAGATCCATCAATATCATACACATGGAGGTAATTAATCATACATCTCGAAATTACACAATTACATGGCTGCACATAAGACTCGATTATCAGTCCAACATATCCATAATCATCCTATCTCATCGACCCTTAACTCTTAAAATCCCTAGTTCACTGGCCCACGATACATAGCGAATCAACAGTTTTCTATCATCATTAATCTATCACAACACCTATTCTTATTCATATTAGTTGATCGTCCACACATTTGAATATGATTGATTCAGTTTTGATCACAGAAATCATGAATCCACAGTTATTCATAACAAGAATCATACATCTTAGCAAGGGAAACATACTAAACAAGTTGTAGGGTGAAAACGAGAATACTTGAGAACGAGAGAGAGAGCTTCGAGGAAGTAGGGGGGCTACCGTCGGCTTACTTTGAGAGTAGGAGAGTTAGGGTTTGTCACACCCCCAAAATCCACCATGCGGAGCGTCACCGCTTGGAGGCGTGACATGACCAGGATCGAGCCACCAATCATATTGAACAAGCATGTAAGTAGTTTGTAAAATCCAACACAATACAATTGGTGTCTAAACAAAACATAGTTTGAGTTACAAGCGGAAGCATAAAGTTAAAAACCAAATCATAAGTTTAAACGTTTCAAATGTTTAGCATGGTACACAGTTGTCCATGTCCCACAACGACTCTTCCCACTCCGATGCAAGCTCCATAGATACCTAACGACCTGCAAGGCATGTAACAACGAGTCAACAACAAAGTTGAGTGAATTCACAGTTGGTTGTTTAGTTATAGTGTTCATGAATCATTTGTTTATTTCGTAAACCAAGTATCTTAGTTATCTGTATCGCGGTTTCCCAAACATGTGTGCGATGATTAGTGGCCGGATCGCGGTTTCCAAAACATGTGTGCGATGATTAATGGCCGTATCGCGGTTTCCCAAACACGTGTGCGAAGATTAGTGGGGGCTTCCCATGTGTCGACTAGTCGTATTTGTACGTGCCCTTCTTGATCCAAGGACCGTAGCGAGTGTGGGTGTACGTAGGTTTTACGTACGTGCCCTCCAATCCGAGGACGGTGAAAAGTATGAGTGTACGTAGGTTTTACGTACGTGCCCTTTAAATCCGAGGACAGTAAAAAGTAGTTTAAAAGTAATGATAGTACAAGTAGTTATTCAATCCCATTCCCAACCCCTGGGAATCCCATGCCTTAGAAGGAGTGTGAACTCACCTCGGTTGCTCGGTTTGACTCTCAAAAGTGGCTAATAGTCAAGGTCGGTGATTCACGTCCTAGTACGATTACCACTTAGTTTATTAGTGACTTCAAATAGAACACAAAGTTCCTACACGTATCTATAACACAACATGCATCGTTTTAACGGTTTATGCCCATATAACCTTCCCATCTATTCCCTACATAGACAAACATACAACATTGCACATAACACTTTTATTGACATATAACATGTTCTATCATTCTCGGATAACCTACTCGACATTTAGACACGCAAATCACTCCTTATGTCGTTTCAGCTTTATTAATCAAAACTGGACTGTTTTCGAGCATTTTAATAAAATAGTTAACCTTTTCCAAAAATTCTCAAATTTTTACAGGATGTCATATATAATCCAAAATTTATTGTGTAAAAATTTCGGATCACAGTTCATTACCAATTTTATATAAAAATTCTTTTACTCGACTGCAATCAGATTTGGTACTTTCTGATTGCAGTTTTACGGAAAAATTCACTAAAAATCAATCGTAAGTCGGATCGTCGAAATTCCAGTTGGAGGGTCACGGGAACAACAGTGACCATCTTCAGTAAAAATCCCACGAGCCGATTCTGCTCGGGTTTTAAGTTTTGACTCCGACTACGACACACTTTTTCAGCAGGAAAATTTCAGCTTGAGCTGCTGTCTTAAAATAATTCTTTAAAAATAGTAAACGACCTCGAAAAATTACGATTCCAGTTCCATTTGTTCATATATTCAAAATTACACAATTTAGACTCCAGAAATTCAATTTTTCGATTAAAAATGAACCAGTTACAGTCTGTTGAAGGGGCTGGAAAATCTCAATCAGCAAGCTGTTTTTATTGTAGAAGTTACTAAAAACGCATAAACAAAGACCCTAACCAAGTTTTATCAATGATTTAATGTTCAAACACCATGCATGCATTTACCAAACTCAAACCAACCAGATTTCAGCTTCAAACAAACTTTTTATGAAAGGTTTTTATGTAGAGTTTCAAGTTCATATATCTAGTGTTTTAGCTTGTGTGTGTCAAGAACATTTAAACAAAACATAACAAGAACAAAATGGAACAAGGGTGTGAAGGGACATACCACTAGCACAAGGCTAGGATGGAAATCTTAGTGTAAGGATGATGGTGAGAAAAAGTATGGTGAAGTGACTAGAACAAGCTCTCTTGATGTTCCTTCAACCTTGCAACCTCCATAGGTCACCTTCAAGTTTTGAATGGCACTTGATGTTGGAGAAGATGAAGATGTTGGAAGGTGGTGGTGGGTTCGGTTATGGAGGTGACCGAAAATGAGAGAGAGAGTTGAGGGAGGTGGAGTGGTGAAGTGTAGAAGATGGTATGGAATGATTTTTGTAGGATATGTTCCATACTTTAGAGATTTCATCATATATTATGTCCAAGTAAACAAGCAAGATCAAAATAAAATATTCAAACAAATCTTGAAGGTATGGTGTGGTGATGGTGGCCGATTAGACTAGGGGGGGGGGTAAATTGAAAAATTGTAACTAGATGGTTACTTATTAGTTAGAAACCAAGTGTATGTTTACTTGAGTTAGTTACTAGATATTTAGTGGGTGTTATGGTGAACGGGGATCGCGACTAGCTCAAACAAATTTAATAATGTGTTTGACAAATATTAGGTGTCCCGGTTAATGTCTGGTTGTTCGGTCAGATACTGTTCCATTAAGTCATTTAATTATCCCGTAAGGCGTCTTATATATATATTTTTGTAATGAACTTCATTCCTAACACATAGGAAAATATTCAGGACCATTTAGTCAAGTTTTCTGCACAAGCCAAGTACGTTAACAAACACATGTAAGTATATCACAGTAATCAGAGAGCAGTTAAATGATTCAGCACAGTCATCAAGTACTTTAATTATCATTTAATAAGTTGTACGGAATACATGTAATTTTTGAGGGTTGTCACATTCTCCCCCTGTTAAGAGAATTTCGTCCCGAAATTTAGCGCGTGGTTACTGAGGAAGCTAGTTAAGTTGCGGTTTTACTGGTTTTCCTGGGGTGTCACATCATCCCCCCGTTGATTTGGAATTTCGTCCCGAAATTCTGCAGTAGCTTCAGCCTCAGTAGTGGTTGCACTGTTTCCGAACAACTGGGGATATTTGAGTTTCATCTGATCTTCTCGTTCCCAGGTAAACTCTGGGCCACGACGGGAGTTCCAACGAACTCGAACAAGAGGTATTTTGTTGCGCTTGAGGACCTTAACGTCTCGGTCCGTGATTTCAACTGGTTCCTCGACGAATCGCAGCTGGTCGTCGATAGTGAGCTCCTTTAAAGGAACTATGAGGGTCTCATCTGACAGACACTTCTTCAGATTCGACACATGGAATACGTCGTGAACTGCGCTGAGTTCTTAAGGGAGATTCAACCTGTAGGCGACCTTGCCAATTTTCTCGGTGATTTCGAAAGGTCCGACATAACGCGGATTGAGTTTGCCTTGTTTGCCAAAACGAACTACGCCTTTCCAAGGCGAGACTTTGAGTAGCACTCGATCCCCAACCTGGAACTCGAGTGGTTTTCTTCCCTTATCAGCATAGCTTTTCTGACGGTCACGAGCTGCCGCCATTCGCTGTCGTATCTGAGCAATTCTCTCGGTGATATCTACCACAAGTTCTGGGCCAGTGATTTGGCTGTCACCAACTTCTGCCCAACAGAGAGGTGATCGGCATTTGCGTCCGTATAATGCCTCAAACGGAGCGGCTTGGATGCTGGAGTGGTAACTGTTGTTGTACGAAAACTCCACTAACGGGAGGTGTTTTTTCCCAGCCGTTGCCAAAATCGATTACACATGCCCTAAGCATGTCTTCAAGGGTTTGGATGGTGCGTTCCGATTGCCCATCCGTCTGTGGGTGATAAGCGGTGCTCATATCTAGACGTGAGCCAAAGGACTTGTGCATGGCTTGCCACAGTTCAGAAGTAAAACGCGCGTCACGATTAGAAATGATGGAGATTGGCACTCCGTGCCTTGATACCACTTCCTTTAGGTAAATGTCTGCAAGAGCAGAAAACTTATCCGTTTCTTTGATAGCCAGAAAATGTGCAGACTTGGTCAATCGATCCACTATTACCCAAATAGTGTCATTTCCGCGTTGAGATCTAGGCAGGCCAGTAACGAAATCCATGGAAATTTGCTCCCATTTCCATTTAGGTATCTTTGGTTGTTGAAGTAGGCCTGATGGTTTCTGATATTCGGTCTTGACTCTCGCATAAGTCAAGCACTTACTGACGTAGGTTGCTATGTGGGCTTTCATGCCAGGCCACCAATACGTAGTCTTGAGGTCGTGGTACATTTCATCTGAACCAGGATGTACCGAATAACGAGACTTATGTGCTTCATCCATCACAAGCTCGCGTAGGTCTCCATACAGTAGAACCCAGATGCGTCCGTTAACATGGTAGGCACCGTCTTCCTTTTGTTCCAGGCGCTGCCTCGATCCTCGTAAGGATTCAGCTCTGATGTTCTCTGCTTTCAATGCTTCAACCTGAGCATCGCGAATCTGAGCGGGAAGGTTAGATTGGATGGTAAGCTGTAGAGCACGTACACGCCTAGGTATGGTATCCTTTCAACTGAGGGCGTCGGCCACAACATTGGTTTTGCCCGGATGATACTTGATAGCGCATTCATAATCATCCAAGAGCTCGACCCATCGGCGTTGTCGCATGTTTAACTCCTTTTGCTTGAAGATATGCTCGAGACTCCTGTGATCGGTGTAAATGGTGCACTTGGTACCGTACAGGTAATGTCTCCATACCTTAAGCGTGAAAACAACTGCTCCCAATCCCAAGTCGTGCGTAGTGTAATTCCTTTCGTGAACTTTAAGTTGGCGCGATGCGTAAGTAATGACCTTGTCACGTTGCATCAATACGCAACCAAGTCCTTGGATGGAAGCGTCGCAATAAACCACAAAATCTTCTATGCCTTCAGGCAATGAGAGGATAGGCGTGCTACAAAGTCTATCCTTTAAGTGCTGAAAGGCGGATTCTTGTACATCACCCCAACGATAGGTGACACCTTTCTGAGTCAGTGAAGTGAGAGGTTGCGCAATCTTTGAGAAATCCTTGATAAACCTTCTGTAATATCCTGCCAAACCCAAAAATTGGTGGATTTCTGTTGGTGTACGGGGTGCAGGCTAGTTCTTGATCGATTCAACCTTAGATGGATCCACATGAATTCCATCCTTGTTTACCACATGGCCTAGAAAGTGGACTTCGCGAAGCCAGAAGTCACATTTCGAAAACTTGGCATACAACTGCTCCTTTCGAAGAAGTTCAAGCATAAGTCGCAGATGCTGCTCGTGTTCCTCCCGACTCTTAGAATAGATCAGGATATCGTCGATGAACACAATAACGAACTTATCCAGGTAAGGTATGCATACTCGGTTCATGAGATCCATGAAAACCGCTGGTGCATTCGTCAACCCGAAAGGCATGACCAGAAACTCGTAATGGCCGTAGCGAGTTCTGAATGCTGTTTTGGAGACGTCTTCCTCTCGGACTCTCAGCTGATGGTATCCCGATCTCAAATCAATCTTGGAGTAATAGCTCGACCCTTGCAACTGGTCGAATAAGTCATCAATGCGCCGGAGAGGATAACGATTCTTTACGGTCAACTTATTGAGCTCGTGGTAGTCGATGCACATTCTGAAGGTACCGTCCTTCTTCTTCACGAATAACACTGGAGTTTCCCATGGCGAAGAGCTAGGGCGTATGAAACCCTTTTCCAAGAGTTCTTGTAGTTGTGTGGACAGATCTTCAAGTTCTGATGGAGCTAGATGATAAGGTGCTCGAGCTATGGGCGCTGCTCCAGGAGCTATCTCGATTTGAAACTCGACTTGTCAATGAGGCGGAAGACCAGGTAATTCCTCAGGGAATACCTCAGGAAAATTACGTACAATAGGTATGTCTTCTATCTTCCTTTCTTCCGAAGATGTATCAGAAACGAGGGCTAGGATAGCAGTGTGGCCCTTCTGCAAACACTTTTGGGCCTTAAGGAAAGAGATAATGCCTACAACAGCACCACTCTTGTCGCCATGAATCATGAGAGGTTCTTTACCAGAACGAAGGATGCGGACAATCTTCTTGTTGCAAAGAATTTCTGCTTGCTGATGAGATAACCAATCCATCCCATTAACAACGTCGTTCCCCGACAGGAGTGTTACATGGTTGGCACAACAAGAACTAGCTGAAGAAGGATGACCGTCGTACCGGTCTGTAGTGTTAAGGTTCACTGAAATTCCCATCGAAGTTGTTGGGCTCCCCTCATGCGAAGGGGGATAATTCACCTTGATCGATGAACTTAGATGAGTTTGCAGTTTATCGAGTTGGTAAGCAACCAAATTTAGAGGAGTTTCCTTAGGTCGTGCGAATGAATCCAAAATACGTCTGCGTAGTCATAAGGTTCCAAAGAAAAGACTTGAAAACGTGTTCAAGAGATTATGATCGTATCAACAATGCATCACCATCCTCAAGGTTTCGAGGGGGGTCACCAATGATCGGGAGTCGAGCCTTCCAACTTTTCTAAACCAGAGGGTGTTCGTTTCGGTGCCTCAGCATGGGGAAGCGAGAACGTAATGTCACTGTAATGAGAGAGTGATGGTTTGGTCTAAGCCAATGGTAGGAATTGGACATATCATTAATCAACAATCATGTGTCGGTGCAAAAGCTAGCGCAAGGATTTTGCCTATTAAAGAAGACTATCATGGAATTTAAAATACGACTCTTGTAGTGTAGGAGGGATAAGGTAGACGTATAGATCATCGTGTTCACCTATAGGTTGTGTGATCCATAACCCCGTCCTCGAATGTCCTGAAGACAATCCCATCAGGATAGGCATCCATTCGTTAAGTGGGGTATACGAGAGAGCTAATCAAGTAGAATTAGAATAAACCATTCAACAGGGTAGTAAGGTGGTCTTGTGACGGGTGAAAATCGTGGTATGGTTGTTGGTTTTCATTAAATCGATAGGAAATTAACGAGGTTCATGCGAAGAATCGAGTGAAATAGGGATCCAACAATAACCGAAGGATTTGACCTGCTAATCTATTGTCTAGAGGTAATCTCCAGTAGTGGTGCGGGGCGGCATGGCACAAAAGGGAAGTTCATTGCATCGCGGTCGCGCGAGTGTATCACTTGTCCAAAACAGAGTAAGGTTTCGTGTTGCATAACGACAAACGCGTGAAACTGTGACTGCTTCGCTTCTGGCGACTATAACAGGTGAAGGTAACAAAGTTCGTCAACCGGGATGCATGGGTATTGTTCTCCCAAGCCCGAGTTCGTGCAAGCCAAGTCTGGTCTTCGCGGATGTTGACGTACGAACCGGCTGTACGGACGGTCTGATGCCGACGTCGTGTCGAGGTAAACATGCGAGTAGATAGAATGCATAAGCAGTCGTTGTAGCGGGGTGTCAAGAGATCAGGAAAGAATTTGATCACTACGCGTCAGTTTCAAGTAAACAGTTGGGTGTCATAAAGAACGCAGTAGGGCTAGTAGACAACATGTTATTACCCTAAATAAACATACCATATACAGCACACCATGCAAAAGTAATATAGCAAGTAGGCAATATAAACTTAAATCATACCACCTAAAGTGTTGAGTCTTGCACGTGGAGCGAAGCGTCGTTGTGGATCGTTGAGCACTATACAGGTTATAGTCTGGTTTTATCAAAAAGTTTTTCCCTTTTTAAAACCAAGTTCACTATAACCAATGGCTCTGATACCAATCTGTCACACCCCCAAAATCCACCATGTGGAGCGTCACCGCTTGGAGGCGTGACATGACCAGGATCGAGCCACCAATCATATTGAACAAGCATGTAAGTAGTTTGTAAAATCCAACACAATACAATTGGTGTCTAAACAAAACATAGTTTGAGTTACAAGCGGAAGCATAAAGTTAAAAACCAAATCATAAGTTTAAACGTTTCAAATGTTTAGCATGGTACACAGTTGTCCATGTCCCACAACGACTCTTCCCACTCCGATGCAAGCTCCATAGATACCTAACGACCTGCAAGGCATGTAACAACGAGTCAACAACAAAGTTGAGTGAATTCACAGTTGGTTGTTTAGTTATAGTGTTCATGAATCATTTGTTTATTTCGTAAACCAAGTATCTTAGTTATCTGTATCGCGGTTTCCCAAACATGTGTGCGATGATTAGTGGCCGGATCGCGGTTTCCAAAACATGTGTGCGATGATTAATGGCCATATCGCGGTTTCCCAAACATGTGTGCGAAGATTAGTGGGGGCTTCCCATGTGTCGACTAGTCGTATTTGTACGTGCCCTTCTTGATCCAAGGACCGTAGCGAGTGTGGGTGTACGTAGGTTTTACGTACGTGCCCTCCAATCCGAGGACGGTGAAAAGTATGAGTGTACGTAGGTTTTACGTACGTGCCCTTTAAATCCGAGGACAGTAAAAAGTAGTTTAATAGTAATGATAGTACAAGTAGTTATTCAATCCCATTCCGAGTCCCAACCCCTGGGAATCCCCTGCCTTAGAAGGAGTGTGAACTCACCTCGGTTGCTCGATTTGACTCTCAAAAGTAGCTAATACTCAAGGTCGGTCAGTCATGTCCTAGTACGATTACCACTTAGTTTATTAGTGACTTCAAATAGAACACAAAGTTCCTACACGTATCTATAACACAACATGCATCGTTTTAACGGTTTATGCCCATATAACCTTCCCATCTATTCCCCACATAGACAAACATACAACATTGCACATAACACTTTTATTGACATATAACATGTTCTATCATTCTCGGATAACCTACTCGACATTTAGACACGCAAATCACTCCTTATGTCGTTTCAGCTTTATTAATCAAAACTGGACTGTTTTCGAGCATTTTAATAAAATAGTTAACCTTTTCCAAAAATTCTCAAATTTTTACAGGACGTCATATATAATCCAAAATTTATTGTGTAAAAATTTCGGATCTCAGTTCATTACCAATTTTATATAAAAATTCTTTTACTCGACTGCAATCAGATTTGGTACTTTCTGATTGCAGTTTTACGGAAAAATTCACTAAAAATCAATCGTAAGTCGGATCGTCGAAATTCCAGTTGGAGGGTCACGGGAACAACAGTGACCATCTTCAGTAAAAATCCCACGAGCCGATTCTGCTCGGGTTTTAAGTTTTGACTCCGACTACGACACACTTTTTCAGCACGAAAATTTCAGCTTGAGCTGCTGTCTTAAAATAATTCTTTAAAAATAGTAAACGACCTCGAAAAATTACGATTCTAGTTCCATTTGTTCATATATTCAAAATTACACAATTTAGACTCCAGAAATTCAATTTTTCGATTAAAAATGAACCAGTTACAGCCTGTTGAAGGGGCTGGAAAATCTCAATCAGCAAGCTGTTTTTATTGTAGAAGTTACTAAAAACGCATAAACAAAGACCCTAACCAAGTTTTATCAATTATTTAATGTTCAAACACCATGCATGCATTTACCAAACTCAAACCAACCAGATTTCAGCTTCAAACAAACTTTTTATGAAAGGTTTTTATGTAGAGTTTCAAGTTCATATATCTAGTGTTTTAGCTTGTGTGTGTCAAGAGCATTTAAACAAAACATAACAAGAACAAAATGGAACAAGGGTGTGAAGGGACATACCACTAGCACAAGGCTAGGATGGAAATCTTAGTGTAAGGATGATGGTTAGAAAAAGTATGGTGAAGTGACTAGAACAAGCTCTCTTGATGTTCCTTCAACCTTGCAACCTCCATAGGTCACCTTCAAGTTTTGAATGGCACTTGATGTTGGAGAAGATGAAGATGTTGGAAGGCGGTGGTGGGTTCGGTTATGGAGGTGACCGAAAATGAGAGAGAGAGTTGAGGGAGGTGGAGTGGTGAAGTGTAGAAGATGGTATGGAATGATTTTTGTAGGATATGTTCCATACTTTAGAGATTTCATCATATATTATGTCCAAGTAAACAAGCAAGATCAAAATAAAATATTCAAACAAATCTTGAAGGTATGGTGTGGTGATGGCGGCCGATTAGACTAGGGGGGGGGGTAAATT
Source organism: Helianthus tuberosus (assembly GCA_030545235.1). Classification (NCBI taxonomy): domain Eukaryota; kingdom Viridiplantae; phylum Streptophyta; class Magnoliopsida; order Asterales; family Asteraceae; genus Helianthus; species Helianthus tuberosus. Next base: position 184,964,047 of record CM060370.1, on the reverse strand, counting down.
GAAAAATTGTAACTAGATGGTTACTTATTAGTTAGAAACCAAGTGTATGTTTACTTGAGTTAGTTACTAGATATTTAGTGGGTGTTATGGTGAACGGGGATCACGACTAGCTCAAACAAATTTAATAATGTGTTTGACAAATATTTGGTGTCCCGGTTAATGTCTGGTTGTTCGGTCAGATACTGTTCCGTTAAGTCATTTAATTATTCCGTAAGGCGTCTTATATATATATTTTTGTAACGAACTTCATTCCTAACACATAGGAAAATATTCAGGACCATTTAGTCAAGTTTTTTTGCACAAGCCAAGTACGTTAACAAACACATGTAAGTATATCACAGTAATCAGAGAGCAGTTAAATGATTCAGCACAGTCATCAAGTACTTTAATTATCATTTAATAAGTTGTACGGAATACATGTAATTTTTGAGGGTTGTCACAGGGTTTGCTAGTTATCAACACTAGGTAAGTATAACCGACTCGTGACTGGGCCTTACCTGGGCCGAAGGCCCATATGGCGAATTACCAATGTTTCGTCGTGGTGTGGGTGGCGAAACACCATGTTTCATCGAGTGAGGGAGATGGCGAAAGTCATATGTTTCGTCATGCACGAATAATACACCAACATAGTTCAAAAGTTTATTATTTAACTATAATACAATACATCAAACATATATCAAACAGTTCACAAGTTTCACCGCAACGAATTATGAGAACACTTTGCGAAACGAGTAACGTGTCGAGGAAAGACCTTGGGAAGTCGGGTTGTCACAATTCTGGAATATGATTATAAGTTAAACATGCCCTAAATATCCTATAAATTGCTTAGAAATAGGCTTAGAGATGTTTGGTGCGCAAAAATAAACTTATTTGATCAACAGGGACTAAAAGTGTCAAAAAGTGCATAAGTTTGCATTTTCGTGCATATCTTACGTTCTGAACATACCCGGACATCCAAAAACTTATGTAATCATTAAAATATTTTCGTGATTGGAATGCTCAAATTCCATTCGTCGCGTAATTTAGATCGTTTTTCGTGTCCGTTCGTGTTTCGTCGTAATTAACCGAACAACGCAACCGTACTACCAAACGAACCGACATCCGAGATGTTTTTGAGCATATTTCATGTTACCTATACTTAAACTTCATTATTGAGCCTTGAAAATGGGTTAACGGGGTTTAAACGCGTCAAAAATGGCATAATTGTGTTGCAGGGACTGTTTTGGTCAAAAATCAGGCTAAGATAATGTAACCAAATCTTTGTTGAGAGGAATGATGCTTGAATTAATGAACAATGTTAAGGATAACTCGGAAATATATTGAACAAGTGACACAAGGATTTATACGAGGAAAAAGCCCTTGATCAAGAGTTGATCTCCGGCACAAAAAACCTCGGGTGATGGAAACTACCGATCACCAACTAAGATTAAACAAAAGAAGTTTACAACTCGGGATGATAACAAGCTTGTTACAAGGATCACTAGTGTGCAATGTGCAAAAAACGTATGAAATCGCCAAGTAGTGTTCGAGAGTTGATTGAGAGCTGTTGCGAGAGTGTGTGTATGCCAAAATTAGCTAAGTGTTCTATCTCAAGCTTGTTATCCCCATTTTAAATTAGAACTAACTATCTGCAATTTGTACAAGCTCCCCACGACCTCCATAACGTCCATAAGAGCCAAGCACGTGTGGAATATTGAGGGAATATGCTCCAGGAATTTCGGTGAGACTTGGTCCATGCCCTTGCTCCTGCAAAACAAGCTTACGTATAAGGTAGACAATTGTTAGTATAAGGATAACAATAAGGATCCTGAATCCTGATCCTGCAACACCTGCTGAGGATCCTTAATTCAAACAGAATTGAGGATCCATGATCCTGGCAGCACTTGAGGATCCGTGATGCTTAGGATTGGAAAATCCTCCCCTAACAATTGCCCCCAAAATATAAGGAGTAAAGTGTAAATTAGCGAGTTATATTTTCTTGATCTTATCCGCAACAAACTAACGGATATATAGTCGTTAGGATCGAACTATCCGTTGCAGATCCTACGTCACTTGAAGCGACATCCCTGCAAAATCATCATTATAAATTCAAGTTAGAGATAAGGATCCGGAAGCATTTAAATTCGTGCGTTTCACCCTTTAAATCCTTATTCGAAGATCAAACAGGTACTTCTCTCTCCTTTCTCTCATCATCTTCTTGCTCTGTTCCTTCTTTCTTCACCATCACCCATGACCAAGATGATGTTAAGATCTTCACTGGCTAAGGATCACCAAAAGGATAGTCCCCTAAAGAGCCAGGGAATCATCAAAGATTCTCCAAAGGAACGTTGTTGCTTTACTGATCCAGAGATAGACCGGATTCGTCGTTGCTTTCCGGCGAACACTGTTATCAAGCCTTTTGACCCTACCATCCTGAGTGATTTTGTTTCTGAAACTTGGGTTGCCTTTCCAGTCATCCCATTTCTGATAGGATACTCCTATCCTTTTCCTGCTTTTACCAATCTTTCTTCTCCCTTACCGGCATATCCTATATCCAGGCAATGCCTATGATGTGGAGGGTTTTATATACCCTTGAGAGGATCATTGAGCAGGAGGATATAGAGTTGGGAATGCCTGAACTTGCCGAACTGTACAACCTTGTGAGCCATGGTTCACACCGCTTTTTATTCAAACATAAACCCGGTGAACCTCATCCCATCCTGAAAACCACCAAGAATGACACCAACTAGAAGAAGCGTTTCTTCTTTGTCAGGAGGGATTCTATCCCGGATGGGAAGGATCTCCCCAGAAAATGTGCCATCCACGGTAGGATAGAGGATCCTTATAGAAGGATCATAGGATAACCTTGTTCCTGTAAGGATAACTGATCTTTTCTTGTTATTTTGCAGCTATTTCAGTCTCTCATCTCATTCCATCACCTGCAACAAAAGAGAGGATCGACGCCTTCTGGAATCTTGATCCTGAAACAAGATCATTCCAAGCAATCACCAAGGATTCTCAGGAAGTATCCTCAGGCTCAGTCACAATGTCAAGTAAGTATCCATGTTTGTATGTAATTAAATGTTTAAATGAAAATAAAACAAGAACACTTATCTGTTATTTTTGATTGACAGGCGCTGTAAAATCCTCAAAGTCAGCCACCCGCTTCAGTGTTAGTGATCTTAGCGTTGTGGCTCCTCGCTCCGGAAGAAAGAAAACTGCTGCTAGCCCGAGTGCCGTAGTCCCCAAGCCTGTTACCTCCAAGGGGGGAAAGAAGAGTAAGGCCACTGAAGCTGACAATCTCGAAGGCCTGCCCCTCATTCGCCATCAGTTCCAATAATACTTTGCTGAAGTAAGGATCACTGACTCTGCTTGATTATCCTGCCCACTTGAGGATCACGGATCCTAAACTCTTCCTTTTCTTTTTGGAGAAATTCGCCGAGATCGAAATATTGTTTGATGCTTATAACGAAGAAGCTGATCAGAAGCATTTGGAGTTCCAAAAGATCTTCCTTGCCAAGGATCAAACCATTTCCTCTCTCGAAAAGGAACTCAATCTGGCGAAGAAGCAGGTGCTCATGGCCCAGATAAATGCTGATCATGAGAAGAGTGAGCTGCTGGAGGATGCTAAAGTCTCTGCTGCCATCGCCATGTATAAGATCAAGCTGCAAATGGCCCAGGAGGCTGAGGATCCTGACTTTGACAGGACCACTTGGCACAAGGAGGGATGGAAGGCGAAGCTGGCTGAGCTAGAGGATGAAGAGGAGGAGGCTACTGAGGTCTTGGCGATTGAGGCAAGTGGCAGTGGAAAGGATCAGGCTGGTGGTTGTTAGGGGAGGATTTTCCAATGATCAGTGATCCTCATTTACTGTTGGGTTTAGTGATCCTCAATTCTGTCTGAACTAGTGATCCTCAGAAAGTATTGTAGGATCAGGATCATGGATCATCATCAGGATCCTTATACTAACGATTGTCTTCTTTGAATATGAAGTTGTTTTGCAGGAGTACGAGCTTGGACTTGGTCTTGGAGATATTCCTGGAGCATATTCCATATTTATTCCACACGTGCATAGCTGAAATGGACGTTATGGAGGTCGTGGAGGACTTGCACAAAATGCGGACAGATTGTTAGCTTAGATATTTTCCATTTTTAAAAGGGGATAGCGAGCTAAATTAGAACACTTGGCTATTTTTAGCTTAACACACACACTCGCAACTGCTCTCACCAGGTCTCTACAATTCACTTGGTGATTACATACTTTTTTTCACATTACACTATAGTGATCCTTGTAACTAGCTCGCTATCATCCGAAGTTGTAATACATTTCATGTTTAATCTGAGTTGGTGATCGGTAGTTTCCATCACCCGAGGTTTTTTATGCCGGGGATCATTCATTGATCAAGGACTTTTTCCTCGTATAAATCTTTGTGTCACTTGTTCATTACATTTCTGAGTGATCCTTCACATTGTTCATTGATTCAAGCATCACACCTCACAACAGAAAGTTTGGTTGCATTATCATCGCTTTATTTTTGACCAAAACAGTTTGGCGCCCACCGTGGGGCAATTGGTGCTTCGTTCTTGAGAAATTATTATTCTGGTGATCATTTCGGTTCGTTACAATCAAGCAAATGGCTTCCTCAGCAAAGAACACATCAAGCTCTATGTCGGCGATCAGTTCTTCACAAGGCGTTCCTCCTTTGCCTCCACCACCTTCTGGATCCCAGAAGAATGCTGAAAATGCTGCGAAGAAACAAACCCCCATTTTCCAAAAACCACCAACTTCTTCTGTTTCCACTAATCCTACTACTAATGACCTTTTTAATCTGATTTTGCAGATGAGGGATCGCATGCAAGAGCAGGACAAAACCAATGAACGGATCCTCCAAGAGATTGGTGATATCAAGAAACAGAAGAAATCAGTGGAGAATCATTCTCCTCTGATGCCAAGGTCATTGAATTTTGACACTCCAGTTGTAACTACCCTACAATCGGCAGTTCCGGGCATCCAGTATCAAACTGGTCCATCAGAAAGGCGTTATGGAACAGCAACTATGAGTCAGGCATTTGGCTCCCACTTCCAACCTCAAGGATCCTGCTCTCAGCCATCGGGATCCTCTTTTCAGCATCAGGGATCCTTCATCAGCTCAGGAGGATATTTAGGAATGTACCCGGTCCAAGGATCCTCCCAGGTCCAAGGATCCTCTCTAGTTCCAGGATGCTTTCAGGTTCAAGGATCATCGCAACCTCAAGGATCCAACATCTTTCAGGATCAAGGATTCCCAAGAAGTATGCAGCCCCCGAGCTCGGATGTTCATCAAGGAGACTACATACCAATGCAAACCATTGCTTCCTCTGGTCCTTCGATCATACCAGAGTCTCGTCAATATGGATTCACATCTGGAATTCCAAACACGAATCCTGCGGGAGGTAACACTTTTAATAATTCATATAACACTAACCATGGCTCTATGCAGGATACAAGTATCAATCAGGCTATGGCCAGGGAATTACAGAAGCTCAAGGACATGATATCCAGTGTACCAGGAGTGGTCAAACCCATTTCCTGAAATTGCAGATGGTAGCCATAGGATATCTCACTTTGCACCACCTATTTGTGATGCTGAGATACCCAAAAGGTTCCAGATACCATCTATGAAGCTATATGATGGTTCAACGGATCCAGAGGAGCATGTAGCTCAATACAGGGAGAGGATGGAGATCAATCCAATTCCTGAGAGGTTAAAAGAAGCATGTCTATGCAAGGGATTTGGATCCACACTCACATGATCTGCTCTTAAATGGCTGCTAAGTCTTCCCCCTTATTATATTACTTCATTTGCTAATCTAGTTAATTTGTTTAATAGTCAATTCTCTTATAGTAGAAAGTTTGAACGATTAACTAGTGATCTATATAGGGTAACACAAGGTCAAAATGAATCACTTAGAGATTACATCACTAAGTTTAGTAAAGAATCCTTAGATATTCCTAACTTGGATATTGCTACGGCTGTAGAAGCCTTTAAAATGGGATTGCTTAGGGATTCATTGTTCTATGATGATCTTGTTATGACCCCATGCAGGAATCTTGATGAAGTAAGAACCAGGGCCCTTAGGTTCATCTGTCTAGAGGATGACAAAAGGATCCAGGAGAGATTGACAGGATCCTCAAAACAGGAAAAGCAAGGATCCTACTTCAGGAACAACAAATCAAAATCCTATAACAAATCTGATAACTAGAATGTGCATGAAGTGGAACAAGAAGAGGATGATGAGAATTATCCTCCTATTTCTAAATATTGTTTTTCTGTTGATAACAATGAACTAATCCTTGCAATGCAGAATCTAGGTGAGAAAGCTAGGTGGCCGAGAAAGAGTGATAAACCAGCTGCTACAAAAGATAGGTCCAAGTGGTGTGCATATCATGAGGATTTCGGACATCTCACTGAAGAGTGCATTGCACTTAGAAAGGAAATTGGTTACTTGTTAAGCAAGGGGCATTTGAAAGAGCTTTTGGGATGAAAGAAGTCAAGGATCCAGGATCCTGAAAGGATCCCGGAAAAGGCTCCTGCTCCTCCAGCAGATGCACAAGTTATAAACTTCATATCCGGTGGATCAGACATTTGTGGTACTTCCTTTTCAGCAGCAAAAAGACATGCTAAGGAAACCAAGATGGATAATGGAGACAGACCCGTCCGGACCTCCGTTGTTACCCAGGATAAAGTCATAACCTTTTATGAGGATGATCGTGTTGATGTCCAGGATCCTCATCATGATGGTCTTGTAATTACATTGTTTATTTCTAACCACTTTGTTCGCAGGATCCTTATAGATGGAGGAAGCTCTGTGAACATCATTCAGCTTGATGTCCTCAAGAAGATGAATATCCCGGAGTCTGATATTATCCCAAGATCCTCAGTGCTTGTGGGATTCAGTGGAGAAACTAAGAATACATTGGGGGACTATTTTGGTCAAAAAATCTGATGAGGATAATGCAACCAAACTCTTTGTTACGGGGAATGATGCTTTAAATGTAGAACAATAATAAGGATCACTCTAGTGTAAATTGCACAAACAACACAAGGATTTATACGGGGAAAAAGCCCTTGATCAAGAGTTGATCTCCGGCACAAAAAACCCCGGGTGATGGAAACTACCGATCACCAAGCTCAAATAAATCAATAAATGTTTACAACTTCGGATAGCAACGAGCTAGGTACAAGGATCACTATGGTGAAATGTGTAAAAGTGTATGGAAATTGTTAAGTGTTTTCGAGAGCTTCAAGAGTGCAACTGTATGAGAGTGTGTGTAGCTGAAAATGGCTAAGTGTTCTAATTCTAGCTCGTCGCCCCTTTAAAAATAGAAGTTAACTACAATAACAAACTATCCGACTTTTGTGCCAAGCTCCCACGTTCTCCACAACGTCCATTTCCAGTCAAACGTGTGCGAAATACCCGTGGAATATTCCATAGTAACGTTGCCAAGACCAAGTCAAGCTTATTACTCCTGCGAAATAATACGAAACATAAACAAACAATCGTTAGTATGAGGATCCTTAGAGTGATCCATGATCCTGATCCTGAAGCTCTTCTGAGGATCACTATCTGTCACAGAAGTAAGGATCATTAATTAGGATAACAAGTAAGGATCACTAATTGTTAGAAAATCCTCCCCTAACAATTGCCCCCAAAATATAAGGAGTGATACGTTAAATGAGCGAATTATATTTTCTTGATCTTATCCGCAACTAACTATCGTAAATATAGTCGTTATTGTAGAACTATCCGTTGCAACCATGACGTCACAGAAGTGACAACCCTGCAAAATCATGATTATAAATAGAAGATAAAGATAGGATCGATATGCATTTAAATTCGAAGAAACTCCCTTTAAATTCTTGGTCGAAGATCTATCAGGTATCTCTTCTCTTATCTCTCCTTCTTTTACTCTGTTTTTCTTACTTTACCATCATCTCTTCAAGAATGATGCTCCGATCCTCCCCCGCCAAGGATCACCAGAAGGATAGTCCCTTGAAGAGTCAAAGGATCATCAAAGACTCAACACATGAGAGGTGTTGCTTTAATGATGCTCAAATAGACAAGATTCGTCACTGCTTTCCGACGAGTGCCTTTTTCAAACCCTTCGATCCTACTATTCTGTGCGACTATGTTTCAGAAACATGGGTTGCCTTTCCAGTTACTCCATTCGCCATAGGATACACCTATCCTTTCCCAGAATTTACACAATCCTTCTTTTCCCTTACCGGCATCTCTTACATCCAAGCCATGCCGATGATTTGGAGGGTTTTGTCCCTGGAGAGGATCATCGAACAGGAAGGCATTGATTTAGGAATGTCAGAGCTGACACAGATGTATGATATTACTACCTTTGGTTCTCATCGTTATTTGTTCAAACGAAAACCCGGCGGAGAATACCCCCTTCTTAAAGTCACCAAGAATGACACAAATTGGAAACGTCGCTTCTTCTTTGTCAGGAGGGATACCATTCCAAACGAAAAGGATCTACCAAGGACATGGTCCACCCATGGTAGGCCAGAGGATCCTGAGAAGGATCACCAGGTAGTCTTGTTTTTGTATAAGGATCACTAATTCCTTTTTGTCTTGTGTTATGCAGCTATTTCTGTCTCACACATCATCACAACACCTGTAACCAAGGATAGGCTTGCTGCTTTTTGGAAGCTTGATCCTGAAACAAGGACATTCAAGATAGACACCCAAGACTCACAAGAAGTATCTTCAGGTTCCATCACCATGTCAAGTAAGTATCCTGCCTTTTGCATAGTTTGAATATTAAAATAAATAATTAAATTGAAATAGGATAAGGATACTTATCTTGCTTTAAATGTGTAGGTGCCGGAAAATCTGCCAAGCCTGTATCCCAGTTCAACACGGCTGACCTTGATGTTGTTCGATCCAGGAAGAAGAGGGCCACTACCAGTCCTAGCATCTCCATTCCCTAGGCACCCACTAAAAGAAAGGGTGGCAAGAAGAGGAAAACTTCTGACACTGAGGACCTTCAAGGCCTACCACTGATCCGCCACCAGTTCCTTGAATACTTCAATGAGGTAAGGATCACCAATTCTGCCTAGGTATCCTACTCGTATGAGGATCACCTGATCTTGAACTGCTTTGTCCTTTTCTTTGCAGAAATTTGATGAGATTGAAGATTACGTGGGGAGTGTTGAGGAGCTAGTTAAGAAGATTGCTGACCTCCAACAGGTTGCCATGCTCAAGGATCTTAAGATCGCTGACCTTGAAAAAGCCCTTAAAGATGCCAAGACTCAAACAACTAAAATCCTGATCGACATTGACTATGAGAAGCATGATCTCATAGAAAACGCAAAGGTCTCTGCTGCCATCACAATGTATCAGACAAAATTAAAGATGGCCCAGGAAGCTCAAGATCCTAACTTCGACAGAAGCAGCTGGGATGTTGAGGGCTGGAAAGCAAGGTTGGCTGATCTTGAGGATGATGAGGAGGATGAGGAGGTTTTGGCGATCGAGGCTGGAGTTAGTGGGAAGGATCTGGTGAAGGATACCGCAGCTGGAGGGGAAGAGGATGCAGCAAAGGTGTAGGCTGCACAATTGGGCGATGATGGACATTCTTAGACGCAGCCGGAGCCCAATTTTTAAATTTGGTAGTAGTTTTTTTGTGGTTGTGATGTTGAACAATTTGATGGTGTGTACTTGAACAATAGTTTTTAGGATTAAGGATCATGTATGATCCTTTGGACAATAGGTAGGATTGCAATTGGTGGAGGGATCCTCTGTTTGGGGGATGAAGCCATTGTGATCCTGCCGCCTTTATATTCCTGCACTACTTTTGAACCTATTATCATGGACACCCTTTACCTACCCCAGCGGATGGGCCACGTTTTGCTGGTAGATGCTCGGGGTAGGTAATTTTGACAACCTTTTAAGGGCTAGTCTTTTGTTAATAAATAAAACCTTAGTTTTTTGTCGCTTATCTTGTGTTGTTTTCCTTTTTGTCTCTTTAACTCTCAATTGTTTTGATGTACATTTATTGAATAAGCAATTTTGAATAAGTCAGATTGAAAATGTTTAGGACATGATCCACGATCAAATATCCTATAGTTAAAGAATCCCAAAAAGCAATATATTTTAAGGATCACAAGTCTAGTTGTCAAATTTTAAGGGTTATTCAAATAAATAATGAATAGAATTAAAATTAGTTAAGGATCATACCTGAGGATCCAAGTTAGGATCCTAACCATAATAAGGATAACTATAAGATAAACCTTAGAGAGAAGTAAGGACCAAGGATCCCTAGTTGCTTATCTTCAAGGACCTTAAATAGATCATAACTTGGGACTAAGCCAATATAAGATAAGAGTTAGCAACTGGGGACAAGCCCAAGGATAACTGGGGACAAGCCCAAGGATCGTATGTAAACTGGAGTATGGCCCTAACTGGCGACTATCCAAACTTAGTGACACGAAAATGTCAAAACCTTAGCTAACGTGAAAACGTTAGAAACCTTAGGAACGGATGTATGGTACGTCTACCATTATACGTAGGATCCTACATATAGCCAGTACAATGGAATTATCAGCCCCTAAAGCGAGTACTGGTCCCACTGCCTTGAACTATACCAGGATCATCATGCGCTACAGGCGGAACTGGGGTCAAGCCCAAATAACTGGGGTTAAACCCAAAGGACGGATTGCTTCTGCAGATAACCAATACTTTGCTAAGGATTCCTGAACTTTCAAAACTTAAAATCACGTGAGAGATGGATAAAGGATACATGACCTTTATCCTTATATGAGAAAATAAAGAAATGAAATAGTTCAAGATTAGGATATTACCAAAGTAAGGATCACAGATACTTTAAGGATCCTTTAAGGATATCCCTAACGTAAGGTCGTCTGTGCTATGAGGATCCTGCTCACATGAAATATTTCTTCAAGTGGACAGCATTCCAAGCTCTTGGTAGCAAATCACCTTCCATGGTTAGCAATCTATATGCCCCCTTTCCTGATTCAGCTTCAATCAAATAAGGGCCTTCCCATTTTGGAGCCAATTTTCCATCAGCAGGATTGGTGGTATTCTGAAATGCTTTCCTTAATACCATATCTCCAACTTGAAACTTCCTGATCCTGACATTTTTGTTGTAAGCACCAGCCATTCTTTGTTGATAACTGGCCATCCTTATCCTAGCCATATCCCTGATTTCTTTAATAGTATCCAGGTCTTGAGCCAAGTTCTCATCATTTTCTTCAGGATCACGAGTACTTGTTCTAGCAGTTGGAACCACCATTTCTGTTGGGATCACTGATTCTGCCCCAAATACCAAAGAGAATGGCGTTTGACCAGTAGCATTCTTAGGGGTTGTCCTATCAGCCCAAAGCACATAAGGTAGTTCTTCTACCCATTTTCCTTTCTTGGATCCAAGCTTCTTCTTCAAATTATTGATGATGATCTTGTTGGATGATTCTGCTTGACCATTAGCTTGTGGGTGGACTGGTGTTGATGTTATCATCTTAATCCCCCAACTGTCACAAAAGTTAGTGGTTCTGCCCCCAATAAATTGAGAACCATTATCACATATAATTTCAGAAGGAATTCCAAATCTAGTTATAATATTTCTTTTAATGAAGGATATAACTTCCTTTTCTCTGACTTGGGCAAAAGCTTCAGCCTCTATTAACTTGGAGAAGTAATCAGTCATAGCAAGCATGAATACTTTTCCACCAGGTGCCTTAGGGAGCTTACCAACTATATCCATACCCCATCTCATAAATGGCCAAGAGGAGGATATAGGATGCAATAATTCAGCTGGTTGATGAAGGATATTGTTGTGTCTCTGACAAGGATCACATCTCTTAGCATACTCCACAGCATCTCTTTTCATGGTTGGCCAGTAGTATCCTGTCCTCAAGATCCTTGAGAATAATGCCCTGCCCCCAGTGTGGTTTCCACAATCTCCTTCATGGAAGTCTTTTAAAACTTCTTGGATTTCAGGACCCTCAATGCATCTCAAGTATGGTCCTGCAAGAGATCGTCTATACAACATATTATTTAAAATTGTGAATTGAGATACCTTAATTTTGAAAGCCCTAGGGTTTTCTCCTGTAGGAATCTCTCCATGTTGTAACTATCTCATGATTGGTGAGATCCATGATCCTGATCCTGAATGGGATTGAGTATCCTCACTAGGGATAATTGCAGAATCTTGCCCTATCTCCATGGCCGCATGATCCTCGATGGCCGGGGTCAGGATATGGATAATAGGGATCTTGATATCCTCCGGGATCTTCAAAGATGATCCTAAGTTAGCCAATGCATCAGCTTCTGTATTTTCTTCCCTTGGTACCTGTGTCAAACTAAAGGAAACAAAAGAGAGTGCCAATTCTTTGACTATCTCTAAATATTTGGTTAGCTTTTCACCTTTAACAGCATAGGATCTTTTAAAGTGGTTTGTAATTAATAATGAATCTACATGTACCTCAAGATACCTGATCCCCATATGCTTAGCAATTTGCAAACCAGCAATTAAGGCTTCATATTCAGCCTCATTGTTAGTGGTTTGGAACTCACAAGCTATAGAGTGGGGTATTATGTCCCCCTGTGGCAATTTTAGTAGTATTCCAAGCCCTGTGCCTTTAACATTTGAGGATCCATCAGTATAGAGTATCCAAGGATCCTTGGTCTCCTCTAGTTGCTGGACTTCTAACTCAGCTTCTTTTTGTAAATCACTACTGAAATCAGCCACAAAGTCAGCTAATGCTTGGGATTTGATGGCTGTCCTAGGCTCATATCTTATATCATAGGCACTAAGCTTCACTGCCCACTTAGCCATTCTTCCTGACATCTCTGGTTTCCTGAGGACATTCTTAATTGGAAAATTAGTTTTAACAACAATAACATGAGTTTCAAAATAATGTCTCAACTTAGTAGATGCCATAATTAATGCAAGAATAAGCTTTTCAAGGTGTGAATACCTGGATTCAGCATCATGTAAACTTTTACTTACATAATAGACAGGATGTTGTGTACCTTCATGATCCTTAACAAGGACCGCACTTACTGCTTTTGAGGATACCGCAAGATACAAGGATAGCACATCGCCTTTTTCTGGTTTCATCAAGGCCGGGGCTGAGGATAGATAATCTTTGAGAGCTCTTAAGGCATTCTCATGCTTCTCAGTCCACTCAAATTTCTTGTTCTTCCTTATGATATCATAGAATTCTTTGCACTTCTCTGAGGATTTGGATATGAATCTGTTCAAAGCTGCTATCCTGCCTGTTAGCCTTTGAACATCCTTAGCATTGGCTGGAGATTTGATGTTCACTATTGCTTTGATTTGTTCCGGGCTAGCTTCAATGCCTCTCTTTGTCACCATATACCCTAAGAATTTACATGCTTTAACACCAAAGTGACATTTTGAAGGATTAAGCTTCATATTATATTTATCAAGGATATTGAATGCTTCCTCCAAGTCTCTTAGGTGATCCTCAGCCTTTATTGATTTTACCACCATATCGTCTATGTAAACCTCCATAGTTTATCCAATCTGATCCTTGAACATCATATTCACCAGCCTTTGATATGTTGCACCTGCATTTCTTAATCCGAACGGCATAGCAATATAGCAATATATACCGGTTGGAGTCATGAAGGTTGTATCCTCTTGATCGGATGGTTCTATTTGGATTTGTTGAAATCCAGATGAAGCATCCATAAAAGTTAACAGTTCATGACCCGCAGTTGCATCCACCATGGAGTCAATGTGGGGTAATGGGAAAGGATCCTTGGGACATGCCTTATTTAAATCTGTAAAATCGACACATACCCTCCACTTTCCGTTTTTCTTTTGAACAACAACCACATTTACCAACCATCTTGGATACTTGACCTCTCTAATCATACCTGCCCGGAGCAATTTCTCTACCTCTTCCTGGATAATGGCATTTCTTTCCGGTGCGAACTTTCTTCTCCTTTGATGGATTAGTTTGAAGGACCTATCAATGCCAAGTTTGTGAGTGATTACATCTTTAGATATGCCTGTCATGTCTTCATGTTTCCATGCAAAGGTAGTCTTTCTCCTTTTGAGGAAGGATATGAGGTTTTCCCGAGGATCACGAGGATCCATGAGGATTTCTATCACATCCTGCTCTCTTGCCTCCAAGACATCCCTTGGAGGATACTTTGATTGCTATTGCTCCCTTGACTTCGAGGCTGGTTTCATCGATGAAGTATAGAAATTCTTAGCCTCCTGCTGATCACTATCAATCTTGACTATTCCCCAAGGACTAGGGAGCTTCACACATTGATGGTAAGTTGATGGGACTGCCTTCATATCGTGTATCCAGGGCCTGCCAAGGATAACATTACAACAAGATAAACAGTCAATAACACAAAACTTTTGATAAGAATGTAGGCCTTCGATGTATATTGGGAGCTTAATGTCCCCCAGGGTATTCTTAGTTTCGCCACTAAATCCCACGAGCACGGAGGATCTTGGTATGATATCTGTTTCAGGGATACCCATCTTCTTTAGAACATCAAGCTGGATAATGTTCACTGAGCTTCCTCCGTCTATAAGGATCCTGTGGACAAAATGGTTAGAAATGAAAAGAGTAATAACTAAACCATCGTGATGAGGATCCTGGATATCAACACGATCATCCTCATCAAAGGTTATGACTTTTCCTTCGGAGACACTTGATGTCCGAACGGGTCTTTCTCTATTGTCCATTTTAGTTTCCTTTGCATCCCTCTTAGCTGCTGAGAAGGATGTGCCGCAAATGTCTGATCCTCCAGAAATAAAGTTTATTACTTGTGCATCTGCTGGAGGGGCTGGAGCCTTCTCAGGGATCCTTTCAGGATCCTGAGTCCTTGACTTTTTTCTTCCCAACAATTCTTTCAGATGCCCCTTGCTCAACAAGTATCCAATTTCCTTTCTTAGTGCAATGCATTCTTCTGTGAGATGCCCAAAATCTTCATGGTATGCACACCACTTTGATTTATCTTTGGTTGCAGCTGGTCTGTCATTTTTTCTGGGCCATCTGGCTTTATCACCTAGATTCTGCATCGCAAGGATTAGTTCATTGTTATCAACAGAAAAACAATATTCAGAAATTGGAGGATAATCTTCATCATCCTCTTCCTGATCAACAGCATGCACGTTCTGGTTATCAGATCTGTTATAGGATCTGAACTTGTTGTTCTTGAACGAGGATCCTTGCTTATCTTGCTTTGAGGATCCTGCTAATCTCTCCTGGATCCTTTTGTCATCCTCTAGCCGGATGAACCTAAGTGCCCGGGTTCTTACCTCATCTAGGTTCCTGCATGGTGTCATAACAAGATCATCATAGAACAATGAATCCCTAAGCAATCCCATCTTAAAGGCCTCAACAGCCGTGGCTATATCCAAGTTGGGAATGTCTAAGGATTCTTTACTGAATTTGGTAATGTAATCTCTTAATGATTCATTATGACCCTGGGTTATCCTATATAGATCACTAGTTAATCGTTCGAATTTTCTACTACAAGAAAACTGATTATTAAATAGGTTAACTAGATTAGCAAATGAGGTAATAGAGTAGGGGGAAGACTTAGCAGCCATTTGAGAGCTGATCCAGTAAGAGTGGATCCGAATCCCTTGCACAGGCATGCTTCCTTTAACCTTTCTGGGATGGGTTTGACCCCATCCTCTCCCTGTATTGTGTTATGTGTTCTTCAGGATCCGTCGAACCATCATAAAGCTTCATGGTTGGCACATGGAACCTCTTGGGTATCTCAGCATCACAGATTGGTGGTGCAAAACAAGATATCTTGTGGCTCCCATCTGCAATCTCTGGGATAGGTTTGACCACTCCTGGAACACTTGATATCATATCCTTCAACTTTTGCAATTCTCTGGCCATGGCATGATTGATACCTGGATCCTGCACAAGGCCATGGTTAGTAGTATAAGAATTATTAAAAGTGTTACCTCCCATTGGATTCAAATTAGGAAGAATGGATGTTAATCCATATTGTTGGGGCTCTGGAATGATCGAAGGACCGGTAGAAGCATTGGTCTGCATTGGAATAAAATCTCCCTGATGGATATCTAAACTTCCTGTTTGCAAACTCCTCAAGGATCCTGGCATCTGGAAGGATCCATGAAACTGGGAGGATCCTGGAACAAAGGAGGATCCTTGAACCTGGGATGATCCTGGAACAATGGAGGATCCTTGAACCTGGGATGACCCTGGAACCTGGGATGATCCTGGAACAAAGGAGGATCCTTGAATCTGCTGCGCTCTTGAGTATCCTCCTGAATTCATGAAGGATCCCATATGCTGAGGATAGGATCCTGCTGGCTGGAAGTATGGACCTAATGCCTGGGTCACTGTTGTTGTTCCGTAGTGCACCCCTTTTGGTCCACCCACATATTGAACATCTGGAGCCACTGATGGCTGAGAAGTAATCACCGGAGTATCAAAATTCAAAGATCTGGGCATCAGTGGAGAATGATCCTCTGCCGTTTTCTTTTGTTTCTTGAGATCTCCAACTTCTTTGAGAATACTTTCATTAGTCTTATCCTGTTGCTGTATGTGATCCTTCATCTGCAAAATTAAAGTAAACATGTCACTAGTAGTGGGCGTGTAAGAAGCAGAAGAAGTTGGGGGTTTGGAGAAAATGGGAGTTGGTTTCTTCTCGGCATTTTTCTGAGGTCCATAAGGTGGTGGAGGCAAAGGTGGAATGCCCTGAGATGAATTGACCGCAGACATTGCAGTAGAGGTATTCTTCAATGATGAAGCCATGTATTTGTATACAATGAACCGGAACGACCACGGTGGGCGCCAAACTGTTTTGGTCAAAAAATATGATGAGGATAATGCAACCAAACTATTTGTTACGGGGAATGATGCTTTAAATGTAGAACAATAATAAGGATCACTCTAGTGTAAATTGCACAAACAACACAAGGATTTATACGGGGAAAAATCCCTTGATCAAGAGTTGATCTCCGGCACAAAAAACCCCGGGTGATGGAAACTACCGATCACCAAGCTCAAATAAATCAATAAATGTTTACAACTTCGGATAGCAACGAGCTAGGTACAAGGATCACTATGGTGAAATGTGTAAAAGTGTATGGAAATTGTTAAGTGTTTTCGAGAGCTTCAAGAGTGCAACTGTATGAGAGTGTGTGTAGCTGAAAATGGCTAAGTGTTCTAATTCTAGCTCGTCGCCCCTTTAAAAATAGAAGTTAACTACAATAACAAACTATCCGACTTTTGTGCCAAGCTCCCACGTTCTCCACAACGTCCATTTCCAGTCAAACGTGTGCGAAATACCCGTGGAATATTCCATAGTAACGTTGCCAAGACCAAGTCAAGCTTATTACTCCTGCGAAATAATACGAAACATAAACAAACAATCGTTAGTATGAGGATCCTTAGAGTGATCCATGATCCTGATCCTGAAGCTCTTCTGAGGATCACTATCTGTCACAGAAGTAAGGATCATTAATTAGGATAACAAGTAAGGATCACTAATTGTTAGAAAATCCTCCCCTAACAGGGACATCAAACTCCCAATCTATATTGAAGGATTTGCATTCTTATCAAAAATTTTGTGTTATAGATTGTTTATCTTGTTGCAATGTTATCCTTGGCAGGCCATGGATACATGATATGATGGCAGTTCCATCCACCTATCATCAGTGTGTAAAGCTTCCAAGTCCGTGGGGAGTGGTGAAAATTGAGAGTGATCAACAAGAGGCTAAGAATTGTTATACATCATCAATGAAGCCAGCCTCAAGACCAAGGGAGCAATAGCAATTAAAGTATCCTTCAAGAGATGTCTTGGAGGCAAGAGAGCAGGATGTAAAAGAAATCATCATGGATCCTCATGATCCTGAATCCATAGTCTTCATAGGATCAGGGATCCTTAGCAGCATTGAGCAGGATCTAGTATCCTTCCTTAAGAGGAGGAAATCCACCTTTGCCTGGAAACATGAAGACATGACAGGTATATCTAAGGATATAATTACTCATAAGCTTGGCATTGACAGGTCATTCAAGCCTATACATCAAAAGAGGAGGCAGTTTGCACCTGAAGAAAATGTTGAAAACTTGGTTCAAGACTTGGATACTATAGAAGAACTCAAGGATTTGGCAAGGATAAGGATGGCCAGTTATCAACAAAGGATGGCTGGAGCTTACAACAAAAATGTCAGGATAAGGAAATTCCAAGTTGGTGATATGGTATTAAGGAAAGCATTTCAGAATACCACCAATCCTTCTAATGGAAAGTTGGCACCAAAATGGGAAGGCCCTTACTTGATTGAAGCTGAGGCAGGAAAGGGGGCATATAGATTGCTAACAATGGAAGGTGATTTGCTACCAAGAGCTTGGAATGTTGTCCACTTGAAGAAATATTTCATGTGACAAGGATCCATGATCCTTACCTGACAAGTATCCTTGAAGGATCCTCACAGGACAGATGATCCTCATTTTGGTAATATTCTAATCTCAAACTATTTCATTCTTTAATTATCTTATATAAGGATAAGGATCCTGCATTCTTTATCCTCCCTTCACTTGATTCTGAGTTTTCAAGGTTCAGGTATCCTTGACAAAGGATTGAGTATCCATAGAAGTATCCAGTTATTTGGGCTTGACCCCAGCTATTTGGGCTTGACCCCAGTTTGGGCCTGTCCCCAGTTTCGCCAGTAGCGCACGGTGATCCTGGTATAGTTCATGGCAATGGGACCAGTACTCGCTTTAGGGGCTGACAATTTCATTGTACTGGCTATATTCAGGATCCTATGTATAATGGTAGACGTACCATACATCCGTTCCTAAGGTTTCTAACGTTTTCACGTTAGCTAAGGTTTTAGCATTTTCGTGTCACTAAGTTTGGATAGTCGCCAGTAGGGGCCATACTCCAGTTTACACACGATCCTTTGGGCTTGTCCCCAGTTATCCTTTGGGCTTGTCCCCAGTTATCCTTTGTGCTTGTCCCCAGTTATCCTTTGGGCTTGTCCCCAGTTGCTAACTTTTATCTTATATTGGCTTAGTCCCAAGTTGTATCCTATTTCAGGTTTATGAAGCTAAACGACCAAGGATCCTTGATCCTTACCTTTTACTAAGGTTTGTCTTTTGGTTATCCTGATTATAAGTGTTAAAGGTTAGGATCCTAACTTGGATTCTCAGGTATGATCCTTAACTATTTTGATTTTATTCATTACTCATTTGAGTGACCCTTATCCTTTGACAACTGAACTTATGATCCTTAAACTATATTACTTTTCAGAACTTGTCAACTATAGGATATGTGATCCTTGATCATATCCTAAACTTTTTGAGGATATTTATTAAATTTTTTCTTTACTTGATAAGTTTAGACAAAATGAATATCCCAATAATTGAAAAGTAAAATACTAACAAGGATAACCACACGGGAGATAGCCAAAAAGTTAAAGTTATTTTATTCACAAAACGTTAAACCCTTTAAGGTTGTCAAAATTGCCAACCCACGTTTCTACCAGCAAAACATGGCCCGTCCACATGGGTTGGCAAAGGGTGTCCATTGTTTACGGGTCTTTCTAGTGCAGGAAATAAAAGATGGAAGGATAACGAGTGGCTTCATCCTCCAAACAGAGGATCCATCCACCACCCATTATCCTGCCTATTGTTCAAGGATCCATGATCCTTCATCCTAGAAACTATTGTCTAAAGTTATTACAACCCCAAGATTGTCTCAAAACACCATAACCAAAATAAAACTACCAAATTCTAAAAAAATGGGCTCCGGCTACGTCTAGAAATGTCCTTCATCGCCCATTCCTGCAGCCTACACCTTTGCTGCATCATCATCACCCTCACCATCTCCTTCAGCTCCAGCATCATCCACCTGATCCTTGACTCCACTGCCGCAAGCCTCGATTGCTAAGACTTCTTCTTCATCGTCCAGCTCAGCTAACCTTGCCTTCCAGCCCTCTACGTCCCAGCTGCTTTTGTCAAAGTCAGGATCCAGAGCTTCTTGGGCCATCTGCAACTGGGTTTTGTACATAGCAATGGCAACAGAGACTTTGGCATCATTGGTGATATCATTCTTCTCTTGGTCAGCAGTGATGTGAGCCAGGACAAGCTCCCTCTTCACCAGATTGACATCATTTTCAAGGGAGGCAATCTTCTTATCCTTGGCCAGCATCATCTTTTGGAGGTCCAAACACTTTTGCTAAACCTCTTCAACATTGCCTACGTAGTCCTCGATTTCAGCAAATTTCTGCAAAAAGACAATGTGAAGTTCAGGATCACATGATCCTCAAGTGCGTAGGATAACTAAGCTAAGTCAGTGATCCTTACATCAGCAAAGTATTCAAGGAACTGGTGGCGGATTAGAGGCAGGCCTTCTAGATTATCAGCCTCAGAGGCTTTCCTCTTCTTTCCCTTGGAAGCAGTAGGCTTGGGGATGGTAGTACTTGGACTAGCAACAGCCTTCTTCCTCCCAGATCTGGGACCAACAGTGGTGAGATCGGTGACACTGAAACGGGTAGCAGACTTCGATGATTTTCCAGCACCTACACATTCAAAAACAGATAAGTATCCTTATTTCATTTTAATTTAAGCATTTGATTACATATAAACATGGATACTTACTTGACATTGTGACAGAACCTGAGGATACCTCTTGAGAATCCTAGGTGTTTGCTTTAAATGATCTTATTTCAGGATCGAGCCTCCGAAAAGCAGCAAGCCTTTCCTTCGTTGCAGGTGTTGAAATAAGGTGTGCGACAGTGATAGCTGCAAAATAGAAGCAAAAGGATGTTAGTGATCCTCAGCAGAAACAAGGTCATCTGGTGATCCTTCTAAGGATCCTCTACCCTACCATGGGTGGTCCATTTTCTAGGCAGATCCTTTCCATCAGGGAGAGAGTCTCTTCTGACAAAGAAGAATCTCCGTTTCCAGTTGGTGTCATTCTTAGTGGCTTTGAAGATGGGGTGTTCTTCACCAGGTTTATGTTTGAGTAGATATCGGTAGGATCCATGGCGGACAGATTGTTAGCTTAGATATTTTCCATTTTTAAAAGGGGATAGCGAGCTAAATTAGAACACTTGGCTATTTTTAGCTTAACACACACACTCGCAACTGCTCTCACCAGCTCCCTACAATTCACTTGGCGATTACATACTTTTTTGCACATTACACTATAGTGATCCTTGTAACTAGCTCGCTATCATCCGAAGTTGTAATACATTTCATGTTTAATCTGAGTTTGTGATCGGTAGTTTCCATCACCCGAGGTTTTTTATGCCGGAGATCATTCATTGATCAAGGGCTTTTTCCTCGTATAAATCTTTGTGTCACTTGTTCATTACATTTCTGAGTGATCCTTCACATTGTTCATTGATTCAAGCATCACACGTCACAACAGAAAGTTTGGTTGCATTATCATCGCTTGATTTTTGACCAAAACAGTGGTGATGATGCTGGTGGTGATGCAGCCAAGGTGTGAGCTGCTGAAATGGAAGATGATGGATATTTCTAGACGCGGCCGAAACCCATTTTTTAGGATTTGGTAGTGGTTTTTTGGTTATGGTGTTTTTTATGAACAATTGTTGGTCTGTAATAACTAAACAATAGCTATTAGGGTTGAGGATCATGGATCCTTTGAACAATAGGTAGGATAATAGGTGGTGGAGGGATCCTCTGTTTGGGGGATGAAATCACTTGTTATCCTGCCGTCTTTTATTTCCAACACTTTCAAGACCCGTTAACAATGGACACCCTTTGCCAACCCAACTGGACGGGCCACTTATTGCTGGTAGAAATTTGGGTTGGCAATTTTGACAACCTTAAAAGGGTTTAACTTTTGTGAATAAATAAAACTTTAACTTTTTGGCTATTTCCCGTGTTGTTATCCTTGTGAATTCTTTATTTTTCTATTGTTGTTATTCATTTTCTTTGAATTTGTAAGTAAAGAATAAAGGTTTAGTAAATCACGTTTAAAAGTTTTTAGGATATGATCAAGGATCAAATATCCTATAGTCGATAAATTCAGAAAAGTTATGCAACTTAAGGATCATTAGTTCTGTTGTCAAAGGATAAGGGTCACTTATATGAATAATGAATAAAATCAAAGTGATTAAGGATCATACCTGAGAATCCAAGTTAGGATCCTAAACCTTTAACATTTACAATAAGGATAACCATAAAACAAACCTTAGTAAAGGGTAAGGATCAAGGATCCTTAGCTGTTTAGCTTCAAAGACCTAAAACAGAGCATAACTTGGGACTAAGCCAATATAAGAGAAGAGTTAGTAACTGGGGACAAGCCCAACAATTCTGGGGACAAGCCCAATATACTGGGGACAAGCCCAAAGGATAACTGGGGACAAGCCCAAAGGATAACTGGGGACAAGCCCAAAGGATAACTGGGGACAAGCCCAAAGGATCTTGTGTAAACTGGAGTATGGCCCTCACTAGCGATTATCCAAACTTAGTGACATGAAAATGCCAAAACCTTAGCTAACGTGAAAACGTTAGAAACCTTAGGAACGGATGTATGGTACGTCTACCATTATACGTAGGATCCCGGATACAGCCAGTATAATGAAATTGTCAGCCCCTAAAGCGAGTACTGGTCCCATTTCCATGAACTATACCAGGATCATCGTGCGCTACTGGCGATACTGGGGACAGGCCCAAAAACTGGGGAGAAGCCCAAACAACTGGGGTCAAGCCCAAATAAGTGGGGTCAAGCCCAAATAACTTGGGCCAAGCCCAAATAACTGGATACTTCTGTGGATACTCAATTCCTTTGTTAAGGATATCAAAACCTTCTGCAAAACTCAGAATCAAGTGAAAGGAGGATAAAGGATCTAGGATCCTTATCCTTGTATATAGGATAATTAAAGAATGAAATAGTTTGAGATTAGATCATTACCAAAATCAGGATCTTCTGTCCTGTAAGGATCCTTCGAGGATACTTGTTAGCTAAGGATCATGGATCCTTATTACATGAAGTATTTCTTCAAGTGGACAGCATTCCAAGCTCTTGGTAGCAAATCACCTTCCATTGTTAGCAAACGATATGCCCCCTTTCCTGCCTCAGCTTCAATCAAATAGGGGCCTTCCCACTTTGGTGCTAACTTTCCATCAGCAGGATTGGTGGTATTCTGAAATGCTTTCCTTAATACCATATCACCAACTTGGAATTTCCTGATCCTGACATTTTTGTCGTAGGCTCCAGCCATCCTTTGTTGATAACTGGCTATCCTTATCCTTGCCAAATCCCTGAGTTCTTCTATAGTATCCAAGTCTTGAACCAAGTTTTCAGCATTTTCTTCAGGATCACGAATGCTTGTTCTTGCAGTAGGAACCACCATCTCTGTAGGGATCACTGATTCTGTTCCAAATACCAAAGAGAATGGAGTTTGGCCAGTAGCATTCTTGGGAGTTGTCCTATCAGCCCAAAGTACATAAGGTAGTTCTTCTGCCCATTTTCCTTTCTTGGATCCAAGCTTCTTCTTCAAATTGTTGATGATGATCTTCTTGGATGATTCTGCATGGCCATTAGCTTGTGGGTGGACTGGTGTTGATGTTATCATCTTAATCCCCCAGCTGTCACAAAAGTTAGTAGTTCTATTCCCAATAAATTGGGATCCATTATCACAAATAATTTCAAAAGGGATACCAAATCTAGTAATAATATTTCTTTTGATAAAGGATATCACTTCTTTTTCTCTGACTTGAGCAAAGGCTTCAACCTCTATCCACTTGGAGAAGTAATCAGTCATAGCAAGCATGAACACTTTTCCACCAGGTGCCTTGGGAAGTTTACCAACTATATCCATTCCCCATCTCATAAATGGCCAAGAAGAGGATATAGGATGCAAAAGCTCTGCTGGTTGATGAAGGATATTACTATGCCTCTGACAAGGATCACACTTCTTGGCATATTCCACAGCATCCTTCTTCATAGTAGGCTAATAGTATCTTGTCCACAGGATCCTTGAGAATAATGCCCTGCCCCCAGTGTGGTTTCCACAATCTCCTTCATGAAAATCCTTTAGGACTTCTTGGATTTCAGGATCCTCAATGCATCTTAGATGTGGTCCTGCAAGAGATCGTTTATATAATACGTTATTCAATATTGTAAACTGAGATACCTTAATTTTGAAAGCCCTGGGGTTTTTTCCTGTAGGAATCTCTCCATGTTGGATATATCTTTTGATTGGAAGGATCCATGATCCAGAATGAGAATGTGTATTATCACTAGGGATGATTGCAGAATCCTCTCCTATCTCCATAGCTATATGATCCTCAATAGCAGGGGTTAGGATATGGATAATAGGGATCTTGATATCCTCTGGAATCTTCAAGGATGATCCTAGATTGGCCAATGCATCAGCCTTTGCATTCTCTTCTCTGGGTACCTGTGTCAAAAAGCTATGGAGTGGGGTATTATGTCCCCCTATGGAGATTTTAGTAGTATTCCAAGTCCTGTTCCTTTGACATTGGAGTCTCCATCAGTGAAGAGTATCCAAGGATCCTTATTTTCATCTACCTGTTGGACTTCTAACTCAGCTTCCTTTTGCAAGTCACTACTAAAATCTGCCACAAAGTCAGCTAAGGCTTGGGATTTGATGGCAGTCCTTAGTTCATATCTTATATCATAAGCACTAAGTTTCACTGCCCACATAGCCATCCTTCCTGACATTTCAGGTTTCCTGAGAACATTCTTAATTGGAAAATTAGTCTTAACAATAATGGCATGAGTTTCAAAATAATGTCTTAATTTAGTAGATTCCATAATTAGTGCAAGGATAAGTTTTTCTAAATGTGAATACCTGGATTCAGCATCAAGCAAACTCTTACTTACATAATAGACAGGATGTTGTGTACCTTCGTGATCCTTAACAAGGACCGCACTTACTGCTTTAGAGGATACCGCCAAATACAAGGATAACATATCCCCTTTTTCTGGTTTCATCAAGGCAGGGGCTGAGGATAGGTAATCCTTAAGAGCTTTGAGAGCATTTTCATGCTTTTCAGTCCACTCAAATTTCTTGTTCTTCCTCAAAATGTCATAGAATTCCTTGCATTTTTCTGAGGATTTGGATATGAACATGTTCAAGGCTGCGATCCTGCATGTTAACCTTTACACATCCTTGGCATTGGCAGGAGATTTGATATTTACAATAGCCTTAATTTGCTCTGGACTTGCTTCAATGCCTCTTTTTGTCACCATATAGCCTAGGAATTTACCTGCTTTAACACCAAAGTGACACTAGGAAGGATTTAGTTTCATATTAAATTTATCAAGGATATTGAATGCTTCCTCCAGGTCTCTAAGGTGATCCTCAGCTTTCTTGGACTTAACCACCATGTCATCTATATAGACTTCCATAGCGTGTCCAATTTGTTCTTTGAACATGATATTGACTAGCCTTTGATAAGTAGCACCTGCATTCCTTAGTCCAAATGGCATAGCAATATAACAATATATACCAGTTGGGGTCATAAAGGTTGTATCCTCTTGATCAGATGGTTCCATCTGAATTTGTTGAAATCCAGATGAAGCATCCATAAAAGTCAACAACTCATGGCCCGCGGTAGCATCCACCATGGAGTCAATGTGGGGTAATGGGAAAGGATCCTTGGGACATGCCTTGTTTAAATCAGTAAAATCGACACATACCCTCCACTTTCCATTTTTCTTTTGAACAACAACCACATTGGCTAACCACCTTGGATACTTAACCTCTCTTATCATACCTTCCTGAAGTAGTTTATCTACCTCTTCCTGGATAATAGCATTCCTTTCAGGTGCAAACTTCCTCCTCTTCTGATGTATAGGCTTGAATGACCTGTTAATGCCAAGCTTATGAGTAATTATATCTTTAGATATACCTGTCATGTCCTCATGCTTCCAGGCAAAGGTAGTTTTCCTCCTCTTAAGGAAGGATACTAGATCCTGTTCAATGTTGCTGAGGATCCCTGATCCTATGAAGACTATGGATTCAGGATCATGAGGATCCATAAGGATTTCTTTCACATCTTGTTATCTTGCCTCCAAGACATCTCTTGAAGGATGCTTTAATTGCTATTGCTCCCTTGGTCTTGAAGCTGGCTTCATTGATGACGTGTAGCAATTTGTTGATCACTCTCAATTTTCACCACTCCCCACGGACTAGGATGCTTTACACATTGATGATAGGTAGATGGGACTGCCTTCATGTCATGTATCCATGGCCTGCCAAGGATAACATTACAACAAGACAAGCAATCAATAACAAAATTTTTTTGATAAGAATGAAGTCCTTCAATATAGATGGGGAGTTTGATGTCCCCCAATGTATTCTTGGTCTCTCCGCTGAATCCCACAAGAACTGAGGATCTTGGGACAATATCTGATTCAGGGATGTTCATTTTCTTGAGGACATCAACCTGAATGATGTTTACTGAGCTTCCTCCATCTATCAGGATCCTGCGAATAAAATGGTTAGAAATGAATAGAGTAATAATAAGACCATCATGATGAGGATCCTGAACATCGACACGATCATCCTCATCAAAAGTTATAATTTTATCCTTGGTAACAGTGGAGGTCCGGATGGGTCTGTCTCCATTATCCATCTTGGTTTCCTTGGCATGTCTTTTGGCTGCTGAAAAGGAAGTACCACAAATGTCTGATCCACCGGATATGAAGTTTATAACTTGTGCGTCTGCTGGAGGAGCAGGAGCCTTTTCTGGGATCCTTTCAGGATCCTGGATCCTTGACTTCTTTCGTCCCAAAAGCTCCTTCAAATGCCCCTTGCTTAACAAGTAACCAATTTCTTTTCTAAGTGCAAAACACTCTTCTGTGAGATATCCGAAATCCTCATGATATGCACACCATTTGGACTTGTCTTTTGTTGCGGCTGGTTTATCACTTTTCCTTGGCCATCTTGCTTTCTCACCTAGATTCTGCATTGCAAGAATTAGTTCATTGTTATCAACAGAAAAACAGTATTCAGAAATGGGTGGATAATCCTCATCATCCTCTTCCTGCTCTACTGCATGCACGTTCTGGTTGTCAGACTTGTTGTAGGACTTAAACTTGTTATTCTTGAAGTAGGATCCTTGCTTTTCTTGTTTTGAGGATCCTGCCAATCTCTCCTGGATCCTTTTATCATCCTCTAATCGGATAAATCTAAGGGCCCTGGTTGTTACTTCATCAAGATTCCTGCATGGGGTCATAACAAGATCATCATAGAATAATGAATCCCTAAGCAAACCCATTTTAAAGGCTTCTACAGCCGTAGCTATATCTAGATTAGGAATGTCTAAGGATTCTTTACTAAACTTAGTGATATAATCTCTAAGTGATTCATTTTGACCTTGTGTTACCCTATATAAATCACTAGTTAATCGTTCAAATTTTCTGCTACACGAGAATTGGCTATTAAACAGGTTAACTAGATTAGCAAATGAAGTAATAGAGTAAGGGGGAAGACTTAGCAGCCATTTAAGAGCTGATCCGGTAAGTGTGGATCCGAAACCCTTGCTTAGTCATGCTTCCTTTAACCTCTCAGGAATTGGATTGATCTCCATCCTCTCCCTGTATTGTGCTACATGCTCCTCTGGATCCGTTGAACCATCATATAGCTTCATAGTTGGTATTTGAAACCTTTTGGGTATCTCAGCATCACAAATAGGTGGTGTAAAACGAGATATCCTATGGCACCCATCTGCAATTTCAGGAATGGGTTTAACCACTCCTGGAACGCTGGATATCATATCCTTAAGCTTCTGTAACTCCCTAGCCATAGCTTGATTAATACTTGTATCCTGCATAGAGGCATGGTTAGTGTTATAAGAATTATTGAAAGTGTTACCTCCCAGAGGATTCAAGTTAGGAATTGCAGATATGAATCCATATTGACGGGATTCTGGTATGATTGAAGGACCAGAAGAGGCAATGGTCTGCATTGGAATGAAGTCTCCTTGATGAACATCTGTGCTTGGGGGTTGTACACTTCTCAAGAATCCTTGATCCTGAAAGATGTTGGATCCCTGTAGCTGGGAGGATCCTTGAGGCTGAGAGGATCCTTGAACTTGAAAGGATCCCTGAGGTTGAGAGGATCCTTGAACTTGAAATAAGGATCCTTGAACCTGAGAAGATCCTTGAACCATGGAGGATCCTTGAACCCTAGAGGATCCTTGAACCTGAGAGGATCCTTGTACTGTGTGCATTCCCAAATATCCTCCTGAGCTGACGAAGGATCCCTGATGCTGAAAAGAGGATCTCGAAGGCTGAAAACAAGATCCTTGAGGCTGGAAGTGAGAACCAAAAGCCTGACTCACAGTTGTTGCTCCATAACGCCTTCCCAACGGTTCAGTTTGGAACTGGATGTCTAAGGCTGCAGATTGCTGGGCAGTTATAGTTGGAGTGTCGAAATCCAGTGACCTTGGTATCAGAGGAGAGTGATCCTCCCCTGATCTCTTCTGTTTCTTTATGTCACTGATCTCCCGGAGGATCCTTTCGTTGGTTTTGTCCTGCTCTTGTATGTGATCCCTCATCTGCAAAGTCAAAGTAAAAAGATCACTGGTAGTGGGATTAGAAGAAAAAGAAGAAGTTGGTGGTTTTGGAAAAATGGGGCTTTGTCTCTTTGCAGCATTTTCAGCATTCTTCTGGGATCCAGAAGGTGGTGGAGGCAAAGGTGGAACGCCCTGTGAAGAACTCATTGTCGGCATTGAACTTGAAGTGCTCTTTGCTGAAGAAGCCATCTGCTTGGTTGTAATGAACCGAAATGATCACAAAAACAAGAGTTTCTTAGGAATGAAGCACCAATTACCCCACGGTGGGCGCCAAACTATTTTTGTCAAAAATCAGGCTAAGATAATGTAACCAAATCTTTGTTGTGAGGAATGATGCTTGAATAAATGAACAATGTTAATGAACAAGTGACACAAGGATTTTTACGAGGAGAAAGCCCTTGATCAAGAGTTGATCTCCGGCACAAAAAACCTCGGGTGATGGAAACTACCGATCACCAACTAAGATTAAACAAAAGAAGTTTACAACTCGGGATGATAACAAGCTTGTTACAAGGATCACTAGTGTGCAATGTGCAAAAAACGTATGAAATCGCCAAGTAGTGTTCGAGAGTTGATTGAGAGCTGTTGCGACAGTGTGTGTATGCCAAAATTAGCTAAGTGTTCTATCTCAAGATTGTTATCCCCATTTTAAATTAGAAATAACTAAACAACTAACTATCCGTAATTTGTGCAAGCTCCCCACGACCTCCATAACGTCCATAAGAGCCAAGCACATGTGGAATATTGAGGGAATATGCACCAGGAATTTCGGTGAGACTTGGTCCATGCCCTTGCTCCTGCAAAACAAGCTTACGTACAAGGTAGACAATTGTTAGTTTAAGGATAACAATAAGGATCCTAAATCCTGATCCTGCAACACCTGCTGAGGATCCTTAATTCAAACAGAATTGAGGATCCATGATCCTGATAGCACTTGAGGATCCGTGATCCTTAGGATTGGAAAATCCTCCCCTAACAGGGACCAAAACTGTCAATAATTGAAAGTTTCTGGACCTGGTACATGGTGGCGTCGCGCCACAGCCTAATGGCTATGTGGTGGCGGCACGCCACCACCCCATCTGGGCAAAATATCATGTTTAGCAACAGCAGGTCCATTTTCAGCAAATAACTTGAAGTTTAGGGTCCTTTTTGTAACATTTGTAATACCGTATGATGGTTTTTGGGCACCCCTAGTATTCCCAAACCTTGTGCCCACATGTACGGTCCAGATTAAAGCTCAATTATTGAGGAATGATCCTAACGGTTCTTCAAACTCTATATAAACCCACTTGATCTTCATTCATTCCTCACATTTGCTCTCAAATTCTTCTCTAAGTTGAAGCTCTCACCTTGTGAAGCTTCATACCTGAGAATTTTGAGATCAAATCTTCATAGCTTGGACCTTTTGTAAGTTTCCTTCATGCTTGTTCATGTATTTCAAGCATGAAAGTCAAATAGTGTTTAACTTTCTGCTTTGACCTCGTTTTGGTAAACATGAAGTTCGTTTGAACTTCACAACGTGAGCGTAATCATGAAGGTCATAGTCCCTTGTGACTATACCTACTGATTACCATGTTGTTTAGGCGTAGTGACGAGTCATAGTTTCAGTCAAAATGCTTATTCATGCGTATTTTGCAACCAAACTATTCTTGGATATCAAAACCCTTTGTTTTGATATCAAACTTGTTTTCTAACTTCGTTAAACATGTTTTAACATGATTAACTCGTCACTTTAGGTTTAGTGCTTATATAGGGTCGTAAGATAAGCGGTCTAGACAACCGCTTAGGATCCGACCAAACACATTTTGTGACCATAGTTGTATAGGGAATAACCTTCCGAGGTTATACGTTATGGTCACTTCGTTTAGTTAGTTGTATGGTAGGTAATTATATGCCTTAGGAAAAATGACCAAAATGCCCTTTTTACACCAAATTTCATTCTAAGCATATGTAACATAAATTTTGACATCAAACTGATTAGGCAACATTTTTAAACGTGTTAAGGCATATAATACTTGTCATAGGACTAGTTAGGCGGTCCGAACGCGTTTTACGCGAACGACGCATTAAAGTAGCGTAAGCTACCTAAACGGGTCGTAAGCACTTAGGATAGTTTCCGTTTTAGAATATAGGCTTTGTTAAACCATATTACATGAGTTCTTACACTCATTTGGTTTACGAAACCTCATTCTATCCGATCCTCCGATTTAGGTCCGTTTATTAACATAGTTACCTATATTAGGTGCCGTTTGATTTCCGTGATCTTTCTTGCTTTGCTTGGTTGTTATCCAAAGACTATTGAGCAATCTCAAGTGAGTACATAGTCCCCTCTTTTACTGTTTTTCAAACATTTTGGGGTGTGACAGAAGAGTTGGTATCGGAGCTCATGGTTATAGGGAATTAGGTTATTAGTAATGCTTTGACCTAGTCTATAACCTTCCTAGGACCCTAACACAAGATTCTTGTGTTTAGATCTTAAAACAATACCGTCACCTATCCTTAGGCGAAAACCACAACCAGAACATAAATTCCTAATCCGCTTTGAAAACCAATCATCTGTTCTAGGATGGTTTATTATAAGGTTTTGAACCTTCAAAGTTTTCAAAATCTCATCAAAGTTGGGTCTTATAATGTGAACACGTGTAATCTGGAAAGGTGGATGCTTGTACTCTGAGTTTTCTGTCAAAGCCTAGAGTGTTCGTACAAATCCACATAATCGGACCAGTCACTCTTACCTGAGAACTCTTGGGGTGAGTGTCCACTTATAGGCTAAAGCATGTCTTCGCGATACATTAATATGACCCGCTTACTTTGATTAGTCATCATCTCATTTGTTTGCCTTAGGTAACAAACAAATGATCCCAATTTTTATACGTTGTCATTCTGTTTTGATTATCCGATAACATTTCACTTGTTTCCTCCTATGTCTTCCATTTCCTTTAGAATGTCTCTTCATCGCAGCAACACTCAAATGTCCGAGCAGGCTACCAAATTTGCCCAGCGAATAGGCGAAGTAATCCTGAAGACTGTTGAACTAGCTGTTGCCATGTCTCGTCTCAATGATGAAGCCACTCAAGAATCACCAAAGGAAACAAAAGCCAAGCCTTCACCAAAATCAAAGAAGCATAAAGCTTCAAAAAAATCCTCCAGCCGTTGCACCAAAACAGGCAGGACCTAGCCAGGTGGCAACACCACCAGGCAAGAAGCTGTACTTGGGAACTGCTCCTTGGTGCAATCAATGCAACCTTTACCATCCGAATCAGTTACCATGTCGCAAATGTACCTACTGTGGACGATGGGGACATGTGGTTTACATGTGCCGCTTTGCTATCCAAGACAAAGCTGTTGCAGATCCTACTGCTGCTCGAGCACCATACGAAGGAACAACCCCTGTGTAATCAGTGTAACTTCCATCACCATGCCAGTGTCAAATGTTGAAAATGTTTCAACTGTGGACTTTTTGGTCATACGGCAAGAGTTTGTCGTTCAATCACTGTGCTAAACCTAGCTTTTCAGAATCCTGTTCAACTTCAAGCAGATCCAGCACAAGCTCGTTTCCCGTCTGGTACTTGGTACAACTACGGTGAGACGGGTTATTTCAAGAACCAATGTCCAAAGGTTATCAATGCAAATCTGACCCACGGATGAGCATTTGGCTGATTTGAAGATGTTGTTGTTTGGATAAATTGTATCTGTTGCTTTTATTTCTTTGTTTTTCCTGAACTCTGGAACAATGTGTTTAGTTTATAAATAAATCGTTGTTCGCAATTTTGATGTACAAGTGCAGTTATATGTGTGTATGGCATTCCCCTATGATACCTACATCAAGGAACTATGTTCTTTACAAACTACTCATGTAGTTCTCCTATTCTAGTAATTGCTCATGATTTCTTCAAAAATTTTAAATGCTCGTTTCATTCTAAGAAACGAAGTACAGAATATAAGTGACATTTTGAGTAATCACTTTAAATCCTTGGTTAGATAACTAAGGGTAATTTTTTTTATGATTCCATACCCATATCATTACATTCTGGTTTTCATAAACAACATACATAGTATAGGTTTTCAAAACAACTTTCATGATTTCAAAATATTTCATATAGTTTGAAAACAATTTTAAACACAGTATATTTACTTAATATATCAAATGCATGATTTCAAAAAGCATTATCCATGTTTCCAAAAACCTTATACATAATTTCAAAAATTCATCTCGCATGATTTTAAAACATTTTATAAACATATTTACCTAATACATCTACTATATAATTTCAAAAGTATTACTTAAGGTTTCAAAAACATTTTTGAAGAACCCCATGCATAGTTTTCGAAAAACATTCTGCTCATATGATTGACTTATCATACGTAGTACCCAACCTCCAAACTCTGCTTCATATGTCGCATTGACATATCTAGCACCTCAACTTCATGAGCATTTTACCTTATGTTTTGACTTAAGCACGTCTAGTTCAAGGGTTCGAAGCATCTCCCGCTATTCGAATTCTAAAAATCCATATGTGATCTTTTTACCTTCACAATTAGATTCTTGTGGATGATTATCACTCAAATCGGAGTCCTTAATTGAATTCTTTGTATGCCTTAATACGTACATTATGATTCGATAAGGACAAGACGAATTCCTATTAAGATCTTCCTATCTTTATAGTTAGATTCTTGAGAATGTTTAAAGTACCAAATGACATCCACGGATTGGATTCCTGGTGTACTTTGAATATTCGTGTGCACAGTTAACAAACAAATTAACAAAATGATAACAAATTGAAGATCAAGTTAAACAATTTTGTGATTATGTGTTATGTGTTTTCTTTTGTGTTTTTTTTTGTTATCCAAATCCTCGTAGAATCTTCCATATCTTCATGTGAGAGATTCACAGTAGGATATCCAAAGGTACTACCTTAAATCCTAAACGGGCTTCTACGAAATAGTTAAGACCCTTGGATTTATATAGTACCATTCCATGATTCAAAGAGACCCCTTGAGTGGTCTAGTCAAAAAGATTGATTCAGAATCTGGTTAAGAATGGCATGTGATGATATAGCTGAACAGACTCCTTGGTAGTCTATTTGAAGAGATCATTTATTGATTTAATTAAAGGGACCCTATGGTGGTCTAGTCACAATCATCACAGGTTCGTTCATTATTTTCTTCCTCTACACATTATAAGATACACTGTGTGGACTATGCGAGGAATTACGTAATTATGGATGCATACATAATTATGAAATTCAGTGCACGGAAACCACAGTAAGATCTATCATGTGTAAGAACCTATAGTGGCAAAAATAACGAAATGTGAACAATGTAATGGAGGTACGGTGGACGCACCAATGGCGCTTCATATACTTGTATATAAGTGCCCCTCTTATATTGCAAGCATGATGTTATTTAAAGTTACTAGAGGTTCAGAACTCTAACCAGTGTTGTTTTATCTTTTCGACTTCATGTTTCAAGCTCTCACAAGTTTCCTCTAAATAAATTTCGGGAAGAAATTTCCTGAAGTAGGGGAGACTGTGGCACCTGTGCCTCCATGGCCATCAAATAGATACCAAATCAATGAAATATTGTATTTCATACTTGGGATTTGTATAAATATGTGTATCATTTGCACATATCAATTCTTGTTCGATTTCGAGCTCTAAATCGCTTTCTGGGAAGTCATACGCGAACTGATGCGTGGTTTAACGCGACAAACACTCCGGAATAGTGACATGGGCTAAACATACCTTAAATAACCTTTACGTAACTTAGAAATAAGTTTTGAAGGGTTTGGTGTGTCGAAATCAAGTTTATTCGCTTACAGGGACTAATTTCGACAAACTGCAAAAGTATGCCGATTCATACTGTAACGAGCATTCCGGAATATGATCATAAGTTAAAAATGCCCTAAATATCCTTTAAATAGCTTAGAAATAGGTTTAGAGGTGTTTGGTGCGCAAAAATAAACTTATTTGATCAACAGGGACTAGAAGCGTTAAAAAGTGCATAAGTTTGCATTTTCGCGCATATCTTACATTCTGAACATACACGGACATCCAAAAATTTATGTAATCATTAAAATATTTTATTTTAGTAATTGGAATGCTCAAATTCCATTCGTCGCGTAATTTGGATCGTTTTTCGTGTCCGTTCGTGTTTCGTCGTAATTAACTGAACAACGCAATCGTACGACCAAACTAACCGACATCCGAGATTTTTTGAGCATATTTCATGTTCCCTATACTTAAACTTCATTATTGAGCCTTGAAAATGGGTTAACGGGGTTTAAACGCGTCGAAAATGGCATAATTGTGTTGCAGGGACCAAAACTGTCAATATTCGAAAGTTTCTGGACCTGGTACATGGTGGCGTCGCGCCACAGCCTAATGGCTATGTGGTGGTGGCACCCCATCTGGGCAGAATATCATTTTTAGCAACAGCAGGTCCATTTTCAGCAATTAACTTGAAGTTTAGGGTCCTTTTTGTAACATTTGCAATACCGTATGATGGTTTTTGGGCACCCCTAGTATTACAACACCTGGTGCCCACATGTACGGTCCAGATTGAAGCTCAATTATCGAGGAACGATCCTAACGGTTCTTCAAACTCTATATAAACCCACTTGATCTTCATTCATTCCTCACATTTGCTCTCAAATTCTTCTCTAAGTTGAAGCTCTCACCTTGTGAAGCTTCATACCTGAGAATTTTGAGATCAAATCTTCATAGCTTGGACCTTTTGTAAGTTTCCTTCATGTTTGTTCATGTATTTCAAGCATGAAAGTCAAACAGTGTTTGACTTTCTGCTTTGACCTCGTTTTGGTCAACACGAAGTTCGTTTGAACTTCGCAACATGAGCGTAATCACGAAGGTCATAGTCCCTTGTGACTATACCTACTGATTACCACATTGTTTAGGCGTAGTGACGAGTCATAGTTTCGGTCAAAATGCGTATTCATGCGTATTTTGCAACCAAACTATTCTTGGGTATCAAAACCCTTTGTTTTTATATTAAACTTGTTTTCTAACTTCGTTAAACATGTTTTAACATGTTTAACTCGTCACTTTAGGTTTAGTGTTTATATAGGGTCGTAAGATAAGCGGTCTAAACAACCGCTTAGACTTCCGAACCCGACCCATTTGGTCGATCATTAGGATCCGACCAAACACATTTTGTGACCATAGTTGTATAGGGAATAACCTTCCGAGGTTATACCTTATGGTCACATCATTTAGTTAGTTGTATGATAGGTAATTATATGCCTTAGGAAAAATGACCAAAATGCTCTTTTTACGCCAAATTTCATTCTAAGCATATGTAACATAAATTTTGACATCTAAACTGAGTAGGCAACATTTTTAAACATGTTAAGGCATATAATACTTGTCATAGGACTAGTTAGGCGGTCCGAACGCCTTTTACGCTAACGACGCGTTAAAGTAGCGTAAGCTACCTAAACGGGTTGTAATGGGTCGTAAGCACTTAGGATAGGTTCCGTTTTAGAATATAGGCTTTGTTAAACCATATTACATGAGTTCTTACACTCGTTTGGTTTACGAAACCTCATTCTATCCTATCCTCCGATTTAGGTCCGTTTATTAACATAGTTACCTATATTAGGTGCCGTTTAATTTCCGTGATCTTTCTTGCTTTGCTTGGTTGTTATCCAAAAACTATTGAGCAATCTCAAGTGAGTACATAGTCCCTTTTTTTACTGTTTTTCAAACATTTTGGGTTGTGACAATACAGACCATCATTGTTCAAAACATCATCAAAAAACTATAAAACCATAAAAAATGGGCTCCGACCACGTCTAGAAATTTCCATCATCGCCCATTTGTGCAACCTAGACCTTCGATGCATCCTCCACCTTCTTCTCACCACCTTGACCACTTTCTTCAGCCGATGCATCCTCAGGGTCCTTCGCTTCGCTGCTACCACCTTCAAGAGCCAGCACCTCCTCAGGTTCATCTTCGTCCCCAAGCTCCACAAGCCTTTGCTTCCAAGCCTCCACGTCCCAGCCGGACCTATCAAAGGCAGGATCAGCAGCCTCCTTAGCCATCTGGAGTTTGATCTTCAGCATCACGACAACAGTAAAGTGTTTGGCCCCTTCCATGACCTCAATCCTCTCTCTTTGGGCTGTCATTTCAGCAACAAGAAGCTCCTTTCGCAGTGCCTTCTGCTCGTTCTCCAGCTGGGAGATCTTTTTATCCTTGGCAACTGTAATGGCCTGGAGGTCAAGGCATTTTTGTTCAGCTTCAGACACATGTTGGTCAATGAGGATCTGGACTTCAGCGAATTTCTGCAATAGAAGATTTGAGTATTCAGGATCCTATATCCTCAAAAGAAAGGAGAATTTTAGGATATGAAATCCTTACCTCGGAGACATATTCTTGAACCTGGTGTTCCATCAGAGGCAGGCCTTCAGCAGGTTCAGCAGTCTTCTTCCTTTTGTTTCCTTTACCCATGGTGCTGACTCCTTTGGTCTCAAGGATGCTTTGGCTTGCAGCCAGCTCCTTCTTGAGAGACCTAGGGGAGGCATATTCCTGGATGTCAGTCACACTGAACCTTGAAGCAGACTTGGAAGATTTGGCAGCACCTACAAAAACAATTTACAGATAAGTATTCATACCTCATACTCATTTAAACATTTATTTACACATAAATATGGATACTTACTTGACATTGTGTAGGAACCGGAAGAGATCTCTTGAGAATCTTTTACTTTCGCTTGAAATGTTCTTGTACTAGGGTCAAGCTTCCAGAAAGCAGCAATCCTCTCTCTTGTGACAGGAGATTCTTGGATACTAGAGAATGAAATAGCTGCACAACAAAAACAAAAAGAAGGATCAGTTATCCTTAGCAGAAAAGAAGAATCCTAGCATGGTCCTGGTCCAAGGATCCCATCTCCTACCCTGGGTGATCCATTTCTTGGGTAGATGATTCCCATTTGGGATGGAGTCCTTTCTTACAAAGAAGAACTGGTTCCTCCAGTTGGAATCGTTCTTAGTGGTTTTCAGAATTGGATGTGCTTGACCAGGTTTATGTTTAAAAAGAAAACGATGAGAACCATGGCTAACAAGATTATACAACTGGCTCAACTCAGATAAGCCTATATCAATCCCTTCCTGTTCAATAATATTTTCAAGTGTGTATAAAACCCTCCACACCATCGGCATAGCCTGGACGTAGCACAAACATGTGAGTGTGAAAAAGCTTTGGGTTAGGAAAGGGAAAGGATATGTGAAGCCAATCTGGAAAGGGCCTGCAGGAAAAGTGACACAGACATCAGAAACGCAATTACTCTTCATCGAAGAGTCAAAGGGTCTAAAAATGGTTCCTTCCGGAAAGCAATGACGTAACCGGTCAATCTCAGGATCGGTGAAGCGACAGAGTTCCATTGAAGGATTTTTAGTTATGCCCTGACTCTTCGAAGGGCTCTCTTTTTTGGGATCCTTAGCACAGGAGGATCGGAGATTCAACTTGGCCATGGGTTAAATGAAGAACAGAGCACCGGAACGAAGAAGATTCAGAGAGAAGGAAAGGAGAGATACCTGATGAAGTCTTCGAATGAGGATTTAAAGGGGAAGGGTCTCAAATTTAAATGCAATTTTCATCCTTATCTCTAACCCTATTTATAATGATGATTGTTGCAGGAAGTCATGTCACTGATGTCAGCATCGCAACGGCTATATCTCTTAGCAACGGCTAGTCCGAATAAAATTGAAACATGACTATTAAATCGGATATCAACTAGTCATGTTTGGGGGCAATTGTTAGAGATAGAATTTCACAACTTATGGATCACGGATCCTCAAATGCAGCTTGGATCAAAGATCCGCAGTTCAGTTTGAATTAAGGATCCTCAGAAGATGTTGCAGGACTAAGGATCCAGGATTCTCATTATTATCCTAACACGAACAGTTGTTTCCATCATTTTTGAACTTGTTTTACAGGTGTATTCGAATAGGACTTGGTCCAACCGAGATTCTAGGGGAATATGCTTAGTGATTCTGCACGTGCATGAACTCTTCGAGCGTTATGGTGATCGTGGGGGACTTGCATCTTTTATGGATAGTTAGTTAGGCTAGATATTTCTATTTTAAATGGGGATACAAGCTTGATTTAGACATGATTATTAGCAACACAACTGCACTACACTCGAGCTCTCAAGAACTCTCTGCGATTACACACTTTTGCATACTAGTGATCCTTGTACCAAGCTTGATATCATCCCGATTTGTAAACCTTGTTTATTTAATATAGTTGGTGATCGGTAGTTTCCATCACCCGAGGTTTTTTTATGCCAGAGATCATTCATTGATCAAGGGCTTTTTCCTCGTATAAATCCTTGTGTTCACCACTCATTTCATTCATTCATTGTTCATATATTTGATCATTTAACTAAGCATCACACCTCACAAAATCAGATTTGGTTGCATTATCCTTGTGTTATTTTTGACCAAAATGATTACTAGAATTTATTATAATAAAATCTCGCCTAAAATACGCGCCAAAAAACATCCTATATAAACAACGTCTCAGACCTTCCATTGAACACACCAAAAACAAACGCCATATTTTACTAAATACCATTCAATTTATAAACGCCAAAATATTCAAAAACCACATATTCCAAACGACGTTTCTTTGACATTCAGTTTTGTTCTCGGTAAAGTTTCACTCAATGTGATGGACAAAATCCTTAACTGAGGATATTGTTCATATCATTAACGCCTAAAAGAAGTGTATGCCCCAATAAAAAGTGAACTCACCGGAATCTTAGAAGTTCTAGCCACCGCATGTCGCCGTCACTGGAGTGAGGTTATGTTGGATCTGAGTTTGGTTTTGATTGTATTTTACGTTTGAAATTAAGATGGAAATGAATGAGTTGTGCAGCGGAATTAAGATGGAAACAAACTTTGAATACAATCAAAAGAGAGTAATGCTTTGATCAAACATTTTTCACAATGAACCGAAAGATTGAATTTATTTCAATTACGATTACAATTGCAATGATTGAATACAAACTCCCCCTCAGCCAGAGCTCAGTGTTTGTTCGTGCAGAGAAGACGATGTTGCAAAGAGCTAATAGAACAGTACAGAGCACTGTTCTATTTATAGGCACTAGCAAACCACTGAGCATCTAAGCTGACGTCACCATGAAAGTGACATCTAACCTCCTAACAAACTCTAACCCCCGATCTATACAAACACTGCTATACTAACTACTGCTTATTACATTACATTACATTACATAAAGACAGAATAAACAACTGCTGCATCCCTCCACCGCTGTGAACCCAACAGTACTTGTCCGGATCAGCAGTGCTTGACTCAAGGCAGTAGATTGAACAACAGAGCTTTAGTCTTTCATCAGGTCTTCACTTGAGCAGCAGTTTGATGGTCAGTAGCTTGTACGATCAGTAGATAGGAGGTCAGCAGATGTTGAAACCACTTTCAAGGAGAGAGACTTGTATGTAACATCTGCTTATTCTGGATCCACTGCTCTGATCCAGTTTTGGCTTTAATTATCTGTTCCTCTGCTAGGGTTCAATCCCAACAATCTCCCCCTGGAACAGATAATGCTAAAACTCTTCATTATTGTGGAACTTTATTGCCTCATTAACAGTTCCCTTATTTGCCCTTTAAGTTGTAGCTCAAAGGTTAAGGCATCTGTGTCATCATCATCCCTGCTAAGTGGAAGATCAAGGAGATCCTGCAAATCTTCAAGACTTAGGCTAAGTGCTTGTTCCCTTGATATTTTCTTCACTTCTCCATC
Source organism: Helianthus tuberosus (assembly GCA_030545235.1). NCBI lineage: Eukaryota > Viridiplantae > Streptophyta > Magnoliopsida > Asterales > Asteraceae > Helianthus > Helianthus tuberosus. Next base: position 184,923,714 of record CM060370.1, on the reverse strand, counting down.
AGACCTGAACATAGTCAGTACATAGGTCTGTTTGTCAGTTTCCCACTTTAGTACTTTTGAGCCTGGTGGGTTTCTTGGGAGATTTTTATTTGATGAGGAGTTTGGAGATGCAGGCCTATTCATGACTGGCTGAGCAGTACTTGCAGATTGTTCCAACTCAAGATCTTCCTTCATCATTAATCTAATTCCCTCTTTTACAACAGCATTTCCAGCTTTTAGATCTTGAATTGTTTCAGTACCTGACTGGTTTTGACTCCTTCTTTTGTAGATGGCAGCACCAGCTGTAGCAGTGGTTCTTTTGATTTGCAGCTTTGGTGGTCTTTTTGAGACCTCTTCTTTGGAGTAGTCAGGCTTTCTAGGAACTGTTGGGTCTTTCTTTCTAAGTTCCTCCAACTTTTTGTAGGTAGCCCTGACGCTATCTTCTCCCCACTTTGTCACTGAGTTCTTTGACCCATAATCAGCTACTATCAGCTCCTCTTTCATTCTCTTCAACTCTAAGATCTTATCAGCTTCAAATTGTTTGAATTTTTCAGGAGGAGTCTGCTTGACCTTATTTTTTATCATTTCTTGAATCCTGGCTGCCTCTTTTTCAAGCTCAGGAATGGTCCAGTTTTTGTACATGTGTTTCTCCCCCTTGTAATTCTTGTAGGTCATGATGTTCTCAATGTAGTCTTTTCTCAAGGACTCATCTGCCCTTTCTGAGATTTGCTGACATACATTTTTGGCAAATTGCTCCATAGCTCTGACCTGTGTGAGTAAAAACTGATAGTTTTGCTGAAATTCTCTATCAAATTTCCCTTGCCTGTTTCTGATTTCAATATCCTCTGCTTGCTTGGCCTTGAGTTTCAAATATTCTTCGATATTGTTAGGCCTGGGATATCCTTCAACTGATGGCAAACTCCTTTTAGCTGGGCCATCCTCATAGTAAAAGGATTTGATTTCTTCCCTAACTGCAATGAGTTCCAGAGGAAATGAGACACCAGCAGGAGGTAATGGCTTTAGAATTTGAGCTGAAGAGAGAGGTATGGGTTTTGGAATGGTGACAAGTGACAGGGATTTTGAAGATGTTGGTGGTGGTGAATAGTCATCATCTTTGAGGATTAGCCTTCTCCTTTTTGTTTGAGGAGGGACTGATGATGTTTTGGGTGGAACAGTGGTGGTAATTTGGGTGGCAGTGATTTGTGATTGACTAACATCTGTTGTCTTCTGCTTTTTGGCAGGAGGTGATGGTGGTGAGGTTGTTTTTGGAGGTGATTGTGGTGGTGGTAAGGCAGTGGTTGTGGTGTGTGTTGAAGTGGTGTGTGTTGAAGTGGTGTGTGTTGAAGTGAGATGTTGAAACCTCTGAAGTACCAGCAGTAGTTGATACAACAGGAGTTACAACAGCTATTTGGGTGGAGGTTTGATGCTGATGGCTTTTGGATGGTGGTTTTGGAATATGCTTAGGAATTCTGGATGGGATGGACTTAGGTTTCTTTTTTGGCTTAGGATTTTTAGTATCCTTAGACTCAGAACAACCCTGCGCATACAGCTCCATGAAAGCTCTTTTCTCCTCATTCCACCTTGAAATATCCTTTGCCACTCGATCCCTTTTTACACTTGCTACTCCTTCATCAAGTGCTTCTTGGGTAGCATCAACCTTTTTACTACCATCTGGCACAGGAATTTTTCAGGTCATGGCATCCCTTTCTGGTTCAATGTAAAGACCATCATCTATTCCCTTCTTCTTCCACTCCTGAATTTTCTCCCCCTTTTTGGCATTATCTGGTGTAACACCCCAAAAATATGTAATCTATTAATTTCTTTTAAGATAGTTATAAGAAGGAAAGTTTGAACCCGAATAAATTAAATATTAGAAACCGAGGGACTAAAGTTGAAAATTTGGAAAGTAATCATATTAATAGAAAGACACACACTTATGTGTGCGTGCGTGGAGGTGTCCAGGAGAAGAAACAAGAAGCAAAAACCCTAGTCTTCATAATCCATCATATTGGAAGGTGATTTCAAGGCAAAACGGTTGTTTGAACCCGTATTATCAATTCCCAAGGTGTGACTAACAAAGTGGTAAGTCGAATTTCTTGAAATCATGAACATTAGAAAGTGGGTTTTCTACCAATCATGAGTAATGTTGTGATATGTGCATCTAGAAGTTAAGACTATGAACTTGGACTCGATTAATGTTCGGTTTGCGTTGATTTAGCTTATTGTGATAGATGGAACATAGATAAATGATGTAGGATGAGAGAATTTCATGAACTTGATTGATTTGTTATGAACTTGTAGACTAGTATGTAAAGTTACTTGTAATCAAATGTGCTATAAATGTGAAACCCGCCAAGTGTTCGATAAAATGCCTAAAAGAACAAATGGGTGAATTTTGGTAAATTATGATAAAAGTGTGTAAAAGAGGGAATGATATTTAGTCGGACTAAATGAATGAATGTGTTGATGTAGGCGTAAAAGAAGAAGGTTCAAGCGCTAGGAGGTCGGACAGCTCACAGGATCGAGGTATGTTGTTTTATGCATACAAGCTTATTTGTCGAATTGTTATTGTTATGTTAAAAATCGTAATTATGATAGTTCGTATGTGATGAGTAGTCGATAGCGTAACCCGTCCATAAACGGGTCGTAAGAAATGATGATGTATGAATGAAGTAATGTTATGGTAGGTTGGTCTTGAACTAGCCGTATACATGGAAAGTTATGTAAGGAAGATGAAAAATAGCTAAATCCTTCATGAATGGATTTAGGATGATGTATGTGGTATTATGTCTAATCCGTAACTATCGGATTGTCGAATGCGATACATTATCTCTTTCGGAGATAGTAAGTAAGTACCCGTTCGATGGGTAAATGAAAGTAAGATGTTGATGCGGACATGTAATGATAAGAAAGGATGTTGGTTTTTATTTTAAATTAAAGTTGTAAGAACTAACTAGTTGAACTTGATTGTGTTGTAGGTAAATCGGTTACTTAGGTGGCGTGGCGAACTTGGGGGCGAACACAAACATGTACACTCGACTATGCGCGTCCGAAGTATTCGCCCTTTTAAAACAATATTTTTGTTAAACCCATACTTCTTGAAAGTTGTCTTTTGGTTATGTAAATTATGGTTTTAGAAACTTAGTCGTTTGTAAGTAGGTACTATAAACTTGCATTTTGACAGGGTAGTTCGGATTAACACCTATAAATAGACCAGGGGAGGTGTTGATCTCGAACTATCTACAAGGGCATTTTGGTAAAAATGAGAATATTATATTTCTAGTCAAAACTTGAAGTTTCCATGTGTTTTTGGTCTTTATGTTAATAAGGGCGTAACAAGTTGGTATCAGAGCCTAGGTTTGAGAGAATCAAGCACGAGTTGAGGTGCTTGGGCTCAAACTGATAGCTCGCGCAATGGGTGTGTTCGCTTCAAGGTCGCAAACGAGGTAAAGGTTTAAGATGCTTTGAATTCTATAACGGGTCAAAATAATGATATGTGTTGAAATGGTTTACGAGTACATAGAACCCAAGAATTGAATCTTGTGTAATTGAAAATATTTATGGCATGGCATTGGCAAGAATTGGTATGCAAACGGACAAGTTTGGTTGATAAACCCTGAATGGGTTGAAAGTTTATAAGCAAGAAAATGGCCGAAAGCTTAAAAATTTCGAAAATAGTTAATCCGGGTGCCGGATTTTAACTCTATGTGAAGGGGGATGGAATTACGATCGTGTAGGAAGAAACGGATCATAAATCGGATGAAAATTGAGTGAGTTATGATCGTTTAGGTGAAAAATGGGATTTTTGAGAAAAATGCAGCTACCAGCATCGAAACTTTTGTAAAAATGGGACCCTCGCGTCGCGCTAAGGACCCTCGCGCCACGCGAGCCCCCCTAGCGTCGCGCGACCCCCCTTAGACGTGCAGAATTGTTTTTTTTTTTTTGATGATTTTGACCAATGAACTTGTTTAGGAAGGTTATAAATCATGTAAGTAGGGTCGTGAAAGTTATTACGACATTATGGAATAACTTGTAACGAACCGCAAGGGTAGGTGATGTTAAAAGTTTATTAAAAACCATCGAAAAACTTTATTGTGTAGATGGCGGATCATGTGGATTCGAATGATGACGAGATGGCACGGGAAGATGCATTAAATGAAAAGATGGCGCAAATGATGGATAATACTTTTGAAGCCAAACTTCCGCAAATGGTTCAAGAGGTGGAGAGTCGCGTGTTGGAAACTATTGATGCAATAATGACAAGAAAAATGGATGAAATAAAGGAGATGATTGGAGAGTCTAAAAGCAAGAGTAAGATACGAAGATGCACGTATAAGGATTTTATGGCGTGTAGTCCTTCTCCGTATGATGGAAAGATAGATCCAATTGTGGATTTCTAATATAGAAGTCGTGTTTATCCGGAGTCGGTGTGATAAGGAAGATCAAGTAATGTTTGCTACGGGTCAACTGCAATCGCAAGCTAAAGATTGGTGGGATGCTTATTGTAAAGAAATAGGTGAAGATAAACTTCAAGTGATGACGTGGCAGGAATTTAAAGAGCCTTTTCTAAGATACCATTGCCCTCAATCCGCCATCGATAGGATTCAGGAGGAATTCTTGCGCCTCCGACAGGACGATGAAACAATCAATGAGATAACAAATATTTTCTTGGATAAGCTGAAGTTTTGCAAAGAGTTCGTGAATTCAGAAAGAATGAAAATCAATCGATACCATGATATGTTGAAGGCGGAGTTTAGGGAGTTTATTACGCCCTCGAAATGTGAAACTCTTGACGAACTCATTAACTGGGCGTGAGACAGGGAGATTGAACTCAAAAGACAGGTGGAGCGAGGTGAAAAGAGACCGTCAGAGAAGGTGTCTAACCCAATTCCTTACAAGAAAGGCAAGTTTCAAGATCAAGCTAATAAGGAGAAAGCAAAGAGTGGAATTCCCCGTTGCAAGAACTGTGGAAAGCTTCACTCTGGGGAGTGCCTGTTAGGCAAGAAGGGATGCTATAACTGTGGGGAAGAGGGACATCCGCATTACAGGTGCCCTAAGAATACGAAGACATGTTTTAATTGTTTCCAGAAGGGTCATTTCAAGGTGGAGTGTCCCAAGCTCCAACCAGGAACGAAGAAGGAAGGCAAAAAGGAGGAGAACCCTAAGGCAAGAGCAAGAATGTTTCAAATTACGTCTGAAGAGGCTAAAGCTCATCCGAGTGTTGTATCAGGTATTTTCTTGCTAAATTCCTTGCCGATGTACGTGTTATTCGATACCGGGGCTACTATGTCATTTGTTTCGAGTGATGTAATTAATCACCCCTCATTTAAGATTGAAAGAATGCAAATACCATTAGAGGTAGAGATAGCTGATAGCAAGAATTATTTGTTACACGAAGTGTGTAGAACCTGTAAGCTCACGATAGAGGATGAGGAGTTTGATATTGATCTTGTACCTATGGTCTTAGGAGAATTCAAGGTAGTAGTAGATATGGACTGGATGGCCCGACACCATGCAGAGATTAAATGCGAAAGTAAGACAATACGCGTGCAATCTCCGAGTGGGAGATGGTTAAGTATTCAAGGAGAGAGAAATGTAAAAGCAAAGTTATGCAATATTGTCCAAGCCTTCAAGTACGTGTGTAATGGAAGTAAGGCATATTTAGCCTATGTAATAGATGTTCATCAAAGCCTTCCCAAGATCGAAGACGTGGCAGTAGTGAACGAATATCCGGATGCGTTTCTGGAGGAGTTGCCGGGGCTTCCACCCGAACGCGAAATAGAATTTCGTATTGAATTAAATCCGGGTGCGCAGCCGGTGGCTAAATCCCCATATAGACTGGCTCCCACCGAAATGAGGGAACTAATGACACAATTGCAAGACCTACTTGATAAGGGCTTTATACGTCCGAGTGTATCACCTTGGGGAGCACCTGTTCTTTTCGTAAAGAAGAAAGATGGGTCGATGCGTATGTGCATCGACTACCGGGAGCTGAATAAATTGACCGTGAAGAACCGTTATCCCTTACCCAGAATTGATGATCTTTTTGATCAGTTGCAAGGGGCGAGTTGGTTTTCAAAGATAGATTTACGTTCGGGCTATCATCAAGTAAGGGTGCGAGAGGAGGACGTTGCAAAAACTGCATTTAGAACTCAGTATGGACATTATGAATTCTTGGTCATGTCCTTTGGGTTGACGAACGCTCCAGCCGCGTTTATGGACCTTATGAACCGAGTATGTCGACCTATGTTAGACAAGTCTGTAATTGTGTTCATAGATGACATTTTGGTTTACTCCCGAAATGAGTCCGATCATGCAAGACACCTACGTGAGGTACTTGAAACCCTCCGTAGAGAAAAACTTTATGCAAAGTTCTCAAAGTGTGCCTTTTGGCTCAGGGAGGTGCAGTTTCTAGGTCACGTAATAAATTCGGAAGGTGTCTTAGTAGATCCAGCAAAGATTGAGGCCGTATTAAAGTGGGTTCCTCCGAAAAACCCAACCGAAGTAAGGAGTTTTCTAGGCCTTGCCGGTTATTATAGAAGGTTTATTCAAGATTTCTCAAAGATTGCATTACCAATGACTAAACTGACGAGGAAGGAAGGAAAGAAGGAAGGAAAGTTTGTGTGGGATAAAGAACAAGAAGAAGCTTTTCAAGTGTTAAAAGACAAATTATCGAGTTCTCCGGTGCTAACATTACCCGATGGAACGGAAGATTTGGTTGTCTATTCAGACGCGTCACGTCAAGGCTTGGGGTGTGTTTTAATGAAAAGGGGTAAGGTTATCGCGTATGCTTCAAGACAACTCAGACCACATGAAGTAAACTACCCGACCCATGATCTAGAATTGGCAGCGGTGGTTTTTGCCTTAAAGGTTTGGAGGCATTACCTGTATGGGGTAAAATGCACGATCTACTCGGACCATAAGAGCCTCAAATATTTCTTCGAGCAGAAAGATTTGAATATGAGACAACGAAGATGGTTAGAACTGATAAAAGATTATGACTGTGATATTTCATATCACCCGGGAAAAGCAAACGTCGTAGCTGATGCGTTGAGCCGAAAAGAATATCCACGCCCGATTCATGTAAAATCCATGAAGAGGACAGTTACGCCTCACCTCCTTGAAATGATAAGAGATGCTCAAATAAAAGCACTAGAGGCAGGGGATCCAAAGAAAGAAAGAACGAAGGGAATAGCAGAGGAATTTGAAGAAAACTCGAACGGGCTTAAAACGAGATTTGGTCGGATCTGGATACCAAGGTTTTGTGAGGTCAAGACAGCGCTACTTGAAGAAGCTCATAAGTCACGGTATTCCATTCACCCTGGGGCTACAAAGATGTACTATGACTTGAAGGCAAACTATTGGTGGCCCGGTATGAAGCGCGATGTCGCTAAGTATGTTGCGAAATGTCTGACGTGCTCTCAAGTAAAGGCGGAACATCAGAAACCCTATGGAGAGTTACAACCCTTGGAAATTCCAGTATGGAAGTGGGAGGAGTTAACGATGGATTTGGTAACTAAGTTACCTAGAACGAAAAAGGGGCATGATACGATATAGGTAATAGTGGACCGGCTCACAAAGAGTGCACACTTTTTACCAATTCGAGAGGTCTACTCCTCAGAAAAGATGGCGGAAGTGTATGTGAATGAAATAATATCTCGACACGGGGGTGCCTGTGTCAATAGTTTCAGATCGGGATACGAGATTTACCTCTCGTTATTGGTTGAAGTTCCATGAAAGTATGGGCACAAAACTGCACATAAGTACCGCCTACCACCCGCAGACTGACGGTCAATCGGAAAGAACGATTTAGACGCTTATTGATATGTTAAGAGCATGCGCGCTAGATTTTGGGGGAAGTTGGGATGACCATTTACCACTAGTGGAATTTTCTTACAATAATAGTTATCATAGTGGTCTCAAAATGGCACCTTGTGAACTGTTATATGGAAGAAAGTGTAGAACTCCCGTATGTTGGGGGGAAGTAGGACAAAGGGAACTCGCGCCTAACGAATTGATAGCCATGACTAACGAAAAGATTGATCTAATTAGAGCTCGATTAAAGGCGGCTCAGGATAGGCAAAAGGCGTATGCGGATAAGAGAAAGCGTCCTATCGAATTTCAAGTAGGAGATTATGTTTTATTAAAAGTATCCCCATGGAAAGGTATAATCCGTTTACGTAAACGGGGTAAATTGGGGCCTCGTTATATTGGGCCATTTAAAATCTTGGCTCGAGTGGGGAAAGTGGCGTATCGTCTAGAATTACCGTCTTCATTAGATGGGATCCATAGCACTTTCCATGTATCACAACTAAGAAAGTGCCTTGTGGATGAATCGGCGATCGTACCTCTTGATGATATTGAAGTAGATGAGAGCTTAAACTATGTTGAAAGACCGATAGCCATTAAATATTTTAAGGTAAAGAATCTTCGCAATAAGGCCATTAGACAAGTTCTTGTACAATGGCAACACCGGAAGGGGTCGGAACTTACATGGGGGTCGGAAGATGAAATGCGAAAGCATTACCCTTCTTTATTCGGTACGTAAATATTGATTTTTATATGTGTTCAAGTTTCGGGGACGAAACTTTTTCTAAGAGGGGTAGACTTGTAACACCCCAAAAATATGTAATCTATTGATTTCTTTTAAGATAGTTATAAGAAGGAAAGTTTGAACCCGAATAAATTAAATATTAGAAACCGAGGGACTAAAGTTGAAAATTTGGAAAGTAATCATATTAATAGAAAGACACACACTCCACACACACTTATGTGTGCGTGCGTGGAGGTGTCCAGGAGAAGAAACAAGAAGCAAAAACCCTAGTCTTCATAATCCATCATATTGGAAGGTGATTTCAAGGCAAAACGGTTGTTTGAACCCGTATTATCGATTCCCAAGGTGTGACTAACAAAGTGGTAAGTCGAATTTCTTGAAATCATGAACATTAGAAAGTGGGTTTTCTACCAATCATGAGTAATGTTGTGATATGTGCATCTAGAAGTTAAGACTATGAACTAGGACTCGATTAATGTTCGGTTTGCGTTGATTTAGCTTATTGTGATAGATGGAACATAGATAAATGATGTAGGATGAGAGAATTTCATGAACTTGATTGATTTGTTATGAACTTGTAGACTAGTATGTAAAGTTACTTGTAATCAAATGTGCTATAAATGTGAAACCCGCCAAGTGTTCGATAAAATGCCTAAAAGAACAAATGGGTGAATTTTGGTAAATTATGATAAAAGTGTGTAAAAGAGGGAATGATATTTAGCCGGACTAAATGAATGAATGTGTTGATGTAGGCGTAAAAGAAGAAGGTTCAAGCGCTAGGAGGTCGGACAGCTCACAGGATCGAGGTATGTTGTTTTATGCATACAAGCTTATTTGTCGAATTGTTATTGTTATGTTAAAAATCGTAATTATGATAGTTCGTATGTGATGAGTAGTCCATAGCGTAACCCGTCCATAAACGGGTCGTAAGAAATGATGATGTATGAATGAAGTTATGTTATGGTAGGTTGGTCTTGAACTAGCCGTATACATGGAAAGTTATGTAAGGAAGATGAAAAATAGCTAAATCCTTCATGAATGGATTTAGGATGATGTATGTGGTATTATGTCTAATCCGTAACTATCGGATTGTCGAATGCGATACATTATCTCTTTCGGAGATAGTATGTAAGTACCCGTTCGATGGGTAAATGAAAGTAAGATGTTGATGCGGACATGTAATGATAAGAAAGGATGTTGGTTTTTATTTTAAATTAAAGTTGTAAGAACTAACTAGTTGAACTTGATTGTGTTGTAGGTAAATCTGTTACTTAGGTGGCGTGGCGAACTTGGGGGCGAACACAAACATGTACACTCGACTATGCGCGTCCGAAGTATTCGGCCTTTTAAAACAATATTTTTGTTAAACCCATACTTCTTGAAAGTTGTCTTTTGGTTATGTAAATTATGGTTTTAGAAACTTAGTCGTTTGTAAGTAGGTACTATAAACTTGCATTTTGACAGGGTAGTTCGGATTAACACCTATAAATAGACCAGGGGAGGTGTTGATCTCGAGCTATCTACAAGGGAATTTTGGTAAAAATGAGAATATTATATTTCTAGTCAAAACTTGAAGTTTCCATGTGTTTTTGGTCTTTATGTTAATAAGGGCGTAACATCTGGGGGAAGTTGATCAATGAAAAGTACTGTTGGAGGAGCAGTGCCAGTGGTTTCCAATAAATGGGCCTTGATTGCCTTAATATCTGCTTGAGTGTTCTTGTACCTAGACTCCATTATGTTTCTCAGCTTTTTGACATGTAGTTCATGTTGCTAATCAGCCATTTCTTTTTGTTGTTGGAGAAAAGGTTGGAAGAGGTTCCAGAGCTCATTTGTAGCAGATGCTTGTGGTGGAGCAGGTGCTTGAGGTGGAACAACAGTGGATTGCATCTTTTGTACTGTCAACAACTGTTGCAGCATCTCTTTGATATCTACAACTGAAGTATCCAGTTTATCAACACTTTCCGTCAATTCCAAATATTTTAAATCATCACCCAATTTAATGGGATCATCTGATTTCCCACTAGCAGTGGTTTTATCAGTGGTTGAAGTAGGGAGTGTACTCCAAACATTAACCACCGATGCCCCTTTTTCTTGGTACTAGGGTCTTCTTCCTTCAACACTTGACAACCTTTTGATGTTGCCAGTGGTAAAAATAAATCCACTGGTGGTTGGCAGAGGTGCTATGTAAGGAATTGCCTCCAAGGAAGTCTTATTGATGTAACCACTGTCCAAATGTAAACCAGTGGGTTCAACATTTGTAGTGGCTGCTTCACTTGGAATACCACCAAGAGTTACTTGTAACTCAAGGGGTGTAACCTCCTCAGGTTGTGTTGCTGGGTTAGCAAGGATTGATACATCAGACCCAGTCATTTGTTGAGGTATATTCTCATTAATAGGTGATTGAGAAGGACTGGTTAGTGCCTGGTTCAAATCGATTGCATCCAACAGAAGTTTAGTTGGTGGGGGAATTGTGGATGTGATGTTTGGTGTAGGAAGAGGATTTGCCCCGGGCATTGGGCTGTGGATGATGGAAACGAGTGTTTCCAGAGCATCATGATGTGGAGACCCTATTTGTACAACCTGTTTTTTTTAGAAGAAGCAGGAGGAGTTTCGGTTATGGGTTGAGATATTTGTACCAACTGCTGTGAGGAAGAAGCAGCAGTGGTTTCGTGTGACTTTTGTGTTGTCACATGCATTTGTTCTGGTATCTCATCCTCCAGAGTTGCCTTTTTGATGGGTTTGGGGGGTTTTTGATTTTTCTTTTTCTGTGGCTTTTTAGTGATTTTAGGTGTGGGTCTCAAAGCAGTTGTGGTGCTACTTTGATCACCTTGAGCAGTGGGCTCAGCAGAAGATACCTGAGGAGCAGTGGTAGCTGCTAAATTCTGCTCAGGCACCTCTGCTTGTGTTTTGCAAGGTGTTAACATTCTTGTAAAAGTTTCAGCAGTTAAGCTGTGCATTTGAAAATATTCACCTTGGTTTATTGCAGCAATATCATCCTTACTAAATTTCTTTTCAAAATAATAACTTAAAAACCTTGGAAACAGTAAGAATGATTTTGTTTCAACATTGTTAACCAGATCATTAAAGATTTCCCAAGAAAAATTAAAATTTTCTTCTTAAAGAATAGCATATCCCAGATTTTGAATCTTTAATGGTATTTCATTAAAAGAAGTTGTTTTGTTTGAAACACACATTAGGAGGGTATGGAATAAAAACCTTGTTGCAGAAGGAAAGAAACCTTTTTGTAAGGTAGCTTTCTTCATCATTGTGTTTGCATACCCTCTCTCAATGAAGTCAGTTTTTAACTCGTTTTTAGGGAAAGAAGTTTTACCTTGCTGATCCTCGAGTTTAAAGACTTCTGATATAGATTGTGGCGTGATTTGAACAACTTTACCCTTTAAAGAGGAGTTAATGGCTACCACAGTTTCACCTTGTTTGTCAAGGGTTGCGTTTTTCCAAAACTCTCGTTGGGTTGCTAAGTAAATTGGTGCATCGGCTGTTAACAAAGTTTTGTACTTTGATTGAGCCATTTTGGCGATGATGGAGTCGAAAGCATCTGTGGTGTCGGGTTTTGTGAGAAGACCCAGAAGATTGTGAGATGGCTTGTGTGGGATTTCAGTGGTATTGACCTTTTGAGAAGCCGCTTTCGACGATGATTTGGAAGTGGGTTTTGCAGATGGCTTCGATTTTGTCATTTTGGAGATGATGATCGAAGAAATTTGTGAAGGAATGTGAAGAAAAACTGCTTTGAGAAAAGAATTTTTGAGAATTCAATTCGACAGTAAAACCCTGTTTTGGTGTGAAGTGGGGGTTTTATAGAGGAAAAAGTGAAGGCTGACGTGGCAGCAGTTACAAAAGTACTGACCACTATGTACTGCCCACATGCCAAACTCTGAAGAAATGAAGGACAGTACTTTTATGAAAGTTACTGATGAAGGCAGTGGTTACAACGGTATAATGAAAGTAGTGGATGATTTTCACTATCAGTGGATAGCAAATCAGTGGATAAGAGACTGCTTTTGAACAACAGAGTTTATCAAGGAAATAAGTGGACATAGGATGGCTTTCAGCAGTGGATAGACTTTGAAGTAGAGCAGACTTTTGAACAATCAGTGGTTATGGCAGACTTTTAAGGATTTTAATGAAAATTTCATTTTTAGCTATTTTTAAGGATGGATTTTTGATTTTCTGAAAACATTTTAATGCTTTTATTCACTGAAAAACAAGATTTTGCTTGTTATTCCATGTTTAGCATGCCAATTCTAGAGACCAAGCTTTCAAAGGTGGCAGTATCTAATGCTTTTGTGAGCACATCTGCCAGCTGGTCTTTAGTTGGAACATGATGCAGAGAAATTAAACCTTTTTCATAGCAATCCCTCACAAAGTGATGTCTGATGTCGATATGTTTGGTGGTTGAATGGGAAACTGGATTTTTGATGATATTTTATGCTGCCTGGGTATCCAACATGAGTGGTGTCTTTAAGGCAGTGATACCAAAATCCAGCAACTGATTTTGAAGCCACAGGAGTTGGGCTGTACAGCTTGCAGCAGCAATGTATTCAGCTTCAGCAGTGGATGTTGAAACAACTGCTTGCTTTTTGCTTTGCCATGAAACTAAGCAATCACCTAGAAACTGGCACCCTCCTGATGTGGACTTCCTTGTGGTGTTACATCCAGCAAAGTCACTGTCTGAAAATCCTGAAAGCTTGATATTCCCATTAGCTGGATACCAGATACCAAGTGTGGGAGCACTTTTTATGTATCTGAATATTCTTTTTACAGCAATAAGATTGGATTTTCTAGGGGCTGATTGACTTCTTGCACAAACACATGTTGCAAACATGATGTCTGGCCTAGATGCAGTTAGGTACAATAAAGACCCAATCATGCTTCTATATAGAGTTTGGTCAATCAACTCATCCTTTTCATCAGACATGACAAGCTTATTTGTTGCCATGGGTGTGCTGCATGGTTTACAATCATTCATATCAAATTTGTTTAAAAGTTCTTTTGCATATTTGCTTTGATGAATGAAAGTACCATTTTGCATTTGCTGAACTTGGAGACCAAGAAAGCATTGCAGCTCACCCATTGCACACATTTCAAACTCAGCTGTCATGAGTTCCCTAAACTCTTCACACATTTTGTTGCATGTGCTTCCAAAAATAATGTCATCCACATAAATTTGGACAATCATTAAATCCTTTCCTCTCCATTTTAGAAACAGTGTTTTATCAATGGTACCTCTTTTGAAACCATTTGAGAGTAGAAAGGTGGAAAGAGTTTCATACCAGGCTCTTGGTGCTTGTTTCAGGCCATACAGGGCTTTGTTCAGCCTGTAGACATGATCTGGATAAAATGGATCCTCAAAACCTGGAGGTTGACACGCATACACCTCTTCTTGAATTGTACCATAGAGGAAAGCACTTTTGATATCCATTTGGAACACCTTCATGTTGTGGTTGACAGCAAAGGCCATGAACAGTCTTATAGCTTCCAATCTTGCTACAGGGGCAAAAGTTTCATCATAGTCAATCCCATCTTCCTGTCTGTAACCTTGAACCACAAGCCTGGCTTTATTCTTGACAACAATACCCCTTTCATCAGTTTTGTTCTTGAAGACCCACTTTGTTCCAATGGGACTAACCTCTTCTGGCAGTGGTACAAGTTCCCATACTTGTTGTCTTTTAAACTGTTGGAGCTCCTCTTGCATGGCTTCTACCCAGCTGTTGTCTTTCAGTGCCTCTTGGTACTTGACTGGCTGATGGGGTGATAGAAAACCAGCAAAAAGACAAATGTTTTGGGTTTGGCTTCTTGTGAGCACCCCTTCATTGATGTTGCCAATGATTTGGTCAGGTGGATGAGATCTCAAGTAGATTAAATCTCCTTGGTATGGAATGATGGCATTTGTTGGTGAAGGCTGCAAACGTGTATCATCTGAGCTAACCACTGCTGGGGACTTTGATGATCCAGCAGTGGCTTCAAAAGGTGGTGGAATGGGAGGTAATGAAGTGGATACATGCTGACTTTTATCCACTGTTTGGGGACTTTTGTCAGCAGTGTTTGAGGATGTGGAAGCAGTGGTTGATGGGCTACTTTGGTCAACAACTGTTGAGGTAGCAGTGGTTGAGCTTTGACAGCTGTTTTGAACATCTGATGCTCTTCCCATTTTGGCAGACCTTTGAGGGATGATGATTTCATACCCATAGTCTGGTGTTGAATCCTCTGATGGACCTGCACTGTTAGTCTTGACAGCAGTATTTTCAAAAGTGAATTTATCAAGATCAAACAGATCTGCAGGATTTGCTGGAATTTTCATTGATGAAAGTTCATTGAACTTTACATTCAAAGTCTCCTCCACTGCCTTGGTCCGTGTATTAAACACTTTGTAGTCCTTGGCAGTGGTTGAGTACCCTAGATGATAACCACAATCAATTTTGGCTGCAAATTTTGAAATGGAATCTTTTAAGTTCAAAATAAAGCATGGGCAGCCAAACACCTTGAAGTATGAGATCAGTGGTTTGATTTTATACAGAATTTCATAAGCAGTCTTTTTGTGCCTGGGGTTTATTAAAACTCTGTTCTGGACATAGCAAGCAGTGTTTACTGCCTCTGCCCAGAAAGTTAATGGCAAACCTGAATCAGCAAGCATGGTTCTGGCAGCCTCAATCAAAGTTCTGTTCTTTCTTTCAACTACCCCATTTTGCTCTGGTGTTCTAGGGATGCTGTACTGCCTTACAATCCCTTTCTTCACACAGAAGGCATCCAACTCCTTATTTTTAAATTATGTGCCATTGTCACTCCTGAAGCTTTTCACTGGAAGGTCAAATTGCTTTTCAACCTGTGTCACAAAGTCTTGCAAAATGCCTGCAGTCTCATCTTTTGAGTGTAAAAAGAAAGTCCATGTAAACCTAGAAAAGTCATCAACAATAACCAAACAATATCTCTTCTTTTTTAGGCTCGTGACTTGAACTGGGCCAAACAAATCCATGTGCAGCATTTGCAAACACTGGGTTGTTTTGGACTCTTCAATGGACTTATAAGAACTTTTATGCTGTTTTCCTTTTAAACAGGAAATGCAATGTTTAGGACATGAAAACAATTTTTGTGGTAGGCCACTTACCAAACCATTTTTTGAAATTTCAGTAATTTTCTTAAGATTTGTGTGCCCCAGTCTTTTGTGCCAAAGTTCTGTCTCTTTGTTAGAGGCAGTTGAGAATAGACAGGCATCAACTCTGGGACACTCTTTTGACATATCAACAACATAAACATTGCCACTTCTTTGAGCAACAAGTTTTGTTTGACCAGTTTTTATTATTGCTTCAATCTTTTTTACCATTTCTGGTCCAACAATCCTACAACACTCCTTTGTGAAGAATGACCCATACCCCTTGTCACTCATTTGTGAAACACTCAGGAGGTTGAATTTCAGACTGTCTATCAGATTGACATTTTCAAATTTTACATTTCCAGACTGTACTGTACCAGACCCCAGAACTTTTCCTTTACTGTTATTCCCAAAGGATATATCACCCCCTCCATGAATTTTGAAATCTTTGAGTAGGGCTTTACATCCAGTCATGTGCCTGGAGCCTCCACTATCAACATACCAAAGGCTATCTAAACAGGCAAAAGCTCCCTGCACAAGAAGTAAAAGGATTAGTTCATTAGGGTTTCCAAAGCCAATAAGGCTTTGGATAGGGTCTCAACAGTGTCTGGGATGGATGCACATTGATGGACAGTGGTTAGGTCAGCGGTTTGGACAGTTTTAGTACTGTTTCTTGCTAACCACTGTTGGGGGTCTTGACCAATCACCTGTTGGTACCCAAAAGGATGCCTGTTCACTTTAGGTTTAGAGGGCCTTTTGTAGGCCTCATAAACGTGTGGAATCCTTTGGTAAGACTGTTTTTCCTTGCCTTTTCTGAACTGATTGGCAGGGGGTGCATCAGTAACTTGAACATCTCTTTTGACAGATGTTTGGTTCAGCTGTTTTGTGACAGTTGTTTGAACTGGCACAAACAGTGGTTGGTTCTTGGTAAATTTGACAGATGATGTTGATGGACTCAAGGATGTTTTAGCAATGTACTCATTCTTTTTCACATCAAAGTTTTTGAGATACACACATGCTTGAGTTTTGTGGTTTGTTTTACCACAAACAATGCAGCTTTCAGCTGGAACAATGACACTTGTTTTGTTCAAATCATAAGCATTTAAATGGAAACAGTCTTTTATTAGATGATTCCTTTTCTCACAGAATTCACAAAACAGGTTATTGATCTTTTCTTTCTTCTTTCTTCTTTCTCTTTTCGGACTCCTTTGCAGCAGAGGTTTTAACCTCTGTTGGGATGTCCTTGAGAGGAATAACTTTAGCTTTTGGAGCTTTAACACCATCAGTTGATGTAAAGTCCATGGGCTTGAAATTTTCAAGAATATCACACTCATCAGACCATTTTGGTTTAAACTGATAATTTTCAAGCTCCTCAAAAGGAGAGGATCCCATTGGTCTGTCAAGTGTGATTTTGTTACCAAGTTTATTAGTGATTTTCACTTCTTAGCCATTCTTGTTTATAGGGATGAACTCAGTTGTTACATCAGTGGTTTGAACAGATTTTTCAAAAGCAGTGTTTTCATCATCATGTTTTCTATAACCAACACCAAATTTTACATTGCTTTTAATCTGTTTTTCAAGCATAACCTCATACCCTTTGCATGATTCTACCCATTTTTCACAGGTGATCTGGGTGGACTCCAACCCCTTTTTGAAAACTTGGTATTTTTCTACCATAGTTTGGAGTTGAGTTTTGGTTATGCTTTGCTCTTCTTTAAGACTGCTGATCTCTTTCTCTTTTTCAGTCAATTTGTTTTTAAGTTCTTTTAAAGAACTTTCAAATTTGACTTCATCAGTTAAGATTTTATTCCGAAGGTTTTCATTTACCTCTTTGATGTTAGCAAAAGCAATAATGCAATTGTCAGAACACAGTTTTTCAATTACTTGAGGAGATACCTTGGCAGCAGCCATCATTGCACAATCACATTGATGGTTTTCTTCATCATCAGCTCTTACTTCCTTCTCACCTGCTCTCTTTTCTTCCTCTTCTTCTTTGTCCTCTTTGGACCATGGGTCTGTCAGTGGTTCAATCAGGGTTTCTGAATTTTCTCCCAGCAGCAATTCACCAGCAACTGCATTAACAACTGCTTCAGTCACCTCATCCACTGTTTCATCACTTAGTTGTTCATGTGACAACCCTCATAATCCCATGTAACCGTACAGTTTATTAATAATAATTAATGTGCTTGACGATTGTGTGGAATCACTTAACTGCTTTCTGATATTTGTGTTATGCTTACACGTATTTGTTAATATACTAATAGTGTACAGAAAGGTCACTAAATAGTCCGTTATATTTTCCTAAGTGTTAGAAAGTAAAAACGTTGCAAAAATATATATATAGGACGCTCTACGGATTAATTAAGCAGTTTAACGAAACAGTATCGAACCGAACAACCGGACTTTACCCGGAACATGAAAATATTGTTAAACACATTATTCTTATTTTTCTAAGCTAGTTAGGGTCCCCGAACACCCTAACACACCTTGTATTAAACAACACACTATTGCACTAACTAAACACCTTTGGATTTCAACTAAATTGTAACCTTACCATTACAACCCAACCCTATACCCCCCCCCCCCTTCCAAATCCGGTTATGGGAGTAGACACCCCCATGATTTTATTTAGTTTCTTTATTAGATCATGTCCCTTAGTAGGGAACATATTACACAATAGGTAAAATGGAAACATGGGCTATAAGTAAACTTGATGGATCTTAATGTCATTTCTCACACACTAAAAACACACACAAGTTCTTCCTTTCCCCCTTGGAGCTCTCGGCCAGAAATCAACACCCACACATCCACCTTACTTGATCAAGCTTCATCCATTCCAAGTGTACTTCTAGGTGTTAGAAGGCGTACAACGAAGCTTGGTGCACTCGGAACGCGAAGGACCACTTCCGTTAGCTTTTATCCACCCATTTTTCATCAAGATTCTTCCCTAGCCCCGAGCTAGAGGTATATCACTTAAAACTCGCTCTTGAACGTATCTAGAGTGGTTAATAAGAGTTTCGTCGGTTAAAAATTACGAACATATAAGATCAAAGTCTAAAAGTTTACTAAAGTAATGAACAAGGTGGTTAATGGATGAATATGTATGTAAATCATGTAGATCTTGTGTGATTATGATGATTGGGTGATTATCTGATGCTTTACTGAATGATATTAGTATATGATGTTGTTGTGGTCACTAAACTTGTTAAAGGAATCGATCGAACACGATTTAGAAGGTTAAACACAAAAGAATCAGAATCTGTCTAACTTTTACAGCCCACTTCTGTTGGCTGTAAACAGGTCTTAACCTCAACGAAAAATCGATATTTTGAATCTAAAATATGTTATTATGAAATACGGTTCTAATGGCACCGGAATCGTAATTTTTGGACTCCGTTTACTATTTTTAAAGTGTTAATTTGTAACAGCTACTTAAGCTGAATTTTGACAGCAATAAATGGGTGTCGTACTTTCGGTCATAACCTGAGTTTTGTGATGAATCGGACCATGAAAATTTTACTGTAGATGATAACTGAAGTATTTGTAATTACCCCACTGGAATTTCGCAAATCGGAGTTACGATGAATTTTTAATAAATTGTTTCGTGGACTGTGGTCAGAAATACATAAATCTGAGTTCAGTCCCGAATATGAATTTTTATAAAATATTGGTGATGAACCGGACCCCGATATTTTTACACAATAAAATATGGAACGTGTAAGACATTCTATAAAAATTTGGGAATTTTTGGAACATGTTAACTATTTTATTAAAATCCCCGAAAACAGCCCAGTTTCGAGTATAAAAGCTGAAACGACATAAGTAGTGATTTGCGTGTCTAAATGTCGAGTATGCTATCTGTGAATGATTTAACATGTTATATATGTTATGTGCATTATCGTATGTTTGATTTTGAGTGGGGAATGGATGGGAAACTTAGATGGGCATAAACTGTTACAGTGATGCATGTTGTGTGATAGATACGTATAGGAACTTTGTGTTCTATTTGAAAGCCACTAAATGACTAACTGGTAAATCATACTAAGACGTGATTGACCGACCTTGACTGTTAGCTATATTGAGAATCTAACCGAGCAAACCGAGGTGAGTTCACACACTTTCTAAGGCATGGGATTCCCGGTGGTTTGGGAATGGGTTAAAGAATTAAAACTAAATCTACATATCCTCCTTGGGTAGGATATGTACGGCCATCCTCCATAGAGCGGATGCCATTATTAATCCTACGAATTCTCCTGGTGCAGAATACGTACGTTCGTCCTCCTGGTGCAGGACAACAACCTTAAAACTAGCTAGACAAAACTCTATCATGAAGTCCCTCAATTTATATCGACTTAATCGCCGAGGCCAATGGCGAGCGGGTCATTAGTTAATAGCGCTATTAGGTTTAACAAACCTCACACCGTGCCAGTCGGACGGGCGTGTACTAATGGACTATGGCAGATTGTCAGTGATGATAGACACTGATATAGGGCACAACTTATTTGCGTAGCAGTCGATATCATACCGTCTAGTAGTTCAAACGGGGAAAACCCCCACTGATCATGGTTATGGATTGGGTAAAGAAAAAGAGAAATGGTTAAACATACTTTCAACTACGGGGTAACCCCCACGGCAAATAAGCCAACGAAAGTCAAACCACGTTTTCAGAAACAACTTAAAACTAAACAACCAAACGTGAACTCACTCAACTTTGTTGTTGACTCGTTGTTACATGCCTTACAGGTCGCTAAATGCTTGGAGCTTGCACTTGAAGGAGTCGTTGTGGTGTACGGACTATTATGTTCCGTGCTTAATGTTTAAATCCTTATGAACTTACTAAACTAGCGTTTTGAAACTTTAACTTATGAACTATGGACTTATGCTTTTGAACTCACGTTTATGCTTCCGCTGTTTAAACCAAACAAGGTTAACTAGCTTTGGTCACCAATCGTATTATGTTTGGTTTTATTTACTTAATTGTGTTGTTCAATATGATTGGTGGCTCGATCCTGGTCATGTCACGCCTCCAAGCGGTGATACTCCGCATGGTGGATTTTGGGGGTGTGACAGATTGGTATCAGAGCCATTGGTTATAGTGAACTTGGTTTTAAAAAGGGAAAAGTTTTTGATAAAACCAGACTATAACCGGTACAGTACTCAACGATCCACAACGACGCTTCGCTCCACGTGCAAGACTCAACACACTAGGTGGTATGATTTAAGTTTATATTTCTTACTTGCTAGATTACTTTTGTCCGGTATGGTGTTTATGGTGTGTTTATTTAGGGTAGTAGCATGTTGTCTATTAGCCCTACTGCATTCTTTATGATATGCAATTGTTTACTTGAAATTTGACAAATGGTGGTCAAATTCTATTCTAAATTTCTCGTCACCCCTCTACGACAACTGTTTATGCATTCTATCTATTTACACGCTTAACTCGACATGACGTCACCATCTGACCCTCCGTGCATTCGGCTTGTACGTCAACATTCACGAAGACTCGACCTGGCTCAAACGAACTTGGGTTTTGGAGAACTATACCCACGCATCCCCGTTGACGGACCTCATCATCTCCATTGGTCGTCGTTACCGGAAACGAAGCAGCCACAGTTACGCGCGTTCGTCGATTTGCAACTCGCAACTCTACCAACCAAACTCTATTTTGGACAAGTAATATACTTCCGTGAATCCTGATGCAACGAACTTCCCTTTTTGTGTCATGCCGCCACACCTCACTACTAGAATTACTTCTAAGCGACATATTACTTGGTTGAATTCTTCTGTTATTGGTGGACCCCTGTTTTCACTCGATTCTTCGCATGAACCTCATTAACTCCCTGTTTCTTCGATTGGCAACTGATTTAACGAAACGCCAACAACCACATCACTATTTCCACCGATCACAAGTTTACCCCCATTACCTTATTGGGTGGTTAATGCTTCTTCTACTTGATTTACTCCTTCGAAAACCCAACCTAGCGAATGGATGCCCTTACTGATAGGATAGTCATCAGGACGCTCAAGGACGGAAATATGGAATCACTCAACCTACAGGCGAACACGATAATCTATACACTTACCTGACCCGCCTCACACTACAAGAAATCGTACTATTCCATGATAGTCTTCTTAAATACGCGGAATCCTTATACTAGCTTTTGTACCGACACATGATTATTGGTTTATGTTATGCCTAATTTCTACCATTTGCTTAGACCAAACCGTCATTCTCTTACCACAGTGACATTTCGTTCTCGCTCCACCATGCAAAGACACTGAAATGAACACCCTCTAACATAGAGAGTTTGGAAAGCTCGACTCTCGATCCTCGGTGATCACTCCTTGAAATCTTCAGAGTGATGCAATGAACGATCCCAACGTTGTGATGGGTAAGTTTCTTCTTGACGACTTCTTCGTTACTGTTTTATTCGATTCGGGTGCCGATACTAGTTATGTGTCCGTAAAAGTTAGCCAAATTCTTAAGCGCACCCCAACACTCCTGAACACCAAACACACGGTAGAACTAGCTAACGGTAAAAGTCTTGAAGCCACACACGTAGTTAAAGGTTGTAACCTCGTCTTAGCTGGTCAGACTTTCCCTATCGATCTTGTTCCTATCACACTTGGTAGTTTCGACGTCGTTATTGGGATGGATTGGCTATCTCATCATCAAGCGGAGATTGTTTGCAAGGAGAAAATCATCCGCATTCCTCGTTCTGATAAAGAACCCCTCGTGATTCGTGGCGACAAGAGTGGTGCTGTCGAAGGCATCATCTCTTTCCTTAAGGCCCAGAAGTGTTTGCGAAAGGGCCACACTGCCATTTTAGCACTCGTTACTGACACATCCACGAAAGAGAAGAGAATTGAAGACATCCCTATGGTGCGCGAATTTCCCGAGGTATTTCCTGAGGAATTACCTGGCCTTCCTCCTCATCGCCAAGTTGAGTTTCAAATCGAGCTAGCTCCTGGAGCAGCGCCAGTAGCTCGAGCACCATATCGTCTAGCCCCATCAGAACTCGAAGAACTGTCCACACAGCTACAAGAACTCTTGGAAAAGGGTTTTATACGTCCGAGCTCTTCACCCTGGGGAGCTCCAGTCTTGTTCGTGAAAAAGAAAGACGGTACCTTCAGGATGTGTATTGACTATCGCGAACTTAACAAGGTGACTGTGAAGAATCGTTATCCTCTTCCACGTATTGACGACTTGTTCGATCAGCTGTAAGGGTCAAGCTATTACTCTAAGATTGATTTGAGATCGGGATACCATCAGCTGAGAGTCCGAGAGGAGGACATCTCCAAAACAGCATTCAGAACTCGTTACAGCCATTACGAGTTTCTGGTTATGCCATTCGGGATGACGAACGCACCAGCGGTCTTTATGGATCTCATGAACCGAGTGTGCAAGCCTTACCTGGATAAGTTCGTTATTGTGTTCATCGGTGATATCCTGATCTATTCCAAGAGTCAGGAGGAACACGAGCAGCATCTACAACTTATGCTGGAACTTCTTCGAAAAAGAGCAGTTGTATGCCAAGTTTTCGAAATGTGACTTCTGGCTTCGCGAAGTCCACTTTCTAGGCCATGTGGTAAACAAGGAAGGAATTCATGTGGATCCATCTAAGGTTGAATTGATCAAGAACTGGCCTGCACCCCGTACACCAACAGAAATCCGCCAATTCTTGGGTTTGGAAGGATACTACAGAAGGTTTATCAAGGATTTCTCCAGGATTGCGCAACTTCTCACTTTACTGACTCAGAAGGGTGTCACCTACCGTTGGGGTGATGCACAGGAGTCCGCATTTCAGCACTTGAAGGATAGACTTTGTAGCGCGCCTATCCTCTCATTGCCTGAGGGCACAGATGATTTTGTGGTTTACTGCGATGCTTCCATCCAAGGACTTGGTAGCGTGTTGATGCAACGTGACAAGGTCATTGCCTATGCATCACGCCAACTCAAAGTTCACGAAAGGAACTACACTACACACGACTTGGAACTGGGAGCAGTTGTTTTCGCGCTTAAAATATGGAGACATTACCTGTACGGTACTAAGTGCACCATTTACACCGATCACAAGAGTCTCGAGCATATCTTCAGGCAAAAGGAGTTAAATATGCGACAACGCCGATGGGTTGAGCTCTTGAATGACTATGAATGCGCAATCAAGTATCACCCGGGCAAAGCCAATGTTGTGGCCGACGCCCTTAGTCGAAAGGATACCATACCTAGGCGTGTACATCCAATCCAACCTCCCCTCTCAGATTCGTGATGCTCAGGTCGAAGCATCGAAGGCAGAGAACATCAGGGCTGAATCCCTACGAGGATCGAGGCAGCGGCTAGAACAAAAGGAAGACGGCGCTTACTATGTAAACGGACGCATCTGGGTTCCATTTTATGGAAACTTACGCGAGCTTGTGATGGACGAAGCGCACAAGTCTCGTTATTCGGTACATCCTGGTTCGGATAAAATGTACCATGACCTCAAGACTACGTATTGGTGGCCTGGCATGAAAGCCCACATAGCAACCTACGTCAGTAAGTGCTTGACTTGTGCGAGAGTCAAGTCTGAATATCAGAAACCATCAGGCCTACTTCAACAACCAGAGATACCTAAATGGAAATGGGAGCAAATTTCCATGGATTTCGTTACTGGCCTGCCTAGGTCTCAACGCGGAAACGATACCATTTGGGTGATCGTAGATCAACTGACTAAGTCTGCACATTTTCTGGCCATCAAAGAAACGGATAAGTTTTCTACTCTTGCAGACATCTACCTAAAAGAAGTGGTGTCAAGACACGGAGTGCCAACCTCCATTATATCTGATCGTGACGCGCATTTTACTTCTGAACTGTGGCAAGCAATGCACAAGTCTTTTGGCTCACGTTTAGATATGAGCACCGCTTATCACCCACAGACGGATGGGCAATCTGAACGCACCATCCAAACCCTTGAAGACATGCTTAGGGCATGTGTAATCAATTTTGGTAATGGCTGGGAAAGGCACCTTCCGTTAGTGGAATTTTCATATAACAACAGCTACCACACCAGCATCCAAGCCGCTCCGTTCGAGGCATTGTACGGACGTAATTGCCGATCACCTCTCTGTTGGGCAGAAGTTGGTGACAGCCAAATCACTGGCCCAGAACTTGTGGTAGATACCACCGAGAGAATTGCTCAGATACGACAGTGAATGGCGGCAGCTCGTGACCGACAGAAAAGCTATGCTGATAAGGGAAGAAAACCACTCGAGCTCAAGGTTGGGGATCGAGTGCTACTCAAAGTCTCACCTTGGAAAGGTGTAGTCCGCTTTGGCAAACGAGGCAAACTCAATCCGCGTTATGTCGGACCATTCGAATTCAGCGAGAAAATTGGCAAAGTCGCCTACAGGTTGAATCTACCTGAAGAACTCAGCGGAGTTCACAATGTTTTCCATGTGTCGAATCTGAAGAAGTGTCTGTCAGATGAGACCCTCATTGTCCCTCTCAAGGAACTCACAATCGACGACCAGTTGCGATTCGTCGAGGAACCAGTAGAGATTACTGATCGAGATGTTAAGATTCTCAAGCACACAAGAATACCTCTCGTTCGAGTTCGTTGGAATGCTCGTCATGGCCCAGAGTATACCTGGGAATGAGAAGACCAAATGAAACTCAAGTATCCCCAACTGTTTAAGAAAAACGCAACCACTACTGAGGCTGAAGCTACCGTAGAATTTCGGGACGAAATTCCAAATCAACGGGGGGATGATGTGACACCCCAGGAAAATCTGGAAAACAACGCAACTTAACTAGCTTACTCAGTAACCACGCGCTAAATTTCGGGACGAAATTCTCTTAACAGGGGGAGAATGTGACAACCCTCATAATCCCATGTAACCGTACAGTTTATTAATAATAATTAATGTGCTTGACGATTGTGTGGAATCACTTAACTGCTTTCTGATATCTGTGTTATGCTTACACGTATTTGTTAATATACTAATAGTGTACAGAAAGGTCACTAAATAGTCCGTTATATTTTCCTAAGTGTTAGAAAGTAAAAACGTTGCAAAAATATATATATAGGACGCTCTACGGATTAATTAAGCAGTTTAACGAAACAGTATCGAACCGAACAACCGGACTTTACCCGGAACATGAAAATATTGTTAAACACATTATTCTTATTTTTCTAAGCTAGTTAGGGTCCCCGAACACCCTAACACACCTTGTATTAAACAACACACTATTGCACTAACTAAACACCTTTGGATTTCAACTAAATTGTAACCTTACCATTACAACCCAACCCTATACCCCCCCCCCTTCCAAATCCGGTTATGGGAGTAGACACCCCCATGATTTTATTTAGTTTCTTTATTAGATCATGTCCCTTAGTAGGGAACATATTACACAATAGGTAAAATGGAAACATGGGCTATAAGTAAACTTGATGGATCTTAATGTCATTTCTCACACACTAAAAACACACACAAGTTCTTCCTTTCCCCCTTGGAGCTCTCGGCCAGAAATCAACACCCACACATCCACCTTACTTGATCAAGCTTCATCCATTCCAAGTGTACTTCTAGGTGTTAGAAGGCGTACAACGAAGCTTGGTGCACTCGGAACGCGAAGGACCACTTCCGTTAGCTTTTATCCACCCATTTTTCATCAAGATTCTTCCCTAGCCCCGAGCTAGAGGTATATCACTTAAAACTCGCTCTTGAACGTATCTAGAGTGGTTAATAAGAGTTTCGTCGGTTAAAAATTACGAACATATAAGATCAAAGTCTAAAAGTTTACTAAAGTAATGAACAAGGTGGTTAATGGATGAATATGTATGTAAATCATGTAGATCTTGTGTGATTATGATGATTGGGTGATTATCTGATGCTTTACTGAATGATATTAGTATATGATGTTGTTGTGGTCACTAAACTTGTTAAAGGAATCGATCGAACACGATTTAGAAGGTTAAACACAAAAGAATCAGAATCTGTCTAACTTTTACAGCCCACTTCTGTTGGCTGTAAACAGGTCTTAACCTCAACGAAAAATCGATATTTTGAATCTAAAATATGTTATTATGAAATACGGTTCTAATGGCACCGGAATCGTAATTTTTGGACTCCGTTTACTATTTTTAAAGTGTTAATTTGTAACAGCTACTTAAGCTGAATTTTGACAGCAATAAATGGGTGTCGTACTTTCGGTCATAACCTGAGTTTTGTGATGAATCGGACCATGAAAATTTTACTGTAGATGATAACTGAAGTATTTGTAATTACCCCACTGGAATTTCGCAAATCGGACTTACGATGAATTTTTAATAAATTGTTTCGTGGACTGTGGTCAGAAATACATAAATCTGAGTTCAGTCCCGAATATGAATTTTTATAAAATATTGGTGATGAACCGGACCCCGATATTTTTACACAATAAAATATGGAACGCTTAAGACATTCTGTAAAAATTTGGGAATATTTGGAACATGTTAACTATTTTATTAAAATCCCCGAAAACAGCCCAGTTTCGAGTATAAAAGCTGAAACGACATAAGTAGTGATTTGCGTGTCTAAATGTCGAGTATGCTATCTGTGAATGATTTAACATGTTATATATGTTATGTGCATTATCGTATGTTTGATTTTGAGTGGGGAATGGATGGGAAACTTAGATGGGCATAAACTGTTACAGTGATGCATGTTGTGTGATAGATACGTATAGGAACTTTGTGTTCTATTTGAAAGCCACTAAATGACTAACTGGTAAATCATACTAGGACGTGATTGACCGACCTTGACTGTTAGCTATATTGAGAATCTAACCGAGCAAACCGAGGTGAGTTCACACACTTTCTAAGGCATGGGATTCCCGGTGGTTTGGGAATGGGTTAAAGAATTAAAACTAAATCTACATATCCTCCTTGGGTAGGATATGTACGGCCATCCTCCATAGAGCGGATGCCATTATTAATCCTACGAATTCTCCTGGTGCAGAATACGTACGTTCGTCCTCCTGGTGCAGGACAACAACCTTAAAACTAGCTAGACAAAACTCTATCATGAAGTCCCTCAATTTATATCGACTTAATCGCCGAGGCCAATGGCGAGCGGGTCATTAGTTAATAGCGCTATTAGGTTTAACAAACCTCACACCGTGCCAGTCGGACGGGCGTGTACTAATGGACTATGGCAGATTGTCAGTGATGATAGACACTGATATAGGGCACAACTTATTTGCGTAGCAGTCGATATCATACCGTCTAGTAGTTCAAACGGGGAAAACCCCCACTGATCATGGTTATGGATTGGGTAAAGAAAAAGAGAAATGGTTAAACATACTTTCAACTACGGGGTAACCCCCACGGCAAATAAGCCAACGAAAGTCAAACCACGTTTTCAGAAACAACTTAAAACTAAACAACCAAACGTGAACTCACTCAACTTTGTTGTTGACTCGTTGTTACATGCCTTACAGGTCGCTAAATGCTTGGAGCTTGCACTTGAAGGAGTCGTTGTGGTGTACGGACTATTATGTTCCGTGCTTAATGTTTAAATCCTTATGAACTTACTAAACTAGCGTTTTGAAACTTTAACTTATGAACTATGGACTTATGCTTTTGAACTCACGTTTATGCTTCCGCTGTTTAAACCAAACAAGGTTAACTAGCTTTGGTCACCAATCGTATTATGTTTGGTTTTATTTACTTAATTGTGTTGTTCAATATGATTGGTGGCTCGATCCTGGTCATGTCACGCCTCCAAGCGGTGATACTCCGCATGGTGGATTTTGGGGGTGTGACAGTTCACCTTCAGTTTCAATCCCCTCTGGTATTGACTCTAATGCCATCAAACAAAATTCATTATTAGAAGGTTCATTAGAAGCATAGAGTGCAAAATTTTCATCACCAAGCTCATCAGGCATGCTGCTCCAGTCAACAAAGCCTTGAGTGAAAAAGCTTTGCTGATCTGGTTGTACCACTACTGGAGCAGCTGTTTGAGGTGCAACAGGTTGCACTTGTGCCTGGGGGACAGGGGTTTAAACATATTGAATATGTGGAACAGTGGTTTGGACATAATGCACAGGCACAGGGGCAGCAGCATAATGAGCAGTGTTAACATGAGCTGCAGGGGTATATTGGGTATAGTGCACAGTGCTTTGATTTTGAGATCTAGGGTTTGAGCTAGGATGAGTGATTATAGGACCAGTAGTTTGACTCCTGCATTCCCTAGCGAAATGACCTAGTCTATTGCACTTGTAACACTTGATTTTCGATTTATCCAACCTAACCCTTAGATTCCCATGTAAACCTGGGAATTTTCGCCCTGTTCTTTTGTAGAATTTGCTAGTTCTAACACTGAGCAAAGCCAATTGGTGCAGAATGTCCATCTCTTCTAAGTCAGTGGGATCAAAATGTTGTAAATCATTGAGTTCAAAGCACAAATTATCTGACATCTGGTTTTCATTAGCTGTAAATGCATAGTTTGCAGAGTGAGGATCAGGGTTGGTAAAGTTCCCACCAGCTGTTATATCAATGAAATGATCATAACCCTGTTCCTTACTATTGCTACCAGATTCTTCCTGACCCAGAAGAGCTGTGCTACTGAATGAGTAATCATCAGTAGCTTTTCCAGACTCTTGCAACTTCTTTTTCTGGTTCAACTCCCTTTCATAGGTCAGGAGTCTACCATGAAGTTGGGTCAGGGTCAGATCTTTGAACTCAACAGAGTTTCTAGTCACAAATGCAATTGTGTCCCATTTATCAGGTAGCGATCTAAGAAACCTGCTATTTTGTATTGATTTTGGAAATTCAACCTTAACAAGTCTTAGCTCACTGATGAGACAACTAAAACGTTCAAACTGTTGGGTCAATGTTTCACCCTTAATGTAACAGAAGGTTTCATACTGCTGATTCAGAATTTCCCTATTGTTTTCAATAACTTCTTCGGTTCCCCCAAACTGTTCCTTCAATGCATCCCATAGCTCTTTGGCACTGTTACAATGTAACAGTCCAGCATAGATCTCATTTGGTAATGCAGATGCTATGATGCTAAATGCTTTGGCATCGAGTTCGAACTTTTGAAAATCAGTTTCAGTATAGTTTTCATAAGGTTTTGGTACGAACTTCTTTGGATCCTCAGCACTTGGCACCATAGGAACATGGGGACCAAAAACAACAGACCTCCAACATCTAGTGTTCTGTTGAGCAAGGATGTGTCCCATCCTTCTCTCCCAGATGTTGTATTCATTACGTTTAAGCATGGGTGGTTTAAAAAGCGAGCCAACATTATTCTTACCATCTTGTGATTGTGACGTCATCCTGGTTGTTTTACAGACACTGATTAATCAACTTTAATGGTGATTAAACCTTGCTCTGTTTTTCAACAAAAACGAACAAACTATCGATATCAACGATTTTGAGCTGAACTATTTATGTCAAAATGATTGTTAAATCAAATTTGACTGTCCTAGCTCTGATACCAATTGTTGGATCTGAGTTTGGTTTTGATTGTATTTTACGTTTGAAATTAATATGGAAATGAATGAGTTGTACAGCGGAATTAAGATGGAAACAAACTTTGCATACAATCAAACGAGAGTAATGCTTTGATCAAACATTTTTCACAATGAACCGAAAGATTGAATTTATTTCAATTACGATTACAATTGCAATGATTGAATACAAACTCCCCCTCAGCCAGAGCTCAGTGTTTGTTCGTGCAGAGAAGACGATGTTGCAAAGAGCTAATAGAACAGTACAGAGCACTGTTCTATTTATAGGCACTAGCAAACCACTGAGCTTCTAAGCTGACGTCACCATGAAAGTGACATCTAACCTCCTAACAAACTCTAACCCCTGATCTATACAAACACTGCTATACTAACTACTGCTTATTACATTACATTACATAAAGACAGAATAAACAACTGCTGCATCCCTCCACTGCTGTGAACCCAGCAGTACTTGTCCGGATCAGCAGTGCTTGACTCAAGGCAGTAGATTGAACAGCAGAGCTTTAGTCTTTCACCAGGTCTTCACTTGAGCAGCAGTTTGATGGTCAGTAGCTTGTACGATCAGTAGATAGGAGGTCAGCAGATGTTGAAACCACTTTCAAGGGGAGAGACTTGTATGTAACATCTGCTTATTCTGGATCCACTGCTCGGATCTAGTTTTTGCTTTAATTATCTGTTCCTCTGGTAGGGTTCAATCCCAACAGGTTATCGTCGAAGCAACTCGGTAACTCTGGCATCCGACTCTGCCCTTTATCTCTCTGCTGCTTCCCACCTAAATCGATAAGGCCTTACTTTAATTAACGATGGTGTTAAAGCACCCTTAGCGGACTACACACAGATCTGGATTCTGAAACATCACCTCATACCTGAATCATAATAAATGTTACTAAAGCCATATACTCCTCTAAATCTCAAAACACGAACATTAAATTTAGATAATCAACACAAAAAAATAAGGATGACAGTTTAGATCAAATAGCAAGATTCACTGACCAATATACATTTACAAGTAAAATCAAATAGTTCGTTCACAGTAAGATAATAGAGATCTGGATTCTAAAACAGCATTTAATACTAAAATCAAATTATAATCTCAACAAAGAATTAATACAAATCATATAACCAGATCATGAACTTAAAATCACAATTAGTACCAAACCAACAAACCACAGCAAAAAAACGCATCCAACTTACACAACAACAACCATATCGGTCACCGGATAACTCGTCAGAGCTTCACTGGAGTTTTGTAACACAAAAAATAGGTTAAACGAAAACAACGAAAATAGATCTAACTGTAAAAGAAACATGCAATTGAAGCTAGGCCTACCAGATTTCTTGCCTGAGTCAAACAGAGACCCATCACAACCGTAGCTCGCGCCGCCTCTATCTTGTTACTATAAGCGTACCCACCAGTTGAACAGCCAAATGAACAGTCAAATCTGGAAGGTTCTACCATTTATAAAAATTTCTTCCTTGCAGCAAAAATTCTATTATACACCATCTCTACATGTAGAGTTGTATGTATATAATCTGATAAACAAATTTATAAAGATAACATATGGTTTGAAATTCGTTTACCTAAGCCTTTCAAAATGGAGGCTTCCTAATTTCTTCAACAACAAATTGAGGTGAAATTGAAAATAAGAAACAACAACATCGTGTCCAATATGGTGCATACCTATGGAACTGGTACGATCCGATATCTTGAAATCATGCAATTCTCTATGTTAACTGAGTGATCGTCTTCAGTTACTCGATGACTTGTTTCACCATTTTCAGTTTTTAAACCACATGAATTAGTTTGCAATGAGGATTAGGAGGCAAAATCTATCCACAACGAAGACCCGAATTAGGTTTAAAAGAAACAACAGAAATTAGGGAACCTAAATACACAAACACAACTTACCGTTAGCAGAAGAAGAGTGTAATCAGCGCTTGACCAGGATTCCATCTGAATCACCACTGCCTGACAATTATTATATTATGAACCTAAAATTCGCACAACGCTTGGTTGGGTAGGATGGAAACACATGAACGCCTCAATTGCAACATTTAATCACATTCAATACCATTGAATAGGGCGATGTCCATTGAAGGAGGCAAATCATGAAATCTAATTGATTGAATTAGTAATTTCACTGCTGACGGTTTCAATCATCTGCGCATTCTTGATCGGCTGAATCATTTGTGGGTGACAGACATTGAATTGGGGGCAAAATTGAGAGAAAGGATAAAAGATCATGGAACAAGCCATGACTCTTGATCTGCCGTCTTAAAATTTAGGGTCAAAATTACATGTTAGTCCTAGGGAAATGCTTTATAATGTAGTCTTCTCACCACCACCTTCACTCTCATCCTCATCTTCATCATTCCTCGGTGAACTGCACGATTCAAACGACATACAATCATCCAACTGCCCCCTCATCAACTCTTCCAACCCCCTCTCAAAATCACCATCCCTCTCGTATTCTGAATACGCATCCGTCGTACTCTCCGGCTTCTGCAACCTTTGTAACTGAGCATCCGTCATCTTCTCAATTCTCACTTACCCTCCCCACCTGAATTCACCAATTCCATACCTCATGCCCCTAAATTCAGATCAGTAAATCAAGAATTCATCCAATTCACAAACAAAAAAACATATGATCAATCAAAAGAACACAAATTGAGATCTACCATAACTCAAACAAGGATCTATGAACCAATCAACCTAATAATCTATAACAAAATCGAAACTTTCGATTGAGAAACATTGAAAAACAAAGAAAAAACATACCTTAGAAGCTATGAGTGTGTTCTTTTCAATATTTTAAGTGTACGGGAAACCCAAAATGTTCATGGGCCACAAAAAAGCGAAATTGAATCGATTAAGAGGAATCTACCGACAGATTCAGATGAAAAAAGTGTAAAATTGGTGTTTTACATGATAATCTTGTTTCCGAATGAGTGATTGTTTGTGTATTTGGGGGAAGAACTAAACCAAATTGAAAACGAAGAGAGGCAGAGACTCCCTCTTGTATATGTGTGTGGGAAGCACAAACGATTTGGGAGGGAATAAGGGAAGGTGGAGAAGCAAACGATTCAGTTGTCGCATTCAGTTGGAGACTTCTTTGTGGGCAACATACATTGATCAGGGGCAAAATTGGTAGAAAAGGATGAAATATCAGGGAAGGATGAAGACCCTTAGTCTGCCGTCTTAAAATTGTAAAGGTAAATTACTTTTATGTCCATAGAAAATGTTTTATATAGTATTATAGATATATTAAAGAAAAAGGTTGGTGGACTTTTTTCTTTAAGTCCTTAACTTTTAAAAAATACATATTTAGCCTCTACACATTTACTCCTTTCAATTTTTATATATTATAATTCCAACCCCTATACTTTTACTTTATAACCCCTTATACTTTTAACTCTTTCACTTCACACTCTCAAACTAATTAAGTTACACGTTCACTTTTAACTTTTGGTAATTGATAACTTTGATCCGCCAACTTTTTCTACCTAATAATTTGACGTCTCATTTTATTTGAATTGTTTTTACGACTTTAGACCATAGCTTAACACATTAATATGCTATTTTTTATCTATGTCTAACCATCTTAATGTGTAAATTACTTTTACGACTTTACACGATTGTCTAAAATATTGTTAATGAGCGAGCCATAAGGTTGTCTAATGACGTTAATGTCAAGAACGTACCGTGTGTAACAAAATAAAAAAACATGTAATGTCACATGCGGGCATCACACGTTATTGTTATCATTGTACATAGTAATCACAATGCTTATATAGGTTACACTGAGTTTGATCGGATACGTCAAACACGTGTTTTATCCGGTCAACGCATCACATAACGTGTCGTCAACTATAAACAACTAAGGTGTCGCCGACGTAACGCTCCGTGAATCGCAGTTTTAACGTACCTCTCATTTTAAATTCACGTTTCAACATAAACAACTCACGTTTTGTCACAAACTTTTTTTCTTAAGCGAGTCTGGTAAAAAATAATACATTTTATACTTATTTTGTGTACGTTCGTAAACTTTATTCGAAAGCGAGTCGGGTCAAATATAATATGTTTTCATTAAAAGGTGACGTAATTTTTTTCATTAAAGAGTCGGGCCAAATATAAAGTATAACTACGAGTTAATTTAACTTTCGACGCCGCCGCAACGCGCGGGGGGGGGGAGGGGGTAAAAATCCTAATTAGATTGAAAATGTAATTTAATATTTATGTATTTTTAAGCAAAAGTATTAGCTCAAATTTTATTTTGGCTATTAACCGCAATTAAAAGAACCGGACAATAAACCATCAATCTAACCAAATAAACTGGACTGATTAACCGAAAATCGACAGGTTAATTAAATAGACTAACTAATTACTTCAGAGCCGAACCGGCCGAAGCATGCACACCACAGTGAAATGGATTAATCGACCCGCAACGATACTAGAATGAGCAAGAAAACTACTTGAAACGAATACTGCAATGCAAATTGTCATCTCCGCGCAAATTGTCATGACCGCCGTATTGCGCGGACACCCTGCTAGTATATTATATAAACATATTGATATCCACTTAGGAATAGCTAAATGGTGTTGGCGAGTTAAAATAGAGTTTAAAATAATAGGATCTCGGGGGGTTCAATTCTCATGTTATATAAATTTAAGTGTTTAAAAAAAGTACCTTTAACTCTTTCTAGTCCCGATAAAGGATGACAATGAAATCATAACCAAACTATGGTTTATGAAAAAATAAAAAAACAAGATAAAAAATTCCACATTAAAAAAAAAACAAAACAAATCAAATCCACTATGAACGGAATCACATGCATTGTTGTTTATTGTTGGTTGTGTCTACTTTGTGGATTTTTATAACATATGCTCGTCCTTTTTCATATATCATAGAGATAGAATGAGTAAATTGCCATTTTATTCCCTGAGGTTTGTCCAAATTTGCCATTTTAGTCCAAATAGTTTTTTTTCGCCTCTGGGTCCCTGACTTTTCCCTTTTGTTGCCATTTTGATCACAGACCCTAACTCCATCCAAAAACCTCATTTTTAACCAGAGGCATTTTGGGGATTTTTATTTTAAATCTTTTCAATTGCCATTTTGATCTAATTCTAAAAAATCAAAAATATTCTAAAAAATCAAAAAAATTATAAAAAATAAAAAAAATCTAAAAAATAAAAAAAAATTATAAAAATAAAAAAAAATTCTAAAAATCATAAAAATTCTAAAAAATAAAAAAAATTAAAAAATATAAAAAATTTAAAAATAAAAAAATTCTAAAAAATCAAAAAATCATAAAAATTCTAAAAAATCATAAAAATTCTAAAAAATAAAAAAAATCTAAAAAATCAAAAAAATTCTAAAAATTCTAAAAAATCTAAAAAATCCAAAAAATTCTAAAAAATCATAAAAATTCTAAAACATAAAAAATTCTAAAAAATAAAAAAAATCTAAAAACTCTAACTTCAACTAACCTCACCGTCACCACCGATGACCATCACCACCACCGGCCACCAAAAACACCCCACCGTCGATAGAATCATCTACGCCCATGTCTAATCAAAAACCAAATGAATGCCATGAATCATATGAACAAAAACCAGATTATATACAGTTTGTATAGACCATAAAGGTAATTATCCCAATCGTATGAACAAAATCCAACAAAACCATGATTTCTCTGTTTGAAAAAAAAATTATTATGAATCAAAGCCTCATTGACACAAACAGATTATTAAAAAAAAATAAAAAAGACATCCAAAAAATGCAATCCCAATAATGAATGTACATTTACTTCACGAGTGTCTAAAAACATACAAAACACACAAACGTTTATTATCTGATCAAGGAAAACAAATCTTAAAACAACTTGAATGTAAAAATTTTTTGATCTAAAGTGAAACGAAAGAAACCTCGGGAGACCCATTACAAATTGGGGGTTTTGATGGCCGAATTTTGCATCCTTGGAGAGGTGGTTCCACGCATAGTTTGGGAGGTGGTTCCACTGAATTCGTCATCGGATTTCAAGGGGATTGCAGCGGCGACACTGCTGTAGAGATTGCAGCAGCGGCGGCGGTGGTGCAGCGGCAGGGGTGGTTAGGGATTGCAGCGGGGGCGGTTGTGTAGGGATTGCGTCGGCGGCGATGTTGGGATTGCAGTGGCGGAGGTGGTGGTAGGGGCATGTTGTTGGGGTGGTGTAGGTTGGTGGTGATGGGTGGCTGCTAGGGGGAGAGGAATATTGTGAGGAACTGAGGAAGATAGAAAAATGAGAGACTTTGTTTAGTTATGTATATAAAGGTTTCAGATCTTATTTTGATGTTGAATTTTAGATTAAATTTAAGTAAACTGGTAAAAAGACTAAATTACCCCTAAGTGACTAAAGTTAACTAAAAATTTTATTTGATTTTTTAGAATTTTTTTGATTTTTTAGAATTGTTTTGATTTTTCAGAATTTAGTTTATTTTTTAGAATTTATTTGATTTTTTAGAATTTTTTTTTTTAATTTTTAGAATTTTTTTGATTTTTTAGAATTTTTTTTTGATTTTTTAGAAATTTTTTGATTTTTTAGAATTTTTATGACTTTTAGAATTTTTTTTATTTTTATGGTTTTTTTTATAATTTAGAATTTTTTTTTTATTTTTTAGAATTTTTTTGATTTTTTAGAATTGGATCAAAATGGCAATGGAAAAGGTTTAAAATGAAAATCCCCAAAATGCCCCTGGTTAAAAATGAGGTTTTTGGATGGAGTTAGGGTCTGTGATCAAAATGGCAACAAAAGGGAAAAGTCAGAGACCCAGAGGCGAAAAAAAAACTATTTGAACTAAAATGGCAAATTTGGACAAACCTTAGGGACTAAAATGGCAATTTACTCATCATAGAATCTTCTTAAAA
Organism: Helianthus tuberosus; assembly: GCA_030545235.1. Classification (NCBI taxonomy): domain Eukaryota; kingdom Viridiplantae; phylum Streptophyta; class Magnoliopsida; order Asterales; family Asteraceae; genus Helianthus; species Helianthus tuberosus. The sequence goes on along the minus strand of CM060370.1, from coordinate 184,886,668 downwards.
AAAATTGCATATCACCCGGTATAATGATATGCTTTATCGTTTTGTTGCCAACTTTATGTTATAAAGTAAATTACTTTTTGATTTATTGTGTTTTAGTAGTTTTAACCAGTTGAATTCAAAATTAAAAAGTTTAACGTCTTGAGTCTATAACCGCTCATTTTATAACGTTTTGAGTCCCTGTGTTTTAGCGTTTTTAACCACTTGAGTCCAAAATAAAAAGTACAAGTGTTATAAATTAGACTTAAAACGTTATAAAATGAGTGGTTAGAAATTCAGAGCACTAAACTTTTTGATTTTGGACTTAAATTGTTAAAACCACTAAAACACAAGTACTCAAAAAGTAATTTACTCTATGTTATACTTGGATTTTTTTTTACTTACACATGTGTTTGATAAGAGCATTTACCATAGGATATTTTTTTTCTCCATTTTAACCTCCATAAAACGCCACCTCATCTGGTTTTACTATTAGACGCCCCGTAGTGGGGCGTTTTTTTTTATAAAAAAATTCAAAAATAAAGCCGAAAAACGCCCACATCCCATTACATAGGGGCGTTTTCAGGCGTATTTTTCGAAAAAAATGGATCCGCGTTGTTTGAAACACGTTGCGAGAACTTTGACAAACCAATCACAAACTAGCAACGGCTAGTTATCAACGGCTAGTTTATATTTTTTTAAACCTTTTACCTATATATATATATATATAAACTCTTTCAAATTTAATCAAAACTCTCTCAAAAACTCTCTCAAAAACACTACCATTTTATAAAAATTAATGGATTCCCCTAGTTCTTCATCCAAGGTAAATTTTTACTTCAAAGAGTTTTTTGCGGATGGCGATGATTCCACCGATGAGGAGGTCGAGCAAGAGGCGGTTACGAGTGCTTGTCAACTAGCGGTGAGATATGTGAAGCATTATCGTCGCCCCGAACCAGAAAAAAATAAAAGAGGTTATATTGAACGAGACCGACGCGCGTCACACGATCGTTTGATGAAAGATTATTTTGATGAGGCGTTGACATTTTCGAACCAAATGTTTAGGCGTCGTTTCCGAATGAGTAAGCGGTTGTTTCTACGCATCGTCGACGACTTGGAAGCCAACTACGATTATTTTAAACAAAAAGCGGATGCGAGAGGGGCACTTGGATTTACCGGTATCCAAAAGTGTACGTCGGCGTTACGAATCCTTGCTTATGGAAACTCAACAGACATCAACGATGAGTATCTAAAAATGGGCGAGAAAACAACGCGAGACACCTTGGAGCATTTTTGTCGCGGTACAATTCCTATACTTTACTATAATGTTTACAATTTTTTTGACGCTTATGTTTGTGTATGTTTTTTATAAAGGTATTATTGATGTGTATGGTGCGCGTTATCTTAGAACGCCCAAATGGGACGACCTTCAAAAGATCTACGAGGTACATTCGGCGGAGCATGGTTTGTCTGGTATGATCGGGAGCTTGGATTGCATGCATTGGCGTTTGGATAACTGCCCGACCGCATGGCGAGGCCAACACACACGGGGTGACCAAAAAGGAGCCACTGTTATTCTTCAGGCGGTTGCTTCACATGACCTTTGGGTTTGGTCGGCTTACTTTGGCGTGGTCGGGTCATGCAATGATATAAATGTTTTTGAGCAATCTCCGTTGTTAGAGGAGTGGATTTTTGGCAAAGCTCCAAAAGTGTCGTTTTACGCAAATGGCTCATGGATATTATTTGTGCGACGGAATTTATCCTAGGTATTCGATTTTCGTGAAGACGTTTAGTGATCCTATTGATGAAAAAAAAGCATACTTTAAAAAGGTTCAAGAGTCTTCACGAACAGGCATTGAGAGATGCTTTGGGGTTCTTAAACAACGCTGGCAATATTTGAAAAATCATTGTCGTGCATGGAGCAAGTAAAAAATGAGAGATGCTATGTACGCTTGTATAATCATGCACAACATGATTTTGGAAGACGAAGGAAAGGCGATATGCCAGAATTATGTGCCAGAAGCCGTTCAAGAGGAGCATCCACATGCCTCAATGGAAGAAAGAGTGAATAATGCGCGAGAGTTGCATTACGAACCGTACCATTCTGCGTTAACGGTTGATTTGGTACAACACGCATGGTCGGTTCGGTATGTACCACCTGAGGGTCAAGAAGAAACGGAGGACGAGGAAGACGAAGTTGGAGAGGGTGAAGAAAGCGAAGACGAAAACTAATGTATTTTTTTTTAATTTAGTCGGTTTTTATTTATTTTTATTTCTAGTATTGTATTTTTTTTAATTTAATGAAGTATTTTAAGTTTATAAAATAAAAATAATAATTGTTTAATGATTGGAAGGGGCATTATTGGGCATTATTCTCACTACGTCACTTTTGCAATAACCCCCAATAATGCCCTCATGCTGACTGGACTGCCACGTGGCGCAAAACGCCCAAGGGTGGGGGCATTATTGCTCAAACCACTACACATGGTCTTATGAATCTCGTTTTTGGCATCTGTTTTTGGATTGTGGTTCTTGCCAAAAACAAGAAAAATGGATTTTAAGTGGGATCTACTGTACTGTATTTTTTAGTCCCTATGTTTTAACGGTTTAATTATTTGAGTCCAGAATTAAAAAGTTTAACGCTTTAAGTCCCTAACCGCTCATTTTATAAGGTTTGAGTTCCTGTGTTTTAGTGATTTTAACCACTTGAATCCAAAATCAAAAAGTTTAACGCTCCGAGTTCCTACTCGCTTATTTTATAACGTTTTGACTCCTTGTGTTTTAGTGGTTTTAAATACTTGAATCCAAAATCAAAAAAAATAAACGCTCCGAGTTCCTACTCACTCATTTTATAACGTTTTGAGTCCCTGTGTTTTAGCGGTTTTAACCACTTGAGTCCAAAATCAAAAGTACAAGTGTTAAAAATTTGGACTCAAAACGTTATAAAACGAGTGATTAGAGATTCAGGACGTTAAATCTTTTGATTTTGAATTCAAGTGTTTAAAACCACTAAACACAGGAACCTAAAAAGCAATTTACACTTCGTTTAATCCATGTCGTCTATGATATGTGAACTCAAGACCTTCCTCTCTAAACTATGTGTTTAAAGACTTTGTCTTTGCCAATGTACTATCATCCGATTGGTGTATTGTACTATTTAATATCCAATATATTTAGAGAGAAATAAGTGGTTAAAAATAAAAAGATAGTGATGATGTATTAATGTTTTTGAATGTTTTTTTTGTATACTTATTGGGCGTATTTTAAGTGTTTTTAAATAAGATTGTTTTTATGACGTAGGAGTTGTGTATACACGATTTCTAGTTGTTTTAGATCTCCTTATCTAAATTTTTAAGCTAACATGAAATCCCTCCAAACCTAAAGGTTTCGTCAGGTCACACACAAATTACTAGTTATGTACCAACACATTTAACTATGCAAAAAATAATTTCTCAATTATATGGATCGTTTCTAGGATCTTCATTTTAATTTTCGGTCCATATTTATACTTTTTCCGTAATCTATTTATATTTTTTTTCATTTTTTTCGATCCAGTGTTTCTTCAAAGATTCAAGATAAATGGCCTGTGACAGAACTTTCAACCTGTTTTTGGTGGGTCAAAGCTTTCTATGTGCGAATGTTAAACAAAGCGTGAAAGTCTTTGTTAAACTAAAATGCAAGAACTTTTCTACGTAATATAAATTTCGTTATTAAAATATTAAAGCCGCCGAAGCCACAATATAAAAGCCACTTACAACTTCCATTTTTATACGGATTTTTAAGACCCGTGCGTTGCCGCAGGACCGATAAACCGAACAAAAAATAGACGTAAAAATGTTAAACCACATATACGCATTAATAGTATTTACTGGCCAAATTCATTCCGAAATGTAAAACATTATCTTGTGGCAGGAATTCAGTCATTATCCGTTCGAATCATCATGGTATACATCCTGTACTGGTACTCAGTATAACAACCAAAATAGAAAATACAAATTTAATAATAATTATTACTCATGTTTTTCAGTTACTATCAGTTTAGTTCAGTTCGTTATGGTATTAGCATGGTACTAATACTAAATAAATGAATATTGGTTTTCATACTGATGGTCGAAACGTTTAATTATTACGTCACAAAATTGTACTTAGTTAAATCAATACAATAAAACTTTAGAAGTTACTAATTTATAATCAAAGAATTTGGTTTATAAAAACCGTAAAGTAAATAACCAAGTTATAAATTTTTCTAAACTTATAACATTCACATTCAAACAATATATTGTGATTTTACTAAAGAAATTAAACCAAAATAATTTCTACAAAGCTATATTAGTTCTATGAAGATTAACTTATATAATACATAGGAAACATCAAATCTTGAATATAAAAAAAAGTGTGGATATGTTCTTAGTGTAACCATGGTTGTAAAAGTGGCTAAGTGTCCCCTAATCGGTCGATCGAGAAGTTGAAAGTACTCGGCCTAGGCGGTGAGTACTCGGTGATTACTCGAACATATTAAATTATAAAGAAATTATATATATGTCAAATAACATATATTTACTAATATTTAAAACAAAATACATGAAAACGATATTCATTCTTTAATGTTATAGACATAGAAATTAAGTTTTATTTTTTTTAAAGTCAATCTCCACCCGAATTGATCACGAGATCCGATTTTGACTAAGGTTGACCGTGTTTGATCGATTATGAGTAATTAGGTGGAGTTGAAAAAATCGTCTCGATAGGCTACCTTGTAGCGCGCACTCGAAGAGTACTCGACCTTGGAGATATTGTTTTACAACCATCACTAAAACAAAGGAATTTGAATAGTGTATTTATGAGGAAAACAAATTTTGCTAAATTATATAGATGTAATGTAATTAAGTGGAGGGTTCAAATGAGAAGAAATTCTTTGTAAGAAGAAAAAAGAAGAAATTTCAACCAATATGAATGCTTCATTAGGCTTCATTTAATATTTGTACTTAATGTAACTATAAGGGTATATTAGTAAACTTACATACATCATTAATTGGTAGTTTCATCTTTAATAACTAACTATATTAAATTTGTAACTTATTTTTAAGATATATATTTTTCACAAAAAAATAAAAATAAAAATTCATTTAAAGTGTAGGATAAATACGAGGCGTGTAGGATAAATTACGAGTTGTGTAGAATAAATTTCAATATGTGTAGGATAAATTTCAAAATGTGTAGGATAACTTTTGTTGTGTGTAGGCAAAAATATTTAGTGTGGAGGATTATAGTCTTAATGACTAATTATTTAGTCAAACATAATAATAAATGAGATTAGAAAAAAACTATTTAATGTTTTATAATTATACCCTTTTATTCTTTTTCTTCTCAATAAAATTTTCTTCTCAAATTAACTTTCCCCATGTAATTAAACGTCATGCAAATTTCAACAATACTTTAATATCCTTTCATTTTCAATTTTTTATATCCCAATCCAAAAAGAGTGTTTACCATATTTTGATGCCACTTTATTCAAACTAGGATTGCAACACGCCGCAATGCGGTGGGGATTCTTTAGTTATAACTAAGTCGATCTACGACCCGTACGTTATGTTAAACCTGTCAAACGGGAAAAAAATAGACGATGTAAAAATGTTCACCCATACACGCACGTTGCGTTGTGTTAACTCGCAAAATTTAGAACGAAACGTAAAAACATTAAACCAAAGACGCACGTTGCGATGTGTTAAGTCACAAAATTTAGAACCAATCATAAAGTGAAAAATTTGCGGAAAATGAAAACTATAAATAACCAAAGTTGAAAGTAAAAAAAAATTGTGAGGATAAATTGTAAAAGATAAAATGTTTTGGGGTAAAAGTAAAAAACAAATAGTTTTGGATTCAAAGTAATTTATGAAATACTTTTGGGTGAAATGCAAAAAAATCAATTTTTTTTGGAAAAGCCCCAAAGGCAAGGTAAAAACGTTTAATCACACATGCACGTTGCACCGTGTTAACTTGCAAAATTTGAAACAAAACATAAGAAAGTTGAACCACAGTTGTACGTTGCGTCGTATTAACTCGAAAAATTTAGAACTATACGTAAAACAAAAATTTGCGAAAGATGAAAAGTATAAGTGACAAAAGTTGTGAAGTTAAATTGCAAATAATGAAAAGTTTTGGGTTAAAGTTAAAAAAAACAAATTATGTAGGGTTAAAATTGCAAAAGTAAAAACCTTTGGATTAAAAGTAAAAAATCAAGTTTTTTTTTTTTTTGAAAAATTCCCAAAGCATAATGTACAAGTTGTATTACCTAAATTTGTTGCTTATTTATAGTAATAAAATAAAATAGTTAAATGCAAAGATACTTACATACGAACTAACTGTACTAAAACAAAATACAGATCTAAAAAAATTATTGTTTTTAGCCAAATATAATGGAGAGTGGAGATACAATAGGAAGTTTATTTGGCTAGGAAGGCTAGGAAGTGATCTTGACCATCCATTAAGTTAATCAAGGGCTAAGATTAAATCAGGGAAATTGAAAGGAAAAAAAGAGGCGCGTGAGTTTGTTCAAGGGCATTCTAGTCAATAAAAGCCAATAGTTTCTCTCTCCTCCAATTCCCCCCCATTTTTTAAACGTTAATAACTCTTTCATACGACATTATTTTTTATAAAAATTGCACCAAAAAAACGAGCGTTTTTTTATCTTTAAAACGAGTATACTATTGCTATATTTAAAAAAAAAAAATTTAACCCAGTTGTGTAAAACGCAATAGAAAAACCACCAGTTACGTAAAACGCAATGAAAAAAAAAACTAAAAAATGACATTTTTCTAAAACGCAATGCACAAAAAACACAAAGAAATGACTTATTTGTAAAATGCAATGGCCAGAAAACACAAAGAAATGTCCTATTTCTAACTCGCAATAGACTGAAAACACATAAAAAAGTGTTTTACCTAAAACGCAATGCACAAAAAACACAAAGAAATGTCTTATTTGTAAAACGCAATGGCCAGAAAACACAAAGAAATGTTTTATTTGTAAAACGCAATGGCCAGAAAACACTTAAAAATGTCTCATTTCTAAAACGCAATGACCTAAAAAAACAAAAGAAAGTGTTCTGTGTAAAACGCAATGGACTGAAAACACCTAAAAATGTGTTTTACCTATAACGCAATGACTAAAAACACTTCAAAAATGTGTTTTACCTAAAACGCAATGACTAAAGATACTTAAAAATGTGTTTTTTTTTTCTAAAACGCAATAGCCAGAAAACACATAAAACTCTCTTATTTCTAAAACGCAATGGACACATAAAACTGTTTCTGAACTGTTTGTGAATTGTCTGTGAACTGTCTGAATTGTCTACGAATTACTGTCTTCGAAATGAGCCAATTTCTGGAAAATTAATTTTTCTGATGCGTTTTTAGTACAGCTCAACCCCAGCCAGGGGCTGCCGCCCCTGGGACCCCGCTACCAGGGGCTGCCGCCCCCAGGCCCTCGCCAAGATCGAGACCTTTTGAAGAAGAAGAAGACTTTGTTTTAAAACAAAAAATATTACGAGGTTTTTATTTTATTATTATTTACAATGACTTGGTTTATCAAGTGATCTTCCGACCGGTTTCTTTTTTTTTTTGTTTTCGGCTCTAGAAGCCACGAATAAACTTTTAGACGATCCTTATGAATGTTAAGTTTACGTATTTGAAAAGTAATCAAATTTAGTAATTTTAATTTCCATATCAAAGCTAGGAAATTTATGTTAGTAAGGTTTTTCTAAAAAATGACTTGGTCTATCGTCATCTTTTTCAATAAAGATCTTCCCACCGGTTTCTTTTTTCGTTTCTAGAATTCATGAATAAACTTTTAGACGATCCTTATGAATGTTAAGTTTACTTATTTGAAAAGTAATCAGATTTAGTAATTTAAATTTTCATATCAAACATAAGAAATTTATGTTAGTAAGTTTTTTTTAATGACAAACTAACCGACTTTTAAATACACCAATATATTAAGTATGAGAGTTGAAACTTTACCGTACATCGTAACAATTACATAATGGTATCGATAAACTAAAAGTTCATTGTTATTTATCTTAGTAAGTGGTTAATATTTTGAGAAATTTACGAAAATAGCCAAGAAAATGTTTGACTTACCAAAATGGCCAGCTCATGCGTCGGTGGAGCAGGGCATCACTGATTACGAGAGAGCTTATGCGTCTGCAGGGTCATTCATGCGTCCGCCAATATAGAAGTGACATGTGTCTTAGTGACATCATGCGTCCGCGACTCATCCCATGCGTCCGTGACTCATAAAATTTACTTTTAGGAGCTTTGAGGCATCCCATGCATCCGTGACTCATACCATCATCCCATGCGTCCGTTTGAGGCATCCCATGCGTCCGTGACTCATCCCATCATCCCATGCGTCCGTGACTCATCCCATACGTTGCCGACTCATCCCATGCGTCTGTGACTCATCTCATGTGTCTGTGACTCATCCCAGGCGTCCGTGACTCATCCCATGCATCTGCGACTCATCCCATGCATCCCATTTTTGTACTTGCTGCTTCATCCATGCACGCATCCATTTAAAGAATTAAGGGGCATAAGAGGGGTGATGGCGTGATGCCTCATTCCACTGACGCATGAGCTGGCCATTTTGGTAAGTCAAACATTTTCTTGGCTATTTTCGTAAATTTCTCTAATATTTTCTATTTCGATATTCAACTAATTCATTTATTAGCCTATTTAAATGGTTTTAAATTATATTATGTTCTTCTTTCTGATTTAACTTTTAATAAAAAAACAAATGTTTAAAATATTTTTTATATAAAAACAAATTATATTTTAATAATTCAAAGTATTATCTTATGGTTAGAATTAATACATACTGGTAATATGACCAATGACGATTTTAACTTCTATTTTTATTGCCAAGTTCAATCACGCTATCTCTCTGTAAAATGATATATAAAAATATTAATACTCAACTTGTCTCCGTAATTTCCAATAACAACAGCAATACTAAACTTTTATTAGGTTTGATTATTACTATTGTTTTAAAATTCAACTTTGAACATTTAGTTCAATGTCAATCCATTAAACCTCATCAACATTCAACAACTTTGAATATGTTGTCCTGCTAACACGATGTCAATCCATTAAACTCTATATATATTGTTCATCTTTCATCTTCGATTCCATCACCACCAAGGAAAAATATTCATGGCGTATTTTCAGAAATACATGATTCTCACGCTTCTGCTCCTTTCAATCTTCTGCATCAACCAAACAGTCAAGTGCGATGACGATGGTAACTTCACTATCTTGCTTTTGATCTTAAACTTCAAACACCCTTATAGTTTCTTTGTATTCATCTTTAGAACTATGTATATCTTCTTACTTTACCTAAAATAATTGATAAAGAAATACGATGTGGCAATTTTGATTCCTAAACCTTTCTATCGATTTCAATCGATGAGGCAATTTAGGTTATGTGTTTTCTCAATCAGGTCAATTGGATAAAACAAAAAAAAAAAGTTTAGCAAGAAAGAAAATGAATAAAATGAAATGATGTTATGTCCACTTTCATACATTCATTTAAAAGATTACACATGTTTGTGTAAAGGGACCCCCGCTCGAATCCGCCGCTCGAGTCTGAATTTCTGTATGCCAATTCAGACTCGGAAAGTGGATGCCAAATCATACTTCATATATCCGCCCGCTTTCCTACATTATAGGTCTATAGAGGTGGCAATATAACATATTAATGATTGAATTTGGATTTTGTCATGTCAAAGAGGTCATTATTTAATTTAGTTGAAAAAGAATGGTTCAAATAAAAAAAATGCTAAAAGAACTTCTCAAACATGTTAAACGTGTGCTAAAGTCTAATTAATGTATGAATAATTATTAATATAATTTGGGAAGTACAAAAATAGTTAAACCCAACTTAACCTAGCCTATTTCTACATGCGCTTTGCCGTCAAATTATCTTTCCACCTTGTTTACATCCAACAATTATTACCATTTAATTAACATTTGTTTTCGTAATTTTGCAGATCATTTAGATGAAGAAGATATCCTTCTCGCTGGAATCAATAGCTACAGAGCAACCCTAAACTTAACAGCTCTAATAGAAAATGAGCGAGCTGAATGCCTAGCTGATGAAATCGCAGACCAATTTAAATACCAACCATGCACAAACACAACTGGCTCCAACACCGTACCCGGAACCGAACCGGAAATTTTCAATTATCCAAACCTTTTACACAAATGTCATTTGAATGTCAACAATACCAGAGATGGTGTTATTCTTCCTGCTTGTGTTCCACATCTTGACTCCACCCTAGTACTTTCCAACTACACTATGTCCCGGTATTCAAATTACTTAAATGACACCAAGTATACCGGAGTCGGGATTGGTTCTGAAGACAATTGGATTGTCGTTGTGTTGACTACAAACACCCCAGAGGGCAGGTTTTGGTAGTAATGTTGTAAACTAAATAAAAAGAAAGAAGAAGGGTTCCGATTTCAGCCATTTGTATTTTATGTTGTCTCTCTATTGGAGCTATATATTAAATAAAAGAGTACCAAAGGGCTTGTAGCCTAGAGGTATCATGTGTGTAAATTGAACCATTAAATAAAAGACTACCAAAGAGCTTCTAGCCTAGAGGCAGCTAGAAGTATCATGTGTGTAAATGGTTTGAATTAATTTGATAAGTTTTTAGTTGATGAATTTTTATATGAAACCTAATTAATTTATCTTTTAGTGATGAATCTATAATTTGTAGTTTGACATTGAACTAGTTCATTAATTAGCCATTATAAACTGTCATTCATAAAAGATATAATTATTTATGATATAAACCAAATGGAATTATCTATTAGATTGCAACTTTGCAAGTGATTGTATTGAATCTTCTGGAAAAAACCAATCACCACATAACAATATACAAGAGTATTATATAATACAAGCGGTTACAAGGTGTTAATACGAGCGGTTACAAGGTGTTAACTGCCAAGGCAGTTACATGGGGAAAACGTATATCTGGTTTTATAACACTCCCCCTCAGATATACATACAGTTCATTATACACTATTAACAACATTCTTCAGGATGATGTTAAATCGATACTTCAGGACCAATATGATAAACTAATACTGCAGGACCAGTTATGCTGCCTCGTTAAAAACCTTGCTAAGAAAACCCAATGGGACAAAACTTAGCCAAGGAAAAGAGTACAACGTGTATAATGCTCCCCCTCAATTTAACTAATGTCTTTTAACCTACGAAGCCCGATCTTATGTGATAACTGCTCGAAACTGCTTCTAGGTAAAGACTTTGTAAACAGGTCTGCTAGATTTTCACTTGACTTGATCTGACGAACATCAATTTCCCCTTCTTTCTTCAAATCGTATGTTGAGAAGAACTTTGGTGAGATGTGCTTTGTTCGATCACCCTTGATGTAACCTTCTCTGATCTGAGCTATGCAAGCAGCATTGTCTTCATAAATAATTGTCAGCTCCTTCTTGATCTGTTCTAGTCCGCATGCATCTTGTATGTGATTAATCATTGATCTCAACCACACACATTCTCGACCAGAATCATATAGTGCTATTAATTCGGCATGATTTGATGATGTTGCTGTAAGTGTTTGCTTAGTTGACTTCCAAGAAATTGTTGTGCCACCGTATGTGAAAACATAACCTGTCTGAGATTTTGCTTTGTGAGGATCTAATAGGTATCCGGCATCAGCATACCCAACAAGCTGGGACTTTTGATCTTTCTGATAGAAAAGACCTAAGTCTTGTGTCCCGCAAATATACTGGAATATATGCTTTACACCATTCCAGTGTCTACGTGTTGGATTCGAACTGTATCTTGCTAATACATGAACTGCCAATGCAATGTCAGGTCTTGTGTTATTTGCGAGATACATAAGGGCACCGATCGCGCTTAAGTACGGTACTTCTGGACCAAGTACTTCTTCGCCTTCTTCTTGAGGGCGATAAGGATCCTTGTGTGGATCTAGCAGTCGGACAACCATAGGTACGCTAAACGGATGTGCTTTATCCATATTGAAACGTATTAACATCTTCTGGATGTAGTTTGATTGATGGACAAATGTGCCATTGCACAGATACTCAAATTGTAGTCCGATACCTACTTTTGTCATACCAAGATCTTTCATCTCAAATTCCTTCTTTAACAACTGAGCAACTTTCTCTATCTCTTCAGGAGATCCGATGATGTTGATATCGTCAACATAGACTGCTATTATAGTGAAATTTGAGAGTGACCGTTTTATAAAGACACATGGACTGATTACATCAGACTTGTATCCTTCCTTTTCAAGATATTCACTAAGTCGATTGTACCACATACGACCAGATTGTTTGAGACCATATAAAGATCTCTGGAGCTTTATAGAACACATATCTCGAGGTGTTGATTTTAATGCTTCAGGCAATTTTAATCCTTTAGGAATTTTCATGTAGATGTCATTTTCAAGTGTCCCGTATAAGTATGCGGTGACGACATCCATTAATCTCATATGAAGTCCTTCAGAGATTGTGAGGCCGATTAGGAACCTAAGTGTTATCGCATCCACTACAGGGGAATACGTTTCCTCATAATCAACTCCTGGGATTTGGGAAAACCCTTGTGCTACAAGTCGAGCCTTATATCGTACAATCTCATTCTTTTCATTTCTCTTTATTGCAAACACCCATTTATAACCTACTGGTTTGACGTCTATGGGTGTTCGGACTACAGGTCCGAAAACATGTCGCTTTTCGAGCGAATTTAATTCAGCATTTATGGCTTCTTGCCATCTTGGCCAATCATTTCTGTGCATGCACTCTTCTAAAGTTTTAGGTACGTAATCATTTTCATTGATTACATCCGTTGCTATAGCATATGCGAATATATCATCAACACGTGTTTTATTCTGGTTCCACATTGTACTATCTTGTACATAATTAATAGAGATCTCATTTTCGTTCGGTACCGGTGTTTCTTCTGAAACTTCATTTTCCTCTGGAATTATAGTTGTCTCTTCCGGGACATTTACCTCTACCGGGGTTTCATTTATAACCTTTTGTGAGTTTTCACCAACTGCGTTACTTTGCTCTTTTCGTTTCCGTGGGTTTTTGTCTTTGGAACCGATTGACCTCCCACGCTTTCGTTGTATAGTAATCGCTTCTGGGATTACTTCAATTCGAGCAGGTGCATTTGATGCTGGTACATGTGACTTTGTCACTCTATTCGTGTCTGTGAATGCATCTGGTAATTCATTCGCTATTCTTTGCAAATGTATAATCTTTTGGACTTCATATTCACATTGACCACTTCGGGGATCGAGATTTGATAGCGTTGATGCATTCCACGTTATTTCTTGTGTTACCAGTCTTTCTTTGTCCTTATCTCCCCCTAAGACTGGGAACATCGTTTCATCAAAATGACAGTCAGCATACCGTGCTGTAAACATATCTCCCGTCGTTGGTTCTAAATATTTAATTATGGACGGGGAGTTAAAACCAATATAGATGCCCAGTCTTCTTTGGGGTCCCATTGTAGTACGTTGTGGTGGCGGTATTGGTACATATACTGCACAACCAAAAATTCTAAGGTGGGACAAACTTGGTTCTCGTCCGGAGACCAGTTGCAATGGGGAGTATTCGTGATCAGCAGTTGGTCTCAATCTAATCAGTGTAGCAACATGCAAAATAGCATGTCCCCATGCAGAAGATGGTAGTTTACATCTCATTAAAAGTGGTCTAGCGATTATTTGTAATCTTTTAATCAAAGATTCAGCTAAACCGTTTTGTGTGTGAACATGAGGTACTGAATGTTCAACGTTGATCCCGATTGACATACAATAGTCATTAAAAGCTTGAGATGTAAACTCTCCCACATTATCCATCCGGATATTTCTAATTTGATTATCCGGGAAATTTGCTCTCAATTGTATGATTTGAGCTAAAAATTGGGCAAATGCTACATTTCGAGTAGCTAAAAGACTCACGTGTGACCACCTTGAGGATGTGTCCACACGGAGGATGAATAGGCCCACAAATATCCCCTTGGATTCTTTCTAAAAATGATGGGGTTTCATGTATCAATTTAGTTTGTGAGGGCCTAGTTATAAGTTTGCCCAGAGAACATGTTGCACATAATAAGTCTTGTGGTAGCAAAACTTTTAAGTTTTTGAGAGGGTGCCCGGTTGCACTTTTGATTATTCGTCTCATCATTATGCTACCAGGGTGACCTAGACGGTCATGCCATATATTGAATGTGTCTTTATCTAACAGCTTTTGGTTACACACCATGTATGATTCGATAGGATTGATATTAGTACAATATAATCCAGAGGATAAGGCTTCTAATTGTTCAACAATTGTTTCTTTGCCATTTTTGTTTGAAGTAATTTGAAGATATTCGATATTATGTTCAGATATTGTTTTTAGGTGGTAACCATTTTTTTCGAATATCTTTAAAGCTAAGTAAATTTCTTCTGGATTTACTTGAATATAATGCATTATCAATAGTTAGTTAGGTACCCGAAGATAATATTATGTGTGCTCTGCCGGAGCCTTCGATAAGCTTACTGACACCAGATATAGTACTAATCGGTGTCTCTGCCGGAGACAACTCAGAGAAAAATTTCATATCTTTGAGAATAGTGTTGGTACTACCGCTGTCTGCCAGACATTCATCACCAATAATAGCTCTACTGGAGCTAGTATACATATTTCTTCAGGAAATAAAAATAAATAAAAGTTAATGCAAAGAAGTAAATGAAACATTGAAAGAGTTTCAAATGAAAAGTAAAACATAAAAGGTACATTATCCTTAATCAAATTAGTTTCAACATTCTTTCCTTTTTTTTTCATTAATGGAATTATCTATTAGATTGCAACTTTGCAAGTGATTGTATTGAATCTTCTGGAAAAAACCAATCACCACATAACAATATACAAGAGTATTATATAATACAAGCGGTTACAAGGTGTTAATACGAGCGGTTACAAGGTGTTAACTGCCAAGGCAGTTACATGGGGAAAACGTATATCTGGTTTTATAACAGGAAGTTACTAATTTATAATAAAAGAATTTGGTTTCTAAACAACATAAATTAAAATAACTAAGTTATAAAATTTCTAAACATAAGTTAAACTTTTATTTTTAGAACATTCATATTCAAACAATATATTGTGATTTTACTAAAGAAATTAAACCAAAATAATTTCTATAAAGCTAATATTAGTTCTACAAAGATTAACTTATATAATACATAGGAAACATCAAATCTTGAATAAAAAAAAAGTGTGGATATGTTCTTAGTGTAAATTGGTTGCAAAAGTACCTAGGCGTCCCATAATCGGTCGATCAAGGATTGAGAGTACTCGGCCTAGGCGGTGAGTACTCAATGATTACTCGAACATGTTAAATTATAAAGAAATTAGTTTTCAGAAATTATATATATGTCAAATAACATAAATTTAATAATATTAACACAAAATACATGAAAACGATATTCATTCTTTAATGTTATAGACGTAGAAATTAAGTTGTACTCTTTTTAAAGTAAATCTCGGCCCGAGTTGACCTACGAGATCCAATTCTGACTAAGGTTGACCGCGTTTGATCGATTACGAGTAATTAGGTGGAGTTGAAAAAAGTCGTCTTGACAGGTTACCTTGAAGCACGTACTCGAAGAGTACTCGGCCTTAGAGACGGTATTTTGTAATCATGACTAAAACAAAGGAAATTGAATAGTGTATTCATAAGGAAAACAAATTTTGCTAAATTATATAGATGTAATGTAATTTAATCATCATGCAAATTTCAACAATAATTTAATATCCTATCATTTTCAATTTTTTATATCACAATCCAAAAAGAGTGTTTACCATATTTTGATGCCACTTTATTCAAATAGTTAAATGCAAAGATACTTACATACGTACATACGAACTAACTGTACTAAAACAAAATACAGATCTAAAAAAATTATTGTTTTAAGCCAAATATAATAAAACAAGTTAAATTGTTCGAGCGGTTATCGCAAGATCTTCGTATATGGTGACAATCTTTAAAGTTTATGTCAATAATCTACAAAGCTTAACAGATATTGTATAGAAGAAAACTTCTCAAATCGCCATTAACATCATAACTATAAAAATTGCACCTTTTATTAAAAACCAAGTTATGCAAATATGCTCTAGTGGATGAGCAAGAGCCACACGCCCACACTCTTGCTTGTGGTAGTCATCTCCGTTGGATAATGGAGACCTTTTTACTATAAGTTTTTTTTGGAGTTTAGCAATTTTTTTTGTTTTAACAATAACACTTCTTAAATAATATATCAATACAAAAACATGTTGTTTTCTATTTTTGTCCTTTTACCATATCTTTCCTATTTCAATAATTACCGTTAATATCTAAGTTGAATGCCTTAATGCATAGTATTTCTCCCGCTCTATTATTATCAATATACAGTAGTTCAAGACCAAAATATATATTACATTAAATGCAAGTTGTTTAAATATAAATATAACTAAATAAATTAGAGCAGAAGATTGAAATTTATATATATTCTTAAATAAAACTATAAAGTATAAACGAAGGAAAAAATATAACTAAATGAATACTTAAAAAAAAGAGGTGTAAATTCAGTAAATTGTGTGATTGTTTCTAGGGGTAAAAAGGCAAATGCCATATAATTATGTCAGTGATCTATTCTCAGTTTCTTTATTGTCTGGTTCATCTTCTTCAATCTTCAAGAAACTCTTTAAAAAAAACAGAGGAGCTCATAACAGTTTTTTTTCCTTCTCTTTCTAGAAACATATACTATAGAATCAAAGAATATTAGTTATGAAAAAGAATTGGTAGCCTATTAAAATTGGGGGCCCTTAAAATTATGAGGCCTAAAGCCCTTGTCTCATTTGGCTTATGCTAGAGCCGGCTCTGTCAATTACCGTCATCACCGTCACTAAAATGGTTGACCTCAACAATCCACGCCTACCATGGCGGATCTATGTAGGCGTCATGGGCTACCCGGGATGCCCCTCAACTTTCAAGACGAAGTGTATTTTTTTCCTTTTTTTTCAAGTATATGTATTCGAATACCCTTAGTAAATATTAGGATGCCTCTAAATATAATAGTAGAGAGATAGAGAAGAAAAATGAAATAATTTAAAGGAAAATAGAAGCTTTCTCGCTGGATCGAGACCTTTTGAAGAAGAAGACTTTGTTTTAAAACAAAAAGAGTAAACTGCCATTTTGGTCCCTGTGGTTTGGGCATTTTTGCCATTTTAGTCCAAATCTCAAACTTTTTAAATCTGGGTCCCTGTGGTTTCATCTTTATTGCCATTTTAGTCCAAAATTCAAAATCCCCGTTTTTTTAACTGTTCCAAAAAGTTTGAGATTTGGATTAAAATGCCAATAAAAGTGAAACCACAAGGACCAAAATGGCAGTTTACTCTTAATTTTGGACTAAAATGACAATAAAAGTGAAACCACAGGGACCCAGATTTAAAAAGTTTGAGATTTGGACTAAAATATCAAAAGTGCCTAAACCACAGGGACCAAAATGGCAGTTTACTCAAACAAAAAATATTACGAGGTTTTTATTTTATTATTATTTACAACTAGTGATATTCCTCTCGCTTTGCGGCGGGAATTTGGTTGGTATCAGTTTGGCTCATTACAATACCGATACTCGCTATTGTAATTGAAAGAGAAAACTTTACATCGTCCGGAAACAATTAAAAATGAATATCGATACAGATACTGATGTTCAGTTGACATCAGTTCAACTCGGTTCGATTCGATTCGTTTGCGTTCTATAAATTGACACCTAACGCTTTCGATACCCATATTAATTTTATTGTGTTCTCTTTCAATAAACTGACACTATATTGCTATATCACGGTATTTGTATTCATTTTTATACTTTCCGGTTTCATTTGTTTTTTCATTGTATCCACTCTGTCTGTGATGATAAATGAATATCGGTACAACTACCGTGATTCTCAACCGATTGATAGCATTTGAACAACATCGGTGCTGGTACCGGTGTTCGTTTTTATCATTTTTTTTATCGATATAAAACATATGTTAATTTTTATACTGAATGCGTATGTCGTACTCGTACTGTAATAAACCAAATCAATATATATCTAATAAAATCAATTAACTAATAAAACAATCAAAATTATAAAACAATATTATAAAAACCTTTGATTACTGTTCATGGAGACTTACTTAATAATAATATGTATAATATGTATAATGACTTGGTTTATCAAGTGATCTTCCGACCGGTTTCTTTTTTTTGTTTTCGGCTCCAGAAGCCACGAATAAACTTTTAGACGATCCTTATGAATGTTAAGTTTACGTATTTGAAAAGTAATCAAATTTAGTAATTTTAATTTCCATATCAAAGCTAGGAAATTTATGTTAGTAAGGTTTTTCTAACAATAAATTAACCTACTTTTAAATACTCCATTCTATTAAGTATGAGACTTGTAACAAGTACATATTGGTACCATTAAACTAAAAATTCTTTGTTATTTATCTTAGTAAGTGACTAATATTTTCTATTTTGATATTCAACTGATTCATTTATTAGCCTATTTAAATGGTTTTAAATTATATTATATTCTTCTTTCTGGTTTATCTTTTAAATAAAAACAAATGTTTAAAATATTTTTTATATAAAAGCCAAATTATATTTTAGTAATCCATAGTATTATCTTATGGTTAGTATTAATCCATGTTGGTAATATGACCAATGACGCTTTTAACTTCTATTTTCCTTGCCAAGAACATGCAATCACACTATGTCGCTCATATATAAAAATATTAACTTGTCTCTATAATTTCCAATAATAACAGCAATACTATAAACTTTTATTTAGTTTGATTATTACTATTGTTTTAAAATTCAACTCTGAGCAATTAATTCTATGTCAATCCATTAATTCATTAAACCTCATCAACGTTCTACAGCTTTGAAATTATATGTCAATCCATTAAACCTCATCAACATTCAACAGCTTTGAATATGTTGTCCTGTTAACACGATGTCTTTTCGAAATCAGAAGCGTTGCCACTCTATATATATTGTTCATCTTTCATCTTCGATTCCATCACCACCAAGCAAAAATATTCATGGCGTATTATCAGAAATACGTGATTCTCACACTTCTGCTCCTTTCAATCTTCTGCATCAACCAAACAGTCAAGTGCGATGACGATGGTAACTTCACTATCTTGCTTTTGATCTTAAACTTCAAACACCCTTATAGTTTCTTTGTATTCATCTTGAGAACTATGTACATCTTCTTACTAATTTACCTAAAATAATTGATAAAGAATTAGGACGTGGCAATTTCGATTCATAAACCTTTCTATCAATTCAATCGATGAGGCAATTTAGGTTATGTGTTTTCTCAATCAGGTCAATTGGATAAAACAAAAAAAAGTTTCGCAAGAAAGAAAATGAATAAAATGAAATGATGTTATGTTCACTTTCAAACACCCAATTTAAAAAAAAATATACATGTTGTTCGTGTAAAGCCCCCCCCCCCCCCCCCCCCACCCCCACCCACACACACACTTGAATTCCTCCGCTTGAGTCTGAATTTCCGGATGCCAATCAGACTCTGAAAGCGGATGCCAAATGACACTTCATATATACGTCCGCTTTCCTACATTAAAGGTCTATAGAGGTGTCAATCCAACATATTAATGATTGAATTTGGATTTTGTCATGTCAAAGAGGTCGTTATTTAATTTAGTTGAAAAATGAATTGTTCAAAAAAAAAAATCTAAAAGAACTTCTCAAACATGTTAAACGTGTCCTAAAGTCTAATTAATGCATGAATAGTTATTAATATAATTTGGGAAGTACAAAAATAGTTAAACCCAACTTAACCTAGCCTATTTCTACATGCACTAGGGTGATTCGTTTCAACTCAAACTTGTTTGACCCGTTATTCCGCACGCTTGGCCGTCAAATCTTTCCACCTTGATTACATCCAACAATTATTACCATTTAATTAACCTTTGTTTTCGTAATTTTTACAGATCATTTAGATGAAGAAGACATCCTTCTCGCTGGAATCAATAGCTACAGAACAACCCTAAACTTAACAGCTCTAATTGAAAATGAGCGAGCTGAATGCCTAGCTGATGAAATCGCAGACCAATTTAAATACCAACCATGCACAAACACAACTGGCTCCAACACCGTACCTGGAACTGAACCAGAAATTTTCAATTATCCAAACCTTTTACACAAATGTCATTTGAATGTCAACACTACCAGAGATGGTGTTATTCTTCCTGTTTGTGTTCCAAATCTTGACTCCACCCTAGTACTTTCCAACTACACTATGTCCCGGTATTCAAATTACTTAAATGACACCAAGTATACCGGAGTCGGGATTGGTTCCGAAGACAATTGGATTGTGGTTGTGTTGACTACAAACACCCCGGAAGGGAGGTTTTGGTAGTAATGTCGTAAACTAAATAAAAAAAGAAAGAGGAAGGGTTCCGATTTCAACCATTTATATTTTATGTTGTCTCCCTGTTGGAGCTATTAAATAAAAGACTACCAAAGGGCTTCTAGCCTAGAGGTATCATGTGTATGTGTGTAAATGGTTTGAATTAAATTTAATAAGTTTTTAGTTGATGAATTTTTATATTAAACCTAATTAATAGCCTACAGGTATCATGTGTACGTGTGTAAATGGTCTAAATTCTTAAGCTAACATTCCCATAAACGAAATCCCTCCAAACCTCAAGGTTTCATTAGGTCACACACAAGTAACTAGTTATGTACCAACACATTTAACTATGCAAACAATAATTTCTCAATTATATGGATTGTTTCTAGGATCATCATTTTCAATTTCGGTCCATATTATACTTTCCTAATATAAATTTCATTAGTGAAAAATCAAAGCCACCGACGCCACAATACAAAAGCCACTTACAACTTCCATTTTTTATACAACTAGTTGATTTTCCGCCGCGCGTTGCGGCGGGAACCTAATGTCTGCAAAACGTGTGTCGGCAACGGCAAGCAGATACCAAGTATCAAAACATAAATAAAAATGACGTTGTAACGATAGTCACTTCGTCCTAAAAAATCGATTTTAAATAATTTAATATATAATAATAGGACCCACACGTCATACAAGTTGGAAATTCGGTTGTTTTCAGTTTAGTTATTACGGTGCTAACACGTTAAAATATGGATGAGCTTGGTACCGGTAACGACACCGAAAGTACCGATCCGGGAAATCATCGAAATTAGGTACCGGCACCGAAAATGATCGGTACCATACGATATGGTATTTGAAGGTAAAAATCAGTAAATACAGGTATGGTGCTAGAATGATTGTGATAGACCGTTGTCGAACCGAAAGTAACGATTCTGAAAACGCCAAAAGGGTACCAAGTTGGTACCGAAAATGATTGGTATAGTAAGTTTGGTACCGATTCGATACCGGTTTGATGACATGATTTGATATGATTTGCTCATCAATAATCTAAATATCCAAGTTAATTTTACATGCTACAATCCATTCATTATAAAAAAAAGACAAAAAAGAAAACAAAATAAGTTGTTTTATATATAAAACCTCATTCAAACGAAATATAGTTTACTTACAGTGTGTATGAAAAGTAATCTAAACGGTGCAATTACTTGCGTTGCTACTGGATTTGATGAGCTCAGTACCAACCGGTACCGAAAATCCCCAAAAGTGAGTACCGATATCGAATATACCTGGTACGGTACGGTTCGGTACCGATCGGTACTGGTACGGTACCAGTACAGGTGCCGAACCGATACCGAAAATGTCAAAAGTCGGTACCATTCGGTACCGAAAATATATCCGGTTTGATAAATTTGATACCAGTACCCGATACCATTTGTTCATCCCCTTGATGATGTTACTATTCATTGGGTTGTGTATGAAAAGTAATCTAAACGGTGCAATTACTTGCGTTTCTACGTGGCTACAAGATTTGATGAGATCGGTACCAACCGTTACCGAAAATACCGTTACCGAAAATCCACAAAAGTGGGTACCGGTACCGAATATACCTGACATGGTACGGTTCGGTACCGGTCGGTACCGGTATTTGAGGGTAAAAACCGGTGAATACCGGTGCCGAACCGATACCGAAAATGTCAAAAGTCGGTACCGGTTCGGTACCGAAAATATACCTGGTTTGATAAATTTGATATCGGTACCAGTACCCGATACCATTTACTAATCCCCTTGATGACTTTGCTGTTCATTATGTTCTAATTATAAAAGGAAATTAAAACAAATAGCCTCATTTACTATTCATTCATTCATTCATTCGGTTTGTTTTTCATTTACTGTTCATTCAGTTTGTTTTTAATATATTCATCCCCTTGATGATTTTACTATTCATTATGTTCTAATTATAAATGGAAATAAAAAAATAGGCTCATTTACTATTCATTCATTCAGTTTGTTTTCATTTACTGTTTATTCAGTTTGTTTTTTAATATATATAACTAGTTGATTTTCCGCCCGCGCGTTGCGGCGGGGACCCAATGTCTGCAAAACGTGTATCAGCAGCAGATACTGAATATCAAAACATAAATAAAAATGACGTGGTAAGGATGGTCACTCCGTCCTAAAAAAAACGATTTTAAATAACCTAATATATAATGATAGGACCCAAACGTCCTACACGTTGAAAATTCGGTTGTTTTCAATTTAGTTATTACGGTGCTAGCACGTTAAAATATGGATGAGCTCGGTACCGGTAACGGCACCGAAAGTATCGATCCAGAAAATCATCGAAATTAGGTACCGGCACCGAAAATGCTCGGTACAATACGGTATGGTATTTGAAGGTAAAAATCAATAAATGCAGGTATGGTGCTAGACCGGTGTCGAACCGAAAGTAACGATTCTGAAAACGACAAAAAGTGGGTACCAAATTGATACCGAAAATGATTTGCTATAGTAAATTTGGTACCGATACGATACCGGTTTGATTACACGATTTGCTCACCAATAATCTAAATATCAAAGTTAATTTTACATGCTACAATTCATTCATTACAGAAAAAAGATAAAAAAGAAAGGAAAATAAATTGTTGTGTATATAAAACCTTATTCAAACGAAATACTTTTTACTTACTGTGTGTATGGAAAGTAATATAAACGGTGCAATTACTTGCATTGCTACGTTACTACAGGATTTGATGAGCTCGGTACCAACCGGTACCGAAATCCCCAAAAGTGTGTACCGGTACCGAATATAACTGGTACGGTAAGGTTCGGTTCTGGTACTACACGGCGGTACGGTTCGGTACCGGTCGGTACTGGTACAACACCGGTATTTAAGGGTAAAAATTGATGAATACCGGTGTCGAACCGGTACTAAAAATACACCCGATTTAGTAAAACCGGGTACCAATACCGGAACCCAATACTATTTCTTCATACCTTAAGTGAACTTACTGTTCATTTGACTTCAAAAATTAATATATAGGTAAATATGTATAATGTATAATACTAGTTGATGCCCCGCCCGCGTTGCGTGGCGATGGCCGAATAATTCTCAATCAATTAAAAAAAGACTACTATAATTTTGCTAGGAAAAAAAACAAAAACGATTATAAGGCCGTAATTTTGGGCTCAGGGCAAAACTGTAATTTTTTAGGACTAATGAGCGAGTGTTAGGCAGCTCCTTGACACGAAAAAAAATTAAATCGAGTAAACCAATTAAAAAAACCTTTATAGTTTTGCTAAAATAACTAAAACGATTGGAAAAACGTAATTTTTAACTGAGGGCGAAATCATAATTTTAATTCGGGGATAAATTGTAAACTAAATGGACCAACGGGGGAGTGTCAGGAAGCTGCCGGCACAACTGTAATTTTACACTGGGGGCAAAATTGTAATTTCACCAGGAAAACAAACAAAAACGATGGGCAAAATGTAAATTTAAGTTGAGGGCAAAATCGTAACTTGGGTGTAAGAAAAAAAAACTAATGGCAAAATTATAAATTTATACGGGGCAAAATCGTAATTTTGAACCGAGGGCAAAGTTGGAATTTTTAGCTGGAGCAAAAGCGTAAATTTATTTTTAAGTGGGGGTAAAAACATAATTTTGAACTGATGGGGAAATCGTAATTTTAAAGGAAAAAAACTAATGGCAAAACTGTAAATTGAAACGGGGCAACATCGTAATTTTGAACCGGGAGCAAAATTGAAATATTTAGCTGGGAGTAAATGCGTAAATTTATTTTCAAGTGGGGGCAAAAACATAATTTTGAACTAATGGCAAAATCGTAATTTTAAAATGGGATAAAATCATAAATTTTTGGGCCAATAGGGGAGTGCCAGACAGCTGCCTGGCACTATTACTTTGCCGCCCATTGAAGGGCGACACCTATTCCCGTGTCGGTGCCGCCACTTCTTTTTGTAGTTCTGGATAATATGTATGATTAAACATCATGCAAAATTCAACAATAATTTAATATCCTATCATTTTCAATTTTTTATATCACAGTCCAAAAACAATATTCAAATAGAGTGTTTACCATATTTTGATGCCACTTTATTCAAATAGTTAAATGCAAGGATACATACATATGAACTAACTATATTAAGAGGGTGTTTGTGATCACGTTTTGAAATGATTATTTGATTATTGCGTTTGTAAAACATAAATAATCTAAAAAAGTGTTTGGATGAAAAAGTGATTATCTGCCTCCAAAACCCAGTTTTGGAGAAGCATGTACCTACATGTTTTTTCAAAACGGAGTTTTGAAAACGCAAAGTCTATTTTAAAAACGCAACACCAAACACCCCCTAAAACAAAATCCAAATCTAAAAAAGTCTTTTTAGCCAAATATAATAGGAGAACAAGTTAAATTGTTTGAACAGTTATGGAAAGATTTTCGTATAAGGTGACAATCTTTAAAGTCTATGTTAATAATCTACAAAACTTAACAGATATCTTATAGGGGTGGAGATACAATAGGAAGTTAATTTGACTAGGAAGGCTAGAAAGTGATCTTGACCATCCATTAAGTTAATCAAGGGCTAAGATTAAATCAGGGAGATTGAAAGTAAGAAAAGAGGCGCGTGACTTTTTTCAGGGGCATTCTAGTCAAGTAAGCCAATAGTTTCTCTCTCCTCCAATTCCCCCCATTTTTTAAACGTTAATAACTCTTTCATACGACATTATTTTTTTATAAAAATTGCACCAAAAAAACGAGCGTTTTTTTATCTTTAAAACGAGTATACTATTGCTATATTTTGAAAAAAAAAATTTAAACCCAGTTGCGTAAAACGCAATAGAAAAACCCCCAGTATTGTAAAATGCAATGAAAAAAAAAACCTAAAAAATGACATTTTTCTAAAACGCAATGCACCAAAAACACAAAAGAAATGACTTATTTGTAAAACGCAATGGCCAGAAAACACAAAGAAATGTTTTATTTCTAAAACGCAATAACCTAAAAACTCAAAAGAAAATGTACTTTATAAAACGCAATGGACTAAAAACCCATAAAAATGTGTTTTACCTAAAACGCAATGCACCAAAACACATAAAAATGTGTTTTACCTAAAACGCAATGCACAAAAA
Organism: Helianthus tuberosus; assembly: GCA_030545235.1. Lineage (NCBI taxonomy): Eukaryota > Viridiplantae > Streptophyta > Magnoliopsida > Asterales > Asteraceae > Helianthus > Helianthus tuberosus. Next base: position 184,861,039 of record CM060370.1, on the reverse strand, counting down.
AAAAAAAGAAATGTCTTATTTGTAAAACGCAATGGCCAGAAAACACTTAAAAATTACTCATTCTAAAACGCAATGGACTGAAAACACCTAAAAATATGTTCTACCTAAAACGCAATGACTAAAAACACTTCAAAAATGTGTTTTACCTAAAACGCAATAACTAAAAACACTTAAAAATGTGTTTTTTCTAAAACGCAATAGCTAGATAACACATAAAACTCTCTTATTTCTAAAACGCAATGGACACATAAAACTGTCTGAGAACTGTCTGTGAATTGTCTGTGAACTGTCTGAATTGTCTACGAATTACTGTCTTCGAAATGAGCCAATTTCGAAATGAGCTCAACCCCAGCCAGGGGCTGCCGCCCCCGGACCCCCGCCAAGATCGTAAAACGCAATGACTAAATCAAAAACCCAGTTTGTAAAAATGAAATTAAAGAATTTGTTACCTGGATCGAAGTGATTTCTTCAACAATTGACGAATTTTGAATGATTGAAACACTTATCAGCTCTCGAATCGAACGAATCGAGTAATTATCTTCAAAATCACCCGAAAAAACGAGATTTTGTATGAATTTAAACTGGGTTTTCTTCAAAAAAAAGCTGAAGAACACGTTAATCGGGTGTTTGAATCATTGATTGGTGATGAAAATCGCACTATAATGTAGTGATTATTGAGATAGAAAGTGAAGAAATGGTTGAAGATGGTGGGTTTTGAAAATGGTGGGTTTTGAAGTTACTGGGTTTTGAAGATGAAGAAGAAAGGGTTGGATTGACTAAAATACCCTTTTTCTTTATTTTAATTGTTCCCACATGTCATCCCCTTATTGCTTCCTATCCTTCCTAGCGAAATTAATCTTCCTATTTGATCTTTTCCCTATCTTATAGAAGAAAACTTCTCAAATCGTAATTAACATTGTAACTATAAATATATTTGCATCTTATATTAAAAACTTTGTTTTAGACTTTTTAACCATAATTTCAAAATTAATAATATAAACATCCATGTTCAACTTAAAGCATCACAATATCTTCAATTAAAATTTTAAGTTAAAATTCAGTTGAAAATTATTAATTTGAAAAAATAAACAAAAGGATGAAATAAAAAAAAAAAACCAAAATTGTTAACTAAATTTTGTAGGAATCACATTTGCATTTAGCGGTAGGTAAGAAGCCAGTTGAACCCACTTTCTTGGTTACCCCCCCCCCCCGGGCCCCCCGCGTGCGCGCGCGCGCGGATGTTCAAGAACCACACTCTCTTGCTTGTGGTCATCATATCCGTTGGATAATGTACAATAACTCGTTTAACAATTAACCCAACCAAAAAATAACAAAAGAGCATATATATGAACTCGTTTGTCACAAATCAATACAAATTTGAGTGTTGAATAAAAATACGTGCTTCAAAGTTAAATGAAAGGTAAATAAACCAGAGTCTTGGTAGTGGTCACGGGAAAATAGTTGGCTAGCCATGAAACTAAAGAAGAAATACTATCAATGGTCTTTTGTTTTCAACAACCGTAATTTCAAATAGCAAGCCTATTGTCTTCCCCGTTTCCCTACTTATTTCCTCCAAGCTAACCTAAGAGGGGTTGTTTTTACCTTCGGAATTTGCACGTCAACAGCTAGCCAAGCAGCCACCTCGAAAACTGCTCTTTAGAAACTCCTTCGAAACTGTCGAGAACTCCTCGTAATTTATCGACCTGAACCCTTGGTCCTCTTTTCTTTCTCTTGGACCGTTGTCCCTTTTCTTTGACTCACTAATAATGATGACAAATTTTTACCCCTAACCTTACACTTGTAAGATTTAAACCAACACCACTTTAGTCGAAGCCAATCGCCATGCTATTAGACCACTAAATCATCATATAGCTAGCCCGTGTTAAATTAAAACTTAAAATAATTACTCCGCTGACTTCAATACGCCATGCTATTAGACCACTAAATCATCATATTGCGATCCATTTTTTGAATTTTACCATAAATAAAATCAACTGAACTAAATTATCCTATATACTAAAACCAAACACAATGGAGAATTCTTCTCCCGGCTTCTGTTAGTGCATTTATGTCTAATGTCTGCGTCTTTTGTAATTGTCATTTTGTTTATATGGTAGTGTTAATTGGAATATTCTCTCTCGATGCAGTACAGAAGAATTACAACTCTTAATATAGAACCAAGATTAGCTCCTAAGGAAGGAAACAATATACCCTATTAAATTGCTATTACACAGAGATATACAATGTTGACTACGTGATTTGCGCCAATAATTGGTGGAAGGTTGACCACATAATATTGGCTTAACAGTCCCCCACAGTTTGAGTCGTAGAGGCGCGAAGGCACAAACTGGATCGAAAGCGTTGAAACAAATGCTTGGGCAGTCCTTTGGTGAAGATATCTGCGTACTGGTAGTCCGCTGGAACATGAAGAACTTTAACTGTCCCTAGGCAGACCTTTTCCCGAACGAAATGAATATCCAGTTCGGTGTGTTTAGTGCGTTGATGTTGCACTGGGTTGTCGGATAGGTAGACCGCAGAGATGTTGTCACAGTAGACAACCGAAGCACTGTTAACCAGAATATGAAGTTCAGACAATAAGTTACGGATCCAACTAAGTTCAGCCACTGTATTTGCGACGCCCCGATATTCTGCTTCAGCACTGGATCTAGAAATGGTGGGTTGCCGCTTTGACGACCAAGAGATATGGTTGTCGCCGTGACAACTGTCAAAAATCAAGGTATCCGTTCGATTAATTAATCTTGATTAAGTGCTTAATGACTGTGCTGAATTACAATTAACTGCTTTCTGATTATTGCTTTATACACACATGTGCATCACATATTGCAAATGATATATCATTAATTGCATGAGAACTTTGTTGACATAAAAGATGCACAAAGCACAGTTAGCACAGTTAACAGACAAACCGGGAAAATGCTGACGTAGTTCAGTACATAGACAGACGTTGTATTGGGACATAGTATGAGTCGGAAATTAAGTACTACACTAGTATAGAGTGTAGGGAAGTAAGGATCACAAAACTGCATTTCTAGGTGATAGTTTAAGTGCCGGAAAGTGCCTAAAACTCACCCAAAGTGTTGAATTTAGCAAAAATTAAGCATAAATCAGCATTTTAACACATTAATTTTATGCAGAAACATGGTTAAATGGTCCTGAATGCTTTCCTAAGTGTCCGGAATTAAAAGTGTCACAAAAAGATACATAAAGCACACTAAACAGCAAGGTTTAGCATTTTAACGAATCAGTATCTAACCGAACAACCGGACACTACCCGAAACACCAAATTTACACTTGAAGCATTGTTTTAACATTTCCAAGCTAGTTATGGTCCCCGAACATCATAACACCCCATACAAAATATCTAGTAACTAAAACACTTAACTTACACTTGAAATTGAACTAGATTACAACTAAATGATTAAACCTACTCTACATACCCCCCCCCCCACCTACAATCGGCCATACCACCACCACCATACCTTAAGATTTTATTCCTATACTTAATTGGATCTTGTGTTACTTTTTGCAACATATTACACATGAGATAAATGGAAATGATGGTTATAAGAATGATATGAGAGTTCAAGAGATCATAATTCACACACACTTCATACACTCATCTTTCTCCCTCTCTTGCTCTCCCTCTCGGCCGAACACTAGCCACACCACCACCATCATCATTCAATCTTCTTCATCCATTCCAAGATCACACAGAGGTGTTAGAGTCCATACAAGGAAGCTTGGTGGCTTTGGAACTTGAAGGACCTTCTCTAGTTGCTTTTATCCTCTTGATTTCTACTCTTGATTCATCCCTAGCCTTGAGCTAGTGGTAAGATCCTTGTACACTCCATATTACTTCTATTTTGAGTGGTTAAAGTAGTATCATAATCAAGAACATTAAGAACACTAAAGAACATAAGCATGGAACTTGAACATAATCTTGATTTATGAAGTAATCTTAATGAAACTAAGTTGTTTATGAGATGTATGCTTGTTGATCTTTGATTGTTTGTAGAAATGATGTTGATCATCATAACATCTTGCTAGATCATGATTAGAAACATAGTTTAGCAAGATGAGAAAGTGCGAATGTGGTAGGATGAAAGATCATCCACACTTAAATCATGAACTTGAGAAAAATACTTTGGTTTCTGAAAAATAATAATCAAAGTGGGCTAATAATCATATAGATCTACGATTTATGAATGGTTTTCCAAAAGAACCAAGTTTAAAATATGAGTTTTAGTAGATCACGGTTCTTACATAAACAAACGCTATTTTTGGTAGTTAAACAAGTGTAAAAACACTTGTGTAACAATAAGATTACATGAAGAAACATTTTTGTAAAACATGATTACAAGTTGTAAACATCTAAGTCTTTCAAGAAAGACGCTTTTATATAAACAACCACACTTTGAAGGATAAGTAAACCCACTAAACACACTACCAAGTTACTACAACTTTTCATAAACTTTCAAGTTCATGAATTATTGGAATAAGCCTGATTTTGGCAAAATTGGTAAGTGCAAGTTGTTTCGTGTTGATTGTGGATTGATTGTGGTTATTTTACAAAAGAAAATGATATGCTTGAATGCATGGAAAACTCCATTTTCAGGGGAAACTATGGCAAAATTTTATAAAAATACAAACACTTAGAAAAATATTTTCAAACAAATATTAACCAAGTGTATTTTAAACCATACATTGTTACATAAACTTTGCCATAAATTTTGGTTACAAAATACAAATATTGGAGGTTGGTTTTTACAAATAAAAGTGACTAAAAATATATTTAGAATATATACATACATTAAAGACACATATGCGTGATTATTTGTATACTTTGTGTAATAGTTATATTATTTTAGGACTTGAAATAATATAACACATTAAAACACCAAGAATTACAATCCAAAATATTACAAAAATCTCAAAGAATAAATATACAAGTTACACACAAAATATTAGCGAAACCGAACAAGAAATGTAACTTACAAAATATTCCGGAAAATATGTTCACAAGTATATTTTGGTAAGTAATATTTTGGACACAAGAAAGTGAAAATATGATTTTTGAAATTATTACAAAGTTATATCATATTTTTGACAAAGAGAAAATATATTGTTTTTGGGAAGTAAAAATATATTTTCATGGAATTTCTGGAAGATATATAATTTTTGGAAAGATATATATTTTCTTGAGTACACTTGAAATACATTATTTTTGGATAAAAATAAGTTTATATATATTTTCTAAGTTAGACTTGAAAATATATTATTTTGGAACTACAAATATTTTTGCCAAAAGAAAAATCACAAATAATTTTTCTAAGTAATATTTCTTAAATATATATATATATATATATATATATATATTGGAAATATATATATTGGTGGACTTTTATTTGAAATAATATTCTGGAAGGTTTAATATAAATTTAAGTATATGAATACTTAATGAATACAATAATATACGTTTTCTCACACGTATAAATACACACCGGAATACGACGCCAATACATGGCAAAATATACAAATACAAGAATGCGAATACACATGTATAAGATACCCCCATCCTTTGGAAGGAAATACAAGAACCAATACTTGGGAAGTATTAAGTTAATACATGTTATTCAACAATTATTCCAAAATTTAATAAATATAATTTAAGTTGAAATATTAATTATTTTGACAATAATTATATAACTTGGAATAATATCATAAGCATAAAAGAAACGTAACTCAGAAACGTTAACACTAAGTCCAGGCACGACCCGTTCGTCTAATAGACAATAATACGTTGTAGGTAGTCGTGTTCACCGGAGAAGTACGAGTTACAATTGTTGAAGACGCAAGATTGTGAGTTTCATGTCCCCCTTCTCTTTTAACTGTTTTCAGTTTTATAACTTCGGGGGTGAAATACATGTTACAACTGTTTACAAATATTATATACATGGTATGGTTAGCTAAGGAAGGGTACTACTTGATCATGTGAGTGGTGGGTACAACACTTAAGGCCATTAATCCTCGTTGTAGGACCGAGGGACATGAGTGATAGATCTATTTGGGTGTAGCGAGCCCACACCCATGCAGACCAGGGTGGCCCATGTGGTGACTATGTCTTATTCCCGGAGACAAATCTGTTAGGTTTGAGTTTTCCTGAATCACTTCACATATATCAATGGCCTTGCAAACCATTGGTGATCTGTTTTCCTTGTTGCTTTCATACCAGGACTTACATACATACAGACATACATTCAAAGGTTTACTCATACACACAAACAAACACATGAACTCGCTCAACTTTTGTTGATGTTTTCAAAATACATGTATTTCAGGGAATTAGTAAGTGGATCTGGCGGGCGTTGAAAGTTTCATGCTGCGTTGTGTAAAGATCTCATCCATGGTTTTGAGGTTTGGGTTGGGTGTCTTATTCCTGGACGAGACACGTCTTCCAAACCTTGGTTCTATTTAATGTCTTAGATGAGTCCTTAGCGAACTCTTAAAACAATTCGTATGGTTGTAAACTTGTGTTTGAAGTCTATGTTTTAAAACAATGTTGTTATGTTTTAAACTTATTTAATGGATGACAAATCTATCGTTTTATCATATAGTCGTTGTTATGAATGAATGCAATGGTATTAGGAAAGTCACACCATAATCACGCTTCCGCAAAAAACAGGGTGTGACAGCTTGGTATCATAGCTTCGGTTGTAGCGAACTAGGATTCCTTTTCGAGCCTAGACTACAATCACTAGGGCTCTCACGAAAATGTTTTCATAACATACTTTCATTGCATACACGTGTCACACCCCGATATTTCCACGTATTACCAGTGGGGAGTATCGTAACGTAGTTGATATCATCATAGTCAATTTATCATAGTTTAATACACAGCGGAAGACTAAAATAACAACATTACAAACCGATTGAAAGCAATATTAATTATTACAAAACGGTTGTAAAAGGATCCACAGGCGGATCTAAAATAACGGAAACATTGTTCGACAGATTTTTAAACATCTAAGCTTACAAGGCTCTTTATTTGATGCTAGGAGTAGCCAGCCCATTTCGATTAGTAGACCTGCACTTAAACTTTTTGGAAAATACGTCAGTTTTCACTGGTAAATACAATTAACCGACTCATTTTGAAAATGTTTAAGAAAATTGATTTGAATGCACAAGGCACAAAATATCTTTTATAACTTGGGATAATTATTTAAAAATAAACTTGTTAAAGAATTACATGTTTATTATACGTTCAGTAGCCCGGGCTGAAAACCGGGTTAAAGATTAATAGACACACCACATAATATATCCTACGACGAGTTATTCTCGAACAGGTGGGTACATTATTTTACATATGCACCGGCAGGTGTATGCCTATACCCCGTGCTTAAGTCGTGGCCATTTCAATGAATGAGCCGAGGATATCCAGGACATGGTCATTAACCCCCCCAAAGGCTTAAAATAAACAAAACAACTTAAACGGGTTATCTCAATGATTTAACCTTCATACGATTAAAAATTCAATGCCCGACCAAGCGGTATTTTAGATACCGTACCACAAGCCCGTACAAGGGAAAATAAGTTAAAAGTATTTACCTGAGCAAATTATACAAATTTATCCCAGCCGTACAAATCAGCAAGTGCAAATATCTTTTACTAGGCTCCTAAATATGGAATGAAGGTTTTAATAACCTATTAGATTCCTAACGGGTCTTACTTAAGTTTAAACTTAGACAGGTTAGTTTTAAAGAAAGGTATACGGTTCAAAACGCAAGATTAAGCGAAGACCGGATTAGAATGTGGTTTACACCCGACAAGTATGAAGACTTGTATAATATGGGTAAACTAAATACATTCTGGATTTTGAAGTGAACTTGATGTGATTTGACCCGTTTCGGTTAATTTATGCAAACTAGTTACATAAACCGTATCGAACACGATAAACGCATAACGGGTAACCAAATGAATCATGAATAGGTTTCCTAAGTTAATATGCCTTAAATATGTTGTGATATCAGTAGGATACCTTCCATTATGCCCAAAACGAATTTAAAATCAATTTAAGCCCGTAGGGGCATTTTGGTCATTTTAAAGATTATAAAAGAGATTAAATATTAATCTGAGGTTCTGGTCTTAAATGATCAGAAAAAATATTTATTTTTTTGCAAGTCATATCAGTAAGGTATTGCATATATGTGAAATTTATCATTTATAACCAAACTATGCACTGTAGGGGCATTTTGGTCATTTCACATAAGCTTTAAAGGTCAAATTTGGAAATCCGAGTTCAAAACTTTTTCTTAATGTTAAAGTATAAAAATTTACTTAAAACATCAGTAGGTATTAAGTCTTATATGCCGAATATAGTTTTAACCCATACTATGCGTTTAAAACGCGTAAAAAGTCGGTGTTAGGCGATTTTCGGGTTGTATAAGGAAAGCTGAGATTTTTATCAGCCAGAAGGCTTTAAATATTTTATTTATAATATAAAATCAGTAGCAAAAGATTTGGTATCAAAATATTATGTAAGACTCATTTTATTAGTAAAAAGGGTATAACCGTCAATTACCGAATTTAAGCAAGAACCCCATGTTATAATCAGTTTAAAAAAAATAATAAAAATCTTTAAAAATCCCAAAATATTATATTACATCAGTGGGTAAAAAGTTTAGTGTCAAAATTTGGGTTTAGATAGACTTTATGCTAATAATGTCGTTTAATTAATAAAAAGGTTTCAAAATACGATATTGAGCATAACTCTTAATTTAGACCTCAAACTGATGTCAAATTTTTAGGACATGTTTATAAATCAGTAACAAAGGTTTTTGTCCTCTCACATTTTCAAAAATCTCGTTTTAAGGTCAAAAGGGCATAATGATCAACATTTAAGCAATTAACGGACACATGCAAATGAATCGGATTAATTAGGAACCAAGTTGTATAACCTCAGAGGATTATACTAACCTATAACCTGGTCCTAATGGAACTCTAAGGCATATCTAAACTAAGCTAAATCGGGTCAGAACTGAAAGTCAAAGCAAAAGTCTACTTTTGCGACTTTCGGTTCCAAACCGAGCCTAAACTCAAAATTGTTGGTTTGAACACGCTTAGACATGTTTTTACATTAATTAACAAGTTATATAAGTGTTAAAACAGGTTTCATAGCTTCTACATTGTTAATTATGAGTTTATTTGGAAAATAGCTTTCTGTTGACTTTTTAATATTAAGTTTGACCCGACAATTGACCTAGTTAGAGTGGAAATCAGAGGGTGCCCTTTAAGGGTTTATTACCCACATAATTACCAACTCATAGCCACTTTCAATTCAATAAATGACTGGACCATTAGTGATTAATCACTAAGTCAAAGCTTAATTACGACGGCTTTGACTTTTGGTCATTAAACTAATAAAACATGAACTAGGAAGGCTAAGAATGCTTACAAGGGCTCTTAGCACGAATTAGGAGTGAAGTGCAAGTGAACTAGCAACAAGAGTTCTTATATAGCCCAATAAACTTCACAAAATCTTTACACACAAGCCTACAAGTGATCCCTGATCATCCCAGGTGACCCCTATGGATGAAAAACCATTGGTACAGTCCCTGAATTCGAAAACCAGGCTTTTAAGGCGGTGGAACTGGCTGTACTCATAGCTTTGCAGAGAATCTACCTAGATCAGGCCGTCATGTCGCACGACGGCAGAGGAGGTTGGTGGTGGCATGATGCCACCATGTGGGTCACCTGATCAGCAAGTTTCCAATAATGACATTTCACCCTCTGGACCTTCTAAAGCGTAATTTATTTCATTTTAAGCACATTTAACCCATTTAACTTTTATTCTTGTGATCCATGAGATATAACCAAACACCGTTATGTCCGGTTTCGTTAAATGATAACCGAAAACATAAGTTTTGCCTTGTTGACGCTTTTAACCCCTTAATTACGAAAGTTAACTTATTTTCCTCATACGATATCGAAACCTTGTGAAATTTTTATCACTTATTCTCGGGAGCATAATTAATCGTTACAAAGCTTCGGGTTCGTTAAAAGGTCACTCAGAGGTAAAATTCAAACATGTTGACACATTTAACCCTTGCATCGTGTAAACTTTCACTTTCTTTCACAAACGGTTTCATATGATTCATGATTTATTCGTTTAAGGGTATAAACATCGTGTAGGGTCGTTGAAAGGCAAAATTTTCATATGTTAACACTTTGGATCCTCTTACACACATACTTTCTTCGTTTGACAACTTTAGTCCCTCGTAATCAATCTATTAAACGTTTAAAGTCCATGACACGTGTCGATACTATATTGGACATGATTTTACGAGGTGTTACATCCTCACCCCCTTAAAAGAAATCTCGACCTCGAGATTTACTGAAATAAATGAGGGTACTTCTGTTTCATTGTGGATTCAACCTCCCACGTGTATTCGGGACCTCTACGGGCATCCCACTTAACCTTCACAATCGGTACGTGTTTCTTTCGAAGTTTCTTAACCTGTCGATCCTCAATCAACAAGGGTTTTTCAACAAATTTCAAGCTCTCATCTATATGCACATCCGCATGTGGCATGACTAGTGATTCATCAGCTAGACATTTCTTCAGATTGCAGATGTGAAACGCATTATGAATCCCACTGAGCTCTTCAGGCAGGTTTAACTTGTACGCCACTGTTCCGACACATTCAATGATATCGAATGGTCCTATGTATCTTGGGCTTAACTTGCCTTTCTTTCCAAATCACATTACCCTTTTCCAGGCTGATACCTTAAGTAGAACTTTGTCACCTACCTCAAATTTTAGAGGTTTACGCCTTTTATCTGCATAGCTTTTCTACCTATCCCTGGCTGCTTTGAGACGATCACGTATCTGCACAATCTTGTCTGTCGTCTTAAGGACTATATCAGGTCCTGTTAGTTGGACATCTCCAACTTCTGCCCAACAAACGGGCGTCCTGCACTTCCTTCCATACAAAGTTTCAAAAGGTGCAGCTTGAATACTCGAATGATAACTATTATTGTATGAAAATTCAATCAACGGAAGGTGATCATCCCAACTTCCACCTAAATCAATAACACAAGACCTTAGCGTATCTTCCCGTGTTTGAATTGTACGCTCACTCTGACCATCCTTCTAAGGATGATATGCAGTGCTGAAGTTTAATCGAGTGCCCAAGGATTGCTGCAAGCTTTTCCAAAAGTGCGATGTATATCTCGTATCCCTATCAGAGATAATAGACACTGGCACTCCATGGAGAGATACAATATCATCCACGTACAACTGAGCTAACTTATCTGAGCTGTGTGTTTCCTTAATAGGTAAGAAGTGGGCTGACTTGGTCAATCTGTCGACTATAACCCAAATAGTATCATTTCCTCACTTTGTCTTTGGTAACTTAGTGATGAAATCCATAGTTACCATTTCCCACTTCCAGGTGGAAAGTTCAGGCTGTTGCAGCAAACTTGACGGCTTCTGGTGTTCGGCTTTAACCTAGCACATGTCAGACATTTGGCCACATAAGTGGCTATAGACTTCTTCAAGCCTATCCACCAATAATTTGCCTTCAAATCCTGGTACATCTTATCACAGCCAGGATGAACAGAATACTTGGAGTTATGGGCTTCTTGAAGAATCACATCCCTAAGTCCTCCATAAATTGGAACCCATATTCGTCCATTCAATCTTAGGATTCCATCCTTGCCATATGATAACTGTTCAGCAGTTACACCCAACTTTTCATTTGGATAGTTAGCTTCTAATACAACTTCCTTCTGAGCGGCTAGCAATCTTTCATTTAAGTTGTTCTTCGATTCAATGCTCTTGGCATTGATTCTAATGGGCTTAACTTTTTCCTTCCTGCTCAAAGCATTAGCTACTACATTTGCCTTGCTTGGATGGTATCGGATTTCACAATCATAGTCGTTCAGTGTCTCCATCCATTGACGCTGTCTCATGTTCAGATCCTTCTGGTTGAACAAGTGTTGAAGACTTTTATGATCAGAATAGATCACACACTTGGTACCATATAAATAATGCCTCCAAAGTTTTAATGCAAACATAACGGCACCCAATTCCAAGTCGTGGGTGGTGTAATTCTTCTCGTGCACTTTTAATTGTTGGGAAGCATAGGCAATAACCTTGCCCTTCTGCATGAGCACACATCCCATACCTGTGTGTGAGGCGTCGCAGTAAACCACAAATTCTTCGATCCCTTCAGGCAATGTCAACACATGAGCATTGCTCAACTTCTGCTTAAGAATCTCAAAGGATTCTTGTTGCTTAGGACCCCAATCAAACTTGATATTCTTCATAGTCAACGAAGTTAGCGGTGCAGCAATCCTTGAGAAATTTTTAATAAAACGCCTGTAGTATCCTGCCAGACCCAAGAAGCTGCGAATCTCTGTGGGCATCTTCGGCTCTTGCCAATTCATGATAGCTTCAATCTTAGCGGGATCCACCTGGATACCACGCTCACTAACCACATGTCTAAGGAATTGGACTTCACGAAGCCAAAATTCACACTTTGAAAACTTGGTGTAGAGCTTTTCTTGTTTAAGAAGTTTAAGAATACAACGAAGATGCTTCTCATGATCAGCCTGATTCTTCGAATAAATAAGAATGTCATCAATGAAGACAATGACAAACTTGTCCAAGTAGGGTTTGCAAACGCGATTCATGAGATCCATGAACGCTGCTGGTGCATTAGTGAGTCCGAACGGCATCACTAAGAACTCGTAGTGACCATAGCGAGTTCTAAATGCAGTCTTGTGCACATCTTCATCTCTAACCTTCAGCTGATGATATCCCGATCTCAAGTCGATCTTGGAGAAGTAACTGGCTCCTTGAAGCTGATCGAATAGATCGTTGATCCTGGGCAATGGATATCTATTCTTGATTGTAACCTTGTTCAGCTCTCGATAATCAATGCATAAATGCATTGATCCATCCTTTTTCTTCACAAACAGGATCGGTGCTCCCCAAGGAGATGAGTTAGGCCTAATAAGTCCTTTTGCCAATAAATCATCCAACTGAGTTTTCAACTCTTTCATCTCAGTTGGGGCCAACCGGTAAGGTGCTCTTGCAACAGGTGCTGCTCCAGGTATAATGTCGATTCTAAACTCTACTTGCCTATCTAGGGGTAAACCAGGTAGTTCTTCAGGGAATACATCAGGGTATTCAGAAATGATAGGGATGTCTTCAATCTTGGGCTTTGGTTCATCAATAGTCACTTGTGCCATATAAATGACACATCCTTTCTTCATACACCTTGATGCCTTAAGCATAGACACTTGCTTAGGCAACCCGTACTGAGTATCTCCTTGTATGGTAAGTGGCTCACCATACGGAGTCTTGATAACCACTTGTTTCTTGTCACAAACGATCTGAGCTTGGTTATGAGATAACCAATCCATGCCTATTACTATGTCGAATCCAGCTAGTTTCAAAGGAAGTAAAGACAATAGAAAAGAGTGGTTCCTAATGGATATAAAACATCCATCTAACACGGTTGAAGCAGTTTCTATGGTACCATCGGCCAATTCTACCTCATATTTTATGCTTAGGGTTTTAACAGGCAGATATAATAACTTACAAAACTTATTATATACAAACGACTTATCTGCACCTGAATCAAACAATACCCTTGCATAAACATCATTGATAAGAAAGGTACCTGTTATCACGTTGTCATTTTGGATCGCTTCTTGGGCATTCATTTGGAAGACCCGAGCATTGGTCTTCTTGCCTTCTTCAGGCTTCTTCGCATACTTTGGGTAGTTGGACTTGATATGCCCCTTCTCGTTACAGTTGTAACAAGTCGTATCCTTAATCTTCTTACAATCCAACGTCTTATGCCCACTAGATTTACAGATCCCACAAGCCCTAGGATGCGATTGGGATTTTGTTTCATACCTGTACTTTCCCTGATGGCGCTTCTTGCAGGTCTTGCATTTGGGTTTCTCACCCAACTGTTGGTCATCCTTCTTGAACCCTGAACTCTTCTTGGGATCAGAGTTCCCCTTGTGCTTCTTGTCTGAACGGTGTGGGTTATCATCCTCACGTTTTCTCTTCCCAGCATCAGAATTCCTAAGCGATCTCTGCCTGACCACATCAAGGGTAAGAGATAATGACAAATCAGCTACTGACCTAAATGTTGTAGGTCTTGATGCTTTCACACTCGCTTTGATCTCCGGGGCTAAAGCTCCAATGAAACGGGCTATACGCTTTGGTTTCGGTCTCACCAAGTAAGGAACCAATCGAGACATGGTGTTAAAACTCGTGAGATATGCCTGACAGTCTAAGTTCTTTATAACAAATGTCAGAAAGTCAGTCTCGATCTTCTCAACTTCATGTTGAGGATAGAAATTCTCTTTGATCAAAGCAAAAAACTGAGCCCATGTTAAGTTGTATAACGGAATCTTTCCAGTAGCTTAGATTAAGGACCTCCACCAAGCTAGGGCTTCTCCCTTGAACGACTGTGAAAGATACTTCACAATATCTTTCTCGGCACATCCACTAATATCAACCACCGTATCCATCTCATCTAGCCACGTCATGCAATCAATGGCGCCTTTTTCCCCAGTAAAATCCATGGGCTTGCAGGAAACAAAATACTTATATGAACAGGTCTTTATTCATGGCTCTTGATCGAATACAATCTTCTTGGATAGAATATTGTGCTGATTTGATGAGTGTTGGGCATCATCCTTCTTTGACTCATGAGGTTTAGAAGGTGGCTTACTGTGAGCCACATAGTGAGTCTTAGAGCGTATACCACTAGATTCTCTAAACTGCCTGTCCATGGCTTTAGAAACAGCATTGCCAATCAATGCTTGAAGTTCCGCACCAGTTACGTTGATTCTGGTAGTATCATGATTCTCTATAGGGTGACTGTTGATTTCTTCAGATTCTGCCATGTAGCTTGTTTGCTACATAAAATAATGATAATGATTCATTCAGAAGTCTATAATAGAATTGTCACCTTGATAATTTTATTAACCATGGTATTAATAAACCATATTGGTTAATTTATTAAGCATATTCATTCAGGATTTTTCATTATAATTTTCCTCAGTTATAATTTATTAATATATTATAATGGCACAAAAGCCAAGTCACATGGACAATTTAATTTATAAGCCATGATCTTATAGGATCGAGGCATCAAGGTATTGAATCGTAGTTCATTACCTTTCTTGACAGGGATTCATAGACTACAACTGTCTTTTGTCTTATATGACAATGATTATGGCCCGCAGGCATTACATCACTAATGGATGTTTAAAATAATAAGAAAGATATTGGAAGGATTCAATATAAGGATGACTTATGTGACTTTATTGAATCACATTTTCCAGGAGTGTTAACATGTTTTCAGATGTTAACAAGGATTTTGAATCTTACAAGGAACTACCATCATGGCCCTGTCTTAAAATGACACATGGCTAGGTTTTGCCTTCAAGATTTTCTTTTATATATAATGGCAGAATTAATTTTTAAAAGGAATGATATTTTAATTTATTTCATATTTTATATTTATGCATATAATGACAAAAATGAAATTTTTAATTAAACATTCCACTAAAATTAAAAGAGTACATATTTGCCCTAAACGGGACTTTAACAGAAATGACTTGCCCACGCAGGGACTAAACTGAAAATACAAGTCCTCGCAGGGACTGAATACATAAATAGATGTCCACGCAGGGACTTGATTGAAATAAGGAAATTACAATACAATTAAATAAATAAGGAATCTTCAAAAATCCCTTTTCTTCTTTCCCTTGATTAAATTCGCCAGACCTTTGAGAAATCCTCGGTGGCTCCTACGCTCTTCTTGAACCTCCCGCTCCACCTGGCTCAACCTCTGAAGAATCTCCTGTTGTTGCGGTGGCGATATCAGTGGCAGCTGCGGCGGCTACTGTTGTGGAGGTTGAGGAGGTGGTGGGTATGGATACCCAAAATCTTGGTACCCTGATTGGTACGAAGCTGCATAGGGCCCTTCAGGGTGAAGAGCATTGTAGTTGGCTGCTACGAGGTATGGGTCAACATCGGGGGCATTGTAGTAGTTGCACCCCGGGTAGGCAGGCTGCTCAAAAGGGTTGTACGCCGCTGCACCGGCGTATGAAGGAATTGGGTTATCATAGCCCACTGGTGGCGGTGCGACTGGCGCAGAGTCCACCTCAGAAACGGGGTTTGAAGGGCCACCCATCTGTGGGTCTTCATATAGTGGCAGGTAATGACTGCCACTTGAATGCTGAGGGGTGCTGAAATGGAATCCCCCTCGCACGGACATCCGCGCTCCTATCTCCTACGCCTCGGTGGCTCCGGAGGCGATTGCTGCTCTGGCGGCGGTTGCTGCTCTGGCGGCGGTGGTGGCGGTGGAGTGACCACTACAAAACGTGAATCCTCTGAGGGATCCTACTGCTGTGCTGAGACGGGTTGTAAGAGGGAGTAAACACCCAGTAGTATTGGGCAAACATTGCCTCATAGCTGTCTGGACCACGATAAGGTGATCCATGGAAGGACGACCCATCCGAAATCTCGATGGGGTGAGTTGGTGTCCCAGATGGTGGTTCGGCGGGATCTAGGTCATCATCCATCTCCATGTCCTGAGCTTCAGGGAAATGGTCTTCGGGGCCCAATGGGTTATGACCCATTGGTTCTTCAACCTGATTTGTCGGGTTAAACCGGCTCTGGAAATACGGGGTCGGGTCTTGAAACGCGCGGTGTGACCCCGACCGCTGCAGTGGTAGGTAGGAATGGCGTGAATGGTCAGACTCGTTGCCTTGATGGAGTCCGAAGGAATCATGGTAGGAAGGTGAGGAGCTAAGCGAGACAGAACGCCTCGCATGCTCTAAGTAGGTCCTCCAGTCTTCTTGAGGACTGGTGCTCATTGTAACAGACGGAGTTCGCCGGTGGGAAGGTCCGGCCTCGTGATCGTTGGGGGCGTTGAATAGCCCATTTCCTCGTCCCCCTCTTCAGAACCTTGGTGGCATTTTGTAGATCCTGTCAAAACAAACAAAAGGAACAACAAAGGAAAAACAATAGGCTAGTGTTTAATTCTCTCAATGTTGGCTTTGATACCAACCTGTCACACCTTGATATTTCCACGTATTACCGGTGGGCCAGGTGGGGAGTATCGTGACGTAGTTGATATCATCATAGTCAATTTATCACAGTTTAATACACAACGGAAGACTAAAATAACAACATTACAAACTGATTGAAATAATATTAATTATTACAAAACGGTTTTAAAAGGATCCACATGCGGATCTAAAATAACGGAAACATTGTTCGACAGATTTTTAAACATCTAAGCTTGCAAGGCTCTTTATTTGATGCTAGGAGTAGCCAGCCCATTTCGATTAGTACCTGCACTTAACCTTTTTGGAAAATACGTCAGTTTTCACTGGTAAATACAATTAACCGACTCATTTTGAAAATGTTTAAGAAAATTGATTTGAATGCACAAGGCACAAAATATCTTTTATAACTTGGTATAATTATTTAAAAATAAACTTGTTAAAGAATTACATGTTTATTATACGTTCAGTAGCCCGGGCAGAAAACCGGGTTAAAGATTAATAGACACACCACATAATATATCCCATGGCGAGTTATTCTCGAACAGGTGGGTACATTATTTTACATACGCACCAGCAGGTGTATGCCTACACCCCGTGCTTAAGTCGTGGCCATTTCAATGAATGAGCCGAGGATATCCAGGACATGGTCATTAACCCCCCAAATGCTTAAAATAAACAAAACAGATTAAATGGGTTATCTCAATGATTTAACCTTCATACGATTAAAAATTCAATACCCGACCAAACGGTATTTTATATACCGTACCCCAAGCCCATACAAGGGAAAATAAGTTAAAAGTATTTACCTGAGCAAATTATACAAATTTATCCCAACCGTACAAATCAGCAAGTGCAAATATCTTTTACTGGGCTCCTAAAGCTGGAATGAAGGTTTTAATAACCTATTAGATTCCTAACGGGTCTTATTTAAGTTTAAACTTAGACCGGTTAGTTTTAAAGAAAGGTATATGGATTCAAAACGCAAGATTAAGCTAAGACCGGATTAGAATGTGGTTTAGACCCGACAAGTATGAAGACTTGTATAATATGGGTAAACTAAATACATTATGGATTTTGAAATGAACATAATGTGGTTTGACCCATTTCGGTTAATTTATGCAAACTAGTTACATAAACCGTACCGAACGCGATAAATGCATAACGAGTAACCAAAAGAGTCATGAACAGGTTTCCTAAGTTAATATGCCTTAAATATGTTGTGATATCAGTAGAATACCTTCCATTATACCCAAAACGAATTTAAAATCAATTTAAGCCCCGTAGGGGCATTTTGGTCATTTTAAAGATTATAAAAGAGATTAAATATTAATATGAGGTTCTGGTCTTAAATGATCAGTAAAAATATTTATTTTTTTTGCAAGTCATATCAGTAAGGTATTGCATATATGTGAAATTTATCAATTATAACCAAACTATGCACCGTAGGGGCATTTTGGTCATTTCACATAAGCTTTAAAGGCCAAATTTGGAAATCTGAGTTCAAAACTTTTTCTTACTGTTAAAGTATAAAAATTTACTTAAAACATCAGTAGGTATTAAGTCTTATATGCCAAAAATAGTTTTAACCCATACTATGCTTTTAAAACGCGTAAAAAGTCGGTTTTAGGCGATTGTCGGGTTGAACATGCTTAGACATGTTCTTACATTAATTAACAAGTTATATAAGTGTTAAAACAGGTTTCATAGCTTCTACATTGTTAATTATGAGTTTATTTGTAAAATAGCTTTCTGTTGACTTTTTAATATTAAGTTTGACCCGACAACTGACCTAGTTAGAGTGGAAATCAGAGGGTGCCCTTTTAAGGGTTTATTACCCACATAATTACCAACTCATAGCCACTTTCAACTAGAAAAATGACTGGACCATTAGTGATTAATCACTAAGTCAAAGCTTAATTACGATGGCTTTGACTTTTTGTCATTAAACTAATAAAACATGAACTAGGAAGGCTAAGACTGCTTACAAGGGCTCTTAGCCCGAATTAGGAGTTGTGGAAAGCTTGCTTGAAGTCCAGAGAGCTCCAGAGAGTAAGCTTAGAATGATTTTTGGTGAAGTGCAAGTGAACTAGCAACAAGAGTTCTTATATAGCCAAATAAACTTCACAAGATCTTTACACACAAGCCTACAAGTGATCCCTGATCATCCCACATGTCCCCTATGCATGAAAAACCATTGGTACAGTCCCTGAATTCGAAAACCAGGCTTTTAAGGCGGTGGAACTAGCTGTACTTGCAGCTGTACAGAGAATCTGCCCAGATCAGGCCGTCGCGTCGCGCGACGGCAGAGGAGGTTGGTGGTGGCGTGACGCCACCATGTGGCTCACCTGATCAGCAAGTTTCCAATAATGACATTTTCACCCCCTGGACCTTCTAAAGCGTAATTTCTTTCATTTTAAGCACATTTAACCCATTTAACTTTTATTCTTGTGATCCATGAGATATAACCAAACACCGTTAGGTCCGGTTTTGTTAAATGATAAACGAAAACATATGTTTTGCCTTGTTGACACTTTTAACCCCTTAATTACGAAAGTTAACGTATTTTCCTCATACGATATCGAAACCTTGTGAAATTTTCATTACTTATTCTTGGGAGCATAATTAATCGTTACAAAGCTTTGGGTTGGTTAAAAGGTCACTCAGATGTATAATTTAAACATGTTGACACATTTAACCCTTGCGTCTTGTAAACTTTCACTTTCTTTCACAAACGGTTTCATACGATTCATGATTTATTCGTTTAAGGGTATAAACATCGTGTTGGGTCGTTGAAAGGCAAAATTTTCATATGTTAACACTTTGGATCCTCTTAGGCACATACTTTCTTCGTTTGACAACTTTAGTCCCTCGTAATCAATCTGTTAAATGTTTAAAATCCATGACACGTGTCGATACTACAATGGACATGATTTTGCGAGGTGTTACAACACGAAACGCCCAGATCTAGGAAGACAAACATTTTTACAAACAAAAGACACGAAACACACTTTAAAGTTTATGTTTATGGTTCAGTCTGAGAGACTGGGTGGTTCAGTCTGAGAGACTGGGTGGTACAGTCTGAGAGACTGGGTAGTTCAGTTTGAGAAACTAGGAGGTTTAGTCAGAGAGACTACTGAGTTCAGTCTGTGAGACTGGGTGGGATAGTCTGGGAAGACTAGGACGAATACGTGAATACATTATTGTTAATTACATGCTTATTGATGATTGTTGATATATGTGCATATGTTGTGATTGTTTTGGTACAGACACTATGTCTTCGTCTGAGAGTGGACTGTCTGATACTGTCGACCCCATGGCTATCGTTTCAGATGATGAGATTGTCCCAAAGCCTAAGATTTTTACCTCCGACACTGAGAGTGACCCGGACATGATGTCAGATGACGATGATGATTTCCAGCCTTTTGCATTACCCGACTTTGGTGACGATGTACCGCATGCTGATGGTTTACCCGACGAGGATCCC
The DNA here is from genome assembly GCA_030545235.1 of Helianthus tuberosus. Taxonomy (NCBI): domain Eukaryota; kingdom Viridiplantae; phylum Streptophyta; class Magnoliopsida; order Asterales; family Asteraceae; genus Helianthus; species Helianthus tuberosus. The sequence continues at coordinate 184,840,428 of CM060370.1, read as the reverse complement.
TTTCTTATTCCTATTCCTGACCAGGACCACCTCATCCTCGGATATCCCAATGGTGAGCACGTCGTGGCTCCGATCCTCGCCCCTTTGCCTCTTGCGGCCTTTCCTCTCGAGGATTTGCCTTTTGATGACGTATCTGATGATGGTGTCGATCTTTTCATTGATGGTCCCCCTGATGATGCCCAGGGTGACGAAGTTCCAGCTGATGATGTCATTGTTGTTCCACTCGTTGAGGTTCCTGTTATTGAGGTTTCCTCTGATCATTCTGTTCCAGATTCTTTCGAGTCTGTGTCATCCACCACTTTGCATGCATTGGGATTGCAGCGTTACCCCACTGATTCTGATACTGACACGGCCCTGTCTGTCGCACCTGTTCTTCCACACGACTTCGATCTTGACCTTGAGATAGACATTGCCCTTGACGATCAGCCTGTTGATGTGCCCGCTGATCCTGAGCCGATACCAGCTCCTGTGCCGACACCTGCACCTACACATGCACCTGTTGATGTCACCCCTTTTCACCCGATTGTGTACGATGTACACTGCACCGACCTGCCTGTCACTTTCTTACAGGACATTCCCGCACCCCGTCCAGGGGAAGGCCCGTCTAGCCAGCAGCCTAGCCATGTTCCACACGTGTCAGCAACTTTTTCTCACATACCTCAGTGTACACCTACTAGTCATTTTACTTCTGCACCGTCAGGCGAGCCACTCATATGGTTTCTGCCGAACACTATGCCAGTTTCTGATCCCTACCATCCCTCCCACTTTATTGGTTACACGAGGGATGAGCTACTTTTGTCATTGCAGCTTCAGCAAGAGATCTTGTGTCGTAGAGTTATGGAGCTTGAGAGGATTCCACGTCCTCCATCTTGTTCATGTCAGTCGCCATGGAGCAGCAGATCAGTTATCTGTTGCGACATGTTTATGATCTTGAGGAGGAGCTAACGCATGTGCGCAGTTTGCTTCCTGTTCCTCGACCTCCTCCTCCACCACCATTCGCATAGTCGGTTTTTGGTTTTATGTATGTAGCTTTCTTTTGATGAGAGTATCGCTATTGAGCCTAGCCTGCACAACCTTTTGGAGACCACTTTTTGAGTATTTGACTGTTGTAGACTGATAGACATTTTGGACAAGGGTGATGTGACCCTGTAGTCCCTTTTGATGTGATACGATACATTTGTAGAACATGTAACTGTATTCGTGGTCAATGATTTATGAAAGCTCAATCGCAATATTCTCATTATATACACTGTTGAATTATACATTGGTAACATGAATGTGATGTTATATGCTTGCTTGCGTTGATAAATGCTACTACATACGCGTACTACATACCTAACATACTTATATACATAAGACCTGACCTATACAATCTTCTGTATAGAAGATGCCTCCTCGTAGGAACAACCAGTTTCCCACAACAGAGGCGGAACTACAAGAACGGATTTCACAAGCAATCGCACAACACGAGGCCTTGCGCTCTGAACACAGCGGAGGTACCTCAGGAAACAACCCACCTCATGGTAATGTTTAAGTCACTAAAGAAACATTACGTTACGTTTGGATATTCCATGTGCGTTTGATAATGCTTTCTGTGAATGATGTTGCTTGTACAGGCTGTACCTATAAGCAGTTCCTGGACTGCAAGCCTCTAAACTTTGACGGCAGTGGAGGTGCTGTAGCTTTCGTTAGATGGGTTGAGAAAACTGATTCTGTACTGAGAATGAGCAAATGTGCACCAGAGCACCTACATTTCGGGACTGTTTTTAGACGGAGCTCTATCGTGGTGGAACCTCCAAGTTCAGACTTTGGGAGAGGAAGCTGCATACGCTATGACTTGGGACGAAATGAAAGAACTTATGCGCAAGAAGTACTGTTTAAGGGCCGAGATTCAGAAATTGGAAACTGAGTTCTGGAATCTAAAGATGGACGGTCCAAAGATTGCTGAATATGTACAGAGATTCCACGACTTATCTCGCGTCGTTCCCTACATGGTTGATCCGGAGTTCAAGGGAATCAAGCGTTTTATTTGGGGATTAGCACCCCAAATCACGAGCATGGTGATGACGTCAAAGCCTCCAACGATCACTGAGGCCATTGATCTGAGTGTGGCATTGAGGGAAGAAGCGATTAGGCTGAACAAGTTCTCAATCTATGATGGAAAGAAGAAGGAGACTCATGTCGAGTCATCTGGAGAGAACAAGCGGAAATTCTCCAACTTCAAGAAGGGTACTTGTGCGAGCAATAACAACAAGCGTAAGGACGCTAACCCGCCAGTTGAGGCACAAGTTGCTGCTACTAGTCCTGCTACTGGTGTTGAGATCAAAGGAAAAGGATACTTGGGCACCTTGCCCAAATGTAATGCATGTTAGTATCATCATGCCGGCTAGTGTAGAGTTATGAAGTGCGAAACTTGTGGAAAGAATGGTCATTCGAAGGAGACGTGTTGTGTTGGTACTAGTAGTGGGAATGGTGGCCAGAGAGGAAATGGCAATGGAAACCGTGGTGGAAACGGTGATGGTAATAGAAACAACCAGGGAGGAAATGGAAATCATGGTGGTTTTGGAAACCAAGCTGGTAGTGGAAACCGTGGAACAAACAACAATCAAGGCGGTACTGGGAATAGACAAGGTTGCTTTAACTGTGGTGATGTTGGGCATTTCAAGAGAGATTGCCCAAAGAACAACCAAGCCCAGGGGAGAGTCTTTAACATTGGAGCTAGGGAGGCTCGTCAAGATCCGAATGTAGTCATGGGTACGTTCCCTATCAACCAACACTTTGCATCTGTACTGTTTGATACTGGTGCCGATTAAAGCTTTGTATCCCTAGAATTTAAGAAAATGCTTGGATTAGTAGCTAGTAAGCCAGATATTCCGTACTCGATAGAGCTAGCTAATGGAAAGCTAGTATAGGCGAACGAAGTGATTAGAGGTTGTGTAATAGAGCTCGGAGAGCATGAGTTTACGCTTGATCTTCTGCCAGTCGAGTTGGGAAGCTTTGACGTAGTAGTTGGAATGGATTGGTTGTCGAGTAACCGAGCTGAGATCGTATGCCACGAGAAGATCATTCGCATTCCGATGACGAATGGTTGGGAAGCTTGATCTTCTGCCAGTCGAGTTGGGAAGCTTTGACGTAGTAGTTGGAAAGGATTGGTTGTCGAGTAACCGAGCTGAGATCGTATGCCACGAGAAGATCATTCGCATTCCGATGACGAATGGAGAGACGATTGTCGTGCATGGAGAGAAGCATGATACGCCTCTAAGGATCATCAGTTGTTTGAAAGCCCGAAGATGTTTACAAAAAGGATGTGTTGCCTTCTTGGCACACGTCGTGGATAAGGAAGCCGCTGAGCCAAAGCTGGAAGATATCCCAGTTGTGAGGGAATACCCTGAAGTCTTCCCCGAAGACTTGCCAGGATTGCCACCCCAATGACAAGTCGAATTCCATATTGACTTGGTTGCAGGCGCTACGCCTGTAGCCAAGGCACCTTATCGACTTACGCCTTCCGAGATGCAAGAGTTGTCGACGCAACTTCAAGAGCTTTTGGACAAGGGATTTATTAGACCAAGCTTCTCGCCTTGGGGAGCTCCAGTTTTGTTTGTTAAGAAGAAGGACGGTAGTTTCCGTATGTGCATTGACTACCGCGAGCTAAACAAGTTAACCATCAAGAATCGGTATCCTTTGTCGAGAATTGATGATCTTTTCGATCAACTTCAAGGTTCAAGTTACTACTCCAAGATTGATCTTCGATCTGGTTATCACCAGCTGCGAATTCAAGAGGAGAGTATTCCGAAGACTGCCTTAAGAACTCGATATGGACATTACGAGTTCCTGGTGATGCCGTTTGGTTTGACGAACGCGCCAGCAGTGTTTATGGATTTGATGAATAGAGTTTGCAAGCCATATCTCGATAAATTTGTGATTGTATTTATCGATGATATTTTGATTTATTCAAGAACGAAGGAAGAGCATGAGCAACACCTTAGAGCCATTTTAGAGTTTCTCAAGAAGGAAAAGCTATACGCAAAGTTCTCGAAGCGCGAGTTCTGGTTGCATGAGGTTCAGTTCCTTGGTCACGTGGTAAACGAAGATGGAATTCATGTGGATCCCACCAAGATCGAGGCGATTAAAAATTGGGAAACTCCGAAGACGCCAACCGAGATCCGTCAGTTTCTAGGTTTAGCTGGGTATTATCGCAGATTCATTGAGGATTTTTCTAAAATCGCTCAACCGCTAACCTCCCTTACTCAGAAGGATAAGAAGTATGAATGGGGAGATAAGCAAGAAGAAGAACGTTTCAGTTGCTGAAGAACAAGCTTTGCGATGCACCTATTTTATCCCTACCCGAAGGCACCGATGACTTCGTGGTATACTGTGACGCCTCACGTCAGGGATTAGGATGCGTGCTGATGCAGCGACAGAAGGTTATCGCTTATGCTTCGCGCCAGTTAAAGGTTCAGGAGAAGAACTACACCACACATGATTTGGAATTAGGCGCAGTGGTGTTTGCATTAAAGATTTGGTGACATTATCTATATGGCACCCGATGCACGATCTTTACAGATTATAAGAGCTTACAACACATATTTGATCAGAAGGAGCTTAACATGAGACAACGACGATGGGTGGAGCTTTTAAACGATTATGATTGTGAAATCAAATATCATCCAGGAAAGGCGAATGTCGTAGCAGACGCCCTAAGTCAAAAAGAGGGGATTAAGCCCATAAGGGTTAGGGCTTTGGAAATGATCATACAGACAGATCTCTCGTTGCGCATCCGTTCCACGCAGAGAGAAGCTCTTAAGAAGGAGAATCTTGTGGACGAATATCTCCGTGGGATGGAGAAACAGTTGGTACCCAATGGGGAAGGAACATTGTGTTTCATGGGACGAATTTGGGTTCCACTCTTTGGTGGTCTTAGAGAAGTAATTTTCGATAAAGCTCATAAGTCAAGGTACTCGATCCACCCAGGATCGGATAAGATGTACCAAGATTTGAAGGATTTTTACTGGTGGCCGAGACTAAAAGGTGATGTTGCAACTTATGTTGGAAAGTGCTTAACCCGTGCTAAGGTAAAAGCCGAGTATCAGAAGCCTTCAGGTCTTCTGCAGCAACCCCAGATACCCATGTGGAAATGGGAGCAAATCTCAATGGATTTTATAACCAAGTTACCAAAGATACCCAGAGGTCATGACACGATTTGGGTAATCGTAGACCGCTTGACGAAATCTGCACACTTTTTGCCAATCAGGGAAAAGGATAACACTGGTAAGCTAGCTGAGCTGTACCTAAGGGAGATAGTAGCACGTCATGGAGTGCCTATCTCGATTATTTCTGACAGAGACGGAAGATTTGTGTCAAGGATTTGACAATCTTTTCAAGAAGCGTTTGGTTCTCAGTTTAATTTGAGCACTGCATTTCACCAACAGACAGATGGTCAAAGCGAGAGAACGATTCAAACACTTGAAGATATGTTACGAGCTTGTGTAATGGAATTCGGTGGCAGTTGGGACACTCACCTACCTTTGGTTGAGTTCTCCTATAACAACAGCTACCATACAAGCATTCAAGCTGCACCGTTTGAAGCTCTTTACGGACGCAAGTGTCGATCACCGTTATGTTGGGCAGATGCGGGCGATAGACAGCTAGTTGGTCCCGAATTGGTTCAAGAAACGACATATAAGATTATACAGATCCGAGAGCGCATTAAGGCGGCTCGTGATCGACAAAAGAGCTATGCGGACCAAAGAAGGAAACCATTGGAGTTTGAAGTGGGAGATATGGTTCTATTGAAAGTTTCACCTTGGAAAGGTGTGGCACGCTTTGGGAAGCGTGGAAAGTTAAACCCACGATTCATTGGACCGTTCAAAATCCTGGAGAGGATTGGTACGGTTCGGTACCGGTCGGTACTGGTACGGTACCGGTATTTGAGGGTAAAAATCGGTGAATACCGGTGCCTATCCGATACCGAAAATATACCCGGTTTGATAAATTTGATATCGGTACCAGTACCCGATACCATTTACTAATCCCCTTGATGATTTTACTGTTCATTATGTTCTAATTATAAAAGGAAATTAAAAAAAATAGCCTCATTTACTATTCATTCATTCAGTTTGTTTTTCATTTACTGTTCATTCAGTTTGTTTTAAAATATGTATCCCCTTGATGATTTTACTGTTCATTATGTTCTAATTATAAAAGGAAATTAAAAAATAATAGCCTCATTTACTATTCATTCATTCAGTTTGTTTTCATTTACTGTTCATTCACTTTGTTTTTTCATATATGTATAATCAAAGGAAATTAAAAAAAATAGCCTCATTACGGTACCGGTATTTGAGGGTAAAAACCGGTGAATACCGGTGCCTATCCGATACCGAAAATGTCAAAAGTCGGTACCGGTTCGGTACCGAAAATATACCCGGTTTGATAAATTTGATATCGGTACAAGTACCCGATACCATTTACTAATCCCCTTGATGATTTTACTGTTCATTATGTTCTAATTATAAAAGGAAATTAAAAAAATAGCCTCATTTACTATTCATTCATTCAGTTTGTTTTTCATTTACTGTTCATTCAGTTTGTTTTTAATATATGTATCCCCTTGATGATTTTACTGTTCATTATGTTCTAATTATAAAAGGAAATTAAAAAATAATAGCCTCATTTACTATTCATTCATTCATTCAGTTTGTTTTCATTTACTGTTCATTCACTTTGTTTTTTAATATATGTATAATAAAAGGAAATTAAAAAAAATAGCCTCATTTACTATTCATTCATTCATTGAGTTTGTTTTTATTTACTTTTCATTCAGTTTGTTTTTTAATATATGTATAATATAATGTATAATATATGTATAATTAAACATCATGCAAATCTCAACAATAATTTAATATCCTATCATTTTCAATTTTTTATATCACAGTCCAAAAACAATAAAGAGTGTTTACCATATTTTGATGCCACTTTATTCAAATAGTTAAATGCAAGGATACATACATATGAACTAACTATACTAAGAGGTGTTTGGGATCACGTTTTGAAGTGATTATTTGATTATTGCGTTTGTAAAACATAAATAATCTAAAAAAGTGTTTGGATAAAAAATGATTATCTGCCTCCAAAACCCAGTTTTGGAGAAGCATGTACCTACATATTTTTTTCAAAACGCAGTTTTGAAAACGCAAAATCTATTTTAAAAACGCATAATCTATTTTGGAAACGCAACACCAAACACCCCCTAAAACAAAATCCAAATCTAAAAAAAGTGTTTTTAGCCAAATATAATAGGAGAACAAGTTAATTTGTTTGAACAGTTATGGAAAGATTTTCGTATATGGTGACAATCTTTAAAGTCTATGTTAATAATCTACAAAACTTAACAGATATCTTATTGAAGAAAACTTCTCAAATCGTAATTAACATTGTAACTATAAATATTTGCATCTTATATTAAAAACTTTGTTTTAGACTTTTTAACCATAATTTCAAAATTAATAATATAAACATCCATGTTCAACTTAAAGCATCACAATATCTCCAATTAAAATTTTAAGTTAAAATTCAGTTGAAAATTATTAATTTGAAAAAATAAACAAAAGGATGAAATAAAAAAAAAAACCAAAATTGTTAACTAAATTTTGTAGGAATCACATTTGCGCGCGCGGATGTGCAAGAACCACACTCTCTTGCTTGTGGTCATCATATCCGTTGAATAATGTACAATAACTCGTTTAACAATTAACCCAACCAAAAAATAAAAAAAGAGCATATATATGTACTCGTTTGTCACAAATCAATACAAATTTGAGGGTTGAATAAAAATACGTGCATCAAAGTTAAATGAATGGTAAATAAACCACAGTCTTGGTAGTGGTCACGGGAAAATAGTTGGCTAGCCATGAAACTAAAGAAGAAATACTATCAATGGTCTTTTGTTTTCAACAACCGTAATTTCAAATAGCAAGCCTATTGTCTTCCCCGTTTCCCTACTTATTTCCTCCAAGCTAACCTAAGAGGGGTTGTTTTTACCTTCTGAATTTGCACGTCAACAGCTAGCCAAGCAGCCACCTCGAAAACTGCTCTTTAGAAACTCCTTCGAAACTGTCGAGAACTCCTCGTAATTTATCGACCTGAACCCTCGGTCCTATTTTCTTTCTCATGGACCGTTGTCCCTTTTCTTCGACTCACTAATAATGATGACAAATTTTTACCCCTAACCTTACACTTGTAAGATTTAAACCAACACCACTTTAGTCGAAGCCAATCGCCATGCTATTGCCTATTAGACCACTAAATCATCATATAGCTAGCCCATGTTAAATTAAAACTTAAAATAATTACTCCGCTGACTTCAATACGCCAGGCTATTAGACCACTAAATCATCATATTGCGATCTATTTTTTTGTATTTTACCATAAATAAAATCAACTGAACTAAATTATCCTATATACTAAAACCAAACACGATGGAGAATTCTTCTCCCGGCTTCTGTTAGTGCATTTATGTCTAATGTCTGCGTCTTTTGTAATTGTCATGTTGTTTATATGCTAGTGTTAATTGTAATATTCTCTCTCGATGCATTACAGAAGAATTACAACTCTTAATATAGAACCAAGATTAGCTCCTTACCCTATTAAATTGCTATTACACAGAGATATACAATGTTGACTACGTGATTTGCGCCAATAATTGGTGGAAGGTTGACCACATAATATTGGCTTAACAGTCCCCACAGTTTGAGTCGTAGAGGCGTGAAGGCATAAACTGGATCGAAAGCATTGAAACAGATGCTTGGGCGGTCCTTTGGTGAAGATATCCGCGTACTGTTAGTCCGCTAGAACGTGAAGAACTTTAACTGTCCCTAGGCGGACCTTTTCTCGAACGAAATGAATATCCAGTTCGATGTGTTTAGTGCGTTGATGTTGCACTGGGTTGTCGGATAGGTAGACCGCAGAGATGTTGTCACAGTAGACAACCGAAGCACTGTTAACCGGAATATGAAGTTCAGACAATAAGTTACAGATCCAACTAAGTTCAGCCACTGTATTTGCGACGCCCCGATATTCTGCTTCAGCACTGGATCTAGAAATGGTGGGTTGCCGCTTTGACGACCAAGAGATATGGTTGTCGCTGTGACAACTGTCAAAAATCCAGGTATCCGTACAATTAATTAATCTTGATTAAGTGCTTAATGACTGTGCTAAATTACAATTAACTGCTTTCTGATTATTGCTTTATACACACATGTGCATCACATATTGCAAATGACATATCATTAATTGCATGAGAACTTTGTTGACATAAAAGATGCACAAAGCACAGTTAGCACAATTAACACAGTTAACAGACAAATCGGGAAAATGCTGACGTAGTTCAGTACATAGACAGACGTTGTATTGGGACATAGTATAGAGTGTAGGGAAGTAAGGATCACAAAACTGCATTTCTAGGTGATAGTTTAAGTGCCAGAAAGTGCCTAAAACTCACCCAAAGTGCTGAATTTAACAAAATTCAGCATAAATCAGCATTTTAACACATTAATTTTATGCAGAAACATGGTTAAATGGTCCTGAATGCTTTCCTAAGTGTCGGGAATTAAAAGTGTCACAAAAAGATACATAAAGCACACTAAACTGCAAGATTTAGCACTTTAACGAATCAGTATCTAACCGAACTGTTAGTGCATTACGTCTATTGACTTCGTCTTGTATCATGTAATAGGTTAGGATAGTTTTATCAGTGCACGAGGTTCGAGAAACAGTTTTCAGATCTAAAGTGCTGATTCCGCTCGAAAGTGCAAGGTGCCATTTCGTGGGAAATCAGAAAGTTCTGATTCCGCTCCTAAATGCACCATGTCATTTCGAGTGGAATCACACTACTATATATAGGGAATGTGTTAGTTCATTCGTTATGACGACTTCAGAACTGTAACGAAGTGCTGCTGGATTTCTGTCAAGGTTGTAATAGTTGTTAAATGAAGTATAAAAGACATATATTAGATTAACAAGCTGTTTTCGTGTCCGGTTTACTGATTCCGCCTTTAAACTGGATGTAAAACTCTTCTGATCGACTCAATCGGGTCAAACAACGATCCAACACGAACAACCGAACACTACCCGAAACACCAAATTTTCACTTGAAGCACTGTTTTAACATTTCCAAGCTAGTTATGGTCCCCGAACATCATAACACCCCATACAAAATATCTAGTAACTAAAACACTTAACTTACACTTGAAATTGAACTAGATTACAACTAAATGACTAAACCTACTCTACATACCCCCCCCACCTACAATTGGCTATACCACCACCACCATACCTCAAGATTTTATTCCTATATTTAATTGGATCTTGTGTTACTTTTTGCAACATATTACACATGAGATAAATGGAAATGATGGTTATAAGAATGATATGAGAGTTCAAGAGATCATAATTCACACACACTTCACACACTCATCTTTCTCCCTCTCTTGCTCTCCCTCTCGGCCGAACACTAGCCACACCACCAACATCATCATTCAATCTTCTTCATCCATTCCAAGATCACACAGAGGTGTTAGAGTCCATATAAGGAAGCTTGGTGGCTTTGGAACTTGAAGGACCTTCTCTAGTTGCTTTTATCCTCTTGATTTCTACTCTTGATTCATCCCTAGCCTTGAGCTAGTGGTAAGATCCTTGTACATTCCATATTACTTCTATTTTGAGTGGTTAAAGTAGTATCATAATCAAGAACATTAAGAACACTAAAGAACATAAGCATGGAACTTGAACATAAGCTTGATTTATGAAGTAATCTTGATGAAACTGAGTTGTTTATGAGATGTATGCTTGTTGATCTTTGATTGTTTGTAGAAATGATGTTGATCATCATAACATCTTGCTAGATCATGATTAGAAACATAGTTTAGCAAGATGAGAAAGTGAGAATGTGGTAGGATGAAAGATCATCCGCACTTAAATCATGAACTTGAGAAGAATACTTTGGTTTCTTGAAAAATAATAATCAAAGTGGGTTAATAATCATATAGATCTACAATTTATGAATGGATTTTCAAAAGAACCAAGTTTAAAATATGAGTTTTAGTAGATCATGGTTCTTACATAAACAAACGCTATTTTTGGTAGTTAAACAAGTGTAGAAACACTTGTGTAACAATAAGATTACATGAAGAAACATTTTTGTAAAACATGATTACAAATTGTAAACATCTAAGTCTTTCAATAAAGATGTTTTTATATAAACAACCACACTTTGAAGGATAACTAAACCCACTAAACACACTACCAAGTTACTACAACTTTTCATAAACTTTCAAGTTCATGAATTAGTGGAATAAGCATGATTTTGGCAGCCGGCCCAATCGGCATCCGAGTATGCCGTGAGTTTTGTGGATACTGAGGGCGTGATAAGTAATTGTTGTGATAACGTGCCTTTGATGTACCGAAGTATCCGTTTAAGGAGCTAAAAATGTGGTTCCCGGGGTGCGTGCATAAATAGGCAAACTTGTTGGACCGCATAAGCTATATCTGGTCGGGTGATTGTAAGGTATTGCAGAGCGCCTGCTAAGCTTTGATATAATGAGTTGTCCAAAAATGGAGCACCGTCATTAGCACTAAGTTTTGAACCAATTTCAATAGGAGTGCTAACGGGTTTGCAGTTGGACATGTGTGCGCGAGCTAAGATGTCAGCTGCATAGTTTGACTGAGAGAGAAACAACCCATTCCTTTGTTGGTGTACCGCAATACTGAGAAAATGGTGTAAGGCTCCAAGATCCATCATGTTAAATTATGTGGATAATGTTTGGATAATATTTCTTAGCAACGATGCCCTTGAAGCTGTTAGGATGATGTCGTTAACGTACAAAAGCAAGTATGCCATTTGATCCCCTTTGTGATATACAAACAGAGAAGTGTCGCATACGCTACTCTTAAATCCGCATTTAGAAATGAACCCCGCGAATCGTTGGTACCAAGCCCGTGGCGCTTGTTTCTAGCCGTATAGGGACCGGTTTAGTTTGCACACGTGTTTGGGACGATGTGATGATGTGAAACCAGGTGGTTGGAACATATAAACGGTTTCCTTTAAATGACCATGAAGGAAAGCATTTTTGACATCCAATTGGTGAATGGGCCAAGCTTTTGATGTAGTGCGAATGGTAGTTGGTTTAACCACTGGGCTAAAGGTTTCATCACAATCTACCCCAATTATTTGACTCTTTCCATTAACGACAAGGCGTTCCTTGTGTCGTTCAAGTGTTCCATCCGCATGAAATTTATGGTTAAATAACCACATGCACCGAATCACAGGTGCGTCAACGGGCCTCGGAACCAATTCCCATGTGTTATTTGCCAATAGAGCTTCATATTCATTGGTCATGGCAGTTTTCCAGTTCGGGTCGGTTAAGGCGGCGAGGTGGGATTTTGGTAGTGGTGAAATAGTGGGAGAAGTTTCGGTATTGAGTGACATTTGTTGACGTGGTTTGAAGACACCCGATTGAGATCGGGTTTGCATGGGGTGAGTAGAGTGAGACAGGTGGTGGGGGTGGTGGTTGGGCCAAGGTAGGAGGGTGTGGTGGTGGCGGACCAAGGATAGATGGAGATGCATTGACGTATTCAGGTGGAGAGGTTGGACTGTGGGCTGAGGAGGTGTGTGAGGCGGGTGTTGGTGGCCCGTTAGGTGAAGTTGGGCCTGGTGGAGATAGTGGGCCGATTTGCAAGGTAGGACCGTGAGTTAAGGTTGGGTGGGTTGGGCTGGGCTGATAGGTTGTCCATCAGGTGTGAGTTGTGGTGAAGGAGTCGGAACAGTAGGTGTTGGGATAGGTTGAGTAAATATAAGGGGAGAGGGATCAAGAAAGGAGTGAATCGGTGGCGGTCGAGAAGGATTGGCAAACGGAAGGTGCGTTTCATCAAACGTGACGTGTCGCGAAAAGATAGTTTTACCGGTAGCAATCTCAAGGCATCGGTACCCGCGATAGTTAGCCGGGTATCCGAGGAAGACACATGGTGTGGAACGAGGAGTGAGTTTGTGAGGACGAGTGGTGGAAAGATTCGAATAGCAAAGGCATCCGAATACGCGAAGATGGTCATAAGAGGGTTGTCTTAGGTAAAGAAGAGAGGTGGGCATGTTATATTGGTGTAGTTTAGTGGGTAGGATGTTGTGCAAGTAAGAGGCCGTATGTAATGCTTCGACCCAAAAGGTGGAGGGTAGCTTGGCATGGGTGAGGAAAGTGAACATGATTTCGTTTAGGCGACGAATCATGCGCTCGGATTTCCCATTTTGTTGGGAAGTGTGAGGGCAGGAAAACCGGAATTGAATGCAATTTTGTGTTGCAAAGTTCTTAAAGTTTGTGTTGTCAAATTCACCTCCCATATCACATTGAAAGGACTTTATGGGTAAATGAAATTGTGTTTTGACAAATTTGTGAAATTGAGTGAATTTTGTAAATGTTTCGGATTTAAATTTCAGAGGATAAACCCAGGTGTATTGAGTGAAATCATCCGTTAAGACCATATAATATTTATAACCGGCATGACTCGAAATAGGGAATGTCCACAAATCACAATGCAAGATAGTAAAGGCATTAATGTATAAGTTGTAGATTCAGAAAATGGCAATCGTTTATGTTTGGACAATTGATAACATTGACAAACAAATGACGATTTTGACTTATTGCAAGAAATAAAATGCTTGGAAGTAAGAAAATCCATGACAGGTTGACCCGGATGTCCAAGTCGATTATGCCAAATTGGAGATTCTTGAGTGGAAGCAAAACAAGCGGTAGCGGAAGCATTGGTGTTGAGTGGGTAGATATCACTTGTGCTGTTGTGACGCATCAGGATCGTTCCATCCTTGAAATCCATCACAGAGAATCCATAAGGGTTAAATTCAATTGAAGTATTATTATCAATATTAAAACGACGCACAGATATAAGATTTTTAATGATGTTTGGATTAAACAAAATCTAGAGGATGTTGGTATAGCTAAGTTGCCTGAACCCAAAACTGGAATTTTATCACCGTTACCCACAAATATTGATGCTATAGGCGAATAATTATAGAAATTGTTTAATTTATTTTTATCATAAGAAATATGGGATGTTGCACCTGTGTCAAAGTGCCACTGCCCGTCTCCAACCGTGTTCATCGAAAGAGCCTGTACCGCATTTGCGAGATTTGTCGGGTCCATTGGATCTGTTGCAACTAAGTGGGCATGGGCTGCATTATTGTTGCCAGTAGTGTAGTTATTTTGACTTGGTCTGGAATTGGGCCTAGGGTCCCAAGTTTGGGCCCAAGCAGAAGTTGGGAAAGGACATGGTGGGGGCGACTTGTAATTAGCAAAAGGAGTGTATGGTGGCCAATAGGGAGCAAAAGGTAGGATAGAAGGATAAGGCCGCTGGTGATCTTTAGAACCTTGATGCCGATTGGAATCTTGGCGTGAGTTGGAGCGACGGGATGGTGGTGGTGGGGGTCGGTTATTGTGCTGGGTATGTCGGGTATTTTCTGGGTAGGGTAGGGAAGTGACTGCCGCGCCAACAAGGGGAGGTGGTGACAGATTATCACGGGCTGCAATTCGGCGTGCCTCGGCTTGGAGTTGATCAACGGTAGTCTCCCATAAAGGAAGAGACTGGTTAAGGATGGAGGCAGCAGTGTCGTATTCGCTCGCTAAACCACGGACCAAGTAAAGAATGCGCTGGATATTGGTGAGAGGGCAGTCAACCGCAACAAGTTGATCGGCTAGTTCCCGGATTCTTTGACAATAAGAATTAAGATCCGGCATCGCAGAGAGGGTGATGTCACGACCCCTGACCCGGTTTGACCCGTTTCAGGAGCCGCGGGACAGAAATACTGCGGTATTGATTTAATTGAGTTTAACAGCGGAAACAGGATCGTTTAAAGCTAAAATTTTCTTCCCGATTATTTTATTTCACAATTCGGGATAAAACCCCGATAATTTACAATAGTATGTTTTTACTATAAAAGTGTGATATTACAAAATCATTTCTTTATTTTATATTGAGCCACTATCTTTAAGCTTGAAATGCTCCCCAGCATTTTTCCTGAATTACAACAGATCACCTGAAACATGTTTGAAAAAGGTTTTGTCAGCGGGAAATACTGAGTGAATCATTCTATTTACTAAAATGACACATTTGTTATAATATACAATATTAAGAGCGATTACAATGTTTCTGATATCAAGCCAACTACCCACGGTATTTGCCACTCAACCCATTGGCCCATTCGTCCAATGGTGTCTGTGACTATGGTCATATCCCCCATTGGCTGCCCCAATGGTGACGATTATCAAGTAATGTATACAAAACCCCACATACCGGCTGTAACTTGGTGATTACAAAGACTTAATCCCCGTAATTATAACTTTGAAAATAAACATGATTTTGTAAATAGATTTGATAAAAAGAGAGAATGACTCACATTGCTGATTTAATATGGTCAGAGTCTAATCTATGATTTAGCCTTGTTAACCTAATGTAAATAACAATGCACACAAAACTGGGTTAGTAATCAATCCAACAATTACGATAATTTACGAGATCAAAATCTCACAATGAATGACAAAATGCAATACTTTGTCCATCGAATTAACGATGATCCGTTGAATTAACAACGAACGACAAGGTATAATACTTTACCCATCGAATTAACGATGATCCGTTGAATTAACAACGAACGATAAAGTATAATACTTTACCTATCGAATTAACGACAATCCGTCAAATTAATGACGAACGATAAAGTATAACCCTAATGTGGGCGGCATTTAAACATGCATTGGATATCTTGATTGTCGGATAAATGAATCGTAGCAGCGATTGTGCTAATACCCTGTTTTGTAGCAGAATTTCAATACCCGGGGGTTGAATTTTGGAATAACAGTTCGTAACACAGTGTATTTGTGAGAATTATGTCGACGTAAAATGTTCAGAATTCGAATGCCAATGTCTGCTATTTATAGGTGAAATTTTGGAACCCCTGCGCATCGTAGGCCAAACATCCCCTGCGCATCGTATGGTATGTTAGACTGGCTGCGCATCGTATGCCAAACATACCATACGCATCGTATGGGTTGAAAAATAGGTCTATAGACTAGCCACGACTGGGACTAGCCTTGCTGAGTTGCCACTTTTACATTTCAGTTAATTGACAACGATTTTTAGTGGATAATTATCCACTAGGGTTTATCCCCCTTAGTTTTAGGGGCCCTAATCCTGATTCTGAAAATTATGAAAATTTCAGGGTTTGTTCAGAATCACTTGGGTCTCTCCATTAGGGTTTCCTTTTGGACTAATTAATTTAATAATTATGACTTTTGATGAGAGTCGTTACAGGTGAGATTAGTGAGTTCGTGTTAAAGAGCGTTGGCTCGAGAGCCTTTGTTGTTCAAAAACAGGTTCTCAACTCGCTTCCATGCTTCATAGGCGGTTGATTTTGCGAGCAAGACACGTGCAAGAAGGTCATCGGAAAGAGTTCTGTATATCCATTGTAAAACGATAGCATCGACTTTCTTCCATGACGGGTAATCAGTAGCTTTTTCATCAGGAGCCGGCGGCGTTCCGTCGATATGATCCATGACATCATATCCGGTAGCATGAAACGTGAACAGGTTTACCCAAGATGGGTATGATACCTTGGTACCGTCTAGAACACGAACTTTGTTCTGTATGTTCGTGACCATATAAACGGGATGAAGGGATTGAGGTGTGGTTGTTGAAGATCTAGAGGATTTATCACCCATCGTTGGACAGGGGATGGAAAAAGGGATCGGAAACGGTGAAGGAGGACGGTGACGGCAAGATCTAGATCTTACCGGAATTTAGAATGATACCATGTTAATTGTAATATTCTCTCTCGATGCATTACAGAAGAATTACAACTCTTAATATAGAACCAAGATTAGCCCCTAAGGAAGGAAACTATATACCCTATTAAATTGCTATTACACAGAGATATACAATGTTGACTACGTGATTTACGCCAATAATTGGTGGAAGGTTGACCGCGTAATATTGGCTTAACAGGTAGCACGTTCGTAACATAGAGTTGTGTTTGAAATTGAAATGTAAACCACAAGTGATACGCAAACATAGGAGTCCTACGCAGTACATAACTAGTGTGTGCGTATGAGTCATACATGGGGATGAGTCCTGCACTTGCATTTGTGTAGTAGATTTGTTTATGTTGCTCTTAACGTCTAACCGCATCATACATAGCAATTCCTGGAACTTTCAAGTGGTATCTGAGCAAAAGAAGTAATATATACTTGTGTTATTGATTAGAAGTGAAGCTTTCGGCTTAAAACTTCGTTTATTGTGAGTTTTAGAGCATTCTCACGATTGAAAATTGTCAAATTCTTATCAGGAGCATTCTATTTCATTCTTGTTCATTATCTTAGAAGAGTACATTGAAAAACATCCCAAAACACATAAAAAATGACAAAATTCAGCTTGGTGTGCTTCAAAGATTTTTTTGGCGTAAGAGTAGTATGCGTAGAGGACCTAGAACGTTGGAGTAGTACGCGCATAGGACTTAAAACACAAGAGTAATAAGCATTGTAGGACTACTACACTTATACTAGTATGCTAAAGTAGAACGCATGAGTTGTACATTGACCAGATGTTTATACGCATTGACTTTACTTGAGGGTGGTATACGCACGCTGGAGTGAATTGCTTGTAGTTTTTGTAATACGTTCTAAGTGTTAAAGTGCTTTGGAATTTTGTCTAAGTGTTTGTGAAAGTGTTATCAAGATGGAACACCAATACGACGAATGGGGGGCATTCATGACAAGGACTGTAGGGCAATCAAGCAACAGAGTTCAAGCACTAAATCTTGACAACATGATGGGAACGAACAATAAGGCCCTGAAGCTGCTAAAGATTAAAGATTTTATGGGGTGGAAAGAGAGAAAAATGTTTAGTCAGTTACAACAAGCTCTCACAGACGACATGTTACATCTATTGAAGAGTCAAAAGACGTCAAAGTCTTTATGGGAAGCTTTGTACGAAAAGTATTTTGGAAATACCAATATGATTCAAAGTAAAAGAGCCTTGATAAACAAAAAAAATTGAAATTTTTACCTACTTGAAAAATGAGACTCTACATCAATTGATCGAAAGATATTGCCATTTGTTGGCGGAGATGCATAAGTATGGAATAGTGAAGACTAATCTGGAGAAGAATATTAAGCTTGCAGATGCATTGCTAGACAATGAGTGGGGGAGTTTCCTTACTATGGTTAAAGGGCAAATGAATTCAAGAAGTGTGAGTGAATTCACCGGGAAACTTAAGGCTCAAGAACTAGATATCCGGAAACAAGCAAAGATGCAATCCCAGATAATACATCAAGATGCCACTTTGTACTAAAAGAATGAAGGCTCTGTTCAAGGACCGAAAATTTAAATGGCTTTCAATGCTAATGCTAATTTGGGAATTTTGAACAAGTATTATTATATAGTTGTGCTAGATGGATTAGGAGGGTTTACATATTCTGCAGTGCCTATTAGTCAAGAGGTTTCTAATTCAAGTGGGAGTGAATATGTTCGGAATTTAGGGATATATTCAGATTTACCAGACTTTTTGCATCTCAGGCAAAGTCAACAAGTCAACCACAACAGTATCGGCAGAGTCAACCACAAATACTGCAGATTCAAACTAGCTCAAGCCAAGGTCTACAATGAAATGTTTCAGTTAATTTGTCAAATCTGCAAAACTCGTCAAGACCAAATGCTAAGGAACACATGGCGTTACTTGCCTCTGTGTTGTCATCATAGGAATGTCTGGTAGCTGGAAAGATCGGGAATTACAATTTGGTGAAGGAAGATTACGCCCAGATTGATCCTGAGGAGATGGAGTTGCTTGACATTCATTGGTGCCTAGCTAGTGTGATGAGACATGCTTAAAGGTTTATGGATATAACTAGCAGAAAAGACTTGGCAGGGGAGAACACGAAATTTAGTTTTGAACGTGGAGAACATGGCCATTTCAAACGGGAATGTAACAAACCAAAAGCAGAAGGAAATCAATATTCGTTTGGTGGGAGAAAAACCTATTATCAAAAGGGTTACCAATATCACCCACAACCAAAGAGTCAAAACCATAATCTATTGTCTCCAAGCCATGTTATTCTGATTGATCATTCATCTTCATCTTCATCAAAGCAAACAACATCATCATCGAATGATAAAGCATTGATGGTAGTTCAGGGTGATGAAGGTTTCAACTAGAACAATGTGGTACCTAAGCCAAAGGGAGTTGTGTTTATTGTTGAAATTAAACCGACACTTAATGTCGAAGAGGAGACAAAAATTGAATCTTTGGAACAATTTTTAAGAATCTGTGTTTCCTACTGCTTTTGTTGAAAATTTTGCAGGGTATTTTACTAAAGGATTGCAAATAGCTCAAGTTAAAAATGCTGAAGAAGATTCTCAAATTTCATCCATTTTATCGGGATGCTCATCTGAATTAGTTGAAGATATTGCTCAACATGCATTGATTCTTAAAGAGGTAAAAACAGATTTTGAACATGTATCTGAGGTAAAATTGAGTATGAATGAGAAAAAGGTTTACAATGATATGCCTCCTAATTGTGCGAGATGCATAGAGAAGGAAGGTAACTTGTGCGTTGTCTTTTAACTAACGAAATTATAGTGAATGTCTTTTATGTTTCAAATTGTATACAGGTGGTGTACATCCTTTTGTTGAAACTCATTTACATTTTAACGTTAAGTCATGTCATGTGCCACTCAAATGAGGGCGTATTAGTCATTTTCGCTAAACAAATAGAACAAAAAATAAGAACTAATATATATATATATATATATATATACACATATAACAACAAAATAAATTCCATTTACTGTTCTGTTTCTTTTGCAAAACCACCACCTCCGGGAAAGCGTAATTGTTGGCCTCCACACTCATTATCATTTCTCTCTCTCTTTCTCGTCAATACCACCATCAACTACCGTCATCACCATCATTATAAAGGTTGTTCTCAACAATCCATGCCTACCAACAACAAAAACACTCTAATTTAAGTAAAATCTAACACCCAAAATGATCATTGTGCCCTCATTTGAGTGGCAAAAGACCTAACTTAATGTTAAAATGCAAAATGAGTTACAACAAAAGGACATCGCTTGTATAGAATTTTAAACACAAAGGATATCCGCTGTAATTTCGTTTGTTAAAGGACAACGCCTTAAATTTGGTTGAAACTTAAAGGACATAAAATACAATTTACTCTAGATAATAAGTAAATATGAACATTATACCCTCATGTGAGTGGCACAAGTTACAGGACAACGCCTTAAATTTTTGGTTGAAATCTAAAGGACATAAAATTCAATTTACTCTAGATATTAAGTAAATATGAACATTATACCCTCGTGTGAGTGGCACGTGTTAAGACTTAACAAAAAAAATTTAACTAGGTTAGCGCAAAAGGACACCACCTGATGAGAAACAATAACATAAAGGACGTGAAACGTAATTTCTTTAGTTAAAGGACGACGGCTACAATTTGGCTCCTACTTAAAAGACATAAATTGTAATTTAGTCTTTTATATATGATCTTTTATAAAAGGGAGATAAGATTTGAATAATCACACATTTTCTCAGTTGACCAATACTAATCCTAACTGAGAATATCCTTGCCATCGGTCACAACTTTCTAATTATTTTTTTTTAAATGGACACTGTTAAAGAAACTTAACCCAATTAGTTTTTGTTTTGTTGGCGTATATAATTTTTGCTGACGTGAGCATACAAATATATTATTTTTTATGACGTGGGCATAACAAAAAACATTTTTTGCTGACGTGGACGATGATGTCAGCAAAAGCTATCTGGATTAAGTTTTTTTTTTAACCAAGGACCATTGAAAGAAATAGTTACAAAGTTGGGACCGGTGACAAGGATATTCTCAGTTGTGATTATTATTGGCCAACTAAGGAAATATGAGATTATTAAAATCCAATTTCCCTTTATAAAATTCCGAATAAATCGTTGAAGCGTGTTTATTTTAATCTATTATTCGATGTAAGTTTGTTTAAAGTTGTAAAGCCGCAACACATGATTTGAAGTTAAGGTTTTGTCTTTTTTAATGTAAATTATTGAATATTACCAACGCCCTTACCTAATGCGGGAATATTCAATTATTTGTATCCACACTTTGACGTAATTTTTTTGATGGTTTGGAGCCAATTTAAATAAAAAATGACTTGGTCTATTGTCATCTCTTTCAACAAAGATCTTCCCAACGGTTTCTTTTTTCGTTTCTAGAAGTCATGACATGAATAAACTTTTAGACGATCCTTATGAGTGTTTAATTTTCATATCAAACATAAGAAATTTATGGTTGTATGTTTATTTTAATGACAAACTAACGAACTTTTAAGTACTCCATTATATTAAGGGAAAAATTACAAGTTTTGTCCTTTATCTTTAGGGTACTTTACAGGAGGTGTCCTTTTTTTCAAAACTTTACAGGCGGTGTCCTTTATAGGGAATTTTGTTGCAAGTTTTGTCCTTTGAGCCTAACTCAGTTAGATTTTTTTGTTAAATCTGATTACCCAAGGGTATTTTAGTCTTTTTACTTATTTAAAGGACAAAACTTGTAATTTATTCTTTAAAAAATATTTCAAAAAATTATATATATGTATATTTAAAGGTCATTAATATCTCACTCAACACAAAGCCAAACACCCCCACCCCCCTTCTCGGTGACACCCATCTGTTTTACCCCCCCCCCCCTTCTGTTCATCGGCCAACCACCACCATCTTTTGGTGGTGGCGGACTTCAGCAGCAGCAGCAGCACCACCACAGACGGCGGCGCTGTGGTGGGTGGTGCTGGTCGGTACTTCAAGCGAGAGAGAGAGAAGAGACAGAGAGATAAAGATCGAGAGAGAGAAACAGCGGGATGACCGTTCCGGCAACGATCCGCCGCTCGCGGCGGCGGCGGCGACGGAGGAGACGGCTGCGGAGCTTCGATGACAGGTTTTTCCGGTAAAACACCCCCGTTTCTCATTAATTCTTGCAAAAACTTGAAGATGATTATGCTGATGATGTTCGGTTCACATTTCGGGATTCCGGGTCATAGATGGCTTTGGGTCAGGTTCGGTCGGTCAACAAGTCAACAGATTCGGAGTTGTTTGTGGGTGTTTGGTTAGGGTTGGGGTGGGCGGCGACGGAGTGGTTGTGGTTGTGGTGGTGGTGGTGTAATGGAGGTTGAGGGTGGATGATGGCGGTGGAATAGGTGGCGATGTAAGTGGGTCGAGGTGGGACAGGGATGAAGACGATGATGGCAGGGTTAACAACGGTGGGGGTACGGGGGTGTGTGGGGATAATACGGAGATGATTGGTGGTGGTTATGATGGGGATTGGTGGTGATCGGCGATGGAGAGGAGAAGGGTTTTGGGATTTGGGATAACTGGTGACGGGGAAAAGTGGGTTTTACATTGTTGCAAGTAGGCGGTGGTTGGATGGTGATGACGGTGCTGGCGGCGACATATGGTAGTGCTGGTGAAGACGGTTGTGATGGTGGTGGTGGCGGCAATACATGGTGGTGGTGAAGACAGTGGTGGTGATAGGTGAAGGGAGGGGGAGGGAGAGGGAGAGGGGAGAGATAAATATCTGTATTGTTTATTATACATATATATAATTTTTTGAAATATTTTTTAAAGAATAAATTACAAGTTTTGTCCTTTAAATAAGTAAAAAGACTAAAATACCCTTGGGTAATCAGATTTAACAAAAAAATCTAACTAGGTTAGGCTCAAAGGACAAAACTTGCAACAAAATTCCCTATAAAGGACACCGCCTGTCAACATTTGAAAAAAAGGACACCGCCTGTAAAGTACCCTAAAGGTAAAGGACAAAACTTGTAATTTTTCCTTATATTAAGTATGAGAGTTGAAACTTTACTGTACTAAGAAACTAAAAGTTCTTTGTTATTTATCTAAGTGGCTAATATTTTCTATTTTGATATTCAACTAATTCATTTATTAGCCTATTTAAATGGTTTTAAATTATATTATGTTCTTCTTTCTGATTTAACTTTAAATAAAAAAACAAATGTTTAAAATGTTTTTTATATAAAAACAAATTATATTTTAATAATCCAAAGTATTATCTTATGGTTAGTATTAATACATGCTGGTAATATGACCAATGACGCGTTTAACTTCTATTTTTGTTGCCAAGTTCAATCATGCTATCTCTCAGTAAAATGATATATAAAAATATTAATACTCTATCTTGTCTCTTTAATTTCCAATAACAACAGCAATACTAAACTTTTATTAGGTTTGATTATTACTATTGTTTTAAAATTCAACTTTGAACATTTAATTCAATGTCAATCCATTAAACCTCATCAACATTCAACAGCTTTGAATATGTTGTCCTGCTAACAAGATGTCAATCCATTAAACTCTATATATATTGTTCATCTTTCATCTTCGATTCCTTCACCACCAAGCAAAAATATTCATGGCCTATTTTCAGAAATACGTGATTCTCACGCTTCTACTCCTTTCAATCTTTTGCATCAACCAAACAGTCAAGTGCGATGATGATGACGATGGTAACTTCACTATCTTGTTTTTGATCTTAAACTTGGAACACCCTTATAGTTTCTTTGTATTTTTTTAAATCTATGTACATCTTCTTACTTTACCTAAAATAATTGATAAAGAATTACGATGTGGCAATTTTGATTCATAAACCTTTCTATCGATTTCAATCGATTAGGCAATTTAGGTTATGTGTTTTCTCTGTCAGCTCAGTTGGATAAAACAAAAAAAAAAGTTTAGCAAGAAAGAAAATGAATAAAATGAAATGATGTTATGTCCACTTTCAAACACTCATTTAAAAGATCACACATGTTTGTGTAAAGGCCCCCCCACTCGAATCCTCCGCTCGAGTCTAAATTTCCGTATGCCAATTCAGACTCAGATAGCGGATGCGAAATCATACTTCATATATCCGCCCGCTTTCCAACATTATAGGTCTATAGAGGTGGCAATATAACATATTATGAATTTGGATTTTGTCATGTCAAAGAGGTCGTTATTTAATTTAGTTGAAAAAGAATGGTTTAAATAAAAAAAAATTGCTAAAAGAACTTCTCAAACATGTTAAACGTGTCCTAAAGTCTAATTAATATATGAATAGTTGTTAATATAATGTGGGAAGTACAAAAATAGTTAAACCCAACTTAACCTAGCCTATTTCTACATGCGCTTGGCCATCAAATCTTTCCACCTTGATTACATCCAACAATTAATTACCATTTAATTAACCTTTGTTTTTGTAATTTTTACAGATCATTTAGATGAAGAAGACATCCTTCTCGCTGGAATCAATAGCTACAGAGCAACCCTAAACTTAACAGCTCTAATTGAAAATGAGCGAGCTGAATGCCTAGCTGATGAAATCGCAGACCAATTTAAATACCAACCATGCACAAACACAACTGGCTCCAACACCGTACCTGGAACCGAACCAGAAATTTTCAATTATCAAAACCTTTTACAGAAATGTCATTTGAGTGTCAACAATACCAGAGATGGTGTTATTCTTCCTGCTTGTGTTCCAAATCTTGACTCCACCCTAGTACTTTCCAACTATACTATGTCCCGATATTCAAATTACTTAAATGACACCAAGTATACTGGAGTCGGGATTGGTTCCGAAGACAATTGGATTGTCGTTGTGTTGACTACAAACACCCCGGAAGGCAGGTTTTGGTAGTAATGTTGTAAACTAAATAAAAAGAAAGAAGAAGGGTTCCGATTTCAACCATTTGTATTTTATGTTGTCTCCCTATTGGAGCTATTAAATAAAAGACTACCAAATGGCTTCTAGCCTAGAGGTATCATGTGTGTAAATTGAACTATTAAATAAAAGACTGTCAATGGGCTTGTAGCCTAGAGGCATGTGTGTAAATGGTTTGAGTTAAATTTGATAAGTTTTTAGTTGATGAATTTTTATATGAAACCTAATTAATTTATCTTTTAGTGATGAATCTATATTTTGTGGTTTGACATTGAACCAGTTCATTAATTTGCCAATTTAAATTGTCATTCATAAAAGATATAATTATTTTTAACTTGTTGAGGTAATCACCAGTTAAGTTTTAAAAAGTTTGTTACTTAATTAAGATAAGTTTTTCAGGATAACAAGATATGTTTGTATACAGTCAGTTTTGGTCATCTTATAACTTTTAATGTATTTTGGTGATTAGAGGTTTTGGAACCATTAAAGAAATTGTTTTATCAACTTTAGAAAATAAAAACTGATTTCTTTTCATTATTTCAATTAAACGAGTTCATTGATTCTCTTATACGACGAATAAAATCAGGAATAAATTTTAAAGAAATTTCTTCAAACAAAGTAATTTCTATAAATATACGACACATAATCTATCTCTATCTATTATAATAAATAAAAACTTTTGTGCGACAGATGTCGCATCCTTAGCCCATCCTATTTTTCTTTTCCCACTTCTTATTTCAGGTCAAGACACGCTGCTCCATCTAAACCCGTTAACCCACATTTGCCTTTGAATTTTGAAGGATTCTTCGGTTATCATGTCGACAGTTGTAGCAAGAACGAGTGGATACTTCACCAGTGTGGAGGGCAAATGAGTGGTGACGTGGCGGCCAGAGCCGGCCCTTAAGGAGGGCGGGGAGGACAACCGAACAGCGCCCGTGATTTCATAGGGCCCGTAATATTTAAAAAAAACCCGATATTATATATGTAAAAGAAAATTTTTTAATAGGGTATAACCAAAAAAATATTAACATATGCCCACTTAAAAAAATCATATTGTTTAAACTATTTAGCCCATTAGGTTAGTGAGCCCAATACCCAAAAAAATCATATTGTTTAAACTAATAAAAAAAAAAGAAGTCTGTGCGTGGCCGCGTGGGCGGCAATCAGGAACAAAAACGTCGAACTTCGAAGGAACTGAGGGAGGAAGAAAAGAAACGTCGCAGCCAGTTGCACAGCCGATCAATCGATCGTCATTCATCATCACACAGCCAGCAGCCTTCGATTTCAGTCACAGCAGCCAGCAGGTCAGCCTTCGATTTCAGTATTTCACAGCACTTCAGTTCATTTATGTTGTATTGTTGTGACAGCAGGATTGATTTTCGTCTTTTACAGTTTTTGATTTTAATTATATATGTCGAATTCATTTATGTTGTTGTCGTCTTGTCGAACATTATTCAGTTAACTTATGATTTATGTCGATTTCGGATTTCAGTTCATTTATGTTGTTGTCGTCTTGTCGAACATTATTTAGGCGTTAATGGCTCCTAAACAACCATCCGGATGGCAAAAACGTCAAAAGAGGAAACGACAAGATGAATTGGTGAAGTCACAAAAGGGTGCTATGCAAAAATTTTTGACGCCTAATCCGCCTATTAGTTTTTACGGTATGTCATTCATTCGAATACTATATTTTGTATTTTGTTAATTGCATTGTTTATCGAATGCTATATTTTTGTCAACGGTTCAAAGTTGTATGAAAAAACTAGTTTAAATTTTTTATTTAGTTAAGACCTAAGGGCACGTTTTCCGAGCTCGAACAGGGTACATGAATTCTCAGGGCCGGCCCTGGTGGCGGCGTTTCATTAGTGGGTGGTATTTGGGTTAGTTTTGATTGTTTATGACTTGTTTATTTTTTTAAAACGCTCCATTTTAAGCCCTTCTCCCAGGCTTTTTTACCACGCCCCTGTTGACGTGGCTGCCATGCGGCGTCTAATAATGATCAAGATACTTGATAACTTAAATTGTCTTTTTGCATTGTGTTGTTTTCTCTTCAAGAGTGGTCTCAGGTTGGAGCCTGTTTTACCTTTAATGAGTCAGTTCTTGGAGCTCAAAATGTACCAATTTTCTGTATACATGGTTGCGCTTAGATGTCTCCTCACTAAACAACATGGAAATGTGAATTAAGAATTCCTTGAAAACTTTGAACCTACTGATTGAAGCATAAAAGTAAAAATATATTTTTTTTCAGTCTGGACACTTATTTGACTGTTATGTTTTTTTTCACTTGCTCTTAACGTCTAACCGCATGATACATAACAATTCCTGGAACTTTCAAGTGGTATCTGAGCAAAAGAAGTAATATCTACTTGTGTTATTGATTAGAAGTGAAGCTTTCGGCTTAAAACTTCGTTTATTTTGAGTTTTAGAGCATTCTCACGATTGAAAATTGTCAAATTCTTATCAGGAGCATTCTATTTCATTCTTGTTCATTATCTCAGAAGAGTACATTGAAAAACATCCCAAAACACATCAAAAATGACAAAATTCAGCTTGGTGTGCTCCAAAGATTTTTTTGGCGTAAGAGTAGTATGCGTAGAGGACCTGGAACGTTGGAGTAGTACGCGCGTAGGACTTAGAACACAAGAGTAATACGCATCGTAGGACTACTACACTTATACTAGTATGCTAAAGTAGAACGCATGAGTTGTACATTGACCAGATGTTTATACGCATTGACTTTACTTGAGGGTGGTATACGCGCGCTGGAGTGAACTGCTTGTAGTTTTTGTAATACGTTCTAAGTGTTAAAGTGCTTTGGAATTTTGTCTAAGTGTTTGTGAAAGTGTTATCAAGATGGAACACCAATACGAAGAATGGGGGGCATTCATGACAAGGACTGTAGGGTAATCAAGCAACAGAGTTCAAACACTAAATCTTGACAACATGATGGGAACGAACAAGAAGGCCCTCAAGCTGCTAAAGATTAAAGATTTTATGGGGTGGAAAGAGAGAAAAATGTTTAGTCAGTTACAACAAGCTCTCACAGACGACATGTTACATCTATTGAAGAGTCATAAGACGTCAAAGTCTTTATGGGAAGCTTTGTACGAAAAGTATTTTGGAAATACCAATATGATTCAAAGTAAAAGAGCCTTGATAAACAAAAAAAATTGAAATTTTTACCTACTTGAAAAATGAGACTCTACATCAATTGATCGAAAGATATTGTCATTTGTTGGCGGAGATGCATAAGAATGGAATAGTGAAGACTAATCTGGAGAAGAATATTAAGCTTGCAGATGCATTGCTAGACAATGAGTGGGGGAGTTTCCTTACTATGGTTAAAGGGCAAATGAATTCAAGAAGTCTGAGTGTGAGTGAATTCACCGGGAAACTTAAGGCTCAAGAACTAAATATCCAGAAACAAGCAAAGATGCAATCCCAGATAATACATCAGGATGCCACTTTGTACTACAAGAATGAAGGCTCTGTTCAAGGACCGAAAATTTAAACGGCTTTCAATGCTAATGCTAATTTGGGAATTTTGAACAAGTATTATTATATAGTTGTGCTAGCTGGATTAGGAGGGTTTACATATTCTGCAGTGCCTATTAGTCAAGAGGTTTCTAATTCAAGTGGGAGTGAATGTGTTCGGAATTTTGGGATATATTCAGATTTACCAGACTTTTTGCATCTCAGGCAAAGTCAACAAGTCAACCACAATAGTATCGGCAGAGTCAACCACAAATACTGCAGATTTAAACTAGCTCAAGCCAAGGTCTACAATGCAATGTTTCAGTTAATTTGTCAAATCTGCAAAACTCGTCAAGACCAAATGCTAAGGAAGACATGGCGTTACTTGCCTCTGTGTTGTCATCATAGGAATGTCTGGTAGCTGGAAAGATCGGGAATTACAATTTGGTGAAGGAAGATTACGACCAGATTGATCCTGAGGAGATGGAGTTGATCGACATTCATTTGTGCCTAGCTAGTGTGATGAGACATGCTTAAAGGTTTATGGATATAACTAGCAGAAAAGACTTGGCAGGGGATAACGCGAAATTTAGTTTTGAACGTGGGGAACGTGGCCATTTCAAACGGGAATGTAACAAACCAAAAGCGGAAGGAAATCAATATTCGTTTGGTGGGAGAAAAACCTATTATCAAAAGGGTTACCAATATCGCCCACAACCAAAGAGTCAAAACCATAATCAATCGTCTCCAAGCCATGTTATTCTGATTGATCGTTCATCTTCATCAAAGCAAACAACATCATCATCGAATGATAAAGCATTGATGGTAGTTCAGGGTGATGAAGGTTTCAACTAGAACAACGTGGTACCTAAGCCAAAGGGAGTTGTGTTTATTGTTGAAATTAAAACGACACTTAATGTCGAAGAGGAGACAAAACTGAATCTTTGGAATTACAATTTTTAAGATCTGTGTTTTCTACTGCTTTTGTTGAAAATTTTGCAGGGTATTTTACTAAAGGATTGCAAATAGCTGAAGTTAAAAATGCTGAAGAAGATTCTCAAGTTTCATCCATTTTATCGGGATGCTTATCTGAATCAGTTGAAGATATTGCTCAACATGCATTGATTCTTAAAGAGGTAAAAACAGATTTTGAACGTGGATCTGAGGTAAAATTGAGTATGAATGAGAAAAAGGTTTACAATGATATGCCTCCTAATTGTGCGAGATGCATAGAGAAGGAAGGTAACTTGTGCGTTGTCTTTTAACTAACGAAATTATAGTGAATGTCTTTTATGTTTCAAATTGTATACAGGTGGTGTACATCCTTTTGTTGAAACTCATTTACATTTTAACGTTAAGTCATGTCATGTGCCACTCAAATGAGGGCATATTAGTCATTTTCGCTAAACAAATAGAACAAAAAATAAGAACTAATATGTATATATATATATATATACACACACATATAACAACAAAATAAATTCCATTTACTGTTCTTTTTCTTTTGCAAAACCACCACCTCCGAGAAAGCGTAATTGTTGGCCTCCACACTCATTATCATCTCTCTCTCTCTTTCTCGTCAATACCACCATCAACTACCGTCATCACCATCATTATAAAGGTTGTTCTCAACAATCCATGCCTACCAACAACAAAAACACTCTAATTTAAGTAAAATCTAACACCCAAAATGATCATTGTGCCCTCATTTGAGTGGCAAAAGACCTAACTTAATGTTAAAATGCAAAATGAGTTACAACAAAAGGACATCGCTTGTATAGAATTTTAAACACAAAGGATATCCGCTGTAATTTCGTTTGTTAAAGGACAACGCCTTAAATTTGGTTGAAACTTAAAGGACATAAAATACAATTTACTCTAGATAATAAGTAAATATGAACATTATACCCTCATGTGAGTGGCACAAGTTAAAGGACAACGCCTTAAATTTTTTGTTGAAATTTAAAGGACATAAAATTTAATTTACTCTAGATATTAAGTAAATATGAACATTATACCCTCGTGTGAGTGGCACGTGTTAAGACTTAACAAAAAAAATTTAACTAGGTTAGCGCAAAAGGACACCACCTGATGAGAAACAATAACATAAAGGACGTGAAACGTAATTTCATTAGTTAAAGGACGACGCCTACAATTTGGCTCCTACTTAAAAGACATAAATTGTAATTTAGTCTTTTATATATGATCTTTTATAAAAGGGAGATAAGATTTGAATAATCACACATTTTCTCAGTTGACCAATACTAATCCTAACTGAGAATATCCTTGCCATCGGTCACAACTTTCTAATTATTTTTTTTAAATGGACACTGTTAAAGAAACTTAACCCAATTAGTTTTTGTTTTGTTGGCGTATATAATTTTTGCTGACGTGAGCATACAAATATATTATTTTTTATGACGTGGGCATAACAAAAAACATTTTTTGCTGACGTGGACGATGATGTCAGCAAAACCAATCTGGATTAAGTTTTTTTTTTAACCAAGGGCCATTGAAAGAAATAGTTACAAAGTTGGGACCGGTGACAAGGATATTCTCAGTTGTGATTATTATTGGCCAACTAAGGAAATGTGAGATTATTAAAATCCAATTTCCCTTTATAAAATTCCGAATAAATCGTTGAAGCGTGTTTATTTTAATCTATTATTCGATGTAAGTTTGTTTAAAGTTGTAAAGCCGCAACACATGATTTGAAGTTAAGGTTTTGTCTTTTTTAATGTAAATTATTGAATATTACCAACGCCCTTACCTAATGCGGGAATATTCAATTATTTGTATCCACACTTTGACGTAATTTTTTTGATGGTTTGGAGCCAATTTAAATAAAAAATGACTTGGTCTATTGTCATCTCTTTCAACAAAGATCTTCCCAACGGTTTCTTTTTTCGTTTCTAGAAGTCATGACATGAATAAACTTTTAGACGATCCTTATGAGTGTTTAATTTTCATATCAAACATAAGAAATTTATGGTAGTATGTTTTTTTAATGACAAACTAACGAACTTTTAAGTACTCCATTATATTAAGTATGAGAGTTGAAACTTTACTGTACTGAGAAACTAAAAGTTCTTTGTTATTTATCTAAGTGGCTAGTATTTTCTATTTTGATATTCAACTAATTCATTTATTAGCCTATTTAAATGGTTTTAAATTATATTATGTTCTTCTTTCTGATTTAACTTTAAATAAAAAAACAAATGTTTAAAATGTTTTTTATATAAAAACAAATTATATTTTAATAATCCAAAGTATTATCTTATGGTTAGTATTAATACATGCTGGTAATATGACCAATGACGCGTTTAACTTCTATTTTTGTTGCCAAGTTCAATCATGCTATCTCTCAGTAAAATGATATATAAAAATATTAATACTCTATCTTGTCTCTTTAATTTCCAATAACAACAGCAATACTAAACTTTTATTAGGTTTGATTATTACTATTGTTTTAAAATTCAACTTTGAACATTTAATTCAATGTCAATCCATTAAACCTCATCAACATTCAACAGCTTTGAATATGTTGTCCTGCTAACAAGATGTCAATCCATTAAACTCTATATATATTGTTCATCTTTCATCTTCGATTCCTTCACCACCAAGCAAAAATATTCATGGCCTATTTTCAGAAATACGTGATTCTCACGCTTCTACTCCTTTCAATCTTTTGCATCAACCAAACAGTCAAGTGCGATGATGATGACGATGGTAACTTCACTATCTTGTTTTTGATCTTAAACTTGGAACACCCTTATAGTTTCTTTGTATTTTTTTAAATCTATGTACATCTTCTTACTTTACCTAAAATAATTGATAAAGAATTACGATGTGGCAATTTTGATTCATAAACCTTTCTATCGATTTCAATCGATTAGGCAATTTAGGTTATGTGTTTTCTCTGTCAGCTCAGTTGGATAAAACAAAAAAAAAAAGTTTAGCAAGAAAGAAAATGAATAAAATGAAATGATGTTATGTCCACTTTCAAACACTCATTTAAAAGATCACACATGTTTGTGTAAAGGCCCCCCCCCCCCCACTCGAATCCTCCGCTCGAGTCTAAATTTCCGTATGCCAATTCAGACTCAGATAGCGGATGCGAAATCATAGTTCATATATCCGCCCGCTTTCCAACATTATAGGTCTATAGAGGTGGCAATATAACATATTATGAATTTGGATTTTGTCATGTCAAAGAGGTCGTTATTTAATTTAGTTGAAAAAGAATGGTTTAAATAAAAAAAAATTGTTAAAAGAACTTCTCAAACATGTTAAACGTGTCCTAAAGTCTAATTAATATATGAATAGTTGTTAATATAATGTGGGAAGTACAAAAATAGTTAAACCCAACTTAACCTAGCCTATTTCTACATGCGCTTGGCCATCAAATCTTTCCACCTTGATTACATCCAACAATTAATTACCATTTAATTAACCTTTGTTTTTGTAATTTTTACAGATCATTTAGATGAAGAAGACATCCTTCTCGCTGGAATCAATAGCTACAGAGCAACCCTAAACTTAACAGCTCTAATTGAAAATGAGCGAGCTGAATGCCTAGCTGATGAAATCGCAGACCAATTTAAATACCAACCATGCACAAACACAACTGGCTCCAACACCGTACCTGGAACCGAACCAGAAATTTTCAATTATCAAAACCTTTTACAGAAATGTCATTTGAATGTCAACAATACCAGAGATGGTGTTATTCTTCCTGCTTGTGTTCCAAATCTTGACTCCACCCTAGTACTTTCCAACTATACTATGTCCCGATATTCAAATTACTTAAATGACACCAAGTATACTGGAGTCGGGATTGGTTCCGAAGACAATTGGATTGTCGTTGTGTTGACTACAAACACCCCGGAAGGCAGGTTTTGGTAGTAATGTTGTAAACTAAATAAAAAGAAAGAAGAAGGGTTCCGATTTCAACCATTTGTATTTTATGTTGTCTCCCTATTGGAGCTATTAAATAAAAGACTACCAAATGGCTTCTAGCCTAGAGGTATCATGTGTGTAAATTGAACTATTAAATAAAAGACTGTCAATGGGCTTGTAGCCTAGAGGCATGTGTGTAAATGGTTTGAGTTAAATTTGATAAGTTTTTAGTTGATGAATTTTTATATGAAACCTAATTAATTTATCTTTTAGTGATGAATCTATATTTTGTGGTTTGACATTGAACCAGTTCATTAATTTGCCAATTTAAATTGTCATTCATAAAAGATATAATTATTTTTAACTTGTTGAGGTAATCACCAGTTAAGTTTTAAAAAGTTTGTTACTTAATTAAGATAAGTTTTTCAGGATAACAAGATATGTTTGTATACAGTCAGTTTTGGTCATCTTATAACTTTTAATGTATTTTGGTGATTAGAGGTTTTGGAACCATTAAAGAAATTGTTTTATCAACTTTAGAAAATAAAAACTGATTTCTTTTCATTATTTCAATTAAACGAGTTCATTGATTCTCTTATACGACGAATAAAATCAGGAATAAATTTTAAAGAAATTTCTTCTAACAAAGTAATTTCTATAAATATTCGACGCATAATCTATCTCTATCTATTATAATAAATAAAAACTTTTGTGGGACAGATGTCGCATCCTTAGCCCATCCTATTTTTCTTTTCCCACTCCTTATTTCGGGTCAAGACACGCTGCTCCATCTAAACCCGTTAACCCACATTTGCCTTTGAATTTTGAAGGATTCTTCGGTTATCATGTCGACAGTTGTAGCAAGAACGAGTGGATACTTCACCAGTGTGGAGGGCAAATGAGTGGTGACGTGGCGGCCAGAGCCGGCCCTTAAGGAGGGCGGGGAGGACAACCGAACAGGGCCTGTGATTTCATAGGGCCCGTAATATTTAAAAAAAACCCGATATTATATATGTAAAAGAAAATTTTTTAATAGGGTATAACCAAAAAAATATTAACATATGCCCACTTAAAAAAATCATATTGTTTAAACTATTTAGCCCATTAGGTTAGTGAGCCCAATACCCAAAAAAATCATATTGTTTAAACTAATAAAAAAAAAGAAGTCTGTGCGTGGCCGCGTGGGCGGCAATCAGGAACAAAAACGTCGAACTTCGAAGGAACTGAGGGAGGAAGAAAAGAAACGTCGCAGCCAGTTGCACAGCCGATCAATCGATCGTCATTCATCATCACACAGCCAGCAGCCTTCGATTTCAGTCACAGCAGCCAGCAGGTCAGCCTTCGATTTCAGTATTTCACAGCACTTCAGTTCATTTATGTTGTATTGTTGTGACAACAGGATTGATTTTCGTCTTTTACTGTTTTTGATTTTAATTATATATGTCGAATTCATTTATGTTGTTGTCGTCTTGTCGAACATTATTCAGTTAACTTATGATTTATGTCGATTTCGGATTTCAGTTCATTTATGTTGTTGTCGTCTTGTCGAACATTATTTAGGCGTTAATGGCTCCTAAACAACCATCCGGATGGCAAAAACGTCAAAAGAGGAAACGACAAGATGAATTGGTGAAGTCACAAAAGGGTGCTATGCAAAAATTTTTGACGCCTAATCCGCCTATTAGTTTTTACGGTATGTCATTCATTCGAATACTATATTTTGTATTTTGTTAATTGCATTGTTTATCAAATGCTATATTTTTGTCAACGGTTCAAAGTTGTATGAAAAAACTAGTTTAAATTTTTTATTTAGTTAAGACCTAAGGGCACGTTTTCCGAGCTCGAACAGGGTACATGAATTCTCAGGGCCGGCCCTGGTGGCGGCGTTTCATTAGTGGGTGGTATTTGGGTTAGTTTTGATTGTTTATGACTTGTTTATTTTTTTAAAACGCTCCATTTTAAGCCCTTCTCCCAGGCTTTTTTACCACGCCCCTGTTGACGTGGCTGCCATGCGGCGTCTAATAATGATCAAGATACTTGATAACTTAAATTGTCTTTTTGCATTGTGTTGTTTTCTCTTCAAGAGTGGTCTCAGGTTGGAGCCTGTTTTACCTTTAATGAGTCAGTTCTTGGAGCTCAAAATGTACCAATTTTCTGTATACATGGTTGCGCTTAGATGTCTCCTCACAAAACAACATGGAAATGTGAATTAAGAATTCCTTGAAAACTTTGAACCTACTGATTGAAGCATAAAAGTAAAAATATTTTTTTTTCAGTCTGGACACTTATTTGACTGTTATGTTTTTTTTTTCACTTGCTCTTAACGTCTAACCGCATCATACATAACAATTCCTGGAACTTTCAAGTGGTATCTGAGCAAAAGAAGTTATATCTACTTGTGTTATTGATTAGAAGTGAAGCTTTCGGCTTAAAACTTCGTTTATTTTGAGTTTTAGAGCATTCTCACGATTGAAAATTATCAAATTCTTATCAGGAGCATTCTATTTCATTCTTGTTCATTATCTCAGAAGAGTACATTGAAAAACATCCCAAAACACATCAAAAATGACAAAATTCAGCTTGGTGTGCTCCAAAGATTTTTTTGGCGTAAGAGTAGTATGCGTAGAGGACCTAGAACGTTGGAGTAGTACGCGCGTAGGACTTAGAACACAAGAGTAATACGCATCGTAGGACTACTACCCTTATACTAGTATGCTAAAGTAGAACGCATGAGTTGTACATTGACCAGATGTTTATACGCATTGACTTTACTTGAGGGTGGTATACGCGCGCTGGAGTGAACTGCTTGTAGTTTTTGTAATACGTTCTAAGTGTTAAAGTGCTTTGGAATTTTGTCTAAGTGTTTGTGAAAGTGTTATCAAGATGGAACACCAATACGACGAATGGGGGGCATTCATGACAAGGACTGTAGGGTAATCAAGCAACAGAGTTCAAACACTAAATCTTGACAACATGATGGGAACGAACAAGAAGGCCATCAAGCTGCTAAAGATTAAAGATTTTATGGGGTGGAAAGAGAGAAAAATGTTTAGTCAGTTACAACAAGCTCTCACAGACGACATGTTACATCTATTGAAGAGTCATAAGACGTCAAAGTCTTTATGGGAAGCTTTGTACGAAAAGTATTTTGGAAATACCAATATGATTCAAAGTAAAAGAGCCTTGATAAACAAAAAAAATTGAAATTTTTACCTACTTGAAAAATGAGACTCTACATCAATTGATCGAAAGATATTGTCATTTGTTGGCGGAGATGCATAAGAATGGAATAGTGAAGACTAATCTGGAGAAGAATATTAAGCTTGCAGATGCATTGCTAGACAATGAGTGGGGGAGTTTCCTTACTATGGTTAAAGGGCAAATGAATTCAAGAAGTCTGAGTGTGAGTGAATTCACCGGGAAACTTAAGGCTCAAGAACTAAATATCCGGAAACAAGCAAAGATGCAATCCCAGATAATACATCAGGATGCCACTTTGTACTACAAGAATGAAGGCTCTGTTCAAGGACCGAAAATTTAAACGGCTTTCAATGCTAATGCTAATTTGGGAATTTTGAACAAGTATTATTATATAGTTGTGCTAGCTGGATTAGGAGGGTTTACATATTCTGCAGTGCCTATTAGTCAAGAGGTTTCTAATTCAAGTGGGAGTGAATGTGTTCGGAATTTAGGGATATATTCAGATTTACCAGACTTTTTGCATCTCAGGCAAAGTCAACAAGTCAACCACAACAGTATCGGCAGAGTCAACCACAAATACTGCAGATTTAAACTAGCTCAAGCCAAGGTCAACAATGCAATGTTTCAGTTAATTTGTCAAATCTGCAAAACTCGTCAAGACCAAATGCTAAGGAAGACATGGCGTTACTTGCCTCTGTGTTGTCATCATAGGAATGTCTGGTAGCTGGAAAGATCGGGAATTACAATTTGGTGAAGGAAGATTACGACCAGATTGATCCTGAGGAGATGGAGTTGATCGACATTCATTTGTGCCTAGCTAGTGTGATGAGACATGCTTAAAGGTTTACGGATATAACTAGCAGAAAAGACTTGGCAGGGGAGAACGCGAAATTTAGTTTTGAACGTGGAGAACATGGCCATTTCAAACGGGAATGTAACAAACCAAAAGCGGAAGGAAATCAATATTCGTTTGGTGGGAGAAAAACCTATTATCAAAAGGGTTACCAATATCGCCCACAACCAAAGAGTCAAAACCATAATCAATCGTCTCCAAGCCATGTTATTCTGATTGATCGTTCATCTTCATCAAAGCAAACAACATCATCATCGAATGATAAAGCATTGATGGTAGTTCAGGGTGATGAAGGTTTCAACTAGAACAACGTGGTACCTAAGCCAAAGGGAGTTGTGTTTATTGTTGAAATTAAAACGACACTTAATGTCGAAGAGGAGACAAAACTGAATCTTTGGAATTACAATTTTTAAGATCTGTGTTTTCTACTGCTTTTGTTGAAAATTTTGCAGGGTATTTTACTAAAGGATTGCAAATAGCTGAAGTTAAAAATGCTGAAGAAGATTCTCAAGTTTCATCCATTTTATCGGGATGCTTATCTGAATCAGTTGAAGATATTGCTCAACATGCATTGATTCTTAAAGAGGTAAAAACAGATTTTGAACGTGGATCTGAGGTAAAATTGAGTATGAATGAGAAAAAGGTTTACAATGATATGCCTCCTAATTGTGCGAGATGCATAGAGAAGGAAGGTAACTTGTGCGTTGTCTTTTAACTAACGAAATTATAGTGAATGTCTTTTATGTTTCAAATTGTATACAGGTGGTGTACATCCTTTTGTTGAAACTCATTTACATTTTAACGTTAAGTCATGTCATGTGCCACTCAAATGAGGGCATATTAGTCATTTTCGCTAAACAAATAGAACAAAAAATAAGAACTAATATGTATATATATATATACACACATATAACAACAAAATAAATTCCATTTACTGTTCTTTTTCTTTTGCAAAACCACCACCTCCGAGAAAGCGTAATTGTTGGCCTCCACACTCATTATCATCTCTCTCTCTCTTTCTCGTCAATACCACCATCAACTACCGTCATCACCATCATTATAAAGGTTGTTCTCAACAATCATGCCTACCAACAACAAAAACACTCTAATTTAAGTAAAATCTAACACCCAAAATGATCATTGTGCCCTCATTTGAGTGGCAAAAGACCTAACTTAATGTTAAAATGCAAAATGAGTTACAACAAAAGGACATCGCTTGTATAGAATTTTAAACACAAAGGATATCCGCTGTAATTTCGTTTGTTAAAGGACAACGCCTTAAATTTGGTTGAAACTTAAAGGACATAAAATACAATTTACTCTAGATAATAAGTAAATATGAACATTATACCCTCATGTGAGTGGCACAAGTTAAAGGACAACGCCTTAAATTTTTTGTTGAAATTTAAAGGACATAAAATTCAGTTTACTCTAGATATTAAGTAAATATGAACATTATACCCTCGTGTGAGTGGCACGTGTTAAGACTTAACAAAAAAAATTTAACTAGGTTAGCGCAAAAGGACACCACCTGATGAGAAACAATAACATAAAGGACGTGAAACGTAATTTCATTAGTTAAAGGACGACGCCTACAATTTGGCTCCTACTTAAAAGACATAAATTGTAATTTAGTCTTTTATATATGATCTTTTATAAAAGGGAAATAAGATTTGAATAATCACACATTTTCTCAGTTGACCAATACTAATCCTAACTGAGAATATCCTTGCCATCGGTCACAACTTTCTAATTAATTTTTTTAAATGGACACTGTTAAAGAAACTTAACCCAATTAGTTTTTGTTTTGTTGGCGTATATAATTTTTGCTGACGTGAGCATACAAATATATTATTTTTTATGACGTGGGCATAACAAAAAACATTTTTTGCTGATGTGGACGATGATGTCAGCAAAAACTATCTGGATTAAGTTTTTTTTTTAACCAAGGGCCATTGAAAGAAATAGTTACAAAGTTGGGACCGGTGACAAGGATATTCTCAGTTGTGATTATTATTGGCCAACTAAGGAAATGTGAGATTATTAAAATCCAATTTCCCTTTATAAAATTCCGAATAAATCGTTGAAGCGTGTTTATTTTAATCTATTATTCGATGTAAGTTTGTTTAAAGTTGTAAAGCCGCAACACATGATTTGAAGTTAAGGTTTTGTCTTTTTTAATGTAAATTATTGAATATTACCAACGCCCTTACCTAATGCGGGAATATTCAATTATTTGTATCCACACTTTGACGTAATTTTTTTGATGGTTTGGAGCCAATCTATATATAATAAAAATGAAACAGAATGAACAGTTGAATTATTAAATTAATATTACAATTAGATTATTAAATTAATATTACAATTAGATTATTAAATAAATATTAGAATTATTTAAAATTAGTAATATGATTAAGAGATGAGCAAATGGTATCGGGTATAGGTATCGGTCTCAAATTTACTAAACCGGTGTATTTTTTGTACCGGTTCCGCACAGGTATTCACCGGTTTTTACCCTCAAATACCGGTGCCGTACCAATACCGACCTGTACCGAACCGTGCCATACTAGGTATATTCAGTACCGGTACCCACTTTTGGGGATTTCGGTACCAGTATTTTCGGTACCGGTTGCTAACGAGCTCATCAAATCCTGTAGCAACGCAGCAATGCAAGTAATTGTATCGTTTAGATTACTTTTTCATACACATAGTAAGTAAACTGTATTTCGTTTGAATGAGTTTTTATATACACAACAACTTATTTTGCTTTCTTTTTTGTCTTTTTCTATAATGAATGAATTGTAGCATGTAAAATTAACTTGGATATTTACAATATTGATGAGCAAATCGTATCAAATCTTGTAAACAGACCGGTATCGTATCGGTACCAAATTTACTATACCAAATCATTTTCGGTACCAATTTGGTACCCACCTTTTGGCGTTTTCAGAATCGTTACTTTCGGTTCGACACCGGTCTAGCACCATACCTTTTATTGATTTTTACCTTCAGATACCATACCGTATTGTACCGAGCATTTTCGATGCCGGTAACTAATTTCGATGATTTTCTGGATCGGTACTTCCACTGCCGTTACCGGTAGCGAGCTCTTCCATATTTTAACATGTTAGCACCGTAATAACAGAACTGAAAACAACAGAATTTCCAACGTGTAGGACGTGTGAGTCCTATTATTATATATTAGGTTATTTAAAATCGTTTTTTTATGAAGGAGTAACTATCCTTACCATGTCATTTTATTTATGTTTTGATATTCGGTATCTGTTTGCCGTTGCTGACACGCCTTTTGTAGTCATTGGGTCCCGCCGCAACGCGCGGGCGGAAAATAACTAGTTTAAATAAAAAATGACTTGGTCTATTGTCATCTCTTTCAACAAAGATCTTCCCAACGGTTTCTTTTTTCGTTTCTAGAAGTCATGACATGAATAAACTTTTAGACGATCCTTATGAGTGTTTAATTTTCATATCAAACATAAGAAATTTATGGTTGTATGTTTTTTTTAATGACAAACTAACGAACTTTTAAGTACTCCATTATATTAAGTATGAGAGTTGAAACTTTACTGTACTAAGAAACTAAAAGTTCTTTGTTATTTATCTAAGTGGCTAATATTTTCTATTTTGATATTCAACTAATTCATTTATTAGCCTATTTAAATGGTTTTAAATTATATTATGTTCTTCTTTCTGATTTAACTTTAAATAAAAAAACAAATGTTTAAAATGTTTTTTATATAAAAACAAATTATATTTTAATAATCCAAAGTATTATCTTATGGTTAGTATTAATACATGCTGGTAATATGACCAATGACGCGTTTAACTTCTATTTTTGTTGCCAAGTTCAATCATGCTATCTCTCAGTAAAATGATATATAAAAATATTAATACTCTATCTTGTCTCTTTAATTTCCAATAACAACAGCAATACTAAACTTTTATTAGGTTTGATTATTACTATTGTTTTAAAATTCAACTTTGAACATTTAATTCAATGTCAATCCATTAAACCTCATCAACATTCAACAGCTTTGAATATGTTGTCCTGCTAACAAGATGTCAATCCATTAAACTCTATATATATTGTTCATCTTTCATCTTCGATTCCTTCACCACCAAACAAAAATATTCATGGCCTATTTTCAGAAATACGTGATTCTCACGCTTCTACTCCTTTCAATCTTTTGCATCAACCAAACAGTCAAGTGCGATGATGATGACGATGGTAACTTCACTATCTTGTTTTTGATCTTAAACTTGGAACACCCTTATAGTTTCTTTGTATTTTTTTAAATCTATGTACATCTTCTTACTTTACCTAAAATAATTGATAAAGAATTACGATGTGGCAATTTTGATTCATAAACCTTTCTATCGATTTCAATCGATTAGGCAATTTAGGTTATGTGTTTTCTCTGTCAGCTCAGTTGGATAAAACAAAAAAAAAGTTTAGCAAGAAAGAAAATGAATAAAATGAAATGATGTTATGTCCACTTTCAAACACTCATTTAAAAGATCACACATGTTTGTGTAAAGGCCCCCCCACTCGAATCCTCCGCTCGAGTCTAAATTTCCGTATGCCAATTCAGACTCAGATAGCGGATGCGAAATCATACTTCATATATCCGCCCGCTTTCCAACATTATAGGTCTATAGAGGTGGCAATATAATATATTAATGATTGAATTTGGATTTTGTCATGTCAAAGAGGTCGTTATTTAATTTAGTTGAAAAAGAATGGTTTAAATAAAAAAAAATTGCTAAAAGAACTTCTCAAACATGTTAAACGTGTCCTAAAGTCTAATTAATATATGAATAGTTGTTAATATAATGTGGGAAGTACAAAAATAGTTAAACCCAACTTAACCTAGCCTATTTCTACATGCGCTTGGCCATCAAATCTTTCCACCTTGATTACATCCAACAATTAATTACAATTTAATTAACCTTTGTTTTTGTAATTTTTACAGATCATTTAGATGAAGAAGACATCCTTCTCGCTGGAATCAATAGCTACAGAGCAACCCTAAACTTAACAGCTCTAATTGAAAATGAGCGAGCTGAATGCCTAGCTGATGAAATCGCAGACCAATTTAAATACCAACCATGCACAAACACAACTGGCTCCAACACCGTACCTGGAACCGAACCAGAAATTTTCAATTATCAAAACCTTTTACAGAAATGTCATTTGAATGTCAACAATACCAGAGATGGTGTTATTCTTCCTGCTTGTGTTCCAAATCTTGACTCCACCCTAGTACTTTCCAACTATACTATGTCCCGATATTCAAATTACTTAAATGACACCAAGTATACTGGAGTCGGGATTGGTTCTGAAGACAATTGGATTGTCGTTGTGTTGACTACAAACACCCCGGAAGGCAGGTTTTGGTAGTAATGTTGTAAACTAAATAAAAAGAAAGAAGAAGGGTTCCGATTTCAACCATTTGTATTTTATGTTGTCTCCCTACCAAAGGGCTTCTAGCCTAGAGGTATCATGTGTGTAACTTGAACTATTAAATAAAAGACTGTTAAAGGGCTTGTAGCGTAGAGGCATGTGTGTAAATGGTTTGAGTTAAATTTGATAAGTTTTTAGTTGATGAATTTTTATATGAAACCTAATTAATTTATCTTTTAGTGATGAATCTATATTTTGTGGTTTGACATTGAACCAGTTCATTAATTTGCCAATTTAAATTGTCATTCATAAAAGATATAATTATTTTTAACTTGTTGAGGTAATCACCACTTAAGTTTTAAAAAGTTTGTTACTTAATTAAGATAAGTTTTTCAGGATAACAAGATATGTTTGTATTCAGTCAGTTTTGGTCATCTTATAACTTTTAATGTATTTTGGTGATTAGAGGTTTTGGAACCATTAAAGAAATTGTTTTATCAACTTTAGAAAATAAAAACTGATTTCTTTTCATTATTTCAATTAAACGAGTTCATTGATTCTCTTATACGACGAATAAAATCAGGAATAAATTTTAAATAAATTTCTTCTAACAAAGTAATTTCTATAAATATTCGACGCATAATCTATCTCTATCTATTATAATAAATAAAAACTTTTGTGGGACAGATGTCGCATCCTTAGCCCATCCTATTTTTCTTTTCCCACTCCT
Source organism: Helianthus tuberosus (assembly GCA_030545235.1). Classification (NCBI taxonomy): domain Eukaryota; kingdom Viridiplantae; phylum Streptophyta; class Magnoliopsida; order Asterales; family Asteraceae; genus Helianthus; species Helianthus tuberosus. The sequence continues at coordinate 184,797,031 of CM060370.1, read as the reverse complement.
TATTTCGGGTCAAGACACGCTGCTCCATCTAAACCCGTTAACCCACATTTGCCTTTGAATTTTGAAGGATTCTTCGGTTATCATGTCGACAGTTGTAGCAAGAACGAGTGGATACTTCACCAGTGTGGAGGGCAAATGAGTGGTGACGTGGCGGCGTTTCATTAGTGGGTGGTATTTGGGTTAGTTTTGATTGTTTATGACTTGTTTATTTTTTTAAAACGCTCCATTTTAAGCCCTTCTCCCAGCCTTTTTTACCACGCCCCTGTTGACGTGGCTGCCATGCGGCGTCTAATAATGATCAAGATACATGATAACTTAAATTGTCTTTTTGCATTGTGTTGTTTTCTCTTCAAGAGTGGTCTCAGGTTGGAGCCTGTTTTACCTTTAATGAGTCAGTTCTTGGAGCTCAAAATGTACCAATTTTCTGTATACATGGTTGCGCTTAGATGTCTCCTCACTAAACAACATGGAAATGTGAATTTAGAATTCCTTGAAAACTTTGAACCTACTGATTGAAGCATAAAAGTAAAAATATTTTTTTTTTTAGTCTGGACATTTATTTGACTGTTATGTTTTTTTTCACTTGTCAACAAACAGGATGGAGTTTTAAGTCCTGCTGGCTATCAATACGAATAAGGTTGAGGTTTACCAAGTTTTTTCTTATAATAATAATGTAATTATGTGCCAAATGAAATACTTATATTAGTTGCTTCTGTTTGCGTTTCAGCAAAATAATTTCTTTAAAAAAAATGAAATTATACTATAGATATATGGGCCAAACTATCTGTACACCTTGGTTGGCTATCTACACACTTAGGGTTGATCAAAAAACATAGTTGCCAGACTTGAACGAGACTCCGACTCCACCTGTTGATGAACCAAATTACCCGGCGCATCAAGTGTATCTGGATTACGGATACGGGTATGAATCTCCGTACGTGCCACAAAGTGGATACGGTGCTGAGAATGCACCTGTTGATGAACCATATTACCCGACGCAGCAATCGTATCCGGGTTACGGATACGGGGGTGAAGGTGGATACTGTCGCAGCCCCCGACCCCTACCCAGGGAGCGGGCGTCGCGAGACTCAGAGCTGGTGGTATCGGTGTTTATTAATTTTGCAGCGGAAATGAGACATCAGGACCGTAGTTAGAAAATATTTTATCAGAGTAAAACACCACACTTTTTATAATAATAAAACATTGGGATAAAATCCAAGTTCATTTGACAGTACGTTTGTAGAGGTAAACCCTAATTATTGAAAACAAAAGCTCCTTTTTATTTAGGTAACTTTTATAGCCACTTTTCCAAGCCTTCAGTGCTCTCCAGCTGGCTTCTATTGGCTTTCACATATTGTTACCTGAAACGCGTTTTAAAAACATTTTGTCAGCAAGAAATACTGGTGAGTGCATCCCAGTTTAATCAAAACAGTTTTATCATTTTACAGTATCGAGAGCGATTACAATGTTTATATCTACTTAATTACCACCCATCGTACTATCAATCCTGACCTGTGGTCATGCTACTACTCACAGTGTAGTAATAAGTTATGTATACAAAACCCCAATATACCGACAGTAATTATAGAATACATAGACTCAATCACTGTTAATTATACTTTAAAATAATTGAGGTTTTGTAAAAACAGTTTACAAAAATAAGATGTACTCACATTGTTTACGTAGGTAATACTAAAGCTTCCTGGCAGCGTCGATGGATGGAAACGCTGAATGATTATGATTGTAAAATCAAATATCATCCAGGCAAAGCGAATGTAGTCGCTGATCCTTTGAGCAGAAAGGAAAGGGTTAAACCCATTAGGATCAACGCCAAGAGCATTGAATTGAAGAACAGCTTGAATGAAAGGTTGTTAGGCGCTCAAAAAGAAGTCGTATTAGAAGCTAACTATCCGAATGAGAAGTTAGGCGTAACTGCTGAACAGTTATCGTATGGCAAGGATGGAATCCTAAGATTGAATGGACGAATATGGGTTCCAATCTATGGAGGACTTAGGGAAGTGATTCTTCAAGAAGCTCATAGCTCCAAATACTCTGTTCATCCTGGCAGTGATAAGATGTACCAGGATTTAAAGGCAAATTATTGGTGGATAGGTTTGAAGAAATCTATAGCCACTTATGTGGCTAAATGTCTGACGTGTGCACATGTTAAAGCCGAACACCAGAAGCCGTCAGGTTTGCTGCAACAGCCTGAACTTCCCACTTGGAAATGGGAAATGGTAACTATGGATTTTATCACTAAGTTACCAAGGACAAAGCATGGGAATGATACTATTTGGGTTATAGTAGATAGACTGACCAAGTCAGCCCACTTTTTGCCTATTAAAGAAACTCACAGCTCTGACAAGTTAGCTCAGCTGTACGTGGACGAGATTGTATCTCTCCATAGAGTGCCAATATCTATTATCTCCGATAGGGATACTAGATACATGTCTCACTTTTGGAAAAGCTTTCAGCAATCCCTAGGCACTCGTTTAAACTTCAGCACTGCTTATCATCCTCAGACGGATGGGCAAAGCGAACGTACAATTCAAACACTTGAGGATATGCTTTGAGCTTGTGTCATTGATTTAGGTGGAAGTTGGGATGATCATCTTCCGTTGATTGAATTTTCGTATAATAATAGCTATCATTCGAGTATTCAAGCTGCACCTTTCGAAGCTTTGTATGGAAGAAAGTGTAGGACGCCAGTTTTGTAGGTCCCGAAATCTGAGGATCGATAACGAACCGAATCACTTGTTTATAGTAAACACGGTTACGTGTGCGGAATCCACGTAACTATGCCAAATCAAACATATAAAGCAATAATAACAACGGATTAATCAATGAAACACACTCGATTGATTAACGGGATGAGAACCGATTACAAACTGATACAAACACAGTTCAGACAGAATTTTGGCAGAGTTTTGTTACTATGGTTATTTTCTCATCTCTGTGTTCAAATGAAACAGAGATGTTGTTTATATAGTCCCTGGGCCAAGATATCGACGAAACACAAAGTGATCGGCGAATCTGAACATGGGCCAGACATTGGGCTTGAAACAACCCAGTACATGACGAATCAAAGTGTGATTCGTCATGACCTTCAACGAAACAGAAGTATAGAACATTGGTCTGTTTCGCCATGATGTGTTCCGACGAAACAGACCTGTTTCGTCGAGGACTGCAACTGTTGTGGTTGATTCTGTTAACAGACAGCAACAACAACAACATATAAACATAGTAATGACCAAACTACCCTTTAATGCAACATGCATTGTTCATAATACTTTACATATCAAAAGAGACAAACAAGTTGTACACAAGTAGATAGGAGGATATCTGACTTGGTCAACATAACATACATACTCGATAATTAATAAAAGACCATACAAAATACATCGTTAAACAAGACTAGTCACAGACACTAAAAATGCATCAACAAACTCCCCCTTGTCTATTACTCGTCTTCGGTCTTCTAATTTTCCATCAGTGTTGTTCGGACCACGAACTGCCCGAATGTATTCCCCTGTAATAGCAAAAACACGCTACTCGCTGAAACTTTAAAGCTTGACGTGCATCTTGATCTTCATAGAAAATATCATGACGATATAATCTGCTAATATCAGCTTCAGACATGTTGACGATCCACATCGGATCCAACATTCTGTAATTTGCACGATTGTCTCTAAACACAATTACAGCTTCATGAGTATCCGAATCGTAGCACCATAATGCCATGTCTTCAAGAAAATCCTGCTTCATAGGCATCAATGGGATTTTATCTACTACCTTTGGAGGCTGGTACACAAGTTTGTATCTGCAAGTGTTGGTGTCCGGATCAAGAGTAAACTTGATCGGTTGATAAACAGGAAATTGTGGCTTATATGATTCATCTTTCCAGCCCGACTTCTTGTTTACTTTCACCAGTCGCTCAAATAAAGTAGCACCATCGTATTTTGCACGATTGATAAGCTCAAGCCTTGTCAACGCAGAGACATCATAAAATGGCAAGGAAAGAATGCTCAGCAGTGAATTGAAATACAGAATTCCATATTCACGTTTAATAGCAATGCAGTGAATATCTTGAACAAACATCCAACATAGAATCCTTCCACTTGGCTTTGCCTTTTCAAATTGCAAATAGTCTACTTGAGCTTTTTCAGGTACAGGCTTGGAGACTTTAGATAAAAACTGTTTTCTCCATTCAGAAAATGCATCTGTGTCTTTTTCAGAAGAATTACGATTCTTTAAATGCTCGTCTATGTCATCAATGTTTTCCTTCATCCAATTTTCATCAAACGATGCAAATTCAGTACCATCTTCTCGAACATACTTTGATTTTGGTGCTTCACCTTCAAACACAATCTCATCAATCTCTTCAACATTTGTTGTATCAGTCTCAGTAGACATTTTGTCTATCTCAGCATCATCAATTTCTCTCATAGACTCTAAAATACTCAATTGCTCCTGAGAAAGATCTTCTATTAACTCCCCTTCTTCAAGCAACTCTCCTGTAAATGGATGAATAGCCTGTAGAGCAATATCAGCACTGCTAACTATAGAAGAAGTACCTTCTATCTGTTGAACTTTTCCAGTAGAAGTTCCCTGAGATGATTCGACAACTGTAGTTTGAACTGCAACAACTTCAGAAGCAAGTGCGGTTGGCTGCTTCTGTGATGTACCAGAAGTATCAGGATTTCCTTGGTCTTCCGTATCATCATCCTTTTTCTTCAGTACCTCTTGTTGTTTACAATGATAATCCCACAGAATTGCAAGCCTTCTCTCTTTCTCTTCATCAATAGCCTTCAAGCGAGCATTTTCAGCTTTAAGCAAATCAATTTCAGTTTGTTGTCGCTCTATTACTGTTTGCTGTTGACCAACGGTTGATTTCAATTTGTTAATTTCCATAGATTGTTTAAGTTGATCATGCTTCGTGAGATTACCAAAATGAGATTGCCTTTGAAGACGATCAGCAGCTGCTTCAAGTGTAGAAAACAGATATCTGATCTTTTCATCTTGAGAAAATCCGGAAAATGTCCTATGACGTTCAGCACTGATTTGTGAAGTGGTTGCCCTGATTGCCGAAGCCATAGATCTTTCAGGAACTGCCTGAGGAATAACAGATGGAGTAGCAGTAGCTGATGTAACAACTGGAGTTTCTGTAGCTGAAGTGACTACAGGAGCTTCTTGTACAGGCTCCTGAGGTACAGATTGTACAGGCTCCTGAGGAATAGATGAAGACTCTTGAGGCACCAATTTCCGAGTATAAGTACTCAAATATATCCTAGACTTCTTCTTTTGTACTTCAACAGCTTTCTCTGCTCTTCTTTTTGTTCTTCTTTCACCTTCAGGATCCTCTGGAACATATTCTGGATCATCCTCTGTTCTAATCTTTCTATACCTTCTTACTCCACGTATATCAATATACATTTCGTAACCAGGTTCAACTATATGATCACTAGAACTCGAATCAGTTCCATCATCACCACTTGCTGACGAACTACTAGCTAATGTACCAGAAACAGCACCTTTGCTTGATGTACCAACAGCACCTGCATCACCTGCATCACCACCTTCATCATCATCTCCACTACTTTCATCATCATTACTACCAGACTCATCTGAATCAACTGGGTCAGGACCAAATTTTTCTATCCTTAACCTTTCCAACTCAGGTTCTTCATTGTCAGATTGGCTGTCATCATGACGCCATTTGTCATTTGCAGGAGCAACATAATCAGGATTCACTAGAGCGCCAAAAAGCTTCCTTGGAGGAACACTTTCTGTGTATCTTTTGGCCGCCATAGTCTTGATTAGCCGTAAAGAGTTGAAATTCATCGCCTCTATTTTCAAAAGATCATTTTCAGCTTTAGGAAGGTCTGGATGCTGAACATTCATAATCATTTGCAGAAACCGTGGATACATCCAAAACTTGTTCCCGGTGGTTCTACTACCAGTCCTTGTCATATTCTCTTTCATGTTGCTGAAAATATACTTTGAGATGCTAAACGGTTTGTTTAACACCAAAGCAACCATGAAACCAACTAGATCATCTCCAGCCATATCATATCCAGATCGTCTATTGCTGAGACACTGAATAAGAACATGCAATAAAAACTTGTATCGTAATGGAAGATCACCTTTGTTGATTTGTTTGACGAAAAGATCTCCTTTACACTTCATCCTTAGCAAACAGCCTCGTGAACACATGATTGGAATTGAATATGGAGCATTCAGTTGATCTTGTAATTGAAGAACTTCATTCAATATCTCCGGAGTAACAACGACATACAGATCATTCACACGACCTCTGATAATTTCCTTTCCATCAATTTTGACGACGCTTGCAGAATCCCAGAAAGCTTTAATCAATGATTTGTAGACGGGCGTCGAGTATGTAACAGCATGATTGATACGTGACTCCCTGATCCACTTCGTCATATCTTTAAATTCAGTGAGTTTGTCTTCCGGATCCAAATATGCAACTTGATTATGGCGTTTCTCTGACATAATCTCCTCTTCGGTTTTGTTTTCTTTCTTTATCGCCTTCTTGCGTTTTCCTTTTTCTTGCGGTGCTTTAGGAGCCATCTGTACATGAAAATATCCAGAATAAGTTATATTTAATATAACATTGCATTTCAACATGTATGAATACACTTTCATGTATTCACATAACAGATAACCTATCTAACATGTCTACTGTGAACAAACAGCAACATCAGAAAACTGCTAAGGCATGTACGACGAAACAGAAGATCAACGACGAAACAGAAGTTTGAACGACGAAACAGAGGGTTGACCATTGACTAGTTTGATTCGTCGACTTTTTGATTCGTCGAGTCTATTTCGTTCCTTTTCTGATTCGTGATCTTTGATTCGTCGTCTGATTCGTCATATGTTTGATTCACCGGAATTAGGGTTAATGAGATTCGTCAATTTGGGGGTTTTGTGTTTCGCCGTTTTGGGGTATAAACAAGGAAACAAATAAAGACACAAACACATTCAGTATCATTATTCATACCCAAACCAACTAATGATAACCCATATATGATTTTTGATCCAAAAACTCATTTAAAACAGTTGAGAATTTTATCAAACAAAAACCCCTGTTTTTGTTACAAAAACCCACTTCCAAATCAAAGCAAAACAAATATAATAATCCTAAATCTATCAGATTCAGAAGGAAAACACAAAACATGCAACAACAACACATATATAATCAAAGAAAACAAGGTCTCAAAAGGTCTCTGAGGGTTTCGGTTGAAAAACCGACGGTTCAAAGTGTTCGGAATGTGAATCAGAACATGTAACTACCTTTGATTTTTGTAAGTTTTTTGATTAAAAACGGATGTTTTGAGTGATTTGTGAGAGTAACCGTAGGTATGGGTTTTTGGTTGTTTGAAGAAGATGATAACTGTGATGTTTTGAAAAAGTGAACAAATGGGACCTATATATACACCGCCCTATCTCGACGAATCTGAGAACTCGACGAAATTGAATTGGGCCCGGCGAAACAGAAACTTGGGCTTGAACTTGGGCCTGTACTTTAGCCCATGACGAAACAGATTTGGGCTCATGTGATTCGTCGTCTGTTTTGACGAAACAGATTTGATTCGCCGTCTATGGTCTGATTCGTCGACTCTTTTGATTCGTCGACCATTCTGTTTCACCAACAGATTTTTCAAAACAGTAACACAGAGGCTGGAAATATTTTGCAGTCAAAACAGTAGTAAGATTTTGCAGTCTAAACAGATTATGAATACATTTCCATTCAGTTTGAAATTTCAAATGCAAGAACGTTTTTATGAAGAAGGTTTTAGGCTTCCGGTAGAAAACACCAAGCAACAACTTCGGCTTAATCAAAAACGAACTTTACACAAATATACTAAAAACAAATTTAAAGCACGGTAAGCTAAATGAAAATGCGGAAAACTGTTAAAAACAGTAAACAACTGTACAAGTGCAATCTTTTTGCGAATCTCAAGGACAAGGAATCATACCAGCTTACGGTCTTAGTCAACATGATTTTGATTTCTGTTTAAAGCTCTGGATAAGTATACTACCTCGATTATCGGTATTGTGGTCCACATAAGCTCAAACTAATCAGACATAATCATAATTTAAGTGATACGATTAACGGTAAGGATTATACTTACAAGTCGATGTAAATCCACTCACGACACATTCCCGTATCAAGGTATGCACGAGAATTCATCTTACCGGTGAGTATACCGATTATCATCTGTTTGACCGTATAAAAATGTGAGAAACTCACTTATTTTGATTGAAAACAAGCCCTATGTGATAGAATCACTTATTGATGAGGAACTTGATTTTCATATGCATGAGGGCACAGGAGCAAGTCCGTGAACAGGTCAGTACTTTCGTACAGCAGAGAGATGAACTTGACTCCCGCAAAGAATCTGTGATATAAAATCACTTATTTTGTTTGGACATGTGATTGTTGATCACTTATTGAGGTCGAATGCAGTATGTACACGTATGTATAGTATCATGGAAGATCTTAGACTTCGTCTCCGTTATTTTTACGGTTTGATACAACCATGATACCCAGATGATAAGCAGCATAAATACCGAATATTTCAGATCTCGGCAATCTCTCAAACGAGATTTCGGTACTAAGACCATATGCCAATGAATGGTTCCTACCTGACTTGAAGTCTGTTAGGTTTGTATCATCCTGCACATTTTAGTCTGATTGTTAGCCTACCGATACATCATTAGTAGAGATACTTATCATTTTTCTTTTTATTTTGCATTTTGAGCACATTGACCGACCACACCAGTGAACTTCATCATTTTCCTTTATCCAAGAAACTCATTTTTGGTTTTTCTATTGTTTTTGAATTTTTGAATTTTTTCAAACGAAAACGACAGAAAGTAAAGACATCTTTTTGGATTTTGAACTTTTGCAATGTTTTTGTATTTTCTTGAAATATCTCCCCCTAAAATTCGCAAAGTTTACGAAAACTAAAATCTTTTTGAATTTTCAAAGTTTATAAAGAAAATATTTACAAAAACGATCAGCCAAAGAAGTTTACTCAGGTATCACCTTAATGCCATTGACCAAAAGTAGATAATCAAAACGTGATTTATCAAAAGCTTTTGTAAACAGGTCGGCACGTTGGTGATCAGTGGGGACATGAACAACATCGATTAACCTCTTGTCAAAACAATCACGGATAAAGTGATATTTAATGTCGATGTGTTTAGTCTTAGAATGTTGCACAGGATTTCTAGTGATCTGTAAGGCAGCATTATTATCAACAAAAATACAGGTAGATAGGAATTCTAAACCGTAGTCGCGCATTTGTTGTTGTATCCAAAGAACTTGGGAGCAACAACTCGAGGCAGCAATGTATTCTGCTTCACATGTTGATGTAGCAACACACGTTTGCTTCTTGCACTGCCACGTGACCAGTCGATTTCCTAGGAACTGACATCCTGCTGTTGTCGATTTGCCATCGATTTTGCAACCACCGAAATCAGAATCACTGTATGCAATTAATTCAAAACTATCATCCCTAGGGTACCAAAGACCAAGGTCTGGGCATCCCTTCAAATAGCGTAAAATCCTTTTGACAGCTGACAGATGAGAGGCCTTCGGGTTTGCTTGATATCTTGCTAGCAAGCATGTTGGGTACATGATATCAGGCCTCGAAGCGGTAAGATACATGAGAGATCCGATTATGGCACGATAGTACGAGGAGTTGATGCTTTCTCCTTTCAAATCCGGAGTAATCCCGTGATTCTGCGGAAGTGGGGTACCAATGGGCGTTGCATCTGACATTTAGAATCGGCTCAAAATGTCACCAACATATTTAGTCTGATGGATGAATATCCCAGACTCTGTTTGTTGAACTTGAAGGCCCAAAAAGAAATTCATCTCTCCCATAGCGCTCATTTCGAACTTTTCTTGCATAACACTTTCGAATTGCCTGCACAAAGAGTCATTAGTAGACCCAAATATTATATCATCAACATATACCTGCACCAGCAGAAGATCTTCATCTTGTTCTTTGATAAAGAGTGTGCAATCAATAAGACCTCGTCTAAATCCATTCTCCAGAAGATAGTTTGATAAGGTTGCGTACCAAGCCCTAGGTGCTTGATGTAGACCATAAAGAGCTTTGTTGAGCAACCAAACCCGATCAGGGTGAATAGGATCTTCAAAACCTGGAGGTTGTTCGACATGCACCTCTTCTTGAACAACACCATGAAGAAAAGCACTTTTAACGTCCATCTGGTAAACTTTGAATCCTTTGAAAGAAGCATAAGCTAAAAAGATTCGAATAGCTTCCAGACGTGCAACAGGTGCATAAACTTCATTGTAGTCAATGCCTTCAATCTGACGAAAACCCTGAACAACCAGTCTCGCTTTGTTGCGAATAACAACTCCACGATCGTCTTTCTTGCATTTATAAACCCATCGTGTTCCAATTTTCTTGTAATTCTCCGGTTTTTCAACAAGCTTCCAAACACCAAGCTTTTGAAATTGCTGCAGTTCATCCTGCATGGCTTCAACCCACGAATTATCTTTTAAAGCTTCCTTCCAAGATTTTGGTTCTTCTTGTGAAACGTAATACGCGAAAGACCAATCATTTTGGAGACCAGATTCTCTAATAGCTGAATACAAACCAGCACTCTGGTTGTTTCTCAGCTGATTACGTGTCTGCACACCTTGTTGGACATCTCCTATGATATTCTGCTGTGGATGGGTATCGTGTATCCTCATTTCAGGATTTTCAGGAACACGAGCATTAACACCCAAATTGTTAATATTAAGATCAACAACCAACTCTACACCTGGAATATGCGTAGAAGTGGATGCATTTCCTTCAGCAGTATCATCGACTTGCACATGAGGAGTATCAATAGAAGTACCCTGAACTGGAACAACTGGAGATTTAGTGCCTTCAGTCGCATCCAGATTTTCTTCATCTTCTTCTGATGACTCATTGTATTCAGTAACATTTTCAACTTCCTCATTTTGAACTGTGTTGTTAGACGAATTAGAACTTTGTGAGTTAACAACAACAGGTCTAACTAAAGACGACTCAGCAGCATTGTCACTATCAAATATCATTCTAGCAGCTGCGGAATCTTCATCAAAGGTTGGCAGATCAAAGGAGTTGAATAGCCCATCATAATCGAACATCCAAGGATCACCTGGAGCTTTAACAGGATTTGTATAGCTCTGATACCACTTGTAGGTCCCGAAATCTGAGGATCGATAACGAACCGAATCACTTGTTTATAGTAAACACGGTTACGTGTGCGGAATCCACGTAACTATGCCAAATCAAACATATAAAGCAATAATAACAACGGATTAATCAATGAAACACACTCGATTGATTAACGGGATGAGAACCGATTACAAACTGATACAAACACAGTTCAGACAGAATTTCGGCAGAGTTTTGTTACTATGGTTATTTTCTCATCTCTGTGTTCAAATGAAACAGAGATGTTGTTTATATAGTCCATGGGCCAAGATATCGACGAAACACAAAGTGATCGGCGAATCTGAACATGGGCAGACATTGGGCTTGAAACAGCCCAGTACATGACGAATCAAAGTGTGATTCGTCATGACCTTCAACGAAACAGAAGTATAGAACATTGGTCTGTTTCGCCATGATGTGTTCCGACGAAACAGACCTGTTTCGTCGAGGACTGCAACTGTTGTGGTTGATTCTGTTAACAGACAACAACAACAACAGCAACATATAAACATAGTAATGACCAAACTACCCTTTAATGCAACATGCATTGTTCATAATACTTTACATATCAAAAGAGACAAACAAGTTGTACACAAGTAGATAGGAGGATATCTGACTTGGTCAACATAACATACAGACTCGATAATTAATAAAAGACCATACAAAATACATCGTTAAACAAGACTAGTCACAGACACTAAAAATGCATCAACAAGTTTGTTGGGCGGAAGTTGGAGATGTCCAACTAACAGGACCTGATATAGTCTTGGAGACGACAAATAAGATTGTGCAGATAGGGAGCGAGCGACGGGATGGTGGTGGTGGGTGTCGGTTATTGTGCTGGGTATGTCGGGTATTTTCTGGGTAGGGTAGGGAAGTAACTACGGCGCCAACAAGGGGAGGTGGTGACAGATTATCACGGGCTGCAATTCGGCGTGCCTCGGCTTAGAGTTGATCAACGACAGTCTCCTATAGAGGAAGAGACTGGTTGAGGATGGAGGCAGCAGTGTCGTATTCGCTCGCTAAACCACGGACCAAGTAAAGAATGCGCTGGATATTGGTGAGAGGGCAGTCAACCGCAACAAGTTGATCGGCTAGTTCCCGGATTCTTTGACAATAAGAATTAAGATCCGGCATCGCAGAGAGGGTGAGATTAGTGAGTTCCTGTTGAAGAGCGTTGGCTCGAGAGCCTTTGTTGTTCAAAAACAGGTTCTCAACTCGCTTCCATGCTTCATAGGCGGTTGATTTTGCGACCAAGACACGTGCAAGAAGCGTGAACAGGTTTACCCATGATGGGTATGACACCTTGGTACCGTCTAGAACACGAACTTTGTTCTGTATGTTCGTGACCATATAAACGGGATGAAGGGATTGAGGTGTGGTTGTTGAAGAGCTAGAGGATTTATCACCCATCGTTGGACAGGGGATGGAAAAAGTGATCGGAAACGGTGAAGGAGGACGGTGACGGCAAGATCTAGATCTTGTCGGAATTTAGAATGATACCATGTTAATTGTAATATTCTCTCTCGATGCATTACAGAAGAATTACAACTCTTAATATAGAACCAAGATTAGCTCCTAAGGAAGTTAACTATATACCCTATTAAATTGCTATTACACAGAGATATACAATGTTGACTACGTGATTTGCGCCAATAATTGGTGGAAGGTTGACCGCGCAATATTGGCTTAACAGGTAGCACGTTCGTAACATAGAGTTGTGTTTGAAATTGAAATGTAAACCACAAGTGATACGTAAACATAGGAGTCCTACGCAGTACATAACTAGTGTGTGCGTATGAGTCATACATGGGGATGAGTCATGCACTTGCATTTGTGTAGTAGATTTGTTTACGTTGCTCTTAACGTCTAACCGCATCATACATAACAATTCCTGGAACTTTCAAGTGGTATCTGAGCAAAAGAAGTAATATCTACTTGTGTTATTGATTAGAAGTGAAGCTTTCGGCTTAAAACTTCGTTTATTTTGAGTTTTAGAGCATTCTCACGATTGAAAATTGTCAAATTCTTATCAGGAGCATTCTATTTCATTCTTGTTCATTATCTCAAAAGAGTACATTGAAAAACATCCCAAAACACATCAAAAATGACAAAATTCAGCTTGGTGTGCTCCAAAGATTTTTTTGGCGTAAGAGTAGTATGCGTAGAGGACCTAGAACGTTGGAGTAGTACGCGCGTAGGATTAGAACACAAGAGTAATACGCATCGTAGGACTACTACACTTATACTAGTATGCTAAAGTAGAACGCATGAGTTGTACATTGACCAGATGTTTATACGCATTGACTTTACTTGAGGGTGGTATACGCGCGCTGGAGTGACTTGCTTGTAGTTTTTGTAATACGTTCTAAAGTGTTAAAGTGCTTTGGAATTTTGTCTAAGTGTTTGTGAAAGTGTTATCAAGATGGAACACCAATACGACGAATGGAGGGCATTCATGACAAGGACTGTAGGGCAATCAAGCAACAGAGTTCAAACACTAAATCTTGACAACATGATGGGAACGAACAATAAGGCCCTGAAGCTGCTAAAGATTAAAGATTTTATGGGGTGGAAAGAGAGAAAAATGTTTAGTCAGTTACAACAAGCTCTCACGGACGACATGTGTAAGACCGTTGTTAATTTTATACAATATTTCATATGAAAGCGTGTTTATATGATTACACATACATATGAGAATACGAATTTACTAAAACATTTTAACATTTTGTATTTATAACGTTGTTTAAACGTGGCAACTAAAATAATGCGGAAGCTTGATTCTTGATTGTGTTCGGTTCTTTGATGTGCTTGATTGTCATATGGAGTTCCAAGTTATACCTGCATTTCATAAACCATGAAATGATTAGTTAAACGAGCTTAAAATGAGTTTAGAACGAGTTCGGATACGAAAACGGACAAGAAAAATGAATTTGCCAGCTTTGGGTTCTCACGCGGGTCGCGACAGAGACACCCTCGTCTCACGCGGGCCGCGTCGTATCATCGCGTGTCGCGACGTGTTTCCGGTCACCTGTCGCGTGGAGCGGCATGTATGATTTTCCAGCGAGTTCAGGTCTGGGTCCTGCATTTTCAGCAACGCTAGATTTTACGGAAATGGCCATAACTTCTTCGTTATTAATCCGTTTTACTCGATTCTTTTTCCTACGTGACCGTAATTTAATTCTCCATCATATGGAGTTAAAATACAACATCTAACTTCACAAAATTTTAGACTTCAAGCTCTCGGCTTGAAGTTCAATTACGACACTTTTTGACGCGTTCGCGGTTTCATCTAATAAACTTATTTGTGGCCCTTGTTTCTTTTGTAAACATATTATTATGATTATTTCCTATTGTACAAGGTTCAAATCACGGGTTATTACACATTCTTAACCCGTTTCGCTAATACTTCTATTTTGACCCGTTAAGGGTATTTATGAACTTTTTAAATTTAATTTACGTCCGTTCCTTGTATGCATCATAATTCTACCCATCCATATTAATCGGTTTTCCACCACCACTATGATTGTGATGGATTTAATGTGATAGGCAATTTATTACTAGTTCTATCCCTCAAATATGTCATTTTACGGAAAATACTCGTTTCAACTCGTTAGACACTAAGGTCCCATATCATCCCTTTTTATACTTATCCTAAGGATTTAATCTATCAAAACACTTATTTCTAACAACCTTCAAAGGTCGTTTGCCCGATTTACCCATCAAGGGCATTTTAGTCAACTTTAGCCCCTCATTTATGACGAAGGGCATTTGCTACTAATTTTATCTTAACGTTCTTAACGCCCATAACCCTTTACATAGGTTAGTTAACATCTCACACTTTTACTTATTCAGTCCGCGCCTACTTACATTAGCAAGCGTCATCATTTATTTAATTCGTTTGACTTGTTCATGTGAAATTTCATCACTGGTGAACGTCACATTTCATTCTTTGTTCGACCCGTTCGACTTTTAACTAGTCGAACGTAATTTTTTTATCAAAATTTATGTTTGCGAAAATTCTTGTCATCTTTTAGTCATGACTCATATTCCGAGTCTTTTGACTTTCTATTTCACTGTTTCTCAGTCTACGCATGCGTTTAAATCCTTACCCACCAACCGGGTGTTTTACCGAAGTCGTTATTATTGCAACCCTTACGGTATGCATTATGAATTCATTTCGCTTTTATATTCCTACTTTTTTCTCAAATTTGGTGTTTTACAAAATCGGCCCGTTAAGAGTCATATTTGCATTCTCCGGGTTCGAGTGTAAGCACACCCCTCCCAATTGCATACCTTAATCCTTTTACATTAATCTTTGTCCCTTCACTCGGGCTCATCATCCTAATGTAATACGCTTCCGTCACCCGGCTGTGCATTTACATTATTATCAAATATTTTGCTCATTTGATTCATTTGGGTACTTTTAAGTTAGTCCCATTCACCCCGCCCTTACTACATCGGATGTAAACGTGTCCGCCATAAGAAGTTCATGGTATCATATGCCACTACTTACTTGGCCAGAGTAAGCGATTAACACATGACACACATGACCTTTTTATAGTTTTCACATCACGCCCTATGTAAGTAACGCCTCTATTTGTTTCTCTTGGAAACAATATCCCGAATATATTTTCTATTCGGGTTTTTCCAAGTTTTTAATCTACATATGCAACTTTCCATTTCTACTTATTTGTTTCATATTACTATTTGTGCGATTATTTAAAATGTGCACCTGGTAATGTTTGCCCTGACGGGCGTTCCTTGCCATTAAGCTTGTTCGCAGTCGTTACGCGATTTAGTCCTCGGTGAGCATGCTCCTCTTGTCATACTTCAGACCGTTCCATCATCATATCCACAATTCGTTTGACTCTCGCCGTCTTCAAACGTGAGTGTCCTTCAATTAAAACATTCACAAAAGTTAGTAACGTTAACTTCAATAATCGCCCGTATTATAATACAAGGCTTTTTCTACTATACGCGTCAACGCGCGTATTTTCGTCAACTATATCAATCATTTTAATTGGGGTAACGTGTATCACACGATAGCCCTATGTGTTGTTTACAACACTTTAGCATGCTAAACTATTAACATACATGTACTTACCGGATTTGCGATCAAGCCTCGAACCGAACACTAATCTTTATCAAGAGCATAAGGTTTAAGTCCAAGCATAGTTTTCCCACCATACTTGAATCTCTGAAACCAAGGCTCTGATACCAACTTGTAAGACCCTTGTTCATTTTATACAATATTTCGTATAAAAGCGTGTTTATACGATTACACATACATATGAGAATACGAATTTACTAAAACATTTTAACATTTTGTATTTATAACGTGGCAACTAAAATAATGCGGAAGCTTGATTCTTGATTGTGTTCGTGTAACACCCCAAAAACGGGTTTGGTAAATTAGAACCCGGTTAATATAAAGAAGTGAGTTTTAGTCTCTTATATAATTAAAATGAAACTTGAGGGACCAAAACCGTTAAGTGGGGAAACATGATTTTTATAAAATAAACTTAAAACACCACACAGACACATAGTGTGTGTGTGTGTGTGTGTGTCGACATCCAGGAAGAAGAAACAAGGTTCAAACCCTAGTTTCACAAAAATCCTCAAATTGGAAGGGTAAATGAAGTCTAAATCCATAACCGAGTACGGATTAACGATCACCTTCTCAATGGGATCCTAAGGTATGTTTTAAAAGTTAGATTGGTGATCTTTCACGAAGTGGGTTATGATGTAAATTGCGAAATTGTATGAAATTGATAATGGGTATGTGTTAGAATCATCATATATAACATGGATTATGCATGGTTTAGGTTAATTTGATGTTTAATGGTGAAACCCATTTCTAGTAGTAATGTTATGAAGATGATGATGTTGCATGTGTTAAATCAAGTATGGTTTTGATGTATATGAAGTTGAATATTGTGGATTATTGTTAATGACCTTGATTTAGGATGAAAGTTATGTGAGGTTAGTGGGAATTCGATGATCTTGATATGAACTAGTAAGAAGATGCAAAGAATGCTTGTACTTTATGCTTAGGAAGTAGTATGCACACCAAGTGTATGATAAAATGTCTAAGTGAAGTTAAGATGTGAGATTTTAGGAAGTGGTTTGACATATATGAATGATGTATGATAATGATGTAATTAGTGGTATACTAACTTAAAGAGTGTGCTTTAGATGGAACTAGTACAAGAATTCGGGTTGAATGTATGTGTGGTCAAGATTATGCATTAGAGGCTTGTACATTATGCTTGAATGGGCGATGATCGCCATGTGTTTCTATTAATCACTTAATTGCGATTAAGAAGTGAAAGTATGTTAAATGTATAACATATGACCATACTAGTAAAGGGTGATGTTATGAATTACGTTAAGTTGTCTAACTTAGCTATGTGATTGTCAAATGTAGAATCATGAAAGCATAAGTATGTGTATATTGCGTATGTGAATAGGCGATCATGTAGTTGTTTGTGTCATACAACATTATGTATGAAATGAATATCATGTCATTAATATGGTCCCCTATATCAACATGAATGCGTGTTCATAAGTTGGGAGTTATATGCTAAAAGGTTGACTTTCTGAAAGTCAACCGAGAATTTATAACATGGTTAGGTATTTTGACACAAATATAAGAATCGAGAGATCATGGAATACGTGTTAGACCAATTATGTGTTACGTGTGATAACGAATTTAGATTTCGAAGATATTGAACTATGTGATTGACGAGTCATGTCATATGCGTGTTAGTGAAAGTCAAATAGATAAAAGTTGGAAAATATGTGTTAATATGAATAAGCATGAATACTAACATAATCATGGCATGACGGCATGAAAGAATAGGAACCACACTAGCACGGACCAAGCATGGAAGGCTAACGGGTCAAGATGAGGCAAGGAAGATGTTACGAACGTGGATGCACAAGGTAAGTGATTCCGTAATCACTTTTAGTTGTTTATGTAAAGTTATATGCAACTTAATTAAATATGATAATTGAGGTAAATTAGGAATGAATTGTATGATGTCGATGAGTATTAAACGGATCTTAGCTTTTATCCGAGTAATGTATGTGTGATTAAGAATTTTAGCTAAGTAGAAGGATTCGTTACTTATGTAAAGAATTCCTTTGTTGTTAAGGATAGAGCGAAATTGACAAAAACGCCCTTGATAGGTATATCGGGCAAACGACCTTGAATGTCTATTGGAAACAAGTGAACCGATTAGAGTAATGTGTTGGTCATGTGTAAAAGCGAAGAGTATGGTTTTGTTATGTCATAGACCATTTAATGCACAAATACCCATAACGGGTTAAATATGAGCTTTTAAGCAAAAATGGGTTAAGAGGATGCTAGGCATCCGAGAATTTAATCTTTTATGATAGGCGTCAATGAAATTATTAAGTTCATTTGAGTTTGAGGTCAAATAAACAGATTATGTTGATAAATGCACGTACGGGTCAAATAACTAGAATATGATAATAAGCCGAATGCATGTAAGTTAAGAATTTCCTTGATCCGGAGGTGGGATTATAAGTTTATATGATAGAGTGTGAATTTACAAGCATGTAGGAAGAAACGGGAGGTTAAACGGGTAAACGGTTCGAAAGTTATGCGCGTTTTAGTGCGTACGGACGACGAAACGGATCTGCAGGAAAATGTGTTTTAGGGAGGGCGTCGCCGACGGGTATACCCCCCGTCGCCGACGGGCACTGGTTTGGTCGTTTTCTTCCGACGGGTTAACACACTGGTTACGGGTTAAATGGCCCGACGGGCATATTTACAACCCGTCGCCGACGGCTTGGAGCCCGTCGGCGACGGGCTCTTGTTTGTAAGCTTTTATTTTTCGCGTATGGTGTTTTCCGGTTGACCCGTAACGTGTCCTGGTGCTCCGGTTTTCGACCCGGTGGCATGTAAAGCTCCCGAAAAGCTCCTTAACTTTGTCAAACCTGCATAAACGCAAATCTAATTAAAAGTAGGTCATTCAAGATCTAAGACTCATATAAAAACATAAAGTTATATGATTACGAGCACCGGTTTTTAACCACGCATCAATCCTTAGATATTTATGGGCTATAAATCAAAGTTTAAGTCCCATGTAAATATCATATGAGTATGTGAGAGGTATGCAAGATGTGTTACGTGTATGTAGATGCGTATTTATGTATATATGAAAATATGTATGTATGTACGTATGTATGTAAGTATGTATGCAGGATTGTATAAAGCATGTATGAGTGTATGCACGCTTGTAAGTTGTAGGAAAGATATGTACGTATGTAGAGGTGTATGTATGTATGTATGTAAGTATATATGCATGATTTAGACATGTCGAGGGTTAACGTTATTAATGGTGTACCTTGAGAATGAAAAGTAATGCAGGTACGTTATTGAAGCCTCACCAGGAAATGGATACGCAGATGAGATGCTTAAAGTTTCTTAAAGATCTAAATGCGAAGTGTACGCGAATGATCTTGGTTATATAATGTGTGCTAATGTCTTGAATGTATGTGGTGAGTGCAGGTTGTGCGGATCACAGGCGATTATCACAAGGAATAGAGGTCGAAGATCGAGTCACTAGAGAGATTGTGCGGGGACGTTGAATGTAAAATGTAGAAAACATAAGCTATGTTTTTAATTAGTAAATAAGTTGGGGTATTTATAAAGAAAGAAATTTTATGGCACGAATTTCCGCTGCGACTTTTGTCAAATACGTGTTAGGGTCTAACAAGTTGGTATCAGAGCCCTGGTTTGAGAGAATCAAGTACAAGAGGATAGGTACTTGAACTCGAACCTGTGTGCTCTTATGACAAGAAACCCGTACAATCCGAGACTCGACCAAGATCTAAAGGTAGAAGCAAAGGTAAGTATGTGCTTAAGTATGTATTGGAAGATAACTAACTATATGTTATGTGTAAGTTAAGCATGGTTGCTTGGAAAGAATGATTTGTGGATGCGGTCTAGCACCGACACCAAGGTATGTAATTTGACATATTGACCCATGTACATATATTTAATATATGTAAGTACATGTGATGGTAAAACCTAACAATGAAAGGAAAATTTTAAATGAAAAATAATGATAAGAATGGTAATGAAGTTTTGGAAATGTTACATGTGCCGAAACCTAATTCTTCGGACATAAGGTGACAATTACACGAAGACACGAAACTAGTGTGTGGATTGTGTACCTGGCCAGTACACAAGAAACGCATGACTTCCGTTAGCCCGTGATAATTGTTACAGGTGTGTCCGTTAGAATTAAGTAGTAGGTGGACATGAGGGTGAAGAGAAATGTAATACTCTCAAGAATGAGAGTACGAAATGCTATGTTAGAATCCGCGAGACGGATTCGAAACATGAAATGCTATGTTAGAATCCGCGAGATGGATTCGAAATACGAAATGCTATGTTAGAATCCGCGAGACGGATTCGAAACATGAAATGCTATGTTAGAATCCGCGAGACGGATTCGAAATACGAAATGCTATGTTAGAATCCGCGAGACGGATTCGAAACATGAAATTCTATGTTAGAGTCCGCGAGACGGATTCGAAACATGAAATGCTATGTTAGAATCCGCGAGACGGATTCGAAACATGAAAGAAGTTAAAGTATGAATGCAATGCTTGAATCCGCGAGACGGATTCAAAACAAAGAAGGTACGAAAGGTATGAGTAATGTGTTCGAATTCGCGAAACATATTTAAGATATAAAAGACGAAACTAGTATAAATAAGAAGAAGTCAGTAGCTTGACCATGTATGCGTCAAACAAGTCATATAAGTAAATGTAAAGCAAATAAACAAAAGAATGATAGGAATGAAAATATCCGAATGTGCAAGTAACGCAAGGATATGTATGGTACAAAAGAATATAGAAATGTAGTGCGATGTTAGCTACGAAGTTAAGCTCGTAGGTATGACGATGACATAGCAGTTTTGTTGTGATAACAAAACAAGAGTTAAATGTTATACAATGTGTCTATGGAATGAAATCTTAAAGGATGAGATGAAAGTACTAAATCCGTTATAAACGGATCATATGAGTGTAAGCATTATTATAAGTTTGAATAAATATGTATATTAACCTGTTATTAACGGGTCAAAGGAAATGAGAATGTTATATGAAAGTATGCCATGGAAAGTATAGACTTGTTAAGAAGAGGAAGCCAATTGATTGAATAATTATGAAATGAGATAGGATGATTACTTATGATTATGATGTGACTATGAAGTCAAACATAGATGTGTGTGTGTAAGATAACTGAGAAAGGTTTCGGGGACGAAACCTCATTTAAGGGGGGTAGACTTGTAACACCCCAAAAACGGGTTTGGTAAATTAGAACCCGGTTAATATAAAGAAGTGAGTTTTAGTCTCTTATATAATTAAAATGAAACTTGAGGGACCAAAACCGTTAAGTGGGGAAACATGATTTTTATAAAATAAACTTAAAACACCACACAGACACATAGTGTGTGTGTGTGTGTGTCGACATCCAGGAAGAAGAAACAAGGTTCAAACCCTAGTTTCACAAAAATCCTCAAATTGGAAGGGTAAATGAAGTCTAAATCCATAACCGAGTACGGATTAACGATCACCTTCTCAATGGGATCCTAAGGTATGTTTTAAAAGTTAGATTGGTGATCTTTCACGAAGTGGGTTATGATGTAAATTGCGAAATTGTATGAAATTGATAATGGGTATGTGTTAGAATCATCATATATAACATGGATTATGCATGGTTTAGGTTAATTTGATGTTTAATGGTGAAACCCATTTCTAGTAGTAATGTTATGAAGATGATGATGTTGCATGTGTTAAATCAAGTATGGTTTTGATGTATATGAAGTTGAATATTGTGGATTATTGTTAATGACCTTGATTTAGGATGAAAGTTATGTGAGGTTAGTGGGAATTCGATGATCTTGATATGAACTAGTAAGAAGATGCAAAGAATGCTTGTACTTTATGCTTAGGAAGTAGTATGCACACCAAGTGTATGATAAAATGTCTAAGTGAAGTTAAGATGTGAGATTTTAGGAAGTGGTTTGACATATATGAATGATGTATGATAATGATGTAATTAGTGGTATACTAACTTAAAGAGTGTGCTTTAGATGGAACTAGTACAAGAATTCGGGTTGAATGTATGTGTGGTCAAGATTATGCATTAGAGGCTTGTACATTATGCTTGAATGGGCGATGATCGCCATGTGTTTCTATTAATCACTTAATTGCGATTAAGAAGTGAAAATATGTTAAATGTATAACATATGACCATACTAGTAAAGGGTGATGTTATGAATTACGTTAAGTTGTCTAACTTAGCTATGTGATTGTCAAATGTAGAATCATGAAAGCATAAGTATGTGAATATTGCGTATGTGAATAGGCGATCATGTAGTTGTTTGTGTCATACAACATTATGTATGAAATGAATATCATGTCATTAATATGGTCCACTATATCAACATGAATGCGTGTTCATAAGTTGGGAGTTATATGCTAAAAGGTTGACTTTCTGAAAGTCAACCGAGAATTTATAACATGGTTAGGTATTTTGACACAAATATAAGAATCGAGAGATCATGGAATACGTGTTAGACCAATTATGTGTTACGTGTGATAACGAATTTAGATTTCGAAGATATTGAACTATGTGATTGACGAGTCATGTCATATGCGTGTTAGTGAAAGTCAAATAGATAAAAGTTGGAAAATATGTGTTAATATGAATAAGCATGAATACTAACATAATCATGGCATGACGGCATGAAAGAATAGGAACCACACTAGCACGGACCAAGCATGGAAGGCTAACGGGTCAAGATGAGGCAAGGAAGATGTTACGAACGTGGATGCACAAGGTAAGTGATTCCGTAATCACTTTTAGTTGTTTATGTAAAGTTATATGCAACTTAATTAAATATGATAATTGAGGTAAATTAGGAATGAATTGTATGATGTCGATGAGTATTAAACGGATCTTAGCTTTTATCCGAGTAATGTATGTGTGATTAAGAATTTTAGCTAAGTAGAAGGATTCGTTACTTATGTAAAGAATTCCTTTGTTGTTAAGGATAGAGCGAAATTGACAAAAACGCCCTTGATAGGTATATCGGGCAAACGACCTTGAATGTCTATTGGAAACAAGTGAACCGATTAGAGTAATGTGTTGGTCATGTGTAAAAGCGAAGAGTATGGTTTTGTTATGTCATAGACCATTTAATGCACAAATACCCATAACGGGTTAAATATGAGCTTTTAAGCAAAAATGGGTTAAGAGGATGCTAGGCATCCGAGAATTTAATCTTTTATGATAGGCGTCAATGAAATTATTAAGTTCATTTGAGTTTGAGGTCAAATAAACAGATTATGTTGATAAATGCACGTACGGGTCAAATAACTAGAATATGATAATAAGCCGAATGCATGTAAGTTAAGAATTTCCTTGATCCGGAGGTGGGATTATAAGTTTATATGATAGAGTGTGAATTTACAAGCATGTAGGAAGAAACGGGAGGTTAAACGGGTAAACGGTTCGAAAGTTATGCGCGTTTTAGTGCGTACGGACGACGAAACGGATCTGCAGGAAAATGTGTTTTAGGGAGGGCGTCGCCGACGGGTATACCCCCCGTCGCCGACGGGCACTGGTTTGGTCGTTTTCTTCCGACGGGTTAACACACTGGTTACGGGTTAAATGGCCCGACGGGCATATTTACAACCCGTCGCCGACGGCTTGGAGCCCGTCGGCGACGGGCTCTTGTTTGTAAGCTTTTATTTTTCGCGTATGGTGTTTTCCGGTTGACCCGTAACGTGTCCTGGTGCTCCGGTTTTCGACCCGGTGGCATGTAAAGCTCCCGAAAAGCTCCTTAACTTTGTCAAACCTGCATAAACGCAAATCTAATTAAAAGTAGGTCATTCAAGATCTAAGACTCATATAAAAACATAAAGTTATATGATTACGAGCACCGGTTTTTAACCACGCATCAATCCTTAGATATTTATGGGCTATAAATCAAAGTTTAAGTCCCATGTAAATATCATATGAGTATGTGAGAGGTATGCAAGATGTGTTACGTGTATGTAGATGCGTATTTATGTATATATGAAAATATGTATGTATGTACGTATGTATGTAAGTATGTATGCAGGATTGTATAAAGCATGTATGAGTGTATGCACGCTTGTAAGTTGTAGGAAAGATATGTACGTATGTAGAGGTGTATGTATGTAAGTATATATGCATGATTTAGACATGTCGAGGGTTAACGTTATTAATGGTGTACCTTGAGAATGAAAAGTAATGCAGGTACGTTATTGAAGCCTCACCAGGAAATGGATACGCAGATGAGATGCTTAAAGTTTCTTAAAGATCTAAATGCGAAGTGTACGCGAATGATCTTGGTTATATAATGTGTGCTAATGTCTTAAATGTATGTGGTGAGTGCAGGTTGTGCGGATCACAGGCGATTATCACAAGGAATAGAGGTCGAAGATCGAGTCACTAGAGAGATTGTGCGGGGACGTTGAATGTAAAATGTAGAAAACATAAGCTATGTTTTTAATTAGTAAATAAGTTGGGGTATTTATAAAGAAAGAAATTTTATGGCACGAATTTCCGCTGCGACTTTTGTCAAATACGTGTTAGGGTCTAACAGTTCGGTTCTTTGATGTGCTTGATTGTCATCCGGAGTTCCAAGTTATACCTGCATTTCATAAACCATGAAATGATTAGTTAAACGAGCTTAAAATGAGTTTAGAACGAGTCCGGATACGAAAACGGACAAGAAAAATGAATTTGCCAGCTTTGGGTTCTCACGCGGGTCGCGACAGAGACACCCTCGTCTCACGCGGGATGCGTCGTATCGTCGCGTGTCGCGACGTGTTTCCGGTCACCTGTCGCGTGGCGCGGCAGGTATGATTTTCCAGCGAATTCAGGTCTGGGTCCTGCATTTTCAGCAACGCTAGATTTTACGGAAATGGCCATAACTTCTTCGTTATTAATCTGTTTTACTCGATTCTTTTTCCTACGTGACCATAATTTAATTATCCATCATATGGAGTTAAAATACAACATCTAACTTCACAAAATTTTAGACTTCAAGCTCTCGGCTTGAAGTTCAATTACGACACTTTTTGACGCGTTCGCGGTTTCATCTAATAAATTTATTTGTGGCCCTTGTTTCTTTTGAAAACATATTATTATGATTATTTCCTATTGTACAAGGTTCAAATCACGGGTTATTACACATTCTTAACCCGTTTCGCTAATACTTCTATTTTGACCCGTTAAGGGTATTTATGCACTTTTTAAATTTAATTTACGTCCGTTCCTTGTATGCATCATAATTCTACCCATCCATATTAATCGGTTTTCCACCACCACTATGATTGTGATGGATTTAATGTGATAGGCTATTTATTACTAGTTCTATCCCTCAAATATGTTATTTTACGGAAAATACTCGTTTCAACTCGTTGGACACTAAGGTCCCATATCATCCCTTTTTATACTTATCCTAAGGATTTAATCTATCAAAACACTTATTTCTAAAAACCTTCAAAGGTCGTTTTCCCGATTTACCCATCAAGGGCATTTTAGTCAACTTTAGCCCCTCATTTATGACGAAGGGCATTTGCTACTAATTTGACCCAAAAATGTATGTCTAACCACAATCGTATTTATACGTACCTGGCTCGAGTCAACCTAGTGACCCGTTTCGACACCTTGCTTTTATTACCGATGTTCTATGACGACGCGATTACCAAATTACTATTCGCTCCTGTAAACACATGACTTGACAACCACATTAGTTAGTTTCGTCAAATGGCGTTATTCCCACCATTTGGTCCGTTCGACCTATATAACCCAACATTTTCATACGTAATAAAACATGGGCTTTTATTACCAATCACACATCCGACCCATTTCGGATTTTCTCACTAGACCCCTTTTTTTTCTAAAGTCATTTCTTATATTTTTAACCCATTCGGCTTACGCTATGTGTGTCCTTTGAACTTATTTTACTTTAGTCGATACTTGAGTAAATTTCCATTTTTACCCATTTTCCCATTACTAGTTACGCTATAAGGTAACTTTAATAAAAACTCGTTAATTCTTAACCAATTCGTGACTAATTTACCATTTTGCCTCTTTCACCATTAATCATGGTTTAAAACATTTTTTTATTGGTTCCGACTCCTTTCGTTTCGTGTCGGAACCCATGATTCGAACCTAATCCTTTATTGTATTCATCGCTTATAAGATAAACACATATACTACAAGTGGGTGTAAGTTTTACTTACCTCGCATCCGAAGTACGTTTTTCCTTCTAATTTGCTTCGTTTGACCCGCTTCCTTTCCAAGCCTCCACCTAGCTTGTCAAGCGTCAAACTATCATCATAATTCGTAAGACGGTTAGTTTAGTCATTATCACATATGACTATTCCATCTTACAAACTCTATGTCAGAACTACTATTCGACTTCAATGTTGGTTTATTTGACTTTCGATAGTCAACTAACTTCAATCATATTATACACACAATAAGTTCAATCAACATCACGTTTAGAACCCATATTATTCCGTATTACACGTAGTTAGTCGAGTTAGCTAATTACGCGTTTCTTTCATAGTTTCATTATGTCAACATTCATTCGGGCATTTTAACAAACACCTAATGTGGATAATATTACTTATTTAGTAACTAGTTCAAAACTAGTTATCTTTACCAAGATTTACATCAACACATTCAAACCTCTAAGTCTAGTGTTCATGAACTACATCAAGAACTTATATCATAACCTCAATATTCATCAATCTTACATTCTAATATGAGTGTTCATCATATTAACATAAAACCCACTTAGCACACAATAGGGTAATTACCAAATCCCTAGTTTTGACAACAATTCATCAAATTTTCTACTAGGGTTTGTTTCTAAACCAAGATATAATCACAATAACACTCATAGATTCAAGATTCATTCCAGAATTTCGATTATGATTGTTCATCATAATCTCAAAGTATCACTAAATCATAAATTTCAACATACCTTGTGATCCCCACGACTAGGTGATCGTTAATACGTGTTCATACATCCGATTCAGGCTAGATTTGACCTTCAATTTTGTTGATTTGTTGAAGTTAGGGCTAAAGCTCCATGGGAGCTTTCTCCTGGTCTTACCCACGCACGCACACACACACACACTTGTGTGTGTTGTGTGTGTGTGTGTGTTTTTTTTAAGTTTATAATTCCAATTTCAAGTTACCCGACTTTGGTCCCTCGTGTTTGGTTAGTTATTAATTAGATCACAACCTAATTTTTTTCAATAATATTCCCACTTATTAACTAGGTTTAATATTCCTAGTGAACTTAGCGGGTTCGGGAATATTTATGACTAAGTTTATTTTAGGTCCCATTAACTCGGGTCTTTTATCCTTTTTATTTCCTTAAACGCTTTTATTCACCTTTTAGTAAATATTAGGATTATTTATTTATGTCCTAATATTCACCGGGTTAAATTTTACCACTAACGGTATTTTCCCCGTCTTTAGTATTAACGGGATTTAATTACCAAACCCGTTTTCGGGGTGTTACAACATGTTACATCTATTGAAGAGTCATAAGACGTCAAAGTCTTTATGGGAAGCTTTGAACGAAAAGTATTTTGGAAATACCAATATGATTCAAAGTAAAAGAGCCTTGATAAACAAAAAAATTGAAATTTTTACCTACTTGAAAAATGAGACTCTACATCAATTGATCGAAAGATATTGTCATTTGTTGGCGGAGATGCATAAGTATGGAATAGTGAAGACTAATCTGGAGAAGAATATTAAGCTTGCAGATGCATTGCTAGACAATGAGTGGGGAAGTTTCCTTATTATGGTTAAAGGGCAAATGAATTCAAGAAGTCTGAGTGTGAGTGAATTCACCGGGAAACTTAAGGCTCAAGAACTAGATATCCGGAAACAAGCAAAGATGCAATCCCAGATAATACATCAAGATGCCACTTTGTACTACAAGAATGAAGGCTCTGTTCAAGGACCGAAAATTTAAACGGCTTTCAATGCTAATGCTAATTTGGGAATTTTGAACAAGTATTATTATATAGTTGTGCTAGATGGATTAGGAGGGTTTACATATTCTGCAGTGCCTATTAGGCAAGAGGTTTCTAATTCAAGTGGGAGTGAATGTGTTCGGAATTTAGGGATATATTCAGATTTACCAGACTTTTTGCATCTCAGGCAAAGTCAACAAGTCAACCACAACAGTATCGGCAGAGTCAACCACAAATACTGCAGATACAAACTAGCTCAAGCCAAGGTCTACAATGCAATGTTTCAGTTAATTTGTCAAATCTGCAAAACTCGTCAAAAACCAAATGCTAAGGAACACATGGCGTTACTTGCCTCTGTGTTGTCATCATAGGAATGTCTCGTAGCTGGAAAGATCGGGAATTACAATTTGGTGAAGGAAGATTACGACCAGATTGATCCTGAGGAGATGGAGTTGATCGACATTCATTGGTGCCTAGCTAGTGTGATGAGACATGCTTAAAGGTTTATGGATATAACTAGCAGAAAAGACTTGGCAGGGGAGAACGCGAAATTTAGTTTTGAACGTGGAGAACGTGGCCATTTCAAACGGGAATGTAACAAACCAAAAGCGGAAGGAAATCAATATTCGTTTGGTGGGAGAAAAACCTATTATCAAAAGGGTTACCAATATCACCCACAACCAAAGAGTCAAAACCATAATCAATCGTCTCCAAGCCATGTTATTCTGATTGATCGTTCATCTTCATCTTCATCAAAGCAAAGCAAACAACATCATCATCGATTGATAAAGCATTGATGGTAGTTCAGGGTGATGAAGGTTTCAACTAGAACAACGTGGTACCTAAGCCAAAGGGAGTTGTGTTTATTGTTGAAATTAAACCGACACTTAATGTCGAAGAGGAGACAAAAACTGAATCTTTGGAATTACAATTTTTAAGATCTGTGTTTCCTACTGCTTTTATTGAAAATTTTGCAGGGTATTTTACTAAAGGATTGCAAATAGCTGAAGTTAAAAATGCTGAAGAAGATTCTCAAGTTTCATCCATTTTATTGGGATGCTCATCTGAATCAGTTGAAGATATTGCTCAACATGCATTGATTCTTAAAGAGGTAAAAACAGATTTTGAACATGTATCTGAGGTAAAATTGAGTATGAATGAGAAAAAGGTTTACAATGATATGCCTCCTAATTGTGCGAGATGCATAGAGAAGGAAGGTAACTTGTGCGTTGTCTTTTAACTAACGAAATTATAGTGAATGTCTTTTATGTTTCAAATTGTATACATGTGGTGTACATCCTTTTGTTGAAACTCATTTACATTTTAACGTTAAGTCATGTCATGTGCCACTCAAATGAGGGCATATTAGTCATTTTCGCTAAACAAATAGAACAAAAAATAAGAACTAATATATATATATACATATATATATAGGGCAAGGATAAATCGAAAACCCACTCCAGTTGACTAAACCCTGAAAACCCATTAATCACCATTGATCAAACTAAATGAATAGGTGAGATTAAGTTTGGGCCATATCTTTCTTTATTTCCACTTTTCAGTATTATTTAATACATTGATTGTACATTAAAGGGCGATATAGGAAACATAATTTCATCTCTTTCAAGAAAGACAAAAGTCTCTATATGCACAGACCGTCAAATCGGCTGCATTACCTACTTCAGTTGTCTTCTTCATTTCAAAACTTCAAAAACATCAAAACAAATTCTCTCTCTTCCAAAAATTTTCATCAAACATTCTTCATCTATACCCAAATCAGCGAAAATGTTCAACTATACCCAGAATCACCGGCCAAAAATCGCTTAAAGATCTTCAAAATCGCCGTAGAATATCAACGAACGCCGGAGATATTCAAGAATCACCGGAGAATTTCAATGGTCACCGCCGGAAAAAAATCAGGCTAAAAACGAGAGGATTTCAGGTGCGTCGCTTTTTTGTTGACTAAAATTATCAGCTTTGTTTTAGCTATTCAGAATTAGAGAGTTTCAGATGATGACGATGACGGTGGAGTTTGTTGAAAATTTGTTTTAGATCTGCTTTTAAAGGAATTCGAGCAGTTAGGGAGGCCGCCGGAGTGTGTGGGGGTGGTTTAAGATGGTGGCGGTCAGATGGAGATGGTAATGGTGGTCGGGTGGGGCTGTTGCAAGGTGGTTGTCGGGTGCGGCTGGTGCAACATGCTGGTAGTGGTGGTTGGCGGAGGTGGTGTCGGGTGGGGCTGGTGCACTTGTATATATTTTCAACATTTGTGAGATACGAGTCAACATTTTGTTTCTGTCCGGGTTAATAAAATACGGTAATTTGGAAGAACCCAATCGACTTTTAACACATATATAACATTATTTCACTGTCTTCAAAGATTTAGGAATAGGTAGAGTTTTTTTTTTATTAAGTGCATGAATTTGAATAAACACACCTCTCTTTCGTAATAAAGAAGTCATTTTTCTATTAAGCATTCTTTGATCTCATGTAAACATTATATATACTTATGTAAATGCAGGGATGAAACATGGTGGTTTTTACAGAGAGAGATGCAGGGATGGGATGGTGGTGATGAGTCAACTTGTGCAGATTTATTTTTGTATTGATTTATATATTTATATGAAGAAGATTATTTGTTTTCAGTTAGAATGATGTTAGGATCTGATGTTTATATAACAAATAAATGTAACTAGCAAAACATATATGAATATAGGATTTGTTACATTGCTAAAACCCACTTACGTTGTGTTACATAAAAACCTTTCTAAAAAAATAGGAAGTGTAATATACAAATATTTGAACATTTTTTAAAAAAGAAACACAAAAAAACACCGAGTAGTTTTTTTTTTAATGTTACAAATTTTAGGTTACATAATATATATGTCCAAAAAAATGTAACATACACATTTTCAATATTTTTTTAAAAGAAAACTAGTAAGTGTTTTTTTTTATTTTTTTTCATAAATAGGGAATGTAACATAAATGTACACGAACCTATTTATGTTATGACTTATATGTCCAAAAAAATGTAACATACAAATTTTCAATATTTTTTTTAAAAGAAAACTAGTAAGTGTTTTTTTTTCATTTTTTTCATAAATAGGGAATGTAACATAAATGTACACGAACATATTTAGACTGCGGGGTATGGTGGGGCTTGGGTTGGGCGTGGGTTGGGGCGGGTGCTGACACGTGGAATGGGATCCCCCTACTGCCTGGTACGTGTCCGCGGGGTATGGTGGGGGCTTGGGTTGGGTGCACCGCGTGGTAGGGTAGTTTAAAAAAATATACAAAATTTAAAAAAATCACACAAACATTTATAAAAAAAAACATACAACTTCATTAATATTTATAAAATTACATAAACCTAAAACTTACAAAATAAGAAACCTAAAGCATTAAAAAAATTTCAAAAAGGTCGATCTTGTCGAACGCCTTTTTTTCCTTGCCGCGAAACTCTATGTTCGCCACCGCCACCCGGTCCTCGTGGCTTAACTCGCCCCCGGGAACGGCTTCGTAGTAAGCCTTGAAACGCTCGAGCTTGGGATGTAGCTCGCGCCATTTATGTTGGCACGCATTCATGTTGTGGCGGTCGTTACCGACGTTTAGTCGGTAGGCCGCGAAAGCTTCCGTCCAATATTTGGTTTGGCCCGGTGGCCGCCCCTTCATAGCGTCAACGACGCTTGTGACTAGGGCAAGTTCTTCGTCGTGGGTCCAGGATGCCATAGCGGGTTCGTGGGATGTTGGCTTTGGGACGACCGGCTGGGGCAGCGGGTGGGGATATCGAATGTTTGGGACCACGGTGGGGGTTGGGATGGACCACATGGTTGGGGTTTGGGGGTATTTATAGGGGCTGTTGGGGTTTGGGTGACCGCTTGGCCAAGCCAACGGTTTGAATTTAAAAATTCAAAACTTTTGGGATGGCCCGCTATGACGTGGCGGGTGAGCCAATGATATTCAACCAAAATTTTGTAACTTAAGTATTTTATTCATAAAATTGTTTTACGATACTTTTTTTTTAATTTATCGGTGTTTGGGCCACCGGTGTTGTATATAACAAATAAATGTAAAAGCATTAGGTGAAAAACTGGATATACACGTTGAATAAGGTTACATTATATGTTACTTTATATGTACCATCTTATTAAGGTTACATTCTACAAATGAGCAATAAATATTACATTATATGTAACATTTTACAAAAAAAAAATGTAACCAATGAGGAAAAATGTTACTTTATATGTATCATCTTATTAAAGTTACATTCTATAAAATGAGCAATAAGTATTACATTATATGTAACATTTTACAAAAAAAAAGTACAAAAAATAACGTTACATTTTCTGTATAATTTCAAAAAATGTAAACACCCAGTATACAAGAAAAAATGCTTGTTTTTTACCATTTAATGCATGTTATATGTTACACATTTTTAGAATGAAATAGTTGCATGTTATATGTTACATATTTTTAAGAGAATAAAAGAGTTGCATGTTATATGTTACACATTTTTTAGAATGAAATGAAATAGTTGTTTGTTGTATGTTACATATTTTTAAGAGAATAAAAAAGTTGCATGTTATATGTTCAACAAAAAAAAAAATCTGTGCAAAAAAGATTAGTAGATATGGCTAGATATATTAACTTAATATAAAAAACACTTAAACATAGAGAACAAAATAATTAAAACATAGTATGGCTAGCCTAAAAAACACATAATAAAAAGAACACACAACACTATTGTCGTACATGTGCCAAAATAAAAAATACATACGTATAAATAGATGTATGAAATTGCAATACATGTTGTTTTGGATAAGATAAGCTTGTTTTAATGGAGCATGAGATAAGTATGTTATTGGTATTTAAAAAGAAACGTTGGAATCTCTCACTTACAATGATGCCTTTGCTTTGGGTGAATTATTTTTCTATATACTAATTTTCTTAATTAATATACAACGTTGTCATGAAAAAAAAAGATATTCAAGCAACCATCAACAAAAGCACATGATCAAACACACATAGAGCAAAAATGTACAAAAATCTCAGTGAAAAAAAAAATGTAACAAGGATACAGCAAAAATGTACAAAAATCTGAGGCAAAAATAAAATGTAACATGGTAAAAACAAAACCAAAAAATCCATAACATATAAAATTCTCAGATTCAACACATCAAAAGTCTACATAAAAATGTAACATGTTTTTTTTTCTTCGATTGTTACATTTCTAACACCCGGTTACACAGTGTTACATAAAAAATGCCTAGATCTTGGAGTTTCATAACTAAGACGCATAAAATTGTTATGAGAATTGTTACATCAAAAATATAACATGCATATAAAAATATAACTTTATTAACAAGAATCCAACAACAGATTTTTTAGATTCAATCATCATAACAATAAACAAGAAAGTAACTTAGATTTTAATCCAATAGAGTTATGGAACTTAAATCAAATTGTTTCCATTTGTTCAGATATGAAAAAAAATCAAATTGTTTATATAAGAACAAATTTTACACAAAAAAAAAATGAAAAAATCAGTAATAAAAAACAACATATCCAGAAAACAAGAACTAAAAAACATTCATCTTCTTGAACAAAAAAATGAAAAAAGTTGCAGATCAACAAATCACAAAAAATAAAGATCTATAAAACACAAAAAAATGCAAATCTGAAAAAAAAACCCTGAAAACAAACATACTTATGGATCTGGAGGATCTTTTAGATCTGGAACATCATGTTCAACATCGAACATCTTTTGGATCATCTTCAACATCGAATCGTTATATGGAATATCATCTTCAACATCGAACATCTTCAACCGGATCTGGAGCATCTTTTGGATCTGGTAACATCTTGGAACTGGAACGTCTTTTTGGATTTCGGATCTGAACCAGATCTGAGTCTGATGTTGTATGGAACACCGGTTCGATCTTCTGATCTTTCTCTGATCTTCACTGCCTCTCTCACCGATCCTCATTGCCTCTCTCTCTCCGACCTTCTCTCTCTGACCATCTATCTCCCTAGATTTTTGGGAAGTAAAATATGTTCTTCATTTGAGAATGCTTCATAAAACATAAAAAGACTCTGTTTGGGAGAAATGAGATGTGAGAGATTTGATTTTTGATCTTGTTTCATCTATATTGGAACAAGAGAGAGAGGATGATTTATGTAAGGATTCTTTCTTTCACTCTTCTCTCTGGTTCGATTAAATGATGTTAGATGATGAGGGATATGTTTTAATGAGAGAAAAGGAAGGTTGTGAGAGAAAAGGCAAACTTTCTTTAGTTCCACAAGTACAACTTTAATTAATTAAATGGTGACAAGAAGAAGCAAGTATGAGAAGTCTGCATGTGCAGACACATCACCAACCCATCACCAAAATGTCAAAAATGTAAGATAGAAAAAGACGATCATGCCCTTACTCCTTTCAATCTAAATTTAAACGTGGATCAATCCTAGCCACATGTTAGAGTTTTCAGGGTTTAGTCAACTGGAGTGAGTTTTCTCCTTATAATTAGCCTATATATATATATACACATACATATAACAACAAAATAAATTCCATTTACTGTTCTTTTTCTTTTGCAAAACCACCACCTCGAGGAAAGCGTAATTGTTGGCCTCCACACTCATTATCATCTCTCTCTCTCTTTCTCGTCAATACCACCATCAACTACCGTCATCACCATCATTATAAAGGTTGTTCTCAACAATCCATGCCTACCAACAACAAAAACACTCTAATTTAAGTAAAATATAACACCCAAAATGATCATTGTGCCCTCATTTGAGTGGCAAAAGACCTAACTTAATGTTAAAATGCAAAATGAGTTACAACAAAAGGACATCGCTTGTATAGAATTTTAAACACAAATGATATCCGCTGTAATTTCGTTTGTTAAAGGACAACGCCTTAAATTTGGTTGAAACTTAAAGGACATAAAATACAATTTACTCTAGATAATAAGTAAATATGAACATTATACCCTCATGTGAGTGGCACAAGTTAAAGGACAACGCCTTAAATTTTTGGTTGAAATTTAAAGGACATAAAATTCAATTTACTCTAGATATTAAGTAAATATGAACATTATACCCTCGTGTGAGTGGCACGTGTTAAGACTTAACAAAAAAAATTTAACTAGGTTAGCGCAAAAGGACACCACCTGATGAGAAACAATAACATAAAGGACGTAAAACGTAATTTCGTTAGTTAAAGGACGACGCCTACAATTTGGCTCCTACTTAAAAGACATAAATTGTAATTTAGTCTTTTATATATGATCTTTTATAAAAGGGAGATAAGATTTGAATAATCACACATTTTCTCAGTTGACCAATACTAATCCTAACTGAGAATATCCTTGCCATCGGTCACAACTTTCTAATTATTTTTTTTAAATGGACACTGTTAAAGAAACTTAACCCAATTAGTTTTTGTTTTGTTGGCGTATATAATTTTTGCTGACGTGAGCATACAAATATATTATTTTTTTATGACGTGGGCATAAAAAAAACATTTTTTTGCTGACGTGGACGATGATGTCAGCAAAAACTATCTGGATTAAGTTTTTTTTTTAACCAAGGACCATTGAAAGAAATAGTTACAAAGTTGGGACCGGTGACAAGGATATTCTCAGTTGTGATTATTATTGGCCAACTAAGGAAATGTGAGATTATTAAAATCCAATTTCCCTTTATAAAATTCCGAATAAATCGTTGAAGCGTGTTTATTTTAATCTATTATTCGATGTAAGTTTCGTTTAAAGTTGTAAAGCCGCAACACATGATTTGAAGTTAAGGTTTTGTCTTTTTTAATGTAAATTATTGAATATTACCAACGCCCTTAAATATTCAATTATTTGTATCCACACTTACTTTGACGTAAATTTTTTGATGGTTTGGAGCCAATTTAAATAAAAAATGACTTGGTCTATCGTCATCTCTTTCAACAAAGATCTTCCCAACGGTTTCTTTTTTCGTTTCTAGAAGTCATGACATGAATAAACTTTTAGACGATCCTTATGAATGTTTAATTTTAATATCAAACATAAGAAATTTATGGTAGTATCTTTTTTTAATGACAAACTAACGAACTTTTAAATACTCCATTATATTAAGTATGAGAGTTGAAACTTTACTGTACTAATAAACTAAAAGTTCTTTGTTATTTATCTAAGTGGCTAATATTTTCTATTTTGATATTCAACTAATTCATTTATTAGCCTATTTAAATGGTTTTAAATTATATTATGTTCTTCTTTCTGATTTAACTTTTAATAAAAAAACAAATGTTTAAAATGTTTTTTATATAAAAACAAATTATAATTTAATAATCCAAAGTATTATCTTATGGTTAGTATTAATACATGCCGGTAATATGACCAATGACGCATTTAACTTCTATTTTTGTTGCCAAGTTCAATCATGCTATCTCTCAGTAAAATGATATATAAAAATATTAATACTCTATCTTGTCTCTTTAATTTCCAATAACAACAGCAATACTAAACTTTTATTAGGTTTGATTATTACTATTGTTTTAAAATTCAACTTTGAACATTTAATTCAATGTCAATCCATTAAACCTCATCAACATTCAACAGCTTTGAATATATTGTCCTGCTAACACGATGTCAATCCATTAAACTCTATATATATTGTTCATCTTTCATCTTCCATCTTCGATTCCTTCACCACCAAGCAAAAATATTCATGGCCTATTTTCAGAAATACGTGATTCTCACGCTTCTACTCCTTTCAATCTTTTGCATCAACCAAACAGTCAAGTGCGATGATGATGACGATGGTAACTTCACTATCTTGTTTTTGATCTTAAACTTCAAACACCCTTATAGTTTCTTTGTATTTTTTTAAATCTATGTACATCTTCTTACTTTACCTAAAATAATTGATAAAGAATTACGATGTGGCAATTTTGACTCATAAACCTTTCTATCGATTTCAATCGATGAGGCAATTTAGGTTATGTGTTTTCTCTGTCAGGTCAATTGGATAAAAAAAAAGTTTAGCAAGAAAGAAAATGAATAAAATGAAATGATGTTATGCCCACTTTCAAACACTCATTTAAAAGATTACACATGTTTGTGTCAAGGGCCCCCCACTCGAATCCTCCGCTCGAGTCTAAATTTCCGTATGCCAATTCAGACTCAGATAGCGGATGCCAAATCATACTTCATATATCCGCCCACTTTCCTACATTATAGGTCTATAGAGGTGGCAATATAACATATTAATGATTGAATTTGGATTTTGTCATGTCAAAGAGGTCGTTATTTAATTTAGTTGAAAAAGAATGGTTTAAATAAAAAAAAATTGCTAAAAGAACTTCTCAAACATGTTAAACGTGTCCTAAAGTCTAATTAATGTATGAATAGTTGTTAATATAATGTGGGAAGTACAAAAAAAGTTAAACCCAACTTAACCTAGCCTATTTCTACATGCGCTTGGCCATCAAATCTTTCCACCTTGATTACATCCAACAATTATTACCATTTAATTAACCTTTGTTTTTTTAATTTTTACAGATCATTTAGATGAAGAAGACATCCTTCTCGCTGGAATCAATAGCTACAGAGCAACCCTAAACTTAACAGCTCTAATTGAAAATGAGCGAGCTGAATGCCTAGCTGATGAAATCGCAGACCAATTTAAATACCAACCATGCACAAACACAACTGGCTCCAACACCGTACCTGGAACCGAACCAGAAATTTTCAATTATCAAAACCTTTTACAGAAATGTCATTTGAATGTCAACAATACCAGAGATGGAGTTATTCTTCCTGCTTGTGTTCCAAATCTTGACTCCACCCTAGTACTTTCCAACTATACTATGTCCCGATATTCAAATTACTTAAATGACACCAAGTATACTGGAGTCGGGATTGGTTCTGAAGACAATTGGATTGTCGTTGTGTTGACTACAAACACCCCGGAAGGCAGGTTTTGGTAGTAATGTTGTAAACTAAATAAAAAGAAAGAAGAAGGGTTCCGATTTCAACCATTTGTATTTTATGTTGTCTCCCTATTGGAGCTATTAAATAAAAGACTACCAAAGGGCTTCTAGCCTAGAGGTATCATGTGTGTAAATTGAACTATTAAATAAAAGACTGTCAAAGGGCTTGTAGCCTAGAGGCTTGTGTGTAAATGGTTTGAGTTAAATTTGATAAGTTTTTAGTTGATGAATTTTTATATGAAACCTAATTAATTTATCTTTCAGTGATGAATCTATATTTTGTGGTTTGACATTGAACCAGTTCATTAATTTGCCAATTTAAATTGTCATTCATAAAAGATATAATTATTTTTAACTTGTTGAGGTAATCACCAGTTAAGTTTTAAAAAGTTTGTTACTTAATTAAGATAAGTTTTTCAGGATAACAAGATATGTTTGTATACAGTCAGTTTTGGTCATCTTATAACTTTTAATGTATTTTGGTGATTAGAGGTTTTGGAACCATTAAAGAAATTGTTTAATCAACTTTAGAAAATAAAAACTGATTTCTTTTCATTATTTCAATTAAACGAGTTCATTGATTCTCTTATACGACGAATAAAATCAGGAATAAATTCTAAAGAAATTTCTTCTAACAAAGTAATTTCTATAAATATTCGACGCATAATCTATCTCTATCTATTATAATAAATAAAAACTTTTGTGGGACAGATGTCGCATCCTTAGCCCATCCTATTTTTCTTTTCCCACTCCTTATTTCGGGTCAAGACACGCTGCTCCATCTAAACCCGTTAACCCACATTTGTCTTTGAATTTTGAAGGATTCTTCGGTTATCATGTCGACAGTTGTAGCAAGAACGAGTGGATACTTCACCAGTGTGGAGGGCAAATGAGTGGTGACGTGGCGGCGTTTCATTAGTGGGTGGTATTTGGGTTAGTTTTGATTGTTTATGACTTGTTTATTTTTTTAAAACGCTCCGTTTTAAGCCCTTCTCCCAGGCTTTTTTACAACGCCCCTGTTGACGTGGCTGCCATGCGGCGTCTAATAATGATCAAGATACTTGATAACTTAAATTGTCTTTGTGCATTGTGTTGTTTTCTCTTCAAGAGTGGTCTCAGGTTGGAGCCTGTTTTACCTTTAATGAGTCAGTTCTTGGAGCTCAAAATGTACCAATTTTCTGTATACATGGTTGCGCTTAGATGTCTCCTCACTAAACAACATGGAAATGTGAATTTAGAATTCCTTGAAAACTTTGAACCTACTGATTGAAGCATAAAAGTAAAAATATTTTTTTTAGTCTGGACATTTATTTGACTGTTATGTTTTTTTTTTCACTTGTCAACAAACAGGATGGAGTTTTAAGTCCTGCTGGCTATCAATACGAATAAGGTTGAGGTTTACCAAGTTTTTTCTTATAATAATAATGTAATTATGTGCCAAATGAAATACTTATATTAGTTGCTTCTGTTTGCGTTTCAGCAAAATAATTTCTTTAAAAAAATGTGATTATACTATAGATATATGGGCCAAACTATCTGTACACCTTGGTTGGCTATCTACACACTTAGGGTTGATCAAAAAACATAGTTGCCAGACTTGAACGAGACTCCGACTCCACCTGTTGATGAACCAAATTACCCAGCGCATCAAGTGTATCCGGATTACGGATACGGGTATGAATCTCCGTACGTGCAACAAAGTGGATACGGTGCTGAGAATGCACCTGTTGATGAACCATATTACCCGACGCAGCAATCGTATCCGGGTTACGGATACGGGGGTGAAGGTGGATACTGTCGCAGCCCCCGACCCCTACCCAGGGAGCCGGGGTCGCGAGACTCAGAACAGGTGGTATCGGTGTTTATTAATTTGGCAGCGCAAATGAGACATCAGGACCGTAGTTAGAAAATATTTTATCAGAGTAAAACACCACACTTTTTATAATAATAAAACATTGGGATAAAATCCAAGTTCATTTGACAGTACGTTTGTAGGGGTAAACCCTAATTATTGAAAACAAAAGCTCCTTTTTATTTAGGTAACTTTTATAGCCACTTTTCCAAGCCTTCAGTGCTCTCCAGCTGGCTTCTATTGGCTTTCACATATTGTTACCTGAAACGCGTTTTAAAAACATTTTGTCAGCAAGAAATACTGGTGAGTGCATCCCAGTTTAATCAAAACAGTTTTATCATTTTACAGTATCGAGAGCGATTACAATGTTTATATCTACTTAATTACCACCCATCGTACTATCAATCCTGACCTGTGGTCATGCTACTACTCACAGTGTAGTAATAAGTTATGTATACAAAACCCCAATATACCGATAATAAATATAGAATACATAGACTCAATCACTGTTAATTATACTTTAAAATAATTGAGGTTTTGTAAAAACAGTTTACAAAAATAAGATGTACTCACATTGTTTACGTAGGTAATACTAAAGCTTCCTGGCAGCGTCGATGGATGGAAACGCTGAATGATTATGATTGTGAAATCAAATATCATCCAGGCAAAGCGAATGTAGTCGCTGATGCTTTGAGCAGAAAGGAAAGGGTTAAACCCATTAGGATCAACGCCAAGAGCATTGAATTGAAGAACAGCTTGAATGAAAGGTTGTTAGCCGCTCAAAAAGAAGTCGTATTAGAAGCTAACTATCCGAATGAGAAGTTAGGCATAACTGCTGAACAGTTATCGTATGGCAAGGATGGAATCCTAAGATTGAATGGACGAATATGGGTTCCAATCTATGGAGGACTTAGGGAAGTGATTCTTCAAGAAGCTCATAGCTCCAAATACTCTGTTCATCCTGGCAGTGATAAGATGTACCAGGATTTAAAGGCAAATTATTGGTGGATAGGTTTGAAGAAATCTATAGCCACTTATGTGGCTAAATGTCTGACGTGTGCACAGGTTAAAGCCGAACACCAGAAGCCGTCAGGTTTGCTGCAACAGCCTGAACTTCCCACTTGGAAATGGGAAATGGTAACTATGGATTTTATCACTAAGTTACCAAGGACAAAGCATGGGAATGATACTATTTGGGTTATAGTAGATAGACTGACCAAGTCAGCCCACTTTTTGCCTATTAAAGAAACCCACAGCTCTGACAAGTTAGCTCAGCTGTACGTGGACGAGATTGTATCTCTCCATAGAGTGCCAATATCTATTATCTCCGATAGGGATACTAGATACACGTCTCAGTTTTGGAAAAGCTTTCAGCAATCCCTAGGCACTCGTTTAAACTTCAGCACTGCTTATCATCCTCAGACGGATGGGCAAAGCGAACGTACAATTCAAACACTTGAGGATATGCTTCGAGCTTGTGTCATTGATTTAGGTGGAAGTTGGGATGATCATCTTCCGTTGATTGAATTTTCGTACAATAATAGCTATCATTCGAGTATTCAAGCTGCACCTTTCGAAGCTTTGTATGGAAGAAAGTGTAGGACGCCAGTTTGTTGGGCGGAAGTTGGAGATGTCCAACTAACAGGACCTGATATAGTCCTGGAGACGACAGATAAGATTGTGCAGATAGGGAGCGACGGGATGGTGGTGG
This sequence comes from Helianthus tuberosus, assembly GCA_030545235.1. Taxonomy (NCBI): domain Eukaryota; kingdom Viridiplantae; phylum Streptophyta; class Magnoliopsida; order Asterales; family Asteraceae; genus Helianthus; species Helianthus tuberosus. The sequence continues at coordinate 184,755,143 of CM060370.1, read as the reverse complement.
TGGGTGTCGGTTATTGTGCTGGGTATGTCGGGTATTTTCTGGGTAGGGTAGGGAAGTAACTACGGCGCCAACAAGGGGAGGTGGTGACAGATTATCACGGGCTGCAATTCGGCGTGCCTCGGCTTGGAGTTGATCAACGACAGTCTCCTATAGAGGAAGAGACTGGTTGAGGATGGAGGCAGCAGTGTCGTATTCGCTCGCTAAACCACGGACCAAGTAAAGAATGCGCTGGATATTGGTGAGAGGGCAGTCAACCGCAACAAGTTGATCGGCTAGTTCCCAGATTCTTTGACAATAAGAATTAAGATCCGGCATCGCAGAGAGGGTGAGATTAGTGAGTTCGTGTTGAAGAGCGTTGGCTCGAGAGCCTTTGTTGTTCAAAAACAGGTTCTCAACTCGCTTCCATGCTTCATAGGCGGTTGATTTTGCGACCAAGACACGTGCAAGAAGGTCATCGGAAAGAGTTCTGTATATCCATTGTAAAACGATAGCATCGACTTTCTTCCATGACGGGTAATCAGCAGCTTCTTCATCAGGAGCCGGCGTTCCGTCGATATGATCCATGACATCATATCCGGTAGCATGAAGCGTGAACAGGTTTACCCATGATGGGTATGACACCTTGGTACCGTCTAGAACACGAACTTTGTTCTGTATGTTCGTGACCATATAAACGGGATGAAGGGATTGAGGTGTGGTTGTTGAAGAGCTAGAGGATTTATCACCCATCGTTGGACAGGGGATGGAAAAAGTGATCGGAAACGGTGAAGGAGGACGGTGACGGCAAGATCTAGATCTTGCCGGAATTTAGAATGATACCATGTTAATTGTAATATTCTCTCTCGATGCATTACAGAAGAATTACAACTCTTAATATAGAACCAAGATAAGCTCCTAAGGAAGTTAACTATATACCCTATTAAATTGCTATTACACAGAGATATACAATGTTGACTACGTGATTTGCGCCACTAATTGGTGGAAGGTTGACCGCGTAATATTGGCTTAACAGGTAGCACGTTCGTAACATAGAGTTGTGTTTGAAATTGAAATGTAAACCACAAGTGATACGCAAACATAGGAGTCCTACGCAGTACATAACTAGTGTGTGCGTATGAGTCATACATGGGGATGAGTCCTGCACTTGCATTTGTGTAGTAGATTTGTTTACGTTGCTCTTAACGTCTAACCGCATCATACATAACAATTCCTGGAACTTTCAAGTGGTATCTGAGCAAAAGAAGTAATATCTACTTGTGTTATTGATTAGAAGTGAAGCTTTCGGCTTAAAACTTCGTTTATTTTGAGTTTTAGAGCATTCTCACGATTGAAAATTGTCAAATTCTTATCAGGAACATTCTATTTCATTCTTGTTCATTATCTCAAAAGAGTACATTGAAAAACATCCCAAAACACATCAAAAATGACAAAATTCAGCTTGGTGTGCTCCAAAGATTTTTTTGGCATAAGAGTAGTATGCGTAGAGGACCTAGAACGTTGGAGTAGTACGCGCGTAGGACTTAGAACACAAGAGTAATACGCATCGTAGGACTACTACACTTATACTAGTATGCTAAGTAGAACGCATGAGTTGTACATTGACCAGATGTTATACGCATTGACTTTACTTGAGGGTGGTATACGCGCGCTGGAGTGACTTGCTTGTAGTTTTTGTAATACGTTCTAACGTGTTAAAGTGCTTTGGAATTTTGTCTAAGTGTTTGTGAAAGTGTTATCAAGATGGAACACCAATACGACGAATGGGGGGCATTCATGACAAGGACTGTAGGGCAATCAAGCAACAGAGTTCAAACACTAAATCTTGACAACATGATGGGAACGAACAATAAGGCCCTGAAGCTGCTAAAGATTAAAGATTTTATGGGGTGGAAAGAGAGAAAAATGTTTAGTCAGTTACAACAAGCTCTCACAAACGACGTGTGTAAGACCCTTGTTCATTTTATACAATATTTCGTATAAAAGCGTGTTTATACGATTACACATACATATGAGAATACGAATTTACTAAAACATTTTAACATTTTGTATTTATAACGTTGTTTAAACGTGGCAACTAAAATAATGCGGAAGCTTGATTCTTGATTGTGTTCGGTTCTTTGATGTGCTTGATTGTCATCCGGAGTTCCAAGTTATACCTGCATTTCATAAACCATGAAATGATTAGTTAAACGAGCTTAAAATGAGTTTAGAACGAGTCCGGATACGAAAACGGACAAGAAAAATGAATTTGCCAGCTTTGGGTTCTCACGCGGGTCGCGACAGAGACACCCTCGTCTCACGCGGGCCGCGTCTTATCGTCGCGTGTCGCGACGTGTTTCCGGTCACCTGTCGCGTGGAGCGGCAGGTATGATTTTCCAGCGAGTTCAGGTCTGGGTCCTGCATTTTCAGCAACACTAGATTTTACGGAAATGGCCATAACTTCTTCGTTATTAATCCGTTTTACTCGATTATTTTTCCTACGTGACCGTAATTTAATTCTCCATCATATGGAGTTAAAATATAACATCTAACTTCACAAAATTTTAGACTTCAAGCTCTTGGCTTAAAGTTCAATTACGACACTTTTTGACCCGTTCGCGGTTTCATCTAATAAAGTTATTTTTGGCCCTTGTTTCTTTTGTAAACATATTATTATGATTATTTCCTATTGTACAAGGTTCAAATCACAGGTTATTACACATTCTTAACCCGTTTCGCTAATACTTCTATTTTGACCCGTTAAGGGTATTTATGCACTTTTTAAATTTAATTTACGTCCGTTCCTTGTATGCATCATAATTCTACCCATCCATATTAATCGGTTTTCCACCACCACTATGATTGTGATGGATTTAATGTGATAGGCAATTTATTACTAGTTCTATCCCTCAAATATGTCATTTTACGGAAAATACTCGTTTCAACTCGTTAGACACTAAGGTCCCATATCATCCCTTTTTATACTTATCCTAAGGATTTAATCTATCAAAACACTTATTTCTAACAACCTTCAAAGGTCGTTTACCCGATTTACCCATCAAGGGCATTTTAGTCAACTTTAGCCCCTCATTTATTACGAAGGGCATTTGCTACTAATTTGACCGAAAAATGTATGTCTAACCACAATCGTATTTATACGTACCTGGCTCGAGTCAACCTAGTGACCCGTTTCGACACCTTGCTTTTATTACCGATGTTCTATGACGGCGCGATTACCAAATTACTATTCGCTCCTGTAAACACATGACTTGACAACCACATTAGTTGGTTTCGTCAAATGGCGTTATTCCCACCATTTGGTCCGTTCGACCTGTATAACCCAACATTTTCATACGTAACAAAACATGGGCTTTTATTACCAATCACACATCCGACCCATTTCGGATTTTCTCACTAGACCCCTTTTTTTCTAAAGTCATTTCTTATATTTTTAACCCATTCGGCTTACGCTATGGGTATCCTTTGAACTTATTTTACTTTAGTCGATACTTGACTAAATTTCCATTTTTACCCATTTTCCCATTACTAGTTACGCTAAAAGGTAACTTTAATAAAAACTCGTTAATTCTTAACCAATTCGTGACTAATTTACCATTTTGCCTCTTTCACCATTAATCCTGGTTTAAAACATTTTTTTATTGTTTCCGACTCATTTCGTTTCGTGTCGGAACCCATGATTCGAACCTAATCCTTTATTGTATTCATCGCTTATAAGATAAACACATATACTACAAGTGGGTGTAAGTTTTACTTACCTCGCATCCGAAGTACGTTTTTCCTTCTTATTTGCTTCGTTTGACCCGCTTCCTTTCCAAGCCTCCACCTAGCTTGTCAAGCGTCAAACTATCATCATAATTCATAAGACGGTTAGTTTAGTTATTATCACATACGACTATTCCATCTTACAAACTCTATGTCGGAACTACTATTCGACTTCAATGTTGGTTTATTTGACTTTCGATAGTCAACTAACTTCAATCATATTATACACACAATAAGTTCAATCAACATCACGTTTAGAACCCATATTATTTCGTATTACACGTAGTTACTCAAGTTAGCCGATTACGCGTTTCTTTCATAATTTCATTATGTCAACATTCATTCGGGCATTTTAACAAACACCTAATGTGCATAATATTACTTATTTACTAACTAGTTCATAACTAGTTATCTTTACCAAGATTTACATCAACACATTCAAACCTCTAAGTCTAGTGTTCATGAACTACATCAAGAACTTATATCATAACCTCAATATTCATCAATCTTACATTCTAATATGAGTGTTCATCATATTAACATAAAACCCACTTAGCACACAATAGGGTAATTACCAAATCCCTAGTTTTGACAACAATTCATCAAATTTTCTACTAGGGTTTGTTTCTAAACCAAGATATAATCACAATAACACTCATAGATTCAAGATTCATTCCAGAATTTCGTTTATGATTGTTCATCATAATCTCAAAGTATCACTAAATCATAAATTTCAACATACCTTGTGATCCCCACGACTAGGTGATAGTTAATACGTGTTCATGCATCCGATTCGGGCTAGATTTGGCCTTCAATTTTGTTGATTTGTTGAAGTTAGGGCTAAAGCTCCATGGGAGCTTTCTCCTGGTCTTACCCACGCATGCACACACACACTTGTGTGTGTTGTGTGTTTTTTTTTTTTAAGTTTATAATTTCAATTTCAAGTTACCCGACTTTGGTCCCTCGTGTTTGGTTAGTTATTAATTAGATCACAACCTAATTTTTTTCAATAATATTCCCACTTATTAACTAGGTTTAATATTCCTAGTGAACTTAGTTGGTTCGGGAATATTTATGACTAAGTTTATTTTAGGTCCCGTTAACTCGGGCCTTTTATCCTTTTTATTTCCTTAAAAGCTTTTATTCACCTTTTAGTAAATATTAAGATTATTTATTTAAGTCCTAATATTCACCGGGTTAAATTTTACCACTAACGGTATTTTCCCCGTCTTTAGTATTAACGGGGTTTAATTACCAAACCCGTTTTCGGGGTGTTACAACATGTTACATCTATTGAAGAGTCATAAGACGTCAAAGTCTTTATGGGAAGCTTTGTACAAAAAGTATTTTGGAAATACCAATATGATTCAAAGTAAAAGAGCCTTGATAAACAAAAAAAATGAAATTTTTACCTACTTGAAAAATGAGACTCTACATCAATTGATCGAAAGATATTGTCATTTGTTGGCGGAGATGCATAAGTATGGAATAGTGAAGACTAATCTGGAAAAGAATATTAAGCTTGCAGATGCATTGCAAGACAATGAGTGGGGAAGTTTCCTTATTATGGTTAAAGGGCAAATGAATTCAAGAAGTCTGAGTGTGAGTGAATTCACCGGGAAACTTAAGGCTCAAGAACTAGATATCCGGAAACAAGCAAAGATGCAATCCCAGATAATACATCAAGATGCCACTTTGTACTACAAGAATGAAGGCTCTCTTCAAGGACCGAAAATTTAAACGGCTTTCAATGCTAATGCTAATTTGGGAATTTTGAACAAGTATTATTATATACTTGTGCTAGATGGATTAGGAGGGTTTACATATTCTGCAGTGCCTATTAGTCAAGAGGTTTCTAATTCAAGTGGGAGTGAATGTGTTCGGAATTTAGGGATATATTCAGATTTACCAGACTTTTTGCATCTCAGGCAAAGTCAACAAGTCAACCACAACAGTATCGGCAGAGTCAACCACAAATACTACAGATACAAACTAGCTCAAGCCAAGGTCTACAATGCAATGTTTCAGTTAATTTGTCAAATCTGCAAAACTCGTCAAGACCAAATGCTAAGGAACACATGGCGTTACTTGCCTCTGTGTTGTCATCATAGGAATGTCTCGTAGCTGGAAAGATCGGGAATTACAATTTGGTGAAGGAAGATTACGACCAGATTGATCCTGAGGAGATGGAGTTGATCGACATTCATTGGTGCCTAGCTAGTGTGATGAGACATGCTTAAAGGTTTATGGATATAACTAGCAGAAAAGACTTGGCAGGGGAGAACGCGAAATTTAGTTTTGAATGTGTAGAACGTGGCCATTTCAAACGGGAATGTAACAAACCAAAAGCGGAAGGAAATCAATATTCGTTTGGTGGGAGAAAAACCTATTATCAAAAGGGTTACCAATATCGCCCACAACCAAAGAGTCAAAACCATAATCAATCGTCTCCAAGCCATGTTATTCTGATTGATCGTTCATCTTCATCAAAGCAAAGCAAACAACATCATCATCGATTGATAAAGCATTGATGGTAGTTCAGGGTGATGAAGGTTTCAACTAGAACAACGTGGTACCTAAGCCAAAGGGAGTTGTGTTTATTGTTGAAATTAAACCGACACTTAATGTCGAAGAGGAGACAAAAACTGAATCTTTGGAATTACAATTTTTAAGATCTGTGTTTCCTACTGCTTTTGTTGAAAATTTTGCAGGGTATTTTACTAAAGGATTGCAAATAGCTGAAGTTAAAAATGCTGAAGAAGATTCTCAAGTTTCATCCATTTTATCGGGATGCTCATCTGAATCAGTTGAAGATATTGCTCAACATGCATTGATTCTTAAAGAGGTAAAAACAGATTTTGAACATGTATCTGAGGTAAAATTGAGTATGAATGAGAAAAAGGTTTACAATGATATGCCTCCTAATTGTGCGAGATGCATAGAGAAGGAAGGTAACTTGTGCGTTGTCTTTTAACTAACGAAATTATAGTGAATGTCTTTTATGTTTCAAATTGTATACAGGTGGTGTACATCCTTTTGTTGAAACTCATTGACATTTTAACGTTAAGTCATGTCATGTGCCACTCAAATGAGGGCATATTAGTCATTTTCGCTAAACAAATAGAACAAAAAATAAGAACTAATATATATATATATATATATATATATATATACACACACATATAACAACAAAATAAATTCCATTTACTGTTCTTTTTCTTTTGCAAAACCACCACCTCGAGGAAAGCGTAATTGTTGGCCTCCACACTCATTATCATCTCTCTCTCTCTCTTTCTCGTCAATACCACCATCAACTACCGTCATCACCATCATTATAAAGGTTGTTCTCAACAATCCATGCCTACCAACAACAAAAACACTCTAATTTAAGTAAAATCTAACATCCAAAATGATCATTGTGCCCTCATTTGAGTGGCAAAAGACCTAACTTAATGTTAAATGCAAAATGAGTTACAACAAAAGGACATCGCTTGTATAGAATTTTAAACACAAAGGATATCCGCTGTAATTTCGTTTGTTAAAGGACAACGCCTTAAATTTGGTTGAAACTTAAAGGACATAAAATACAATTTACTCTAGATAATAAGTAAATATGAACATTATACCCTCATGTGAGTGGCACAAGTTAAAGGACAACGCCTTAAATTTTTGGTTGAAATTTAAAGGACATAAAATTCAATTTACTCTAGATATTAAGTAAATATGAACATTATACCCTCGTGTGAGTGGCACGTGTTAAGACTTAACAAAAAAAATTTAACTAGGTTAGCGCAAAAGGACACCACCTGATGAGAAACAATAACATAAAGGACGTAAAACGTAATTTCGTTAGTTAAAGGACGACGCCTACAATTTGGCTCCTACTTAAAAGACATAAATTGTAATTTAGTCTTTTCTATATGATCTTTTATAAAAGGGAGATAAGATTTGAATAATCACACATTTTCTCAGTTGACCGATACTAATCCTAACTGAGAATATCCTTGCCATCGGTCACAACTTTCTAATTATTTTTTTTAAATGGACACTGTTAAAGAAACTTAACCCAATTAGTTTTTGTTTTGTTGGCGTATATAATTTTTGCTGACGTGAGCATACAAATATATTATTTTTTATGACGTGTGCATAAAAAAAACATTTTTTGCTGACGTGGACGATGATGTCAGCAAAAACTATCTGGATTAAGTTTTTTTTTAACCAAGGACCATTGAAAGAAATAGTTACAAAGTTGGGACCGGTGACAAGGATATTCTCAGTTGTGATTATTATTGGCCAACTATGGAAATGTGAGATTATTAAAATCCAATTTCCCTTTATAAAATTCCGTATAAATCGTTGAAGCGTGTTTATTTTAATCTATTATTCGATGTAAGTTTCGTTTAAAGTTGTAAAGCCGCAACACATGATTTGAAGTTAAGGTTTTGTCTTTTTTAATGTAAATTATTGAATATTACCAACGCCCTTAAATATTCAATTATTTGTATCCACACTTACTTTGACGTAAATTTTTTGATGGTTTGGAGCCAATTTAAATAAAAAATGACTTGGTCTATCGTCATCTCTTTCAACAAAGATCTTCCCAACGGTTTCTTTTTTCGTTTCTAGAAGTCATGACATGAATAAACTTTTAGACGATCCTTATGAATGTTTAATTTTCATATCAAACATAAGAAATTTATGGTAGTATCTTTTTTTAATGACAAACTAACGAACTTTTAAATACTCCATTATATTAAGTATGAGAGTTGAAACTTTACTGTACTAATAAACTAAAAGTTCTTTGTTATTTATCTAAGTGGCTAATATTTTCTATTTTGATATTCAACTAATTCATTTATTAGCCTATTTAAATGGTTTTAAATTATATTATGTTCTTCTTTCTGATTTAACTTTTAATAAAAAAACAAATGTTTAAAATGTTTTTTATATAAAAACAAATTATATTTTAATAATCCAAAGTATTATCTTATGGTTACTATTAATACATGCTGGTAACATGACCAATGACGCGTTTAACTTCTATTTTTGTTGCCAAGTTCAATCATGCTATCTCTCAGTAAAATGATATATAAAAATATTAATACTCTATCTTGTCTCTTTAATTTCCAATAACAACAGCAATACTAAACTTTTATTAGGTTTGATTATTACTATTGTTTTAAAATTCAACTTTGAACATTTAATTCAATGTCAATCCATTAAACCTCATCAACATTCAACAGCTTTGAATATATTGTCCTGCTAACACGATGTCAATCCATTAAACTCTATATATATTGTTCATCTTTCATCTTCGATTCCTTCACCACCAAGCAAAAATATTCATGGCCTATTTTCAGAAATACGTGATTCTCACGCTTCTACTCCTTTCAATCTTTTCCATCAACCAAACAGTCAAGTGCGATGATGATGACGATGGTAACTTCACTATCTTGTTTTTGATCTTAAACTTCAAACACCCTTATAGTTTCTTTGTATTTTTTTTTAAATCTATGTACATCTTCTTACTTTACCTAAAATAATTGATAAAGAATTACGATGTGGCAATTTTGACTCATAAACCTTTCTATCGATTTCAATCGATGAGGCAATTTAGGTTATGTGTTTTCTCTGTCAGGTCAATTGGATAAAAAAAAAAAGTTTAGCAAGAAAGAAAATGAATAAAATGAAATGATGTTATGTCCACTTTCAAACACTCATTTAAAAGATTACACATGTTTGTGTAAAGGGCCCCCCACTCGAATCCTCCGCTCGAGTCTAAATTTCCGTATGCCAATTCAGACTCAGATAGCGGATGCCAAATCATACTTCATATATCCGCCCACTTTCCTACATTATAGGTCTATAGAGGTGGCAGTATAACATATTAATGATTGAATTTGGATTTTGTCATGTCAAAGAGGTCGTTATTTAATTTAGTTGAAAAAGAATGGTTTAAATAAAAAAAATCGCTAAAAGAACTTCTCAAACATGTTAAACGTGTCCTAAAGTCTAATTAATGTATGAATAGTTGTTAATATAATGTGGGAAGTACAAAAATAGTTAAACCCAACTTAACCTTAGCCTATTTCTACATGCGCTTGGCCATCCAATCTTTCCACCGTGATTACATCCAACAATTATTACCATTTAATTAACCTTTGTTTTTTTAATTGTTACAGATCATTTAGATGAAGAAGACATCCTTCTCGCTGGAATCAATAGCTACAGAGCAACCCTAAACTTAACAGCTCTAATTGAAAATGAGCGAGCTGAATGCCTAGCTGATGAAATCGCAGACCAATTTAAATACCAACCATGCACAAACACAACTGGCTCCAACACCGTACCTGGAACCGAACCAGAAATTTTCAATTATCAAAACCTTTTACAGAAATGTCATTTGAATGTCAACAATACCAGAGATGGAGTTATTCTTCCTGCTTGTGTTCCAAATCTTGACTCCACCCTAGTACTTTCCAACTATACTATGTCCCGATATTCAAATTACTTAAATGACACCAAGTATACTGGAGTCGGGATTGGTTCTGAAGACAATTGGATTGTCGTTGTGTTGACTACAAACACCCCGGAAGGCAGGTTTTGGTAGTAATGTTGTAAACTAAATAAAAAGAAAGAAGAAGGGTTCCGATTTCAACCATTTGTATTTTATGTTGTCTCCCTATTGGAGCTATTAAATAAAAGACTACCAAAGGGCTTCTAGCCTAGAGGTATCATGTGTGTAAATTGAACTATTAAATAAAAGACTTTCAAAGGGCTTGTAGCCTAGAGGCATGTGTGTAAATGGTTTGAGTTAAATTTGATAAGTTTTTAGTTGATGAATTTTTATATGAAACCTAATTAATTTATCTTTTAGTGATGAATCTATATTTTGTGGTTTGACATTGAACCAGTTCATTAATTTGCCAATTTAAATTGTCATTCATAAAAGATATAATTATTTTTAACTTGTTGAGGTAATCACCAGTTAAGTTTTAAAAAGTTTGTTACTTAATTAAGATAAGTTTTTCAGGATAACAAGATATGTTTGTATACAGTCAGTTTTGGTCATCTTATTTAATGTATTTTGGTGATTAGAGGTTTTGGAACCATTAAAGAAATTGTTTTATCAACTTTAGAAAATAAAAACTGATTTCTTTTCATTATTTCAATTAAACGAGTTCATTGATTCTCTTATACGACGAATAAAATCAGGAATAAATTTTAAATAAATTTCTTCTAACAAAGTAATTTCTATAAATATTCGACGCATAATCTATCTCTATCTATTATAATAAATAAAAACTTTTGTGGGACAGATGTCGCATCCTTAGCCCATCCTATTTTTCTTTTCCCACTCCTTATTTCGGGTCAAGACACGCTGCTCCATCTAAACCCGTTAACCCACATTTGCCTTTGAATTTTGAAGGATTCTTCGGTTATCATGTCGACAGTTGTAGCAAGAACGAGTGGATACTTCACCAGTGTGGAGGGCAAATGAGTGGTGACGTGGCGGCGTTTCATTAGTGGGTGGTATTTGGGTTAGTTTTGATTGTTTATGACTTGTTTATTTTTTTAAAACGCTCCGTTTTAAGCCCTTCTCCCAGGCTTTTTTACAACGCCCCTGTTGACGTGGCTGCCATGCGGCGTCTAATAATGATCAAGATACTTGATAACTTAAATTGTCTTTTTGCATTGTGTTGTTTTCTCTTCAAGAGTGGTCTCAGGTTGGAGCCTGTTTTACCTTTAATGAGTCAGTTCTTGGAGCTCAAAATGTACCAATTTTCTGTATACATGGTTGCGCTTAGATGTCTCCTCACTAAACAACATGGAAATGTGAATTTAGAATTCCTTGAAAACTTTGAACCTACTGATTGAAGCATAAAAGTAAAAATATATTTTTTTTAGTCTGGACATTTATTTGACTGTTATGTTTTTTTTCACTTGTCAACAAACAGGATGGAGTTTTAAGTCCTGCTGGCTATCAATATGAATAAGGTTGAGGTTTACCAAGTTTTTTCTTATAATAATAATGTAATTATGTGCCAAATGAAATACTTATATTAGTTGCTTCTGTTTGCGTTTCAGCAAAATAATTTCTTTAAAAAAAATGTGATTATACTATAGATATATGGGCCAAACTATCTGTACACCTTGGTTGGCTATCTACACACTTAGGGTTGATCAAAAAACATAGTTGTCAGACTTGAACGAGACTCCGACTCCACCTGTTTGTGAACCAAATTACCCGGCGCATCAAGTGTATCCGGATTACGGATACAGGTATGAATCTCCGTACGTGCAACAAAGTGGATACGGTGCTGAGAATGCACCTGTTGATGAACCATATTACCCGACGCAGCAATCGTATCCGGGTTACGGATACGGGGGTGAAGGTGGATACTGTCGCAGCCCCCGACCCCTACCCAGGGAGCGGGCGTCGCGAGACTTAGAGCTGGTGGTATTGGTGTTTATTAATTTGGCAGCGGAAATGAGACACCAGGACCGTAGTTAGAAAATATTTTATCAGAGTAAAACACCACACTTTTTATAATAATAAAACATTGGGATAAAACCCAAGTTCATTTGACAGTACGTTTGTAGGGGTAAACCCTAATTATTGAAAACAAAAACTCCTTTTTATTTAGGTAACTTTTATAGCCACTTTTCCAAGCCTTCAGTGCTCTCCAGCTGGCTTCTATTGGCTTTCACATATTGTTATCTGAAACGCGTTTTAAAAACATTTTGTCAGCAAGAAATACTGGTGAGTGCATCCCAGTTTAATCAAAACAGTTTTATCATTTTACAGTATCGAGAGCGATTACAATGTTTATATCTACTTAATTACCACCCATCGTACTATCAATCCTGACCTGTGGTCATGCTACTACTCACAGTGTAGTAATAAGTTATGTATACAAAACCCCAATATACCGACATAAATTATAGAATACATAGACTCAATCACTGTTAATTATACTTTAAAATAATTGAGGTTTTGTAAAAACAGTTTACAAAAATAAGATGTACTCACATTGTTTACGTAGGTAATACAAAAGCTTCCTGACAACGTCGATGGATGGAAACGCTGAATGATTATTATTGTGAAATCCGATATCATCCAGGCAAAGCGAATGTAGTCGCTGATGCTTTGAGCAGAAAGGAAAGGGTTAAGCCCATTAGGATCAACGCCAAGAGCATTGAATTGAAGAACAACTTGAATGAAAGGTTGTTAGCTGCTCAAAAAGAAGTCGTATTAGAAGCTAACTATCCGAATGAGAAGTTAGGCGTAACTGCTGAACAGTTATCGTATGGCAAGGATGGAATCCTAAGATTGAATGGACGAATATGGGTTCCAATCTATGGAGGACTTAGGGAAGTGATTCTTCAAGAAGCTCATAGCTCCAAATACTCTGTTCATCCTGGCAGTGATAAGATGTACCAGGATTTAAAGGCAAATTATTGGTGGATAGGTTTGAAGAAATCTATAGCCACTTATGTGGCTAAATGTCTGACGTGTGCACAGGTTAAAGCCGAACACCAGAAGCCGTCAGGTTTGCTGCAACAGCCTGAACTTCCCACTTGGAAATGGGAAATGGTAACTATGGATTTTATCACTAAGTTACCAAGGAAAAAGCATGGGAATGATACTATTTGGGTTATAGTAGATAGACTGACCAAGTCAGCCCACTTTTTTCCTATTAAAGAAACTCACAGCTCTGAGAAGTTAGCTCAGCTGTACGTGTACGAGATTGTATCTCTCCACGGAGTGCCAATATCTATTATCTCCGATAGGGATGCTAGATACACGTCTCACTTTTGGAAAAGCTTTCAGCAATCCCTAGGCACTCGTTTAAACTTCAGCACTGCTTATCATCCTCAGACGGATGGGCAAAGCGAACGTACAATTCAAACACTCGAGGATATGCTTCTAGCTTGTGTCATTGATTTAGGTGGAAGTTGGGATGATCATCTTCCGTTGATTGAATTTTCGTATAATAATAGCTATCATTCGAGTATTCAAGCTGCACTTTTCGAAGCTTTGTATGGAAGAAAGTGTAGGACGCCAGTTTGTTGGGCGGAAGTTAGAGATGTCCAACTAACAGGACCTGATATAGTCCTGGAGACGACAGATAAGATTGTGCAGATACGTGATCGTCTCAAAGCTGCTAGGGATAGGTAGAAAAGTTACGCAGATAAAAGGCGCAAACCTCTGAAATTCGAGGTAGGTGACAAAGTGTTACTTAAGGTATCACCCTGGAAAGGGTTAATGCGTTTTGGCAAGAAGGGCAAGTTGAGCCCAAGGTACATAGGACCATTCGAGATCATCGAATGTGTCGGAACTGTAGCTTACAAGCTAAATCTGCCAGAAGAGCTTAGCGGGATACATTGTAACATTCCTATTTTTATATAAGAATTATAGGTTTGGTTAAAATTTATTAACCACTAGTAACTAGTAACTAGTTTATTTTTAATATAAATATTCAACCCAAATAGTTTTAAACACTATTTTAAATATAGTTTGTTGAAATATTAATTGACATGTATATGGGTGACATTTCTAATAAAATAAAAGTATATAAACTTATTAGACATGTAGCTTACGGGTAAGTCGACTGTTAAAAATATGAAGTACCTAGACGGGCCTAGTGACCGTCTAATAATTAAAAATACATTGTATTTAGATCTACTCCGTTTTTAATAAAACTTGGTTCAAAATGTAGATACAAATATTGTCATTCTAATGACATATCTATTATTTTATAAAACGTCATATTTTAAAAGTTATACGTGCCAAATAAGTGAATCAGTTAAATTAATTATAATATAATAAAATATATATATTTGAAAGTGAAACTAGTTTCGTGTCCTCTCTCACATATTTCGGGTTCCCTTATTTTTTTTATATATAAATAATAATAATAATAATAATAATAATAATAAATAATAATAATATAATAATAATAAAACAAATGGCTACATATGAAAGAACTGTCATGTCCCATTATTTCGTGTCTTATATATCTGTATATAATAATAACTAAATTGGAAATCTAGAAAGTGGGACATGTGTCAGACATAATATATGCTTTCAAACACTACCTACCTGTCCCATTTAAATAAAATAATATTAACTTTAAAAACTAAAAGAATGAATCATGCAGTACACGTATCTATGACAATTTGAAATAAGGGCAAGTGTCCTTAGAGCATTCTCATCCAATCCATCAAATTATACATACATTCCACTAAAAACAACTCCTATATCAATATATTTTCACTAAAAACAAATACTTTTTCTCTCTCCTTTTCAATTAAATAATATTATCATCACATTTTTCTCTTTCCTTCACTCACAACCACTTTCAATATATATTAAAAAAATTATACTAGGTGAACAGTGTCCCCCCAAATATACAGATGAACAGTAACATTTTCTCTCTCCTCCACTCACAACCACTTTTTTTACCCTTTACAATATAAAAACTCACTCTCACAAGTTTTGATGGATTGGATGAGAATGCTCTTAGTAGAGTAGTCTTCAATCTACTATAAATAAGAATGGAAGAGCAGTATCCAAAACTGCTTCAATCTCGCCAAACTTCCCATCTCTCTCGAATTCTTTCTCTCATTAATATTCTTTTATTTTTTATCTAAATAATAATAAGGCTCTGGCCCGTTTTAAGTGTTTTAACTCCCGATCACCGCTACCCTTTCCGATTGATCTGAGCCTCATAACGTATGTCAGGGCTCTTCCCGACTAAGTTGTTGGGATTCGGTCTCGGGATATCGGGACAAGGTTGAATTAGGGGTACTATACTTAACACAAGTACATTATATATATATATATATATATATATATATATATATATATATATATATATATATATATATATATATTTAGCTCAGAAGTTATAACCAAAATTCTACCAGGAGGTTTTATAGTTAAACCCTAAAGTTAAAAAGTGGGTCCATTTTCTTTTCTTATCGTTTTATTCCCTTTTTGTCCCAAACCATAACAACTCTCATCAAAACTATTATTTTCTTATTATATATATATTATATTTTTTACAAATAAGAAACCCTAATTAAGACCCTAAGTAATCCTACATAAACCCTAAAATTTTCAGAACAATCAGAATCAGGACCCCTAAAACTCAGGGGGGTATTTCCCATTCGATATTATCATCACAGTTTTACGTGTAATTCGAATTTAATTGATCTGTCGACTCACCAAGGCTTCCAAGACGCGTGGCAACCCTATGATAAAATGTGACCCGTCGCGCCACGCGACGCAACCACATGGACCCCTCGCGCCACGCGAGGGGGTCAATTTCTCAGTATAAATAGAGGGGTGTAGGACTTGCAGTTTGGCGTTGGAACGACGATAAAACTCAATTCGTACACTGAGTTATAGTCTGATTACTACCAAACACACACATAAGCCCGAATTCTGCCGCAAAGCAGGGTAATAACTCGATCGCTGCTACGATTCAATGTCCGATCGATTGAAACTATCCAATGAATGTTAAGTGATATCCTTTGTCATTAGTCGTGATTCCGACAGGATGTTTGAGTACCACCCGAACTCGGGGAATACTCTGTCATTCGTTGTGAATCCGATGGATGTTTAAGTAATTGCACTTTGTCATTTATCGTGAGGGTTTTAATCTCGCGAGTTATCATAAATGCTGTATTAGTTACTTACCTAGTTCGTGTGCATTAGGTTACAAGACTAATCAATAGGCTAAGCTCTGCCTGTATAAATCTGCATGCTTATAATGTGAGCCATTCTCTTTTTATCAAAGTGCTTTACAAAACTCTATTTATTTCAAAGTTATAATTACAGGGATTAAGTCTTTGGAATCACCAAATTACAGCCAGTATGTGGGGTTTTGTATACATTACTTGATAATCTTTGCCATTGGACAAACGGGTGGCCAATGGTGATACATTACTTGATAGTCACAGATCCGGTCGAGTGCCAAATACTGTGGGTAGTTGGTTGATATATAGAAACAATGTAATCACCCTTAATACTGTAAATTATAACAAACGTGTCATTTTAGTAACTAGAATGAACTCACCAGTATTTCCTGCTGACAAAACCTTTTTAAAACGCGTTTCAGGTATTTACAGTAGATTGGAGTAAGAGATGGATACGACACTGAAAGGCTTCAAGAAGTGGCTTATTTTAATTAAATAAAATTAAGAAATATTGTTTTATGTAATTGGGTTTATCCCTTATTAAAGCTACCTTTGTAAAACATGGGTTTATCCCATCTATTTAATAAATAAAATCCAGTTTTTTCTAAACTCTGATATTTTTCCTAACTCACGGTCCTGATGAAATTTCCGCTGCAATATTTTTCAAAATAATCACCGGTACCACTTGGTTGTTCGCGGCTCCCGATTCCGTTCAGGGTGGGTCGGGGGTCGTGACATACATAATGTATTCCACATCTGCAACTTGAAGAAATGTCTAGCCGATGAATCGCTAGCCATGTCACATAAGGATGTACAGATATATGAGAGCTTAAAGTTTGTTGAAAAACCTTTGTCGATCGAGGATCAACTGGTTAAGAAGCTTCGAAGGAAGCACGTGCCGATTGTGAAGGTAAAATGGGATGCCCGTAGAGGCCCAGAATACACGTGGGAGGTAGAATCCACAATGAAGCAGAAGTACCCTCATTTATTTCAGTAAATCTCGAGGTCGAGATTTATTTTAAGGGTAACACATCGTAAAACCATGTCCAATATAATAAGGACACGTGTCATGGACTTTAAACGTGTAATGGATTGATCTGGAAGGACTAAAATTGTCAAACAATGTAAATATGAGAGTAAAAGGATCCAAAGTGTCAACATGGCATTCTTGTGCCTCTGATTGACCTCATACGATGTTCGTATTCTTTAATGAATAATTTGACGAACATTGGAAGTCGTTTGTGCTTAAAATAAGGATTTTACGAAACATAAGGGTTAAATGTGTCAACATGTTAAATGTTACATCTGAGTGACCTTTTAACAAACCCAAAAATATTGTAATAATTATATATTTGGTTCTCAAGAATTTTGGATATTAATTTTGTGGAGTTACGATGAAAACAAAACTTTTCGGGTAATCGTACAACTACCCGGGAGCTTAAGGGAGTTAGTTTATGGCCCAAGGCCCTTAAAAGTTAACTATGGGGGTCATAAGTGCAATAAACAAAAGATAAATAAACTTATTTTGGACCAGGGACCGAAAATGAAAAGTCTGAAAGTTGTTTTCCGGTTAAGGGGGAGTATCGCGGCCCGTGTAGACTTTCTCTAAGTCTTACGCGGCCCGCGTGAGCAGTGCCAACAACATCAGATAAGGACAGCTGCATGTTTAACCAGTTCCACAGCCTTTGCATGCTAAATTTCGATACCAGGGACTGTGCCAACAGTTTTTCATGAACTAGGGACACCTGGTAACATCTGGGATCAATGTAGGGGCATGTGGAATGATCTTATGAAGTGAAAAAAAATCCTATATAAGGCCCTTTTGTTTGCACTAGTTCACTTGCACATTTCAAATTCACTTCAAATCACTTTCTCTGGAGCTTCCTGGAGTTCAAGAGAGCTTTCTTCTGTTCTAATCTCGAGCTAAGAGTCCTTGTAAGCATTCTTAGCCTCTCTAGTTTAAGTTTTATTAGCTTAATAACCAAAAGTCAAAGCTATCGTAATTAAGCTTTGACTTAGTGATTAATCACTAATGGTCCAGCCATAATCGAATTGAAAGTGGCTATGAGTGGGTAATTATGTAGGTAATAAACCATTAAAAGGGCACCCACTGATTATCACTCTAACTTGGTCAATTGTCGAGTCAAACTTATTATTAAAAAGTCAACAGAATCCATTTTTGCAAATAAATTCATAACTGATAATGTAGAAGTTATGGAACATGCTTAAACACTAAAATAACTTGGTAAATAATATAATAACATGTTTAGGCATGTTCAACCCAACAATTCTAAGTTTAGGCTCGGTTCACAACCGAAAGTCGCAAAAGTAGACTTTTGATTTAACTTTAGTTCTGACCCGATTTAGCTTGTTTTAGATATGCCTTAGGGTTCCTTTAGGACCATATTATAGGTTAGTATAACCCTCTGAGGTTATACAACTTGGTTCTATAGAAATCCTAGTTCATTGTATGTTTCCGTTAAATGCTTAAAAGTTGACCATTATGCCCTTTTGATATTAAAACGAGATTTTTGAAAATATGAGAGGACAAAAACCTTTATTACTGATTTATAAGCATGTCCTAAAAATTTGACATCAGTTTGTGGTCTAAATTAGGAGTTATGCTCGATATCGTAAATTAAAAGCTTTTTATTAATTAAACGGCATTTTCGGCATAAAACCAATTTAAACCCAAATTTTGACACCAAAATTTCTACCCCACTGATGTAATATAATATTTAGGGATTTTTGGGATATTTTGTTAAATTTTAAACTGATCATAACATAGGGTTCTTGCATTGACTCGGTAATTGACGGTTATGCCCTTTTTGCTAATAAAATGAGTTTTACACATCCTTTACATATCAAATCTTTTTCTACTGATTTTATACAATAAATAAATTATTTTAAATAGTAGAGGCCGATCAAAATCTCAGATTTTCTTAATCAACCCAAATACCGTCAAATACCGACTTTTATGCGATCTAGGCGCATAATATGGTTTAAAACCATATTTAGCACCTAAGACTTGTTACCTACTGATGTTATGAATAAATTTTTATACTTAAACAGTAAGTAAAAGTCTTGAACTCAGATTTCCAAATTTGATCCTTTTAACAAATGTGAAATGACCAAAATGCCCCTACGGTGCATAGTTTGGCCATAAAGGATAAATTTCACATATATATGATATATTACTAATATAACTTATAAAATAAATATTTTTACTGATTATTTTAGACCAGAACCTCATATTACTATTTAACCTATTTTACAAACTTTAAAATGACCAAAATACCCTTTCGGGGCTTAATTTGATTTTAAATTCGTTTTGGGCATAATGGAAGGTATCCCACTGATATCATAATATATTTTAAGCATATTAACTTGTGGAACTTGTACATGACTTATTTGGTTACCCGTTATGCATATTCGCGTTCGGTACGGTTTATGTAACTAGTTTGCATAAATTAACAGCAACGGGTCAAACCTTATCATTTTCACTTCAAAATCCAGAATATGTTTAGTTTGCCCATATTATACAAGTATTCATACTTTTCAGGTCTAAATCACATTCTAATCCGGTCTTCGCTTAATCTTGCGTTTAGAACCGTAAACCTTTCCTTAAAACTAACCGATCTAAGTTTTAGCTTAAATAAGACCCGTTAGGAATTCTAATAGGTTAATTAAAACCTTCATTCCAGATTTAGGAGCCTATTAAAAGCTATTTGCACTTGCTGATTGTTATACGGCTGAGAATAAATTTATATTTTGCTCAGGTAAATACTTTTAACTTATTTTCCCTTATACGGGCTTGGGATATGGTATTTAATAATACCGCTTGGTCGGGTATTGAATCTTTAATCGAATAATGGTTAAATCATTGAGATAACCCGTTTAATCTATTTTGTTTGTTTTAAGCCTTTGGGGGGTTAATGACCATGTCCTGGATATCCTCGGCTCATTCATTGAAATGGCCACGACTTAAGCATGGGGTGAAGGCATACACCTGCCGGTGCGTATGTAAAAAGATATACCCGCTTGTTGAGAATAACTCGCCGTGGGTTTATGTTATGTGGTGTGTCTATTAATCTTTAACCCGGTACTTCTAACCCGGGCTACTGAATGTATGACAAACATATAAATCTTTTACAAGATTATTTATAAATAATTATCCCAAGTTATAAAAAGAATTTTTGTGCCTTGTGCATTTAAAACAATTTTCTTAAATATTTTCAAATGTGTCGGTTAATTGTATTTACCAGTGTAAACTGACGTATTTTCCAAAACGGTTAAGTGTAGGTACTAAGCAAAATGGGCTGGCTACTCCTAGTATCAAATAAAGACTCTTGCAAGCTTTTGATGTTTAAATTTGTTGAACAATATTTCTTTTTATATTAGATCCGCCTGTGGATCCATCTTACAACCCGTTTGTAATATTTTATGTTACTTTCGAATCAGTTTGTATAATTATTACTTTTAGACTTCAGCTGTGCATTTAAACTGTGATTATTGACCATGATGATATCAACTACGTCACGATACTCCCCACCGGGCCCACCGGTAATACGTGGAAATATCGGGGTGTGACAAAGCAATTTTAGGAATGTTGATCGAACAGATCATCGATTCTCGGTAATGGGTACCGATTCTTAATCGTGACTTTGTTCAATTACTCGGTATTCAATGCACATACGCATCGATCCATCTTTCTTCTTAACAAACAACACCGGTGCTCCCCACGGTGATGAACTTGGTTGTATAAAACCATTATCAAGAAGTTCTTCCAATTGTTTCTTTAGTTCTTTCATTTCCGTTGGTGCTAATTGATATGGTGCTTTGGTAATCGGTGCCGTCCCTAGTATTAGGTGAATTCTAAATTTAACCTCTCTATCAGGCGGTAATCCAGGAAACTCTTCTGGAAAAACGTCTGAGAATTTAGATACTACAGGAATATCTTTTAATTCTTTTCCTTTAGTATTAATGATTACATAAATCATATATACTACTCCTCATTTCCTTTCATAACTTGCAGCTTTCATCACAGACACCCTGAAATATCAGAGCTTGGTGTGACTGGACCGGTATCTTCATTGCACAGCGGAAGAAAATAAGCTAAGACTTTTATAAATGAATGCCGCTAAGTACTCGAATCCCCATGGGTTATCCTATTCCAACCGTTCCATAGTTTTGAGAATGCAACCTGAGAAAGAACATGCGAAAAAGTCAACATAAAGTTGAGCGAGTTCATAGTTTGTTTTGAAAAAAGATTTAAAACAAATCTTTTTGATTACCGGTTTAAGTAATGTTGAGAGAATGTAATAAAACCATTTTCTTTGGCATGTCATTTGAAAATCTTGTGTTTGTAAAAATTGTATAACCGTCAATGTCTGTGTACGACAAAGACAACATGCCCACATGAGCCTATAACACACCCTGTGCTAGCAAGTGCCTCGCCAAAACGTTTACTCAAGACGGCCGACTAGCAGGTGATTATAGTTCCAATTAGTAGCGAGGAATTCACTATACAGTTTCAGAGACCTTACATGTCACGGTCCCCGGCCCGGTTTGACCCATTCCAGGAGCCGCGGGACAGAAATCCCGTGGTATTTATTTAATTTGGCAGCGGAATTATTAACAGGATCGTTAAAACTTGAAAATGCCCGATTATTTTATTTCATAATTAGGGATAAACCCTGTAATTTACAATAAGGTGATTTCTCAAGGAAATCCCCTATTTTACAAAAAACATGTTTATTCATTTTATTGAGCCACATCCTCAAGCTTGTAGTGCTTGATGCGTGTGAAGTGTTATATATATTAGGTGTATATTTTAAGCCCCTTTAACACTTATTTTTAGCCAAGTTTTAAATTTATAAAACACGATATTTTACTAACACTAAACACACATATGGGCAAGTGCACCCATCGTGAGCGTAGTATAGTGTTGGCAAGATACCGAGGTCGTCCAAGGATACAAGAGCTTTTAGTACCGGTTTATCCTCAACGTCTAATCAAAATAAAAAGTTTAGAAAAATGTTTTAAACTAAGAAAAATAAAAACTAACTAAAAATGCTGAAAATAAAATAAAAAAAAATAAAAACAGATAGACAAGATGAATCACTTGGTTCCGACTCGTATCTAGTGTAACCTTTGATTATTTCCGCACTTTTGCACTATTTTAAGAGATTATCTTAGTTATTGTAGTAGGCCCCTCTTTTGAAGGTGACGTTACCCTCACCCCAGTAGTTTGAGTCAGCAAGGATACAATCCTAAAAGGGTGGATTATTGGAAGATAATTAATTAAGTTATTAATGCAAATTATGGTAGGCCCCTCTTTTGGAGGTGACGTTACCCTCGACTAAGTAGTCTGAGTCAGCAGGGATACAGTCCTAAATAGCCGGGTTATAGTATTAATAGTAGTTAACTTATGAGGGGATCAAAGAGTTTGGACCCCCGCCATCCAATACCGTTAAGTATTGAAGGAGGTCCTACTAAATTTGACCCAGGTCCATTGCAGGACCTCTAAACGCTGAACAATGGCAAGACCTTTACCAAACCGTTCCCTTAACCCCCGACCAGGTAGCCAATATACCTCCATATAGACCGTGGAGATATGAATGGTGAAAATCTTTTATTTTATATAGACAGTAAAATAATGCCAAGAAACCACAGACAAACGATAAGGAAAGATCACCTTCAACATAAGCAACTAGTTATTAAAGTCATTAATACAAAACCATGTAAAAAGTGCAAAAGATTAGAAATAAAAAGTATTACACTAGACACTTTGTCTTCACCAAATGATGTAAGAGACTTAGGCAAACATGGCCTTGATTGTCAAGAACTCTTACGATCAATCTTGGATCCCGAGACGACTCACACACTCTACGATGGGCAATGGATGATGGTGGTGGATGATGGTGTTATGGTGGTGGTGGGTGGTGGGTGAAGTGTGAGAGAGGTGGTGTGCCAAGGGATGGTTTGAGCTTAAGCCAAGCACTCCTATTTATAGGCTGAACAGAAGCTCGGGCACGGCCCCGTGTCCAGTGGGCACGGCCCCGTGTCCAGTGGGCACGGCCCCGTGTCCAGTGGGCACGGACCCGTGTCCACATCCTTCTCTGTCTTCATTTATTGCAGCTTGTCTTATTAGTTGACCACGCCCCCGTGTCCGCTGAGCACGACCCCGTGTGCAGAAGAATCTTTGTACTATGAAGATTTGCCTGGATTGTGCGAATCTTATAGTTGACCACGGCCCCGTGTCCGCTGAGCACGCCCCCGTGGTGGGCAATAGAAGCTTCTACCACTTTGTCTTTTTTGCTGACACTTGGGCACGCCCCCGTGCTGGCTGAGCACGGGGCGTGTTCAGTCCTCTGTTGCCTTGTTTTGCTTGGGAAGATGCTGTCGTGGGGTCGGGCATGTCACGTCTTGTTCCATTTCTCGTATTTATGTTAGATTTTGATGTCTTTTTGCTTCTTTTGTTAATTTGAGCTCATTTAATCCTGAAAATACAAAAGGAAGACAAAAGCACACTTTTTCCAACATTAGTACTAAAAAAAGGGTTAGTTTTATGCCACAATTGATGAAATTTATATGTTGCATTTTGAACACATCAGTGCTACACGACACTTTTTCCTGGATCATAGCAGATCACCTGAAACATGTTTTAAAAAGGTTTTATCAGCAGGGAAATACTGGTGAGTCACTCATTTTGCACAAAACGACACATTGTTATAATATACAGTATTAAGGGTGATTACATTGTTTATATCAACCAATTACCCCAAATCGGTATTTGTCACTCGACTGTAGCTGTGACTAGGGTCAGATCACCCATTGGCTAACTCGTTGTCCAATGGTGACGGGAAACAAGTAATGTATACAAAACCCCACATACCGGCAGTAATTGAAGATTACAAAGACTTAATCCCTATAATTATAACCTTGAAAACATTTAGGGTTTTGTAAAACAGTTTGATAAAAAGAGAATGACTCACATTGCAGATTTAAACGGGCAGAGTTTAGCCTACTGATTAGCCTTGTAACCTAATTCAAATAACAATGCACACGAAAACTAGGTTAGTAACTTTAATCCAACTTTTACGACAACTCATGAGATCAAAACCTTCACGACGAATGACAAAGTGCGATACTTAAACATCCATCAAATTTACGATGAATGACAAAGCATAACCCTAGTTTGGGCAGCACTTAAACATCCATCAGATTGGTTTCTATCGATCGGACATTAAATCGTAGCAGTGATCGAGTTATTACCCTGTTATCGCGGCAACGTTTCGTGATTGTGTGTGTTTTTGGACTGTTTATACGATATCTCAGTGTACGAATCGAATTTTAACGTTGAACCAACGCCAAATTTCAAGTGCCAAAGCCTGGGATTTATACTGGAAAAACGGCGCGCCCGCGTGGCGCGAGAGGTCACTTTTAGCATAGGGTAGCCACGTCTGTTACTAGCTTAGCTGAGTTGCCCATTCGTTAAAATTCGATTTCCACGTAAAAATGTAAGGATATTACCGACTAGGGAATACCCCCCCCTGAGTTTTAGGGGCCCTGATCCTGATTCCGATTGTTCTGAAATTTTTAGGGGTCATGCAGTATCACTTGGGGGTCTCAATTAGGGTTTCCTTTTGGGCAATATAAAATAAGAAATAGGACTTTTGGTGAGAGTTGTTACATCCTCCCCACCTTAATTAAAATCTCGTCCTTGAGATTTACTGGAAAAAGTAGGGATACTTTCGCTTCATCTCTGATTCTAGCTCCCAAGTGTACTCCGGTCCTCTCTTTGAATCCCACTTGACTTTGACCAGCACTAGTCGCTTGTGTTTGAGAAACTTGACCTTTCTGTCTTCTATTTGCAGTGGCTTCTCCACAAATTTTAACTTTTCATTTACCTCTACATCTTGGAGAGGTACTACCAGGGATTCGTCAGATAAACATTTCTTGAGATTGGATACATGAAATACATCATGTACCCCGTCTAGCTCTTTTGGTAGTTGTAAGCGATAAGAAACTGGTCCTATTCGCTGGATTACTGGGAATGGTCCTACGTACCTTGGACTTAGTTTTCCCTTTTTTACCGAATCGAACTACTCCTTTCCAAGGAGAAACTTCAAAAGTACCTTATCTCCGACTTGAAATTCCAGTGGCCTGCGTCGATTGTCTGCATAACTCTTCTGGCGATCTCGAGCCGTTTCCAGTCTTTCCTTGATTTGAGTGATCTTGTCGGTAGTTTCTTGTATAATTTCAGGACCTAATAACTGACTTTCTCCTATTTCTGCCCAGCAAACTGGAGTTCTGCATTTTCGCCCATATAGTGCTTCGAATGGGGCAGCTTCAATGCTTGCATGGTAACTATTATTATAGGAGAATTCAATTAAAGGGAGGTGGTCATCCCAGTTTCCACCAAAATCTATCACACATGCCCTGAGCATGTCTTCCAGGGTTTGGATCGTCCTTTCACTTTCTCTGTCTGTTTGAGGATGATATGCAGTGCTCAAGTTTAGTTTAGTCCCCATGGCTTTTTGGAAACTTATCCAAAAATGCGAAGTGAAACGACTATCTCTATCCGATACAATAGAGAGTGGAACTCCATGTAAGGATACTACTTCGTCTACGTATAATTTTGCTAACCTTTCCATGCTAAAGGTTTCTTTCATGGGTAGAAAGTGAGCTGATTTGGTTAATCGATCCACAATTACCCAAATAGCATTATTACCTTTTCTGGTTTTGGGCAACTTAGTAACAAAATCCATTGTTATGAGCTCCCATTTCCATACAGGCATTTCTAATTGTTGAAGTATCCCTGAAGGTTTCTGGTGTTCTGCCTTAACTTGTGAACAAGTTAGACACTTAGAAACATATCTAGCTATGTCCTTTTTCATTCCTATCCACCAGAAATTATTTCTTAAATCTTGGTACATTTTATTGTTTCCTGGGTGCATGGTATACCTAGATTTATGGTCTTCCTCTAGAATCTTATTTCTTAATTCTCCTTGCTTAGGTACCCAAATCCTTCTTTTGTGGAATCTCCAAATTCCATCACTTCCTTGCTCAAATTCTTCTATTCGTCCTTTCATTCCTTCAGCATCATCCTTGATTGCTGTTTCTTGAATATTTTTCAGTTGTTCAATTAAATCTAATTGTAGATTTAATCTAAGGGCACGAACTCGCTTTTGTTTCTCATGATACTAACGACTTAAAGCATCTGCAACTACGTTTGCCTTTCCTTCGTGATATTGATTATCACAGTCGTAGTCACTTAGAATTTCCATCCATCTCCTTTTCCTCATGTTCCATTCTTTCTGCCCAAATATGTACTTTAAGCTTTTATGATCTGTATAAACTGTAAACTTACTTCCATACATATATTGTCTCCAAATCTTAAGGGCAAAAATTATCGATCCTAATTCTAAATCATGAGTCGTATAGTTTTCCTCATGCTTTTTCAATTGCCTTGAGGCATACGCAATTACCTTCTTGCATTGCATTAGCACACATCCTAATCCTAGCTTAGAAGCATCACAGTATACTTCAAAATCTTCGGTTCCCTCTGGTAAGGCTAGAATTGGGGTGTTTGTTAACCTTTGTTTCAAAATCCTAAAAGCCTCTTCTTGCTTAGGTCCCCATTCAAACTTAACTGTTTTACAGGTTAGCTTAGTTAATGGCACAACTATCTTAGAAATTTTTTTAATAAAGCGCCTATAGTACCCAGCTAATCCTAGAAAACTTCTAACTTCCGTAGCTGATTGCGGGACCTTCCATTTGGTGATCACTTCTATCTTAGCAGGATCTACGTGAATACCTTCATGATTCACCATGTGACCTAAAAATTGCACCTACTGTAGCCAAAATTCACACTTCGAGAATTTGGCATAAAGCTTTTCTTTTCTTAACAAAGTTAAGAGTGCATGCAGGTGCTTACAATGCTAGTCCTGACTTTTGGAATAAATAAGTATATCGTCAATGAAGACAATTACGAATTTGTCCAAATATGGTTTACAGATCCTATTTACCATATCCATAAATGCTACAGGAGCATTTGTTAGTCCAAAAGGCATGACTGTAAACTCGTAATGACCATACCTAGTTCTGAAAGCAGTTTTAGGTATGTCTTCTTCTTGCACCTTCAACTGATGATATCCGGAGCGTAAATCTATCTTAGAAAAATATCTAGCCCCCTGAAGTTGATCGAAAAGATCATCGATCCTAGGTAATGGGTATCGATTCTTAATTGTAACCTTATTCAGTTCCCTATAATCGATACACATTCGCATCGAACCATCCTTTTTCTTTACGAACAACACTGGTGCTCCCCAAGGGGATGAACTAGGTTGTGTGAATCCTTTACTGAGCAATTCATCTAATTGCTGTTTCAGTTCTAACATTTCGGTGGGTGCTAAATGATAAGGTGCCTTTGCTACAGGGGTAGTTCCAGGAATCAAATGAATTCTAAATTCTACTTCCCTATCTGGTGGTAATCCTGGTAGTTCTTCTGGAAATACATCCGAATATTCTGATAATACAGGAATTTCCTTAAGTTCCTTACCCTTAGTGCTAATGATTACTGAAATCATATACACTACTCCATGCTTTCATTCATCATTAGCAACTTTCATTAATGAAATGAACTTCATGGGTTTACGCGGCTTATATCCTGTAACCATGATTACTTCTCCGGTGGGTGCACGAATTTCTATGGAGTTCTTATCACAAAGGATTCGAGCATGGTTGGCTACTAACCAATCCATTCCTAATACGACATCGAATCCAGCTAAATTCATGGGTAATAGGTTTGCAGAAAATTTATAACCTGAAAGTTCTATAGTTTCTTTTTGCAAAACCGTATTTATATTAACAAAGTTTCCGTCTGCCGTTTCTACTATAAAAACTTTGCCTAAGTTTCATTAAGGGTAGCTTAAGAGCTTGGCAGAATGAAGTATTTATAAAACTTTGGTTTGCACCAAAGTCAAATAATACTTTCACATAAACGTTGTCAACTAAGAACGTACCAGCTATTACGTCAGGAATCAATTCAGTTTCCTGCGTGGTTAATTGGAAGGCTCTTACGTTTTTCTTGGTAGTTCCTTCTACAAGTTTGATCCGCTGGTTTAACCAACTTAGGGCATTCTGGTTTGAAATGCCCAGCTTCTCCATAGTTATAGCAGACCCTTGTTTTCTTTCTGCAATCTTCTTCACGATGTCCTATAGCTTTGCAGAAGTTGCAGGGTTCATTACATTTTCCAAAATGTTTCTTTTTGCAGTTTCTGCAGAACGGCGGAGTGGAAGATTGCCCGGTTCCTCTTTTCTTGAAATTGCTATTATTACCCACATGAAATCCTTGGGAAATTTTCTGAGCCAATTCCTTCTTCCTATTTTCTTCTCGCGTACGCACCAGTCCGTCTGTCAAAGTGTTGGCTAATTCCACCGCATCGTCGATCGTGCGGGGCCTTGTAGCTTTGACAATATCACGGATCTCGCTAATTAAACCCCAGATGTAGGGAGAAATAAGTACCGGCTCTAGCGAAGCCAAAGTAGGCACAATTCGAGCATATTCGAAAAACTTCGAAGTATACCCTCGGCAATCAACATTCACCATTCGGTGGCTCAGGAATTTGTTTGCCATCTGCTCATTTTCATATTCTGGGCAGAATTTTCTTTCCACCAGACGCTTAAACTCTTCCCAACTCATGGCATAGGCCATGTCACTTCCCTTGGCTTGTAATACCGTATTCCACCATTCTAATGCTTCTTCCTTAAAAAGGTAAGAAGCATACATGACTTTATCCTCCTCAGCACGTTTACTTATTTTGATTACTGCCTCGGTTTTCTCTAACCAACGCAGCGCCGTAGTCGCCCCTTCATTGCCTGCGAACTCAACATGTTTATAGGCAAGGAACTCTTTGTAAGTGCAACCAGCTTTTGTAGCTTTCATTTTCTTAGGAATTGGGGCCTGCATCACATCATTGTTATCGTTATTATTAATATTGCCGCCTCCATTTATGCTATTACTGAAATTATCGCCGTGAGTGTGTTTTCTAGGAATAATTTGTTGAGGTTCAACTGGATTTCGGGCAACAACAATAATTGCTGGAATAGCATTGGCTATTCCCTGAGCGACGATGTTTTCTATGTCTTGTCTATTCAGAAATTGATCTTCATGATTTTGTGCGGATTGGTTACCCTCGTTAACTTGCTCATTACCAGCGTGTTCCATCTGGTAATATATATATATATATATAAGTTATTAGCACTAACTTGATTAATAACCAAGCATAATAAAACAATCGTACATAATCACATCAACACATTTAGCCAAAATTGTCGATTTTTCGACTTCCGTTTTTATATATTATAGTAGGCTTCCGTACACACCCGTTTATATTACAAGAGTCTTATTTTTAATTATTTTACAGGATTATATTTTTATTATTATATTATTATTAAACACATATTCCTACAACCACATAACCACAGTCACACCATCCCCGTCAGCTGGTATCTCAGAAACGACGTTCCCTCTCGTCGTATTTTCATGATATCCTCTCCCCTACTTCCCTGATTCTATTCCCGGCGTCCACCAGCTCCTCGCCATAGTGGTGGTGTTCTGCCAAGTTCTCGGGGCTCATAGGTGGGTGTAGTGGAGGTTCCGGGTCAAACTGGGGGAAAAAGGTATAAGGATTATTTAGGAGATTCTGAAACTGCCAGTCGGTGGTCCACCACTCTTCTAGCTCTGCTGGTAGAGGTTGGGTGTGGATAATAGGATCTGGGATCTCAGGCTCTAGATCAACTGGAAGTTGTGCTTCCGCTGGGTAATTAAAGAGATTTGCATCGGCAGGTCCGATGAGGTCACTAAGTGCCAGTTTATGGTCCAGCTCTTCCCAAGATGGCATTTCCTGGTCTTGTCTGGAACTATCTCCGATCTCTATTCCCTTGCCTTTATCTTTGGGATCCACAATCTTTATAACTTTCCATTTCGTTGGTTTCTTCCTGCGTACACGCCTCCAGCCCACGAATCTTCTTTTCTTTCTCGGTTTGGGTTTCTCCAGAGGTTGGGCTTGAAATTCCATAGGTTCATCAGTGTCGGCACAATAACCAGTAAAGTCTCTGGAAACTTCCACATTCACCGAATAAAGATTGAGATTCTGAAGAGCTTTAGACAACTCATTCATGTTGTTTAGCATATATGAAGAAAACACACAAAATTCTAGGTTAAAATTTAGTATAACCATTCAAGTATCATTTGTTCAAGTAGAAAAATGGCAAACATTGCGACTTTTGTATATATATGTTTATTACAAATTACAACTAAAATTCAATATATACTAGGGGTTGTGCATTCATAATTTATTATGTTCCACACGCCTTAATATAAGGTTTATGCTATCTTCTCTTACTAAGTTGTTTATCTAATGGGCAAAGTTTCTGGCTCATAGATGATATGGGTGCTAGTACTGGGTCAAGATGTTGGCACTTTAACTTAATTAAAAGTTAACATTTACTGCTGTAGTGGCTAACATATAGAGATTTGCCCATTGTTCATCTAATTCATTTTCCCATGGTGGTTTATTGCCTATTTCCTGAGTTTCCTTAGTAACCATCACTCCTTTTGGTTGTGACTTCTTTATTTTCTCTTGATTTTTTCTAATAATCCAACTTCTTTTCTTAATGGTAACTGGTTTCTCAAACTGTGCCTTACGAACAAATATTCCTTCCTCAGTATCTGCTGAGTATCTTGAGGAATCTGATTGAAATGAAGTTTCCTTATCTTTTGATGAATTATCTAATTGACGATAGATGTCCGAAATTCTTTGCTTACCCATACTGTAAACTAGCAAATAGTCAAATAAAACAAAACACATAAGCACAAAATGATAATCAGAAAATTAAGTATTTCTAAATACTTAATTGGCTTAAATTAGTGGCTCTAATACCACCTTTTTCTGTCACGACCCCCGGCCCATTTTGACCCGTTCCAAGAGCCGCAGGACAGAAATCCCGTGGGATTTATTTAATTTGGCAGCAGAATTATTAACAGGATCGTTAAAACTTGAAAATGCCCGATTATTAGGGATAAACCCTGTAATTTACAATAAGGAGATTTCTCAAGGAAATCCCCTATTTTACAAAAAACATGTTTATTCATTTTATTGAGCCACATCCTCAAGCTTGTAGTGCTACACGGCACTTTTTCCTGGATCACAGCAGATCACCTGAAACATGTTTGAAAAAGGTTTTATCAGCAGGGAAATACTGGCGAGTCACTCATTTTGCACAAAACGACACATTGTTATAATATACAGTATTAAGGGTGATTACATTGTTTATATCAACCAATTACCCCAAATCGGTATTTGTCACTCGACTGTATCTGTGACTATGGTCAGATAACCCATTGGCTAACTCGTTGTCCAATGGTGATGGGAAACAAGTAGTGTATACAAAACCGCACATACCGGCAGTAATTGAAGATTACAAAGACTTAATCCCTGTAATTATAACCTTGAAAACATTTAGGGTTTTGAAAACAGTTTGATAAAAAGAGAATGACTCACATTGCAGATTTAAACGGACAGAGTTTAGCCTACTGATTAGCCATGTAACCTAATTCAAATTACAATGCACACGAAAACTAGGTTAGTAACTTTAATCCAACTTTTACGACAACTCACGAGATCAAAACCTTCACGACGAATGACAAAGTGCGATACTTAAACATCCATCGAATTTACGACGAATGACAAAGCATAACCCTAGTTTGGGCAGTACTTAAACATCCATCGGATTGGTTTCTCTGGATCGGACATTAAATCGTAGCAGTGATCGAGTTATTACCCTGTTATCGCGGCAGCGTTTCATGATTATGTGTGTTTTTGGACTGTTTAGATGATATCTCAGTGTACGAATCGAATTTTAACGTCGAACCAACGCCAAATTTCAAGTACCAAAGCCTGGGATTTATACTGGAAAAACGGCGTGCCCGCGTGTCACGAGACGCTCTCGTGTGGCCCGAGAGGTCACTTTTAGCATAGGGTAGCCACGTCTGTTACTAGCTTAGTTGAGTTGACCGTTCGTTAAAATTCGATTTCCACGTAAAACTGTAAGGATATTACCGACTAGGGAATACCCCCCTGAGTTTTAGGGGCCCTGATCCTGATTCCGATTGTTCTGAAATTTTTAGGGGTCATGCAGTATCACTTGGGGGTCTCAATTAGGGTTTCCTTTTGGGCAATAAAAAAAATAAGAAATAGGACTTTTGGTGAGAGTTGTTACATTACAGCCCTTAGTGAGTAGTGGACCATCCAGTCCTTGTGTCATTGGGCCTTTGCCCACAATATGAAAACTCATGCAAGTTTTGCAAAATAAAAACGACACTTGACGGGATCCGAGTTTCATTACAAAATAAATATAAAGATATCTTTATTTTGACAACATAAGCTAACGAAACCCAATACTCATTTAAAATAAATATAATGTATGTATTTATTTCGTATATCAATACTCCCGAACGCTTTTGCAAATAAACATAAGGTATATATTTATTTCGAACATCAATACTTCCGAACGCTTTTACAAATAATTATAATGTGTATATGTATTGTAGGATCGAGATTCGACCTAAAGAGTCGATCAGAAGAGTTCTAATCTGAATCAGAGGCGGAAATCAATGATTCAGACTTGATAGTAGCTTGTATCACGCAGAGAATCACTTTAATTGTCTTGTATATTGATTTGAAAGCTTTACAGACCAAATGAGACTTCAGCAGCACCTTGGCTCTAGAATTCCAAAAGTTACAAATGAAAGACATGAGCTCACTATATATATAGGCAGGCCAGTCCATATGAACTGGACATTGCCACTTCGTGTGAAGTGGCCACTTCGCATGAACTGGCTCTGCCAGTTCGTGTGAACTGGTCTAATATCCCTATAATCCTATTTTCTTGACCACCGAGCTCCGTTCTATCCTATCTCTATACATGACTCGATACATGACGAAGTTAACAGACATATCACCAACAAACTCCCCCTTAGATGTTGACGAGTCTTTGGCACACTGGTCTTCAGTCTCGATCAGTCTTCTCTCTCTTTTCCAAAGTATCTGACACTGTAAGCTTCCATCCATCTTTCCCTTCTTCTCTTTCTTTTTCATGACCGCAGCCTGGTTTTCCAAACTTTACTCCAGGATTTGAATCTGGCTCTTCACAGGTTCAGAATGTCTTCTGACTCTCCGTAGCAACAAGATCTGAAACCTGGCTTTTTCCATCTTCAGACTTCCCCTTTCAATCAGCTGGGATCGCAGTCTGGAATTTTCCTGCACATGCTCTACTCAAAAGTAAATTTTCTTATTTATAACAATTTTAATCTCTGATTAACCACTTGAATTTAAAACATGCAAATTTGACCTTTGACAATTGTGAAATTTATTTTTTGTAGAAATCATTTAATATCAATCATAGTTATATCAAGTTCAAATTAATGACCTTGATTAACCACTTGTATGATTATTGATACAACAAATCAAATATAATCATTGATCATTTTTCATTTCTCTTTTCTCAAAAACATACTCTCCCAACCCACTGTTCATCATGTATAGCACTCAAAATTTTGAAAATCAGCTTTCCAACATCAGTTGTCGAAAATAAGATAAAATAAAATCTTTTTGATTTTTCAAAAATTTATGCTAAACCACAAATGAAAAGCAGTAAAGAAATATTTACAGACAATATTTTTGTGAGTTTGTGTAAGAGGATCATATCAGTTTTTGACAAGTCACAAGTACCGTTGAGCTTAGTTACACATTAAGAATTAAACAGTTCACTTAGATTGTCGATATACTGATCCACTTAAATTCTCACACAAATTTCAACTGATTCAGGATACGAATTAGGTGTATTAAGAACTTAAACTCATTCATGTGTCCCACCTCTTGAATATACTCCCGTATCCAGATCCCAATATTCAGTCTTACAGGTGAGTATACCACAGATGATATCTGTAAGGGGTTAATTGCGAAACCTTGAGAGCTCATATTTTTTTTCTGAGTTGAAGGCTTGACTTTTGGTGTGTCCCCTTTAGAGGATCTTTTTTACAACAGCACATGATTTGCATTTTTTCAATGATTTATCATTTTTATGCTAAGGGCGGGCTTTTATTTCAAGCAGCAGTAAAGTACTATACGGGGACTAGGCCATTGCTTCCGCATTATCAGAAGTCCCGGGATAATACCCCAGATATCACTGAGTATAAAGACCTAGTATTTCAGAAAGAGGGGTCCTTCAAACGAGATTTCAGGGGTTACCTATATATCCAAGTAGTGTTCCCCACGAAACAAGCAAGTTTGAATTCAAGTTTATATCCCGAAAAAGTTTACTAAATGTGTAAAAACCTATCGGCATATCATCAGTGAGACAGTTTAATGCTTTTTAATCATTACATTTTTTAGCATACCGTGACTGTCTACTGATGTACTATCATCTCCTCTTTTTCACAACAAAACTCATGTTTTGATTTTTCAAATATTTTTGGTTTTTACAGATTTTATCATGTTTTTAGATTTTTCAAATTTTCGAAATTTCAAAATTTTTACTCCCCTAAAATCAAAATATGTTTCAATTTTGATTTTCTGGGAAAATTTGAAAACAAACTGTACAAATAAGATTGACAAACTGATGAGAATCACTTCAATTCGCCATCTACTTGGCATAAACAATCAGAACACCCCCTGACAACAAACTATTTTCCCATTGTGATTTCAAAACACTTAAGTTTGTTTTAATCAAATGGTTTTTTCGGAAAATTAGTTTTGTGTGTCATTTCACAAACATGGGGTTTCATCACATTGTCTTTTCAACCACTTGTAAAAACCACTTGTAGGTATGACAGTATCACAGTTTTCAAATACTTTAACCACTTGTAAGTCGAAATATCACATTTGTGAATTTCTCAAGAAAGATGCCGATTCCTACTCCCCAATTACCAACCTGGGAGTTCCGGCAAGTCAGGATTTTTAAGCAAAGAATACATCCACCCAAGCCTGACCAACCTTAGGTGTAACCTGTTCTCTTTTAACAGGTTTTGGAACATACTTTTTGGATTCGTAAAATTCTTTTACGCCCTTGGCCTTACCATTAACCATTTTTCCAAAAATATGTTTAACTTTCCCTTTGAAAGTCGTTTCAACATCAAATTCTTCCTTTTCAGAAAAGAATTGATTTGAAATCTCAACCTTTCCAACTTTTTGTTTAAAATTTTCAGTCCGCAATGGTGGAAAGTTTGCGTCATCCATTGGTGGAACTGAATTTTCTTCTTTTTCCTCAAATTGTTGGTCATCTGACTTTGAGGAGTCAGATTCATCGCCAGAACTATCATCTGAATGTTTAACAACCCATTTGTGTTTGTTTAGATTGGCTCTTCTTTTGTAAAACTGTTTTGAACTTTCACCAATTTCAAAAGTCAAATTTTTGAACTCTTTGAAATTTTCAAATGGTTGTTTCTTTTCATCAACAAATTTTTCTTTCAATTTCGAGTCAGAAGAAACTCCCTGTTTCATGTTGGTGGACTGTGGGCAATTCCAAGCAATATGTCCAACCTTTCTGCATTTGTAATAGGTTCTTCTTTCAACTTTCCGATCAGATTCCTTCATCACAATCTTTTGTTTCTCAGCGAAAAACTCTTTATTTGACTTTTTTCGAAACTGTTTCTCCTTCTCTACCTCTGAGCTTGCTCCTGAAACAAATTTTGTTTTTGATTTAAAATTTGTCATATTTTTATGATTTTCTGTATCAAAACCAAGACCTTTTTTTTGAAATTACCGTTATGGTTTGGTTTCTTTCGATAACCAGAACCAGAACTGTAACCTTTTTGCTTGTTCAATCTTTGTTGAACTCTTGAAGTGTACTTTTTAGGTTTATCAGTAAGATTTACATCTTTTATTTCAAAAATATTAATTTCTGTTAATTTGAAACCCTTGTTAATCATTTCAGATTTG
Source organism: Helianthus tuberosus (assembly GCA_030545235.1). Taxonomy (NCBI): domain Eukaryota; kingdom Viridiplantae; phylum Streptophyta; class Magnoliopsida; order Asterales; family Asteraceae; genus Helianthus; species Helianthus tuberosus. The sequence goes on along the minus strand of CM060370.1, from coordinate 184,718,664 downwards.
ACACTTCTTATTGGAAATTACTCATCAGAAAATAATTTGTCGAAATCATTCAAAGTATATGCTACTTTGAACATTTCATCATTCGAATTATTTTTTGATAGAAGAAATTCTTTATTGTAAACCCTTTTAACCGGTGAACTCGGACTGTTGTCTGACGAACTCGAACTTTCAGATTTAGACCCTGAATTTGACTCTTCATCCATATCCAACATCTGATCGACCACTTTCTTTAATAACTTAGACTCATGATCAGTGTCTGACGCTGTGAATGTGACGTCAATGTTGTCTGGTAACTCATCAGTTGTTTCAGACTTTAAATTTATATTGAGTGTCTTTTTTAATTGTTACTCATTTGGTTTTCTGGGAGAATAACTTTCCCAGATCGGAGGCGGACACCTGTTGTACTTGACACTTTGTTTCTTACCAGTATCCGTATCTTCCGTCTTTTTATCTTGAAATGCTTCAAGACCTGTAACAGTAGGATAAACTCTATCAATCAAATAATCACAGGTAGTATAACTCAGCAGCAATCGTTTGATTCTTTCATTCTCAATCTTTTCAGTTTCCAACTCCTGTTTCAGCTTTGCACACTCTTCAATATAATGACTGATAGCCTTCTGCTTCGTCATTAATGTTGAACTCATCATTGTTGAAGCAGCTTCTACTTCTAAGTTTGTCTTGTTCAAACTATCAACCATTTTGTTCAGCACATCATATGATTCTTTTACGTACTTAACATCGAACAACAATTTTTCTTTTAACTTGTCTAGCTCACGATACATCTTGTCTTTCTCTTCACACTGTTTGCATGATTCCAAACATTTCAGACAAGGTTTCGTGACCTCTACGATCTTTTCAATTTCGACAATCTTTTCAACTTCAACATTTTTTTTCAACTTCGACTATTTTTTCAACTATTTTCTCCACCACCTTCTCCATCACAATCAGTTCTTCATCAAAAGCTATTTTCACTTCACTCTCTTCAACCTTAACCTTCTCTGTCGGGTTTTCTTCAGCTTTTGTTTTTTCTTCAATAACCCTTCTTGCTTCAATTTCCTCTTCTACAGCCCTTCTTGCTTCCAACTCTTTCTTCAGTCTAGCAGCCTTTTTCTCATTCAACATCTCGATCTTATCTGCAAAAAACAAATTAAAGCTATAAGGATCCAAATGTAATCTAGCATTATTAATATATTCTTCCTCATCATCAGTGTCTTCATCACTTTCTGATGATCTAAAAATTTTCTTTCTATTTGGCGTAGATTTGACTGAATCTTCTTCCAAGATTTGAGCAACGAAGGCTTCATCCTTTAAGTATTCTTTATCCGGAATGTATTTATCCCAGCTAAATCCCCCAGGAAATCATTCATCTTCTTGATCTATTAGACCACCATTTGGAGGCCTTTCATTCGTTTGATCTAACAGACCATAACAAGCTTTATCTTTTGATTTTTCTGCAACCTGATGATAAATTGCTTTTCTATGATAATCATTGTTTCCGAACGGATCTTGTCTTTCGGTGGCTTCTATGTTTGTACACTCTCGTTTAAAATGCCCTTTTTCTCGGCAACGAAAACAAGTAACCTTTGATTTGTCAAAACCTAGTCTTGACGTTGCAACATCACGAAGATCATCTCTTCCAGTGATCTGTTTGAATTTTTCTACTCTTCTCAAAACACTAGCTAGACACCATTTGATATCCATCAACTCAAGTTCCTCAGAATCAATTTGGTCATAATATTCTTTGGTTAGCATCGGATTTCTGATTCGACCAGCAACCAAACTTTCATACGACTCTAACATAGTTGCCAGTGATGCCATATGTTGCTTCGCAATCTCTGGAGAAAATTTTTGACCATTTTGAATGTTCAACGTAACATTACATTGCAAAACTTAACCATTGAAGTTTGTTGAAGTTTTTGACTGAGGACTTGGTGTTGAAAAATTTGGTACAAAACTTGAATAAGATGATGAATATCCACTGCTTTGACTTGTGTTGCATGAAGTTGTTCCGGAAATACCATCAGCACTAAACGCGGTCTGAATCTTCGGGCTCGAAGTAGTCTCAACTTTGCTTTCTCTGTAGTATAAACTAACATCTTGTTGAGCACTTGGATTGTTCATGATAGCAGTTTTCTAAACATCCAATTCATGTTCTTCAAGTTTCTGAATGAACTTACTCAAATTTATACTTTCATGTTTTCGGTTATGTTTTAAAACCAACAGATATGTTCCCCATTTGTCTTGAGGTATTGCATCTGCTAGCTTATCAACCCATCCTTCATCTTCTTTCACGATCTCCAATCTTTTCATTTCCTGGACAAGATGACAATATCTATCGATAATTTTCTTAGTCGTCTCACCTTTAAAATCTGTAAACATATCAAAAGATTTCTTTAGTAAAGCAAGTTTATTTTTTTATCATATCAGCACTTCCCTTAAACTTGTTCAGTAACACTAACCAAATTGATCTAGCAGTATCCTCATGTTGAAGCAACACAAAAATATCTTCTTTTACTGCTTGTTGGAGAATGCTAATCATCATTTTTTCACTGGTGTATTTTAACTTCTCACTCGCTGAATAATCACTTAAAGCTTTTTAATTTCCACGTTCATCTTTCGGTTTAACGTAATCTATGTCCAATGAAACCCATGCATCAAACTTATAAGCTTGTACCCAATTTTGAAAACGGTTTTACCATCCTTTAAAATCCTCAATGTACATAATCTTCGGCGGTTTTTGGAAAGTTCCTGTTTCATTCTCACTATTAACAGTTTCAACAACGGTAGCTGGAATGACCTGTTCAGTAGCAAAAGCATTGTAAAACTCTTCTTCCATGTTTCGGTGTAGAAAATTCACAAATACTGATTATTCAAATGGACTGATCAAAGTTTCAAACGATCTGAACACAATTCCAAACGAACTGAACTATCTCCAAACGACCTGATGTAATGTTTCAAGCGAACTGATTTGGTGCGAACTGATGATTTCTAAACGAACTGGAGTTTCAAGCGAACTGGATTCTAACGAATTGGAATCAACTCGTGCGAACTGATAACAATGTCAAACGATCTGGTTCAGGTGCAATACGTGTGAACTGGTAATACAATTACAAACGACCCCGTGTGAACTGATGATTCTTTCAAACGAGTTGACAACCTCTCAAACGAACTGGTTCTCTAAATGACCACTTCGTGCGAAGTGGAGGTTTCTTTCACACGATCTGACAAAAATTCACACGAACTGGGGGGTTTTCAAGCGATTTCGGACCAAAAATTCATGATTTTATCAAGTTTTAGTTCGAATTAAGTTCTGATTTCTTTAAGGATTGTTTAAAACTATGTTTCGCGTATTATATCAAGAAATCAGTCCATTTTACCCGTAAAATCTCAGTTAATTTTGAAAATTGTGAAGAAGAATGAGTAGAAGTCAGAAATTTCAGTGAAAACAAGCTGAAATGGTAAGAACTCTTCCTCATGAGCTCTGATACCACTTGTAGGATCGAGATTCGACCTAAAGAGTCAATCAGAAGAGTTCTAATCTGAATCAGAGGCGAAATCAGTGATTTAGACTTGATAGTAGCTTGTATCACGCAGAGAATCACTTTAATTGTCTTATATATTGATTTGAAAGCTTTACAGACCAAATGACACTTCAGCAGCACCTTGGCTCTAGAATTCCAAAAGTTACAAATGAAAGACATGAGCTCACTATATATAGGCAGGCCAGTCCATATGAACTGGACATTGCCACTTCGTGTGAAGTGGCCACTTCGTGTGAAGTGGCCACTTCGCATGAACTGGCTCTGCCAGTTCGTGTGAACTGGTCTAATATCCCTATAATTATATTTTCTTGACCACCGAGCTCCGTTCTATCCTATCTCTATACATGACTCGATACAAGACGAAGTCAACAGACATATGCACCAACATGTATTCCGAACATCAACATTTCCGAATGATTTTATAAAATAAATATAATTGTTATGTTTATTTCAACGTCGTTACTTCGTGTTATTTTATAAAATAAATATAATCGTCTATATTTATTCCGAACGTGGGAATTCGGGTTTCACTTTTTAAACATTTAATATTTGGAAATTATGTAATATAAATATGATTATTTATATTTCTTTCCATCACCTAGATTCCAAATTCTTATAAAGTGAATATATTTGTTGTATTCGTTTCAAACATCAAGTTTCGAGTATATATGTATATATATATATATATGTATATCTATTTATTTAGTTTCATCCTACGAAAACTACAACGGAATGTTACAGTATCATATATGACATTTCGAATACGTACCATTATTCATCTACACCTTCCTTCGTAGAATCGTTGAGTTAACGATTCGGTAGAGCTCGGACACGTAGTTTAACTACATTGTTTTATTAGAAAACTCATAAGTATTCGCTCGAAGGAATGTCGTAGTTGCACGCTAGCTAAATACACATTCTTGGAACGACACTACGGAATCACGCTAAGCTAGCTTTGCACAGGAATATCCAGGTGAGTTCATAACCCCCACTTTTTCTAGTTTTACATTTTTACAAATGTTTTCGCGGGTGGAAAGACATGCAAGTTTTGCAAAAATAAACAACTTTTCGATGAATGAAAACTCATATTTCTAAACCGTGTTGCGAATGGATTTCAAGGAATTTAAATGGTTTACGAACGATCTAGACTAAACATACCGGTTATACAAAACACACGCGTATTTACGAAACGTGCATGATTTTCATTACTAGAGACGGGAATGTCCTAGTTACAACAACGGGACTGGGTTGGTCTACGTATGAAAAACGAGACAACCCAATGGGTTCATGTCCCCCCCTTTTTTTTAAACGTTTTCGGTTATATAAATCTCGGGGGAAATACATGTTACTTTGGTATGGTTAAGCCACAGAATGAATTAGTAGATCACGTGCGAATAGGCTGATACTTAAAGCACCATTAATCTTGTTTGAAGACCAAGTAACAAAGGGGGTAGATCTATCGGGTGGAGGGCAAGCCCCACTCATGGTTCCTTGTGTGGCCACATGGAGTTTCCTTTGTTACCCTCGCCGGGTGGACCGGTACTAAATCGCTTACGGGTTGGTGGCTTCCTATATCGGCACACATATTAATGTCCTAGCTACACATTAATGATACGCATGTTCATTGACGCTTTACATACCAGATTTCGATACCTAAACTTTCAAATGTTTTTAAAATTCATTTGATGCAAACTCATAACACATGGATTTACGAACTTGGTAACGTTTTTCACTTATGTATAAGTAAGAGCACGTGTTGGTCCTGCTTAAAAAGACTCTTTTGGGCTTGGCCCATTCTCTCTCATGCAATGCACAAGGATTTCATTACCGATATACAGATATGACATCTCAAACGTTTTGGAATACTATGATCTCACAAACCGGTTTTTCAAATGCAAGATTTCAAACATTTTATGACGCATTTGATACAAAACAAACAAACTATGAACTCGCTCAACTTTATGTTGATTTTTCGCATGTTCTTTCTCAGGTTGCAATTTCAAAACTACGGAACGGTTGGAATGGGAGAACCCATGGGAATTCGAGTACTTGGCGGGCGTTCAGTGTTTAGAAGTCTTAGTTCAAATGCTTCTGCTGTGCAATGAAGATACCAGTCCGTAACGTCAACTCTGATATTTCGGGGTGTGACAACAGAGATGAATTTTGTCGATCTGGTTGGCTTATCTCCTTTGATTGTGATCTTTTCACCACTTGGTGTACTTAATTGTACTAACATTTGATCACATAGAATACTGGCATGATTGGCTATCAACCAATCCATTCCTAATACGACATCGAAACCGGCCAGATTTATTGGGTAAAGGTTAGCAAAGAAATGATGGTTCAGGATTTCTATTCTTGCTCCCTGCAATATTTCACTTATCTTAACAGATTCTCCGTTTGTTGTCTCTACCAGACAATCTTGTTGAAGTTTGACTAAGGGTTGGTCGAGAAATTGGTAGAAAGAAGTATTGATAAAACTTTGGTTTGCACCAGAGTCAAACAATACTTTAGCAAATATGTTATTAAGTAAGAACGTACAGGCAATCACATCCGGAATCATCTTGGCTTCCTTAGCTGTTAGAACAAACGCTCTGGCATTCTTCTTAGGTGCTTTAGTTGTCTTAGTCTTATTGGTTGTGGCTAGAGCTAGTTTTAGACAGTTCGGTTTGATGTGCCCAGTTTCTCCACAATTGAAACATATCTTATTGCTAGGTTTCTTCCTACAGTCTTCTTCCATGTGTCCAAATATTTTACAAAAGTTGCAGTATATAGAGCATCTTCCAGAATGCTTTCTTTTGCAATACCTACAATAGGGTGCAGAAGAACCTGTTCCTTTTCCGTGGTTGAAATTACCATAGCATAATTCTTGGGTAAGCTTTTGAGCTAGGTTCTTTCTCTGGTTTTCCTCTTGTGTGCGTACCAGTTCATCAGTCAAGGTATCGGCTAATTCTCTTGTTTCTTCTATAGTTTGCGGTTTAGCTGCCTTGACTGCGTGTCTAATCTCACTAATTAGTCCCTAAATATAATGGGAGATTAATACTGTTTCGGGTGTGTTGGTGCAGTTGTCTGTCGACTTCATCTTCGTTCGAGTCTCAGGTTGTGAAAGAGCCCGAAGACCGGTAAAGACTGAAGAATGAGAAGACTCGATACTTCAGACTCGTCAACATCCGAGGGGGAGTCTGTTAGTGCATACGTCTGTCAATTTCATCTTGTATCGAGTCTTATACTAGAATTGATAGATCAGGGCACGTTATACGAGATTATAGGAGGTTTTGTGTGTTAAAGAGGTAATTTCGTTTGAAAATGACATTGCCACTTTCAAACGAAATTCAACAACAACAACAACAACCATACCCAGTAAATCCCACAAATAGCAAAGCTACTTATAGGGTCTGGGGAGGGTGGGATGTAGACAGACCTTGCCTCTATCCCTAGGGATAGAGAGGCTAACTTTCAAACGAAATTAGAATGTTTAATTTCGTTTGAAATGGGCAATGTCACATTCAAACGAAATTACCCTCACTATAAATACTCCTCATGCTGAATCATTTGTAACCTTCTTGTTTCCGACACCGAGATGTTGTCGAAGTGTCTACGTGCTGTAAATCATTTTATGATCAATAAACAAGACAATTAATAGTGAATACAAGCTAAACAAAGACAGAATCAATGAATTCCGCCTCTGATTATGTCTGAGCACTCTTCTGATCGACTCGTTAGATCGTTTCACGATCCTACAGGGTGAGGCTAAGGTTGGCACTATCCAAGCATATTCGAAGAATATGGTAGTGTAACCTTTGCAGTGTATTCCAGTCATTCTATGATTTAGGAACTTATTAGCGATTTGTTCCTTCTCATTAGGAGGACATAATTTTCTTTCAATCATTTCCTTAAAGTTGATCCATTCCATATTATAAACTTTGTCACTTCCCCTAGACTGGAGAATAGTATTCCACCATTCTAAGGCTGCATTTTTGAAAAGATTAGAAGCAAACATAATCTTATCTTCATCTGCACATTTACTTATTTTTATGACTGCTTTTGTCTTTTCTATCCAACGTAAGGCTGCAGCGGCTCCATTATTGCCTGAGAATTTTATTGGTTTGCAGGCCAAGAATTATTTATAAGAACAACCGTATGAAGCAGTTCTTCTTATTTTAGGAATTGGAGCTTGGATAATAGGTTCGTTATCGTTCACACTGTGACTTGGTTCAGTGTGTTGACGTTTACTTCCATTTACAGATTTATTATTTTCTGCTTCTTTAACAGTCTTGATAATATAAGGCATAGCATCTATATTTCCTTGTGCTATTATATGTTGGATGGCACTATTATCTATTTGGTTTCCGTTATTCTCATTACTCTGGTTTTCCTGATTTACTTCGTTGTCCATCTTAATTGTGAACATTTATCAGGTATTAATTATCACAGAATAAAATTTGAGTACAATTATTCATACACGATCACACAAACAGTTTGATCAAAAACATCGTACATTGCGACTTTTACTCTTTTTCATATATATGCATTTATTACAAACTATAACTGGAAATCAAATATACTATGCATCCGTATATATATATATATATATATATATATATATATATATATATATATTTTATCAAAGTACAGAATTACACATATATCTAGATATTTTCTAAGTATCATGTATGTCGCGCTCAACATGCTTCCACATAAGCTTTTCTCCTATTAGTCGAATTCTATCTCCTTCCTCTACTAATTCGTCACCCCATGAGCGAAGTTCTTCCAAATTTTCCTGGCTCATAGGTGGCATAGGTGCTGGTACTGGGTTAGGGTGTTGAGGGATAGGTTGTCCATAAGGGTATGGGTTTCTTATTACACTTTGCGTCCACCATTCGCTGCTCCAAAATGGGTTCTAAAGGGTTAAGGCAGTGTACTGAGCTATGGGGTTTGGTGGGGGAATTCTGGGAATCTTATAAGGATCTACATCAGGAATTGAAAACTGATCCTCCTGGTCAGGTTCTAACATTTGTTGGTTTGGAAATAAGGGTAACAGTGGCGGTTCGGCTATTTGGTTAGAGTCTACCACTGTGGTAGCTAGCATGTGGAAATTGGCCAGCTGTCTATCTAATTCCTCTTCCCAAGGTGGCCTACTGGCGGTTTCCTGAATTTATGCCTTTGCTTCCTTATTAGCCCTGACTATTGCCCTCTGTTGTTGTAACTTTTTCATTCTTTTTCTTCTCTCGTGTGCTCCTCTACTAAACCAACCTCTTTTCTTAGTAGTAAAGGGTTCCTCTGACTGTGCCTTAAATATAAATATTCCTTCTTCGGTATCGGCTGAGTATCCTGAGGGATTAGGTTGAGATGATGTTCCCTCATCCTTTGGTGAACTATCTAAATGATGATAAGCGTCCGAAGTTCCTTGCTCACTGATACTTTAACTAACAAATAGTCAAATAACACAAAACACATAATCAATCACATAAGTTATTTCCTAACACAGAATTAGGTGTCAGCAGAACACTTCATTGGCTTAAATTAGTGGCTGTAGCTCTGATACCACCTTCTGTCGCAGCCCCCGACCCCTACTCCTACCTCGGGAGCGGGCGTCGCGAGACTCAGAGCTGGTGGTATCGGTGTTTATTAATTTGGCAGCGGAAATGAGACATCAGGACCGTAGTTAGGAAATATTTTTATCAGAGTAAAACACCACACTTTTTATAATAATAAAACATTGGGATAAAACCCAAGTTCATTTGACAGTACATTTGTAGGGGTAAACCCTAATTATTGAAAACAAAAACTCCTTTTTATTTAGGTAACTTTTATAGCCACTTTTCCAAGCCTTTAGTGCTCTCCAGCTGGCTTCTATTGGCTTTCACATATTGTTACCTGAAACGCGTTTTAAAAACATTTTGTCAGCAAGAAATACTGGTGAGTGCATCCCAGTTTAATCAAAATAGTTTTATCATTTTACAGTATCGAGAGCGATTACAATGTTTATATCTACTCAATTACCACCCATCGTACTGTCAATCCTGACCTGTGGTCATGCTACTACTCACAGTGTAGTAACAAGTTATCTATACAAAACCCCAACATACCGACAGTAATTGTAGAGTACATAGACTCAATCACTGTTAATTATACTTTAAAATAATTGAGGTTTTGTAAAAATAGTTTACAAAAATAAGATGTACTCACATTGTTTACTTAGGTAATACTAAAGCTTCCTGAGAATCTCCTAGTTATTATCTATTAAAATCAAACAATGCACACGTGTTAGTAAAATAACCCAAATCACATTAACCGTACAACTCGAGACTGAGTCGGGCAGAGCCGACATGCATTATGGAATCCAAAATCAATCGGGTGTATACACGATATAGAATTCCAACGACTGAGTCGGGCAGAGCTGTGACATGCGTAATGAAAATCCTAAATCGATCGTGTAGGGTAATAGCAGGGTTATAATACTTACAACGTGGAAGAGCTTCGCTTTATAGTGGGTATTATGCCCGGGTATTACTTTGACTATATAGAAATTGAGAGAGAAATCAAAGAATTGAACATTGAACAAATGAGGCCTGAAGCCCCTTATATAGGTTGGTCAACCACTTTCTCGCGCCCCGCAAGAGATACAGCTAGGGCCTTCGCGGCCCGCGAGAGACCACGTGTCTCGTATAGGGTTGCCGAATCAGGGGTAGCTTTGCCACGCATACAAGACGTGGCGCTATTGTGTGTCGGCCAAGTAACAGGTCCTCGCGCCCCGCGACAGACCATAGAGGTCTCCGTCGCGGCCCGCGAGCGACACCTGAAATTTGTTTTTCTTGATTTTTCAAAGTGTAGGGCTATTTCGGGTCCGTTTCTCGTGTACGGGGTATGTAAGGTATGTTTTAGGGTCACGTGAAGTGTTATTGGATGTATTTAGGAGGGTTGTTATAGATACGAAGGATACGGGGGTGAAGGTGGATACGGTGGATACGGGGGGTGAAGGTGGATATGGTGGATATAGGGGTGAAGGTGGATACGAAGGATACGACAGATACGGTTATGGGCCTCGTAACACACCACTGCATGATGATTATGAACCATCTACCCCGGACAATCCGTTTCAAATACAGGAGGTAGCACATTAATATTTGTATTATTCTTATAATAATTATTATTATCATTAAAATTATATTGTTATTGTTATTATTAATATTATTGTTAAAATTATATTGTTATTGTTATTGTTAATATTTGTATTTTTTATAATTCTTAATATTATAATAATTATTCTTATTGTTAAAATTATTATAATTATTATTATTGTTAAAATTATATAACCATTGTCAACATTATTATTGTTGTTGTTGTTGTTAAAATTATTATAATTATAATTATTGTTGTTGTTATTGTTATTATTATTATTGTTATTGTTATTATTATTATTTTTATTATTATTATTATTGTTGTTGTTGTTGTTGTTATAATAATTATTATTTATTGTTACAATTCTTATAATTATTATTATTGTTAAAATTATTATAATTGTTATTATTGTTATTATTATCATTATTGTTAAAATTATTATAATTATTATTATTGTTAAAATTATATAACTATTGTCAACATTATAATTATTATTGTTATTGTTATTATTATTATTGTTATTATTATTATTGTTATTATTATTATTATTATATTGTTATTATTACCAACGTAACTTTTTTTAGCGTTTCATGTCTCTAACTGATTTGAAGAATTGGGTACAAGCAACGGGAAAGGAGAATGGCTAGGTAATTGGGTACAAGAATTAGGTACAAACACGGGTTGGCGCAGTACTTCGCATCATGCATCTTCGACAGGAGCGTGAAAAGTTATACGGTGGCGCCTACATCACTGGGATAGCCCTTTCGTTGGGCTATCACCCAGAGAATGACCACCCGCGTGTAGGCCCGACGATACAACCGACGCGGATGGGGATGAACACAATATCGGGAATGCACATTACCAAAAAATTCCCATGCGGGAAGTGGTTTAAGGCTGTGGACAGCCAACCTTACGCGCTTACACAGCTGCCGACACAGTTCAATCTAGTATATCCCCCACGCGATCTGGAGGTGCCGGAGGAGCATGAGCCGGCCATGGTCATTCCGGAGCCACCCGAGGCGCCTCAGTCCCACGACATGTGGGGCCCGGTCCTGCCCTATCATATAAGCGGCTACGTCATGACGTTGACAGGCTGACGTATGTGGTGGAGTGGATGGCTGTAGAGCTGTAGAGGCTTACATAGCGTGAGGGGTTACCTCCATGACAGTTCCTTCCGCATGCAGAATGGCATCAGCAGCATGAGCAGGAGGAGCAGCAGGATCCACTGCCATAGTATTTTATCATTTTGTTATTTAGGTACAAACTTTTGCTGTATATATCAAACTTTTGCTGTAAACGATGTAACATATTCGAACAGTACCCGGGTATTTCAAATTATTTAACGGTATAATATTTTAACGTTATAGTATTCGAACCGCACACTTAAAAATAATTAACGGTATAATATTTTGTCACACCCCGACCACGTAGAACCTACAAAACGTGGCGGAAACATCGGGGAGTGTTGTAACAGAATCATTGTTTCATAACACATGGAACTTGAAATATTGTTTTATTGATTAAAAGAGTTACAATGTCTTGACAATCAAAGAAACATAACAAAATAACTAGTCTTGCATCTTTTATTGTCACTAAGGCCCATGTCCGCCTAAGTGTATCTTGATCAATCCTATGCTTCATTTCCTGAAACACATGTGAAAATAGGTACGTCAGCATAAAAATGCCGGCGAGTACATAGGTTTTGTGAAAATAAGATTCATGACATCTGTTTAAGAAAATGTTTAGTCATGAACCTTGTAATTTGCTTTGTCTTTGTAAATCATTTGAAAAACAATAAGTTCAGATGATACGTATAAATAAGAGAATAATGCATGGTTAAATGAATAACCATGTAAAAATGAGTTTGTATAAGTTAAGTTGTTTGTAAAACAATGTATTGTGAAAAGTATGTTATTTGTATAAAATGTTATATGTCTAAATTGAAATGATTTCAAATAACGCAACAATATGTAATACCATACAATCACTTATATATAGGAAGTACCAGCGGCGTATCCACCATGCTTGTATCATATTACACACGCCTCGTTACTTAAATCACTTACTCAAACCAAACCACCAATATAAGATGTCTATGTTTAAACCAATTGTCAAAAGTCCTTGTATAAACCATGTCAAATGTTGATAGTCCAAAAGTAGTCAAGTAATGTGTAACAAATGTTTATGTATGGCTAGTGAAATGCATCAACTAAACCATAGATGAAATGCACAAAACAAAGTATTGAAGTAAAACTTGGTTTAAATCAAAGTTATGTTTTGTAAAATATATGCATGCTATACTGAATATGAACATTTATGCGGTATTGTAAAAATTCATACATCCAAGCCTTGCGACAGTCGGATAACTATGTAAAAATGAGTTATCAAAAGAATATGTATTCGGATTCGGTCATTCCTTACGTCCAAACAAACCCGAGATTTCAGGAATGGGATTTGTCAAGTCCTATGGTACCACTACCTACTACCGAGCGGCGTGATCGGTGTTAATGAATGTATAGTATAGTTTAAACAAACCAAATGTCATACCAAAATGTAAGCATGTTTTATGAAGATAATGTACCTAGTATGCTAGAGTAAACATACAAGGTAGAGCTGTAAAACAATGTGTCCATATGTTACTGGAACATATGCAACAGAGATGCAATGTAAAATAATGTACTAAGCATGTACTAAATGGACATACATAGCATGTGATGTGATGTAAAACAATGTACTAAGTATGCACACAATGGACATACATAGCATAAAATGTAATGAAATCATGTACTAATAGTGTACTAATGAACATAGCATGTATATAATGTGAAAACATGGAAAACATGAAAGTAACAAGTAGGCACATGTGTTCCACCCCAAAACGTTTGGAAAACAGTAAAAGAGAGGTCTATGTACTCACTTGAGATTGCTCAGAAGTCCTAAGATAACTGATGGAGAGTGTGAAACCTGAACGTTAAAGTGTTTATATTGTATGATTTATCGTCGTTTATGTGGTTATATGCATTGAATAAAGTAACTACGAGAAATTGTGGTTGTACAGGTTAAATTGCGTAACGTGGTGAAGTTACGGTCAAGATGGGAGCTTACGGTTTAATTCCGTAAAGTACGGTCAACATGAACACAAGTCCAGGTGCAAATGGAGAAAAAACGAGTAATATGGAAATGACCAGCCAGTTAGGCAAAGTAGAATGCCAGTGACCGGAGTAAAATTGATGCTATTTTATGTGAGCGGGCCGAACCCACTATCTCTAATTAATCTACAAAAGTTTCTACATATATATTTTAGTATGAGGTGGGCCACCAAAAAGAATACTTGATTCCAGCCATAATTCACGACAACCTCATTTTGGGGGAATTGCTTGGTATATTATTGGCTTTGAATATTATATTAGAAAACATAAAACCTAAAGAATTAAACACATATATATATGGGCACGTTAAAGTCAAAAAGGAGCATTTATATCTCTAAGTTTTCCTTTTTGGCTATTAATTGTCAACCATCAGTGGGGTTTTATTAAATTGCTATTTTGGCTATTAATTGCCGCACGAAGAATAAAGAGAGCAGTATATATATCGAACAGAAGGCATCATAAAGAGGGGAGTTCGATCAGGGAGAGGGAGAGCTCGGACGAAAGAAAGGGGTTTCAACTATGGTTGGAGCCTCTGAAGATCAACAACCTGCCATGATCGGTTAACCCTCCAGTGAACACTCCGGGTGATGATTCTTGTATTTCACTTTTAATTTAGTTTTGTTTGTTTGAGAATTAGATTGTAATTAGGTGTTGACCGAATTGCATTTACATATATACAATTTGTGTGACAGACAAATCCTGGTGATAACCAGAGACGTATTTATGTTGAATCTAATTGTGCCTTTGCTGATTGAATAATTATTTATGCTTGCGGTTAATATCTCTCTGATCAATTGGTATTAAGCTAGGATCTTGTATAAATAATTGGTTTATGTGACAGATTTACCATTTAATCAGTGGCATCCAAATAAACAATAATTAGATTATTAGGTGTTTACAGAATCTGAATCCCGGAGTGGTCACGTTCCTATCATTGTTTTCTCATTTTCACAATACTTATTCATAAAAATTACAAAAATAGATAAACTAGCAAATTTCATAAAGTAAGTTTAGATTAGTTAAACGGTATTACACTGACCACATGCTCCTCTGGATTCGATACCTGACTTACCCTGTCTATAGGTAATTTTAGGTTTTTGCATAGACCCGACGACAGTCTATCAATAACCACCAAGCAATGCTAGAGATCTCGGGATATCAAACGGCACCTAATATAGGTAACTACATTAATAAACCGGACCTAAATCGGAAGATCGGATAGAATGAGGGCTCGTAAACCAAATGAGTATGGGAACTCATGTAGTATGGTTTAACAAAGCCTACATACTAAATGAAACCTAACCTAAGTGCTTACGACCCATTACGACCCGTTTAGGTAGCTTATGCTACTTTAACGCGTCGTTCGCGTAAAACGCGTTCGGACCGCCTAACTAGTCCTATGACAAGTAACATATGCCTTAACATGTCTAATATTGTTGTCAAATCAGTTTAGATGTAAAAAGTTATGTTACATATGCTTAAAATGAATTTTGGCGTCAAAAGGGCATTTTGGTAATTTACCTAAGGCATATAAGCTACCTATCATACAACTACTTAAACGAAGCGACCATAAGGTATAACCTCGGAAGGTTATTCCCTATATACTATGGTCACCTAATGTGCTTGGTCGGATCCTAATGATCGACCAAACGGGTCGGGTTCGAAAGTATAAGCGATTGTTTAAATCGCTTACCTTACGACCCTATATAAGCACTAAACTAAAAGTGACGAGCTAAGCATGTTAAAACATGCTTAACTAAGTTTAGAAAACAGGTTTGGTATCAAAACAAACGGTTTTGATACCCATAAGTAGTTTGGTTACAAAATACGCAAGAATACGTATTCTGACCGAAACTACGGCTCGTCACTGAGCCTAGATTACGTGGTAATCAGTAGGTATAGTCACAAAGGACTATAACCATCGTGATTACAATCACGTTGCGAAGTTCAAACGAACTTCGCATTGACCATAAGCTGGTCAATGCAGAAAGTCAAACAAAGTTTGACTTTCAGACTCGAAAAGCAATAAAAGAACGAAAGAATACTCACGTAGGGTCCCCGAATGCTAATCTAGATCAAAATAGCTCAGGTATGAAACAAAGGTTTCAACTTAGAGCATTTGAGATCAGATTCTAGTGAGTTTAGAGGTTGGATGGCAAGGGGTATTTATAGTGAATGGTCCACCATTAGGATCGTTTGTCGAAATACGTGCCTTAATCTCATCCGTACATGTGTCGGAACCTTATGGTACCCAAAAAGGCCACTCACCATAAGAGTTTGACACTTGGCACTTGACCTTTGGAGAGTGTTAAGGGTTGTTAAAAGATGAAAAAAAACGTTTTGCTGCATCTGGCCCCTGTTTACGGACCTAGTTTGGCAGATTTACAGTTTCAGTCCCTGCAACCTCAAAACTTGGTTTTCGATGCGTTTTTTTTACACGTTTAAGCCCTGTTAACCCCATTTCAAAGCTCTAAAATGAAGTTAAAGTATAGGGAACTTAAAATGTGTTCAAAAATATCTCGGGTGTCGGTTCGTTTAGCCGTACGGTTACGTTGTTCGGTTAATTACGACGGAATGCGCATAAGCGCGAAAAATGATCCAAATGGCGTGACGAATGGATTTTTCTTATGCCAAACACTAAAATAAAATATTTTAGTGCTTACATAAATTTTTGGATGTCCGGATGTATTCAGAACGTAAGTTATGCACGAAAATGCAAACTTGTGCACATTTTGACGCTTTTAGTACCTGAATGAGCCAAAAGTTTATTTTAGCACACCGAACCCCTCAAAGCCTATTTCTAAGCTATATAAAGGATATTTAAGGTGTGTTTAACTTATGTTCATGTTCCGGAATGTCTGTTACAGTTCAAATTGGCATACTTTAGCAGTTTGTCAAGTTTAGTCCCTGTAAGCGAATTAACTTGTTTTTGCCATACCAAAGCCTTCAAAACTTATTTCTAAGTTATGTAAAGGTTATTTAAGGTATGTTAAGCCTATGTCACTATTCCGGAGTGTTTGTTGCATTAAACTGGTTATATTTACGCATCAGTGCGCGTATAACCTTCCAGAAAGCGATTTAGAGTTTGGAATTGAACAAAAATTGATATGTGCAAATGATACACATATTTTTACAAATCCCAAGTATGAAATATAATATTTCATTGGTTCGGTATTTGTTTGATGGCCGTGGAGGCACAGGTATTACATATTTAAACGTTTATAGTATTCGAACAACACTAGATTTGGTATAATAATTTATTTCAAAACCTCGATAACGATATTATATATTTGAACCATATATACGCTTTTCAAAATTTTAACGTTATACGCTTTTCGACGACATTGACTAAATATATTAGCGACGACATCGACTAAATAATTAAAAAACATTATATATTTTTAACTCGTTATATATTTTAAACGAGCTAACGTTGTAACCGGGTGAGAATTTATACCACAAATATGCCGAATGACCAAACAAAACCATGAAAGGTTATATACGGTGCGTATAGCTCTATACGCAGCGTATATAAACCTTGTGAAAAACTGATGCTTCAAACCCACCAAAATGACCACAAAAGTTCAGATGGTTTACATACGCTGCGTATAGCTCTATACGCAGCGTATATAAACCCTTGTTTTTTGTGCAATGATTGCTAATCAGGCTCTGAAATATACGTTGCGTATAGACCTATACGCAGTGTAGGTAAACTCTGATTCAACTAGGGTTTGGTGTGCCAATAGGTACACCCTATTTATATATACTTGTGTAAGATGCATTTAGTTGATAAGTGGATATTATTTGAGTGTTGGTTAAGAAAGGGATTTTATAACCTAATAGATAACTAAGGAGTGTTAGTAGACATGTTGACATGTTTCCTTTTTTATATTAATATAATCTTATTTGGATAAGTCGATCGTATTTGAATATGATCTTGAATAAATTTGGATTCTAAAGATTATTGGAGGGGTTACCACTGCCGAGGGATTTAAAGTTTCAGGGATGTATTGGTGGATTGGGAGCCTTAGGTTAGAAGTCTGATCTTGCACTTGTGACTTTGTGACGTAGATGTTGTAGCTGCACATTTGTTGTAATCTACATTTGTTGACCTGTAATTGACCTATGACATGCCATAATGTGAAATGATGATCAAGAGTCTTGTTTATCGGTTAATGTGATGCGCCTTGCTGATTGCTTATGTTTTTGTTGCAACTTTACCAAAATGATGTGCATCCAAATAGGTTAAGGCAATTGGTTCCCTGCCGAATCAAAAGTACAAACACAAGAACACAAACTATTTCTCTCATCCAAATTAAGTTCGAATTCGATAGTAAAAGGTCAATAATGCATACTGATCAAGTGATCAATTACAAAAGCTACCACAAGTTGCCTCCATGAACCCATTAGCCTGTATAACCAATGTAAACATTGGGCTGAAGCCTTTTTAATGATTCCTTCTTTGTTGGCATCGTCTCAAGAGGGAGAAGCGAGAGCATTCATTCCTTTTTCGATGGATATGTGAATTCAAAGACCATGTAGAATTAGTTTGTAATCCAATATGATAAAATTGTTGAAGCTCAATGAGCTGAAGATGAAGATTTTAAGACCATGAACTCGAAGTCAGTTCTTTCTTCATTTAATCTAATAGAGGCAAAAGAAAGTTCACATTACACTAGAAAGCTCTTTAATGTATTCACAAAAGAACATTCAATTTAACTCATGAGACGATAAGCAAGAATTTAGAAGAAATCATATATAAAGTAGGACAAATGGATATAAATAAAATATATTGGAGAAATGTTAACTTCCGTCTCTCAAAAAAGATAGATGTTACATGTTCATGTGCAAAGTTTGAAATATATGGGACATTATGCAAGCGTAACTTATATGCCTTGAAGAAAAGGCATCTTGAATGGGTGAGAGTTGGGGGGGAGTTCTGCAAATACATAATTGGTTTACATCCCTCTTCATCGGGTGACGACTAGGAAAAAGGTTTTGTATCTGAGTTTCATGTAAAACCTTCTATCAAACTACGTTGTTTTGATTAAAATTAACTAAAAAGTTAAATCTTTTATTTAACAAAACCAACTCTATCCATCTCCCATCAATTTGGATCAAATTTGTTTTGCTCTTCCAAGTCGTGGACCTACTAATATGCCCCAAAATTAACATTTCTAAGTTAAATGAATGGAACTTTCATTTATTTCTTTTGTGAAATTAAAACTGATCTTTTGGATTGTTCTTTGTGGATTTTAATTCAGATTTACAAGTAAATATTATTTTGAAGGTATCATCATTTACAGCCACCAACCATAAACATAAGTCTTCTCATCTCTTTCTTCTTGATTCGTGTTTGGTACTTAACAGCGATATTATAGCGGCCTTGATCCACTACCCTGGACGCACAAGAATCGAACAAGTCGTTGGATCGAATCAAGTCGATGATTGTTGAGATAATTGATTTTCTCAATAACCAACATCAGTATTTAGCCCCTACCCCAATCCCATCTTCAAAACCATCACCATCGTTTCAGCCACCGGGCTACCAACCGCTTCCATCGCGGCATCACCACCGAAACACGCTCCGTTAACACAACAGCCACCACTGGTCCCCACACCCGTACCACCACATGCTACTTTTGTTGTACCGACATCAGCCCCGAAACGGGCATCATCAACTCCACCTCTACACCGAACTGTTGTTTGGTATAGAGAATGAACTGATTTGGGGTTTGAATTGTATTGATAAGAAAATAGGGTTACATAGAGGTGTTTATATAGAACACCAAGTTACACAATTAGCCCCTACACTATGACACGTTATTTACTTTCCGACACTCCCCCTCAAGTTGAGCCGTGGGATCACGAATACTTAACTTGCTCAAGCAGCTACTAAACACGTTCCCGTTAACCGCTTTTGTAAGAATATCTGTGAGTTATTCTTTTGAAGATTCATATGGGAGTTCTATGATACCTTCCTCCAATTTCTCCTTAATGAAGTGTCGGTCTACCTCCGCATGTTTTGTTCAATCATGCTGGACTGGATTTTATGAGATCTGTATAGCAGCTTTATTGTCGCACATGATTTTGGTTGTTGTAGTAGGAAGGAAGCCAATTTCAGTCAGGAGCTTGCGAATCCATAGGATCTCTGCTAGGCCACGAACTACCCCTCGGAATTCGGCTTCTGCACTAGATAGGGCGACTACCTTTTGTTTTTTATTCCTCCAGGTAACTAGATTTCCTCCGACCATGATGAAGTATCCTGAGGTTGACCTTCTCGTTTTTATCCCCTGCCCAGTCGGCGTCTGTATAAGCTTGGATTTCTAAGTGCCCATTTGATTTGAACAGTATACCGTGACCTGTTGTTCCCTTGAGATACCTGATGATTCTTAATACTGCTTCCATGTGACTCTCTTGGGGCTGGTGCATAAACTGACTCACCACTCCGACTGCATAAGCTATATCTGGATGAGTGTGAGAGAGGTATATCAGTTTTCCCACCATTCGTTGACACCTCTCCTTATCTGCTAGTTCTGCTCCATCTTCCATGTGAAATTCGTGATTAACCACCATTGGGGTTTCCGCCGGTTTGCACTCAATCATTCCCGTTTCGGCTAGCAGATCAAGGATATATTTCTTCTGACAGATAAAAATTCCTTGTTTAGATCTCAGAACTTCAATCCTAAGAAAATACTTTAACCTTCCCAGGTATTTCATCTCGAACTCCTCAAAAAGTTTACTTCTCAACATTGACATTTCCTCTTCATCGTTTCCCGTAAGTATCATGTCATCAACGTAGATAATTAAGCAGGTCACAAGATTGCCCCTATGTTTCAAAAATAGGGTATGGTCAGAGTTGCTTTGTTTGAAGCCATATTTCTTCATAGCAAGGGTAAACCTCCCAAACCAAGCTCTAGGAGATTGCTTAAGCCCATACAGAGATTTCTTTAACCGACATATTTCTCCTGCCTTGAAATTCTCATTGAATCCCGGTGGAGCATCCATATAGACCTCCTCGTTTAGTTCTCCATGAAGGAAGGCATTTTTTACATCAAATTGATGAAGAGGCCAACCTTTATTGGCGGCTATTGAAAAAAGAACTCTGATTGTATCAATTTTGGCTACTGGGGAGAAGGTTTCAGAGTAGTCAATTCCATAAGTCTGAGTATAACCCTTTGCAACCAGCCTTGCTTTGTAACTTTCAATCGTGCCATCAGGCCTACGTTTGACTGAAAGCACGCACCGACATCCCACTGGTTTCTTTCCTGGTGGAAGAGTGCATTTCTCCCACGTGTTATTCTTCTTGAGTGCTTCCATTTCGGTCTCCATGGCTTTCTTCCATTCTCCATATTTTAAGGCTTCCTGTGTTGTAGATGGCATTTGTTCAGAGCACAAGGCAGCAGCAAATGCTTTAGCTTCCATAGATAAATTTCCAGTGGCAATGTTTACCACAGGATACCTGGACTTTGGAGCCACCTTTTCTGGAGAGTATCTCTTAGGAGGAACTCCTCTATTTTCTCTTGGAGGGAGAGAGTATCTTCCAGTCGTCTCTGTTTCACCTGGTTTAACATGTTTACCAACTAGTTCCACTTCTTCAACAACTGGTTCAACCTGTTCAGCATTTGGTTCAACATGTTCTATAGGTTCAGTTGTTGTTGGTTCTGTGTGTTCCCCTGTTGTCTCATAGTTATAAGACGTAGTACATTCAGAGTTCTCAGTATTTCTTACCTCTGGTATCACGTTGGATGGACTTTCTTCAGTGGTACTGTGCTCCGTAGATTGTGTGGCTGTGTTTGAAGGACTCAAAGTACTGTGATGGTTTTCTGTTGTTACTTCTTCAGATGAGGGAAGTTGAGTTAGCCAACTCAGAGTGTCTATACTTTCATTCTCCCCTGACCACTGAGTTGGGTGTCATAAAAGTATTTCGTTTCAAGAAAGTCAACATTCATTGTGGTGAACATTTGATGAGTTTTATAACACCGGTAACCTATTTGATCGATCCCATAGCTGACAAATACACATTTCTCAGCACACGGGCCAAGCTTATTTCGGTTGGTTTTGGGTATGTGAACAAATGTTGTTCACCCGAAGACTCGAGGTTCAAGTGTAAGAGGATTGGGAATACTGGCAGACTTAGATAGACAATCTAAGGGAGTCATAAACTTAAGAGCTTTGGTAGGAGCCGATTTAGGAGATACACGGAGGTTGCAACTGCCTCCGACCAGAACGATTTAGGTACCTAAGATTCAATTAAAAGAGCTCGATTCATTTCAAGAATAATACGGTTTTTCCGTTCGGAAACACCGTTTTGTTCGGGGGTATGAGAACAAGAGGTTTGATGAATTAATCTTTTGGTTTTAAAGAATTGTGTAACACCCCAAAATTTTATATGTTATAACGTAATATTTTAATTTGATGCATTAATAAAAGAAAATGGTAAATGTAAATTTTACCATATGAAAAGTTAATAAAATATTGGTAAGTAAGTTATTGTGAATAACAAAGTTAACTAACTCATAATGTGGATGATAAAAGGCATGTTATGAAAGATGAGGGTGGAATGTGTTAAAATGAGAAGAAGATTTTTATAACAAAATATAAGTGCAGAATTTTGGTTCAGGTAAGTGTCGGTGGCGTAGGTTAGAAGGGGGAAGAGAAGGTTCACCCTAACTCAAAGATTTCACTCAAATTCTGCACAAATTAGAAGATTATAGGCTGGAAATCCATTGCATGAAGCATAATCCATACATTTATAGTTGATCTTGAGCCAAGGTAAGACCCAATTTATGAATGTATGATCTTGGATGAAATGGGTTTCGATTAATCCGTGAATTTAAGTGAAATTAGGATGAATATGTGTTAGAATCACCTTGTGAAAATTGAATTATGCTATAATTTTGGATTATCTTGATGTTTATATGTAAACCCACTTGTATGTAACAATGCCATGGAAATGTTGATGAAATGTGTGTTAAATTAGTTGTAGTTTTGATATGTGAAGATGAATATGGTAGATTGATGTATTATGAACCTGAAGTAGAAAGAAAATTATGTAAAAATGTTGAATGTGATGACCTTGATAAGAAATGGTATGAATGTGCTTGAGTTACTTGTACACTATGCTTGGTAGATAGTACGCACACCAAGTGTTTGATGAAATGCATAGGTGAGATTATCGGATGAGATTTGATGTAACAACGAATGAATATGTATAGGAAGTGATGATGATTGTACGTGATAGTGAAATAACATGAGAAGTGTGTTTTAAACGTGATTCATGTAGAAGTTTCGGTTTGCACGTATGATGTGGTAATAGTATTGATTTGGAAGTTGTTTTAGCACATGAATGAAATCTAGGTGAATGTGGTAGTAAGTGTCCTAACATTTTTATTGTATCATATGGTCTCTAACATGTTTATGATGCTTAGTATAAATTATGAACATGAATTTATGATTTAAAGTCGAGTTTTAGTTCATAATTCCAAAGATTTACAAAGCTGATTGGAAATAATTATTGTTGCGCACCAGTTTTGAAAAATTCATATAAAATCAACCGTAGCTCGGTTTAAGGAATACGATATATGGTTGGAAAGCTATCAAATCGTATAGAGGAGAAAATGGGTCGAGAACAGCTGGTGTACATAAAGTGCAGCAGTGAAAAGAATGTGTATGAGAACTTAACATGAATGATTGTCCATATACCCGTTGCCTAAACACTATATGTTGTTTTGAATGAATGATTAGGATTGTTAAGGTGTGTTTAAAGTGTCTACATGCATGAAAATGGATTGTGTAAGTATTTTCTTAAATGGGTCGAACGGGTTGACTATATAGTCAACAATCTAGTAGAAAAGTATGTGAATTATTATCAATCTATTTGAATGGCATGTATAACCACAAGGTATAGTCTAATGATTAAAGGAATGAACTTGTTTCATCAAGGTGTAGCGAGGCTTGGAAGAAAACATGGCAAACAAGTGGAAATGGTGATGACTTTCTTACGGGCAAAGGTAAGTAATTCCCGGACTCCCTCCTTAGAAATAAAAAGGGAATTATTGTATGGTTCTTGTTAGAATTCCATGTAAGGACGTGTAGTCAATGAAGGTAATAAGGTAAGTTGTATGATAGCGATTGTGTAAAGTTGATTTAGTTTGTTTTATGCATTGGTTATAAATTAAACGGGTCAAGACCGTATCATGTGATGATGTAAGGTGTTGTCCAAACCACCGTGATGTAACGTGTTAGAAAGACTTAGGGGCTTTAAATATTGATAATTTATGTTCTGGAATGCCCGGGAACTCGTCCGGATGGTTGAAATGGCTGGAAATAAGTAAATTGGCGAGGGAATGCAGGTTTGGCGTCGCCGACGTGACATGGAAAGTCTATAATCCTCTGACGCGCTATCTGGCTGTTTACGCAAAAATTTTGTCGACGCAACTATCTAGGGGGCATCGGGGACTCAGGGATAGGGCGTCGCCAACGCCATGCCCATTGTCTTGTTTTCTGTTTTTGTGTTTCGCGCATCCGGTTGACTCCCGTTTTGTCCCGGAGCCCCGTAAGCTGTTTTTTGTTGCTCTTAAGTTACGTTAGAACTATAAAACACAAGTACATGCAAAAGTATGAGCCTTGAATGATGTATAATGATAATGTTCTTGTATGTGGGTGTCGTATACGTAATTAGATAATTATGTGATTGAAACTCGCATTTAATCGTATGTGGTATGCAAGAAAGGACTAATCTAGTTGCAATTATGTTTAAAGCTAGATAGTAGGTGTATGTCTAAGAAGAGTAATAGATTACAAATAGATGTATGTACGAAACCTATAAGTAAGCATTATGGTTATATATATATACACACACATATATATTGTAGTGTTTACATGTGATGTAATCCAATGAACGCGAATGCTTGGTAGGTGCTTATGTGAAGACGTAGGTTTTATATATGTTGAAGTTATGTATTGTTAACCGTGATGTTTTAGAGAATGAATTTAGAAATGCAGGAATGTGAGCGTTGTGCTCTCAAATGGATGAGGCTTGATGCAATGCACGAAATTCGGAAGAATATCATTCGGAGTGTATACATTGATGGACCTCTAAGTGGTTATGGATTTTGTGAATATAATTAATTATATGATTACAGCATTTACTAATGTGTCGGTTGTGAATGATGACCGCAGGTTGCATGGATATTATTATCATCACGAAAATTAAGCGGGTGAAGATCGAGATAAGGAGCTCAGATTGTACGGAAGGGTAGTCATGTAAATAGTATTCATGCGTTATTCTTGTCACGCCAATTAAGTATGAATGATGTAATTGCTTTTAAGAGTGACGTCTTAAATGCTTTTTAAGTATGTTAAATTGTTTTTAAGAAAGAAATTTTAAGGCTCGTGTTTCCGCTGCGTTGTTTTGGGTTAAAACGTATTAGGGCCTTACAAGTTGGTATCAGAGCCATGGTTTGAGTGAAATCAAGTACAAAGAGGTAAGTACTTGAACTCAAAACCGGTATGCTCTTGTGATTAGTGACCAGTACAATCCGAGACTCGATCAAGACCGAAAGGTAAATTTAATACAAGTAAGCATGTGTTATGATACCAACAATGATGAATGTTGTAATGTGAGCTTGCATGGACAATGAGAATGTTACGCAGTTGCGGGCTAGCATGAAGGTCAAGACATGTGATAAGGCATGCAATGGACCCCAGGTACACAAATTTTAAAATTTGTAAGTACTAGTATTTAGTATACCTTTAGAGACGAGGGTGAAAACCTAGAAGAATTCAAATGAGTGCGGCACGAACTGAAAACGGTTTCCCCGAATATAAGGTGATGGTTCTCATGATGACTCGAGACTAGTATGTGGATTGCGCGCCTGGCCAGTGCGTAAGAAGCATAGGACGTTCGAGAAACCATGAGAATCATCGCACGTATGTCCGGTCAAACTAGGAACTAGGGGTTGTGCGGGGATGGAATGGCTCCAACGATTCTTTAAGAATCGAATCAAATGTAAGAAGGAAAGATGAAAATGAAAGCTTTAAGCCAATAATTGAATACAAATCAAACTTAAGAAAGAAGGGTGGAAACACCACTAGAAACAGAATGTAGAGTGTTGCGTTGAGACACGACACATAAAATAGAATGTGGAATGTAGTGTTGGGATACAACACTTGAAGTTGAATGTAGAAGATTGATACGAAAATGTCTCATAAGAAATGAGATGGAAAATGATGCGATGAAAGAAAGAAATGTATGGATGAAAATGTTTGAACCCGGGAAAAATGGATCCAAACATGAACAAAATGAAAAGTATAATGAAAAGTAAGGAATGAAAGGTTTGAATCCATAAGTGAACACATAAAATAGAATGTGGAATGTAGTGTTGGGATACAACACTTGAAGTTGAATGTAGAAGATTGATACGAAAATGTCTCATAAGAAATGAGATGGAAAATGATGCGATGAAAGAAAGAAATGTATGGATGAAAATGTTTGAACCCGGGAAAAATGGATCCAAACATGAACAAAATGAAAAGTATAATGAAAAGTAAGGAATGAAAGGTTTGAATCCATAAGTGAACACAGATCAAACCAGTAAGAATGTAAGGTAAAGAATGGAAGGTTTGAATCCGTAAGTAAAAACGGATTAAACAAGTAAGAATGGAAAGTAAGAACAAAACTCAAACGAGTAAAAATGAAAAGAATGAATCCATAGGTGAATACGGATTAAACATGTATGGTTGAAAAGCTTTACAATCATTCGGTAAGTATGAACTAAACTTGTGGGAATGAAGAACCGGATCTATAAACATGTAAGGATCACATAAGGGTGGAGGAGAAAAATGTGCTTCCCTTCCCGAGTAAGGTAGGTATAAACCTTGTAGATAAGTAGTGACGGTAACCTTGACCAGTTAGATATGTTGCTCGACTAAAGTAATGCAATTGTAGTGCGTATGTGAACACGTTTGGAATTGATTGTAGCTAAATGATAAAACACAGGTAAGAAAGTAGTTACAGTTTGGAAAGTCAAAACGAGGTTTAATCGTTAATATTAAAGCAAGTAATAAAAAAATAGAAAGAAATAGAAAGAAAACGTTTGGTTCCTTATGTAAGAAAGTATAATCGTTGAAAACGGTTGTTGTGGCAAGAAGCTTTAGTTGTAAGAAATAATCCTTGGATAAGTTACGTTCGAAGTATGTTAGTAATCGACGCTTGATAGTCAAAATGAATGATGGGTTACTGTAACAACCCTCGGTAAAACCGACACTCTCATAATATTTCCGACAGCCTAATATATCTTAAAATACCCTTATGTGTCTTTAAATACACCCCGTATGTGAAAACCGAGCCCGAATTATGTTATAGTATTTAAAATAAATATAAAATCTGATGTTTAAGTTGAGGCGGGCCGCGTAGGACCTCACCTCAAGCTCACGCGGGCGGTATCAAGGCTGAACCTTGACTCCGGTGAAATTATAAGTTAAGGCGGGCCGCGTAACCTCACCTTAACTCTTACGCGGGCCGTGTGAGATCATCAAACACGAAGACACCAGAGGCCGACACGTGTCGACATCGTGGCGGACCTACAAGCTGACCCAGCTAAGCTACATGCTGACCAAGTGTTGACGCGGGCCGCGTAAAGCTTTGCCTTACCTTACGCGGGCCGCCTGAGAGTCGATTTCAGCAAGTATAAATAGATGGCATCGGATCTCATTTCAGTTCGATCACAATTTCAATCTCGAATCATAATTTCTATAGAAGAGTTATAATAGTTGGGTATTATACCCCTAATTAGCGAGGTTCTGCTTCGTTTTAAGTATTATAACCCCAGTTTCATAATAGTTACGCTGCCCGATTGATTTAGGGTTCCGTAACAACTGTCGTGGTTCTGCCCGACGTAGTTGTTGGAATGCCGTCTCGGGGAGGGTATCATTAATATTTTCAAAGGGTTATGATACTAACCAATGTACATTTGTATAAATTATAGATTATATCCTGGAAACCCTTACGCAAGTCTAAGATAGCAAAGTGAGTTTATCCTCCTTTTGTAAATCTTTTTGGAATGTTTTACAAAACCTTAATTGTTTTACAATGTGATTAAGCGGTGATTGAGTCTTTGTAGTTCTTCAATTACTGCCGGTATGTTGGGGTTTTGTATACAAAATTTACTACACTGTGAGTAGTAAGTCGAGATGACAATACGTTACCATTAGACAATGAGTTAGCCAATGGGTAATATGACCCATAAGTCAGGGTTGACAGTACTAATGGAGTAATTGTGTAGAAATAAACAATGTGATCGCTCTCAATACTGTTCACTGTGACTTTTATTTAAACTTGAGTAAACTGGGATTCACTCACCACTATTTCCACTAAGAAATGTTTTTAAAACGCGTTTCAGGTAACCCAATGTGACAGCCAATTAGTAAAAAGCCAGCTGGAGAGCACTGAAGGCTTGGGAAAACGTGGCTATAAAAGTTACCTAATAAACGATGTTTTAAATTCAATAAAATAGGGTTTAACCCTATAAATTGTATTGTAATAAGAAACTTGGGTTTTAGCAATGTGATTATTAATATTAAATTAGGTGGTTTTACTCTGATAAACATTTCCTAACTACGGTCCTGATGTAAATTCCGCTGCAAGATTAAATAACTGATACCACCACTACTGAGTTCGCGTCCGCTCGTTCCCGGGACAGATAAGGGATCGGGGGTTGCGACAGAAGGTGGTATCAGAGCCTAGCCACTGGTCTGAGCCAAAGAAGTGTTCTGCTGACACTTAAAATTCTTAATTTTGTGTTAGGAAATAATGGAAATATATGCATAACTGTAATTATTTGTTATGTGTTATTTGACTATCTGTTAGTTTACAGTATGAGTGATCAAGGACCCTCAGACATGAGTCGTTAGTTGTCTGATTCCCCTAGGGGTGAAGGTACCTCATCATAGCCTGCCCTTTCTGGGTATTCTGCTGATCAGGAAGAAGGAGTGTTTGCTTTTAAAGCACAGTCAGAAGAGCCGTTCCCTCATAAGAAACGAGGATGGTTCAGTAAGGAAGCCTTTGCACGTAGGAAAAGAATGCGAAAGTTGCAACAGCAAAGAGTTCTAGCAGCTGCTAAGCGAAAGACTGATGCCCAAACACAGGATATGCTTAATAGAAGCCTAGCCAATTTCCATATCCTAGCTACAACTGCTGCTGACCCGAGTCTGGAACAACTAGTAGCTCCACAACCATAAAACCCAGACCAACCCATGGAGCTAGAAAACCTGACAACCAAGTGGAGATGCATGACTTAAACCCAGAAGAAATCCCTAGGATACCTGCACCAAACCCCCTAGACCCAAATTACGACCCCTGGTGGGACGATAATAGGGACTTTGTGCATCGTTACCCTATCCATGAAGACACACCCATAGGAGCCTACCCAGGTATGGACCCTTTAGATCCCTATTACCATGATAACTACATTAGGGAGATCTTAGAAGATCCTTACCGATTTCAGGCACTTTCACCCCCATATCAGGAACCCGCACCCCAGATTCCGAACCCAGTCCTAGAACCTGCACCACCAATGAGTGCAGAAAACATGCAAGAACTTAGGACTTTCGGGGAGGAAATTTTAGAAAGCAGTGAGAGAATGCGTCAGGTGGGAGAGCGTCTCGTATGGAAATACGATGAGCGTAATATGGATTTTTGGATAAATCCATATCCGTGAGATGATGGAGGAAGTGATAATAATATAATAAAATAAAAATAAAATAAAATAAAATATGTGTGTACGGAAGCATAGTATTATTAGTGTAATTTTCTTTCTGTTGGTATTGTAATCTTTATTTCAGTACTAGTGTGTAATAGACGCATAGTATATGGAAATAGAGTACAAGTCGCAATGATCGACGTTTTTTGCTAGATTGCGTGTCATGTGAATTACGATATTACCTATTATCTTGTGATATTAATATGGGATAAATGTTTAAAATTCAGATGGCCGATGAAGGAAATCAAGGAAATCTGAATAATGATAACCAGAGTAACATTAAAGTGGTTAATGAGAATCCGAGCATCAATAACAATGGAAACCAGATGGATAATAGTGTTGTTCAACACATAGTGGCACAAGGAATAATAGATGCCATGCCCTTTATTATTCAAACTATTCAAGAAGCGAATAATAAAAGTAAGCATAGCAGTAAGAGACCAATCGAACCAGAACACAGCGTGAACAATGGACCTGTACTTCAAGTACCCATTCCCAAAAGAAGAAGAACCATGCCCTATGGTTGTTCTTATAAGGAATTTTGGTCTTGTAAACCAATGGAATTCTCGGGCAACGAAGGGGCCATTGCAGCTCAACGCTGGATAGAGAAGACTGAGGCAGTCTTAAGAATAAGCAACTGTGCTGAAGAAGATAAAATATTGTTTGCTTCTAATCTATTTAAGAATTCAGCGCTAGAATGGTGGAACACTATCCTCCAATCAAAAGGAAGTGATAGAACTTACAATATGGAATGGAAAGAATTTAGGAACATGGTAGAAAGGAAATTCTGCCCTCCTAATGAAAAAGAACAAATAGCAAACAAATTCCTAAACCTTAGAATGACTGGTGTGGATAGTAAGGGATACACTAAAATATTCTTTGAATATGTTAGAATAGTGCCAACTCTTGCTTCACCAGAACCAGTGCTAATTTCCCATTATATTTGGGGATTAATTGGGGAGATAAGACATGTAGTCAAGGCAACTAGACCTCAAACCATAGAAGAGACTGTAGAACTAGCCAATACCTTGACAGATGAACTAGTCCGTACTAGAGAAGAAGACCAGAGGAAAAACCTAATCCAAAGACTTACCCAAGAATTCCGTTCTGGGAATTTCAACCGTAGGAATATGGGTTCTACCTCTGCACCTTTCTGCAAAGTCTGCAAGAAAAAGCATTCGGGAAAATGTTCCACTCTTTGCAATTATTGTAAGATGCCAGGGCACAAGGAAGAAAATTGCAGGAAGAAATCCAATAATGGATTATGCTACAACTGCGGGGAAAAAGGTCATATCAGGCCAAACTGTCCAAAACTAACCCCAGCTGCAAACAACAAGAATACTAAAAATGCTAGAGCATTTGTTCTGACTGCAGATGAAGCCAAGATGATACCAAATGTCATAGCTGGTACGTTTTTAGTTAATGATATTTTTGCTAAAGTATTATTTGATTCTGGTGCAAACCAAAGTTTTATTAATACATCATTTTGCAAATTTCTAAATCAGTCATTAACTAAACTACCATAAGAATGTCTAGTAGAGACCGCTAATGGAGAAACTGTTAAGATTTCTGAAATCTTGCAGGGAGCAAGAATATAAATTTTAAATCAAAAATTTGTGGCAAACTTGTATCCCATGAATCTGACAGGATTTAATGTCATTTTAGGAATGGATTGGTTAATATCCAATAAAGCCAGTATTTTATATGATCAAAAGTCAATTCAAGTAAATTCACCAAAAGGTAAAACGATCACAATTAAAGGAGATAAACCATCTAGAACTACAAAATTCATTTCTGTGATGAAAACTGCAAGCTATATAAGAAAAGGTTCCATAGTGTATATGATTTCCATAATCACTAGCACTAAAGGAAAAGAACTAAAAGACATTCCAGTAGTGTCTCAGTTTTCGAATGTCTTTCCAGAAGAATTACCCGGACTACCTCCAAACAGAGAAGTTGAATTCAGAATTTACCTGCTACCAGGAACATCACCGATTGCCAAAGCACCCAATCGTTTGGCACCTGCAGAAATGCAGGAATTGAAGAAACAATTAGTCGAATTGTTAGAGAAATGATTTATACAACCAAGTTCGTCGCCATGGGGAGCGCCGATACTGTTTGCTAAAAAGAAGGACGGATCAATGCGTATGTGCATTGATTACCGTGAATTGAACAAGGTCACGATTAAGAATAGGTACCCATTACCGAGAATCGATGATCTATTTGATCAACTGCAAGGAGCTCGATTTTTCTCTAAAATCGATTTAAGGTCAGGATATCATCAATTAAAGGTACAGGAAGAGGACATTCCTAAAACCACTTTCAGAACAAGGTATGGCCATTATGAATTTACTATCATGCCATTTGGTTTAACCAATGCCCCAGCTGCATTTATGGACATGATGAACCGAATATGTAAGCCATATTTGGATAAGTTCATAATTGTCTTTATAGATGATATTCTAATTTACTCTAAGAGTAAAGAAGATCATGCAAGGCATTTTCACGCACTTTTAAGTCTATTAAGAAAGGAAAAGCTTTACGCTACATTTTCAAAGTGCGAGTTTTGGTTAGAACAGGTACAATTTCTTGGACACCTAGTCAATCATGAAGGAATTCATGTAGATCCAACAAAGATCGAGGCAATTACTAAATGGAAAACCCCTGAGTCACCAACCGAGGTTAGAAGTTTCTTAGGATTAGCCGGTTATTATAGAAGATTTATTCAAGATTTTTCTAGAATAGCCATTCCCTTAACTAAGCTAACCTGTAAATCTGTTAAGTTTGAATGGGGATTAAAACAAGAAAAAGCCTTTAGAATCCTTAAGCAAAGATTAACCCATACACCCATATTAGCGTTACCAGAAGGAACTGAAGACTTTGTAGTCTATTGTGACGCTTCCAAATTAGGTTATGGATGTGTATTGATGCAACGACAAAAATGTTATAGCTTACGCATCTAGACAACTTAAGAATCATGAAGAGAATTATTCAACCCATGATTTAGAGTTAGGAGCTATAATCTTTGCTCTTAAAATTTGGAAACATTACCTTTATGGTAGTAAGTTTACCATATTCACTGATCATAAGAGTGTAAGGTATATATTCAAGCAAAAGGAGTTGAATATGAGACAAAGACGTTGGATGGAGATGCTCAGTGATTATGATTGTAATATTCAGTATCATGAAGGAAAAGCAAACGTAGTAGCAGATGCTTTAAGCTGAAAGTATCATGAAAAGCCAAAAAGGGTACGTTCTCTTAAATTAAATCTGCAAGTAGATTTAAATGATCAGATAAGAGAAGCACAAGAATCAGTAATCAAGGATGATACTGAAAAATTAAAAGGTATGCTAAAAGAATTAGAACAAGGAACAGATGGAATTTGGAGATTTCATGAAAAGAGAATGTGGATACCTAAATTAGGAAACCTACGTCATCGTATACTAGAAGAGGCCCATAAGTCTAAATATACGATGCATCCAGGAAGTGATAAAATGTACCAGGATTTAAGGAAAAATTTCTGGTGGATAGGAATGAAAAAGGACATAGCAGCCTATATTTCTAAATGTTTAACCTGTTCACAAGTCAAAGCTGAACACCAAAAACCCTCAGGATTGCTACAACAATTAGAAATGCCAGTATGGAAATGGGAATTGATAACAATGGATTTTGTTACTAAATTACCCAAAACTAAGAAAGGAAATGATACAATCTGGGTGATTGTAGATAGGCTAACCAAGTCAGCTCATTTCCTACCCATGAAAGAAACTTTCAGTATGGAACAATTAGCTAAATTATACGTAGATGAAATTGTTTCTTTACATGGCATTCCTTTATCAATTGTTTCTGATAGGGATAGTCGATTTACCTCTCATTTTTGGTCAAGTTTCCAAAAGGCAATGGGAACCAAGTTAAAATTGAGCACCGCTTATCATCCTCAAACGGACGGACAAAGCGAAAGAACAATTCAAACAATGGAAGATATGCTTAGAGCTTGTGTAATTGATTTTGGAGGTAATTGGGACAATCACTTACCTTTAATAGAATTTCCTTATAATAATAGTTATCACACAAGTATCAATGCTGCACCATTTGAAGCACTTTATGGACGAAAGTGTCGAACCCCAATCTGTTGGGCATAAATTGGGGAAAAACGACTATCTGGACCTGAGATAGTATAGGAAACAACCGACAAGATTATTCAAGTCAAGGAACGACTGAAAACAACACGTGATCGACCAAAGAGCTATGCCGATAACCGACGCAAACCGTTGGAATTTCAAGTAGGAGATAAAGTATTATTGAAAGTCTCTCCTTGGAAAGGAGTGGTAAGATTCATCAAAAGAGGAAAGCTAAGTCCCAGGTATATTGGACCTTTCGAGATTATTAGAAGAATAGGACCTGTAGCCTATCAGCTACAACTACCAGAGGAAATGGCAGGTATACATGACGTGTTTCATGTATCTAATCTCAAAAAGTGTTTAGCTGATGAATCCCTAATAATACCTCTTAAGGATATAGAAGTAAATGAACAACTCAAGTTTGTAGAAAGGCCTCTACAAATTGAAGACAGGAAAGTCAAAAATCTCAAACACAAGAGACTAGTTCTAGTCAAAGTAAAGTGGGACTCCAAAAGAGGACCTGAGTACACATGGGAGCTTGAATCGGAAATGCAAAAGAAATATCCGTATATGTTCCAGTAGATCTCGAGGACGAGCTCTAAAATAAGGTGGGGAGAATGTAACAACCCTCGGTAAAACCGACACTCTCATAATATTTCCGACACCCTATTATATCTTAAAATACCCTTATATGTCTTTAAATACACCCCGTATGTGAAAATCGAGCCCGAATTATGTTATAGTATTTAAAATAAATATAAAATCTGATGTTTAAGTTGAGGCGGGCCGCGTAAGTCCTCACCTCAAGCTCACGCGGACGGTATCAAGGCTGAACCTTGACTCCGGTGAAATTATAAGTTAAGGCGGGCCGCGTAACCTCACCTTAACTCTTACGCGGGCCGTGTGAGATCATCAAACGCGGAGACACCAGAGGCCGACACGTGTCAACATCGTGGCGGACCTACAAGCTGACCCAGCTAAGCTACATGTTGACCAGGTGTTGACACGGGCCGCGTAAGGCTTTGCCTTACCTTACGCGGGCCGCCTGAGAGTCGATTTCAGCAAGTATAAATAGATGGCATCGGATCTCATTTCAGTTCGCTCATAATTTCAATCTCGAATCACAATTTCTGTAGAAGAGTTATAATAGTCGGGTATTATACCCCTAATTAGCGAGGTTCTGCTCCGTTGTAAGTATTATAACCCCAATTTAATAATAGTTACGCTGCCCGATTGATTTAGGGTTCCGTAACAACTGTCGTGGTTCTGCCCGACGTAGTTGTTAGAATGCCGTCTCGGGGAGGGTATCATTAATATTTTCAAAGGGTTATGATACTAACCAATGTACATTTGTATAAATTATAGATTATATCCAGGAAACCGTTACGCAAAGTCTAAGATAGCATTGTGAGTTTAACCTCTTTTTGTAAATCTTTTTGGAATGTTTTACAAAACCTTAATTGTTTTACAATGTGATTAAGCGGTGATTGAGTCTTTGTAGTTCTTCAATTACTGCCGGTATGTTGGGGTTTTGTATACAAAATTTACTACACTGTGAGTAGTAAGTCGAGATGACAATACGTTACCATTGGACAATGAGTTAGCCAATGGGTAATTTGACCCACAAGTCAGGGTTGACAGTACTAATGGAGTAATTGTGTAGAAATAAACAATGTGATCGCTCTCAATACTGTTCACTGTGACTTTTATTTAAACTTGAGTAAACTGGGATTCACTCACCAGTATTTCCACTGACAAATGTTTTTAAAACGCGTTTCAGGTAACCCAATGTGATAGCCAATTAGTAAAAAGCCAGCTGGAGAGCACTGAAGGCTTGGGAAAACGTGACTATAAAAGTTACCTAATAAACGATGTTTTAAATTCAATAAAATAGGGTTTATCCCTATAAATTGTATTGTAATAAGAAACTTGGGTTTTACCCATGTGATTATTAATATTAAATGAGGTGGTTTTACTCTGATAAACATTTCCTAACTACGGTCCTGATGTAAATTCCGCTGCAAGATTAAATAACTGATACCACCACTACTGAGTTCGCGTCCACTCGTTCCTGGGACAGATAAGGGATCGGGGGTTGCGATAGTTACGACCCGGACGAAAGACTTAAGTATGAACGGGAAGGGCAAGTGGTTGCAAGAAACACTAAAACGATGAAGCGATGTAATTGTAAGCATGCTTGAATTGAAAAGAAGTACAAACGTTTGAATCAATACGTATATATATATAATAAGAAAGAAGTGACAGTTTGACCTTGAAAAGTCAAACTGCAGAAGTTGACAAATAATTAAATTTCTAACCGTGGGAGTACTAGGGGATAGAGGAAAGGAATAATGTAGTATACCAAATAAGTTAAAGAATTGCGAAAGAATGGTTATGTATTGACCCGTCATGAATGGGTCAAACAACGAAAATGATATGTTAAGAAATGGTCATGTATTGACCTGTTACGAAGGAGTCAAACACACTAGTGTTTAAAAAGAAAAAAAAGAATCTAGAAAGGGGTTAATTTGTAAACAAGGTGATGTAATAAACGCCATGCTTGAAGGAATTTGAATGAAATGTGCTAATCCCTAATCTTATAAATGAGAATGGCAGAAGATCTTGGTGAGATCAATCTATCAAGGTCGGTGAAAGAATACTCATGAGCGAAAGCTCATCACACGGATGAATGAGATCAATCCAGAGATGGTATGGATTTGTAATGAAGTGGGTCGGTCCACTTTTGCGGGTCGTAGTATTGCGCTAAAGTAGTAAGGCTAGTGAATTGTTTAATATCAGAATGTAAATATATAGTTATGGGTTGAATAAGTACTTCCGTACGAAATAATGGTAGCACAAAATGTGTTATGATAAGGAAGGCTTGACTTTTAGAAGTTGACTAAGAATGAGTTTTAGTTCAGGCTTATGTAGTAAGCAGTGCGTGTATGAGTAAGAAGGTAGAAATAAAACTCCAGGTATAAATGAAACTATTAGAACTAATACTAACGATGAAATATATTAGTAAGTTCATATGAACTTCAATTTGTTGTAACGTAAATCATGGTATTAGACTCTTTAGTTTGCTACTAGTTTCACACTTTAGTTTAAGTATGATAATGTGATGAGTTGAAAATTTAAGAAGAAGTTGATAAAGAATGGAAATGTAAAGTATGTGCAGTTGACCAGTTACGAACGGGTCAATGTGATGTAAAAAACATAATGAGGAAATTGTATAAATAGTGACTTGTTGTAATGGGTCGCAATGGATGAAATTATAATAATGATGAAATGGTATGTATTGACCCGTTACGGACGGGTCAATTAAGACAAGCATGATGGGCTATGATAATGGTCAAAACTTTGACCCGTTATGAATGGGTCGGATGGACTATATGTTCGATGTTAAAGGAATGATATATACAAATTGGGTAGGCTAATTTGTTGTAAGAATAGAAAAAAAGGTTTCTAGAAATGGTGTTCTTAAAATTATGACTTTACTAATGGATAAACCGATATTGATGAAGCAGGTTTCGGGGACGAAACCTTCTTTAAGGGGGGTAGACTTGTAACACCCCAAAATTTTATATGTTATAACGTAATATTTTAATTTGATGCATTAATAAAAGAAAATGGTAAATGTAAATTTTACCATATGAAAAGTTAATAAAATATTGGTAAGTAAGTTATTGTGAATAACAAAGTTAACTAACTCATAATGTGGATGATAAAAGGCATGTTATGAAAGATGAGGGTGGAATGTGTTAAAATGAGAAGAAGATTTTTATAACAAAATATAAGTGCAGAATTTTGGTTCAAGTAAGTGTGGGTGTCGTAGGTTAGAAGGGGGAAGAGAAGGTTCACCCTAACTCAAAGATTTCACTCAAAATTCTGCATAAATTGGAAGATTATAGGCTGGAAATGCATTGCATGAAGCATAATCCATACATTTATAGTTGATCTTGAGCCAAGGTAAGACTCAATTTATGAATATATGATCTTGGATGAAATGGGTTTCGATTAATCCGTGAATTTAAGTGAAATTAGGATGAATATGTGTTAGAATCACCTTGTGAAACTTAAATTATGCTAGAATGTTGGATTATCTTGATGTTTATATGTAAACCCACTTGTATGTAACAATGCCATGGAAATGTTGATGAAATGTGTGTTAAATTAGTTGTAGTTTTGATATGTGAAGATGAATATGGTAGATTGATGTATTATGAACCTGAAGTAGAAAGAAAATTATGTGAAAATGTTGAATGTGATGACCTTGATAAGAAATGGTATGAATGTGCTTGAGTTACTTGTACACTATGCTTGGTAGATGGTACGCATACCAAGTGTTTGATGAAATGCATAGGTGAGATTATCGGATGAGATTTGATGTAAACAACTAATGAATATGTATAGGAAGTGATGATGATTGTACGTGATAGTGAAATAACATGAGAAGTGTGCTTTAAACGTGATTCATGTAAAAGTTTCGGTTTGCTTGTATGATGTGGTAATAGTATTGATTTGGAAGTTGTTTTAGCACATGAATGAAATCTAGGTGAATGTGGTAGTAAGTGTCTTAACATGTTTATTGTATCATATGGTCTCTAACAAGTTTATGATGCTTAGTATAAATAATGAACATGAATTTATGATTTAAAGTCGAGTTTTAGTTCATAATTCCAAAGATTTACAAAGCTAATTGGAAATAATTATTGTTGCGCACCAGTTTTGAAAAATTCACATAAAATCAACAGTAGCTCGGTTTAAGGCATATGATATATGGTTGGAAAGCTATCAGAGCATATCACATTTTACGTGTGAACATATTGAGCTAATTCAGATCGTATAGAGGAGAAATTGGGTCGAGAACAGCTGCTGTACATAAAGTGCAACAGTGAAAAGAATGTGTATGATGAACTTAACATGAATGATTGTCCATATATGTCACGACTCCCGACCATGCCCTGGACGGGAGCCGTGAAGCAGTCGAGTGGTACCGGTGGGTATTTTGAAAATATTGCAGCGGAAATTTCATCAGGACCGTGAGTTAGGAAAAATATCAGAGTTTAGAAAACACCGGATTTTATTTATTAAATAGATGGGATAAAACCCATGTTTTACAAAGGTAGCTTTAATAAGGGGTAAACCCGAATATATGAAACCACGTTTACTTAATTTAATTCAATTGTTAAAATAAGCCACTTCTTTAAGCCTTTCGGTGCCGTATCTTCACTTTTATTCCAATCTACAGTAATTACCTGAAACGCGTTTTAAAAAGGTTTGGTCAGCAGGAAATACTGGTTAGTTCATTCATTTTTTGTACAAAACGACACAT
This sequence comes from Helianthus tuberosus, assembly GCA_030545235.1. NCBI lineage: Eukaryota > Viridiplantae > Streptophyta > Magnoliopsida > Asterales > Asteraceae > Helianthus > Helianthus tuberosus. Next base: position 184,679,630 of record CM060370.1, on the reverse strand, counting down.
TGTTATAAATTACAGCATAAGAGCGATTACAATGGCTACTATCTTATTTTTTTTATTTGGCGCCGTGTCACACCCTGGTGATGATGGTCATACCACTATTGGGTCCTTTCACCCAAGTAGTGATGATTATCACTGTTAGGTTAGTGAACCTAACCGTGAGAAATTAGTAATGTGCATAATACCCCACTTGTCAGTGATTCAAGATAACCACGACTTAATCCCTGTAAGTATAACTTTTGAAAATAATTTGAGGTTTAGTAAAACAGTTGATAAAAAGAGAATGGCTCACCTTGTTAGCATATAATCTTGATTAAGCAAGCATCTTGGTTCTAAGCATCTACTTTATAGTTCTGAATCTTCTGATGATTAAGCATCTATTTTGATTGTAAGTGTATATTGCAGAGTTTCGGGTAGTTAAGCATATAGTTTAACAGAGTGGAATACGTATTAGTGTTATACCAAATCAAACCTAACGATGGTCACGAGATCAGAACCTTAAAGAAATTCACAAAGTATAGTCTTGTTTAGACAACACTTTTGCATTCGTTAGTTGGTTCCCGAATCGATCGGACAGAATATCGCATCGGTGATTATTGGTTAGAACACCAACGTATGGAGAGAAGAATAGAAGAAATGAGCAAAGGAAAATGAATCCTAAGCTTCCTATTTATAGCTAAGGGGATAAGTCTTACCCCTATATAGAATTTCCCTAGGTGTTATCTTCCTTAGTTGAACCTTCCCTAGATAAAACATTCCTTAGATAAAACCTTCCTTAGATAATATATACCCCATATATATCTATTTTTCATGTTTATCTATTTAGGTGTTTAATAAATCTTACTTAGCTTAATTAATCTTGCTTAGCTTAATTAATCTTGCTTATCTTAATAAATCTTGCTTAGCTTAATTAATCTTGTTTAACTGATTAATTAATCATACTTAACTTAATTAATCTTAATTAATCTTACTTAACTGATTAATTTTCCTTAGCGGTTTAATTAAGTAATTTACTTAGCCGAATAATTTAAATAACGTATTTAGCTGATGAATTAACTTGCTTAGCTTGCTTAACTGCTAAGTTTCCTTTCCTGTTAAGTTTCCTTAGCTATTAATTTTACTTAACTATTAAGTTTCCTTAACTATTAAGTTTACTTAACTATTAAGTTTCCTTAACTATTAAGTTTACTTAACTATTAAGTTTTCTTAACTATTAAGTTTACTTAACTATTAAGTTTACTTAATCGCTAAGTATTCTAGTTTAGCAGCTCCCTGGTTACGAGTTCTAATTTTTAGATAAAATGGAACTCGTATTAGCGTATTAACTCAATTCAAATTTAACGATAATCACGAGATCACAACCCTCACGACGAATGACAAAGTATAGCCGAATATAGGCAGCACTTAAACATCCATTGGATCGGTTTCAATTGATCGGATAAAGTATCGTACCAGTGATTAGAGTTATTACTCTAATAACGAGCAGAGTTTCGGGTTTTAGGGGTATAATACAGGAGTATTATAGAATAATATGTTTAGAGAGAAAGAAAAGAATTGAACGATTTGAAATAAAACCATTGTCCTCTATTTATAGGCTGAAACTGGGGCGCTTCGCTGCCCGCGAAAGAAACAGGAGAGGCCTTCGCGGCCCGCGAGGGGTGGTATGGCGGTTTGAGGGTTGCTGAGTCATGGCATGGTCGTGACACGTGGACAACACGTGTCCTAAAGCTTATCCGGAGTTTAGTCTGGCTGTCGCGCCCCGCGTAGACTATCCTTAAGTCTTACGCGGCCCGCGACAGATCAATAAAATTGAATTTCTTGATTTCTCATAAGCATTAGGGTTTTAGGGGTCCGGGTTTTCACTTACGGAGTGTTTTAGGATATTTTCGTGCAGGTCCTTACATCCTCCCCACCTTGTTTAAAATCTCGTCCTCGAGATTTAAGTGTGGTAACTTCCATCTTAGCTTCGATACCCAAGTATATTCTTGTCCATGCTTTAAGTCCTACTCCACCCAAATCAGAACTAATTTCTTGCCTTGTGATTCTTATCTTTGTCTTGTATGGTCTTTCAATGGATTTAAATTTTTTTTCATTTACCTCTATAGCTTGAAGAGGTAGAATTAGGGATTTATCAATCAGGTATTCCTTAAGTGGCATACATGAAACATATCATGTATTCCTGTTGTTTCTTTCGGTGACTCTTGTTGATAAACTATCGATCCAATTTGCTTAATGATTCCAATTGGTTCAACAAATTTTAGACTTACTTTTCTTTCTTGCCGCATCAGATTATTCCTGGAGAGACTTTTAGTAGTATCCTTTCTCTGATTTGATTTTCAATGGTTTGCCAATCTTATGGCCTGATAGTTGCGTTTCTTATATGTATGTCTAACATACTGGATGATACTATCATCCATAAAATGCTTTAAACGGGTAACACTAGTACTTGTAGGCCAATTGAAAAACAAAATATTATGATACTCCTACTTCCATCAATATGTACTTAGCATGTCTTTCTATGTTTTGTAGTGTTCGTTCACACTGCTCAAAATGAGTTTGGGTTAAAAATTTCCTAGAAATGAGAAGTGAAATGACTATCTCGATTTAATACAATAGATAATGGGATTCTAGGTAATGAGACTATTTCACCCCTACACAACTAAGCATTTTTATACTAAAGGGTTTTCTTCATTGGTAGGGATTAAGCAAACTTGGTTAGTCGATCCACAATCACCCAGATTGTGTCCTTTCTTGTTTTGGGTAATTTGGTAACAATATCCATTGTTATCAATCTCATTTCTATACTGATATCTTTATCGTTGAGGTAAACCTAAAGGGCTCTATTGTTTAGTTTTAACTTGCTAATAAACTAAATACTTGTAACTTGCTACATCATTATTCATTCCTATCTGTCAAAAATTCTTATTCAAACCTCGATACCTCATATTACTTACAAAATGCATCAAATACTTAATTCTATGGGTTTCATCGAGAATCCTTTCTTGTAGGGTTCCTTGAATAGGTATCTGAATTCTTTATGGAATTTCCAATTTCCATTAGTTCTTTTTTCTGATTCCTTCATTTTCCCTTTTCAAATCTTTCAGTATCATCCTTGATTGCTGGTTCTTGGGTACTCTTTAATTGTTCCATTAAATCTATCCGCAATTTAACCTAAGAGCACGTACTTGTTTATGACTTAAAGCATCAACTACTATATCAGTATTAACTTTGTGTTATAACAATCAGTGTTGTTCAGATGAATTATGAGTTTCTCTTCATGATCGGGTGATAGTCCAAATAGATCCTCTGGGAAAACGTCGGTCGGAATTTCTTTCAGTTCCCCGCCTCTAGTGTTAAAGGAACTCCGAGACCATATACGCTATGTCTCACTTTCGTACATGACTTGCAGCTTTCATTATAGAGGCAAATTTTGCTGGCTAGTCTGTCTTGTCTCCTGGTGGTCACTTCTCTGGTTGGTTTGCAAATCAAAACCTAAGTCAGCAATCACCTCAGGAATTATCGTTTCCATTTGTTCCTTTTTATGAAGCAGACAAAATTTCCTTTCTATCAGTTCTTTTAATTCTTTCCATTTCATGGCATACGTCATGATCATGTGTTTTGAAGATCGGGTTTAATGTCTAAATATTACTTCATTCTTCTTAACATATATACTAATGGTTTGGACAACTTTAGTCCGTTGCAGCCCATGTATTTCGTAACAGATTCTTTATTACTGGTAATCTTAGTAGGATTATAGGTGAAGAGTCTTTGTAAGTGCATCTAGTCGTGGTTACTTTTGTTTTCGCAAGAGTTCTTAAAGAAAGTAGAATTACTCTTATTAGCGTAAGTTTTGAGACGGTTTGTGCCTAGCACAACTTTAGCTACAGGTTTCCTAATGCATTATTAATCTAAGGTAGCGCAAAGGGAAATTTTTATACTTTTGATGACATCCCAACTTAAAGGGTTCCCGTCGTTTATATTGTCGCCCGAGTTACGAGATAGATGATCAAACGAAATAATGTTTGATATCGGAATTATAGATATATGCGTGAGATTCCTGATAAAGAAATCTAGAATTATCATTGACACACATGCTCGTTCTTTATCCTAATTTGTCAATCCTTATGGTTTTTGGATTTCCTTATAGACATACATATCTATATTATATATTTCACATATTGTAATATACATACCCTTCATAAGCTAAGTTTCCTTTCCTGTTAAGTTTCCTTAGCTATTAATTTTACTTAACTATTAAGTTTCCTTAACTATTAAGTTTACTTAACTATTAAGTTTCCTTAACTATTAAGTTTACTTAACTATTAAGTTTTCTTAACTATTAAGTTTACTTAACTATTAAGTTTACTTAATCGCTAAGTATTCTAGTTTAGCAGCTCCCTGGTTACGAGTTCTAATTTTTACATAAAATGGAACTCGTATTAGCGTATTAACTCAATTCAACTTTAACGATAATCATGAGATCACAACCCTCACGACGAATGACAAAGTATAGCCGAATATAGGCAGCACTTAAACATCCATGGGATCGGTTTCAATCGATTAGATAAAGTATCGTACCAGTGATTAGAGTTATTACTCTAATAACGAGCAGAGTTTCGGGTTTTAGGGGTATAATACAGGAGTATTATAGCATTATATGTTTAGAGAGAAAGAAAAGAATTGAACGATTTGAAATAAAACCATCGTCCTCTATTTATAGGCTGAAACTGGGGCGTGTCGCGGCCCGCGAAAGAAACAGGAGAGGCCTTCGCGGCCCGCGAGGGGTGGTAGGGCTGTTTGAGGGTTGCTAAGTCATGGCGTGGTCGTGACACGTGGATGACACATGTCCTAAAGCTTATCCGGAGTTTAGTCTGGCTGTCACGCCCCGCGTAGACTATCCTTAAGTCTTACGCTGCCCGCGACAGATCAATAAAATTGAATTTCTTGATTTCTCATAAGGATTAGGGTTTTAGGGGTCCGGGTTTTCACTTACGGGGTGTTTTAGGATATTTTTGTGCAGGTCCTTGCAATATACCCGTTGCCTAAACACTATATGTTGTTTTGAATGAATGATTAGGATTGTTAAGGTGTGTTTAAAATGTCTACATGTATGAAAATGGATTGTGCAAGTATTTTCTTAAATGGGTCGAACGGGTTGACTATATAGTCAACAATCTAGTACAAAAGCATGTGAATTATTATCAATCTATTTGAATGGCATGTATAACCACAAGGTATAGTCTAATGATTAAGGAATGAACTTGTTTCATCAAGGTGTAGCAAGGCTTGGAAGAAAACATGGCAAACAAGTGGAAATGGTGACGACTTTCTTACGGGCAAAGGTAAGTAATTCCCGGACTCCCTCCTTAGAAATAAAAAGGGAATTATTGTATGGTGATTGTTAGAATTCCATGTAAGGACGTGTAGTCGATGAAGGTAATAAGGTAAGTTGTATGATAGCGATTGTGTAAAGTAGGTTTTATGCATTGGTTATAAATCAAACGGGTCAAGACCGTATCATGTGATGATGTAAGATGTTGTCCAAAACACCGTGATGTAACGTGTTAGAAAGACTTAGGGTCTTTAAATATTGATAATTTATGTTCTGGAATGACCGAGAACTCGTCCGGATGGTTGAAATGGCTGGAAATAAGTAAATTGGTGAGGGAATGCAGGTTTGGCGTCGCCGACGGCCATTTGGGGCGTCGCCGACGCGACATGGAAAGTCTATAATCCTCTGACGCCCTATCTGGCTGTTTACGCAAAAATTTGGCTGACGCAACTATCTGGGAGGTGTCGGGGACGCAGGGATAGGGCGTTGCCGACGCCATGCCCATTGTCTTCTTTTCTGTTTTTGTGTTTCGCGCATCCGGTTGACTCCAGTTTTGTCCCGGAGCCCCGTAAGTTGTTTTTTTTTTGTTGCTCTTAAGTTACGTTAGACCTATAAAACACAAGTACATGCAAAAGTATGAGCCTTGAATGATGTATAATGATAATGTTCTCGTATGTGGGTGTCGTATACGTAATTAGATAATTATGCGATTGAAACTCGCATTTAATCGAATGTGGTATGCATGAAAGGACTAATCTAGTTGCAAGTATGTTTAAAGCTAGATAGTAGGTGTATATCTAAGAATAGTAATAGATTACGAAGAGACGTATGTACGAAACCTATACGTAAGCATTATGGTTATATATATATATATATATATATATATATATAGGATTAGGTTCAAACGTGAACATTTTCTCCAGCGTGAACTGCGTGAACTTATCTGAGCCCTTGATTTTGTAGATGATAGATCTTAGATCAATGGCACAATTGTAATTAAAGGTATAATAAATTTAATATAAATTTTAATCTAAAGGGTAAAATAGGGAACTTTTATATTAAAGATATGGAAACTAATTAATTTGTAATCCCCTAAAATCTCTGTATCAGTTTCAAGAATTAAAATGTGATTTAATTTGAATTAGTATATATACAACCTATGTGAGACCCTATGAGATCGACACCATCAAAATCACTCAAAAAATCCTCTCACTCTTTCTGTTTCGATAACACCATAACTCGCCGGAGAAGTCCGACGCCGTCGGAGAAGACGACCGGACATCGAAGCGCATCGGAGTTCACCGGAGAAACCCGAAGTCACGACGGAACCACTTCCCTTCGTTTTGGTACATTCCTTTAGTTATTGTTCTTTTAATCCTTGTTTCCTTTATATAAAAGAAGCCGCACGAACTCACTGAAAGAATACGTCGGAACAAGAAGAGTCGTCGGAGTTTACGACGGAACCCGACCCGCTACCAACTTTCGTGTTCAGTATAACCTTCTGTTCCGTCATTTTTGTTTTGTTTTTATTACATACTAGAAACTATTACAAGAATCTAAGAAGCCTTGAATTGAACTAAAATCAATGGTTAACTGGGTATTTCGGTTTGGATAAAAAATTAGATGACGATGCCAGTTATTTCACGTTTTAAGAAAAACAAAAGATAGAATATAACAAAGTTGATATAGTGGTGTTGGTTTTTTTATAAACAAACCAGTGGTCACGGGTTCGACCCGGCCACTCATGTTTTCGCTCCAGTTCGTTTTTTTTTTTTGGTTCTTTTATAAAATGGAGAAGATGAGCATTAACAGTAACTAGACTTTAATGCAAATACAATTATATCCCTTTTCCTTTTAAACCCATATATTCCATACAGTTTATAACTCTTCTTATTTTATTTATTTATTATTTTTTTTCTTAAACATTTAATAATAACATTGTGTATTAGTTTTAATACAATTCCTTTTCAGTAATAACCTGTCGAATCAACCGTTTACATGTTCATAAAACCTTATATATCAGTAACATGAATAATTAAAAATTCTATTATAATTTCTTTTAACATTCAATGTTAATAGTAAGTTAAATTATATTATAATACTTAATTAAATTGTAAACGTTAGCGATTATATTTAATCTACAACTTGTAACGAGTCCGTTATGTGTTTAGGATAATCGTTCTCATTCTCTTGGAATTTCTCAATCTTTAGTGGTGCGTTATTACAAGAAATCGCAACGCAATCAATGTGAGTATACTCGATCCCATTTTAGCTTTAAACACATTTGGGTGCAACATGTATTCCATATTAAAATGTGAGAGGATTTTTCGAGTGATTTTAAGGCGCTGTACACATGTGTATTCTGATTTTTGCTCTGGTTTTTAAGGCTCTGTACACATGTGTATTCTGATTTTGCTCTGTTTTTAAGGCGTTGTACACATGTGTATTCTGGTTTTGCTATGTTTTTAATGCGATGTACACATTTGTATAGCGTCTGTTTTTGTGATATCTCATATTTTTTGTGTGTGTTGAATGTGTAAAGTTGTTGATGTACACTTGTGAATTATGCAAAGGACTAATTGCTGAGATTTTTGTGTTATTATAGGAGACGTCGTAAACGAGGAAAGTGGAGATGGAAGGTCGATAAGGATGATTCACGTATGAGGTCGATAAGGATGATTCACGTATGTTTGTTTACTTGGTCGATAAGGATGATTCAGCATACAACGCGGCGAATAGTTGTAAAAGACTATGTCTTTTTTATTTTTCCAATTATGTTGCGTTTATTGTTTTCACGAAACTGTAACTTGTAATTGTATCTTTTTTTTGGTTTGGCAGACATTATGGAAATTGTTATTTGCTTAATATAAAATAGGTTTACAAGTTTTGTTTATATGTATGTATTATGTAGCTAATTACACATATGCACCATGCTGAGTACACATGTGTACTGTTCAATTCATATCAAAGTACACATGTGTATACCGTTGAAATATGAAGGTTACGTGAATCTTAAAAATCATAATCCGAATTCTGGTGGTGAAATCTAAAAAATAAAAATGAAATAAAAGATAATGTGGATAATGAATTTAAAATAGGAAAGATGTAACTTAAATCAATTATTAAAATAATAATTTAAATATATTTTTTTATATAATTACAATCATACCCTTAACAACTAAAAAGGAAATCAATGGTCCAGATCAGTTCACGCATGGGATTAGGTTCACTGATGTGCTCGAAACGGGTCAACTAAAACAACTAAAATTACCCTAAATCTAGACTCTCTAAGTTTTAAATTTATAAAACTAAGACTCTCTAAACCCTAAATCACACGACCGGCAAGTGTACCGATCGATGAAGTATAGCCTAAGGAAGTCCGAGTATCGAACCCAAGAGACTCTATTGATTACGCTAACGACTCTATCTAGACTTAGACTGACACGACTTAACTAATTTGTTTGTTGATGGGGGGGGGGGTTCTAAAAATCCTAAGAATGTAAATAACGATTAACTAGATTAACTAAACGAACTAGACACGAACTCACACGAAGACTGAACTCAAGGATGATGAAGGAACTACCTAGACAGGAATCCTGATTGCTTTTAGATATGATTATAATTGGAAGTTGTCTGTTATGGAACCGGGATCTTATAATTCTCACCTATCGGGAAATCTAAGGACCCCTAATCCTTCTCAAGAGCACGCTAAGATCCCCTAAAGGTTGTTAAATTACCGGTTATTAGACTCCTTTACAAGACATCTAATGGGTTTATAAAAGTATCCTACAAGGCTCACTCCCTTACGAGACCTAAACCTAGGATAGGTTTGTTTTCTCAGCTAGACTTGCTAGACAACAGCCAAAAGGTTAACTTCCTAAGAAGGACCCACCTTGCGCTTTAATCACTTAGACCTAGCAATAATCTCGCACCTTACAGCTATTGATGATTAGTTGAACACTTGATTTTATAAAATTACCAAATATTACTTCTAAGGTTACTTGTGCACTTTTCACCCTAAAGGATCAAAGGTTTATTATGTGATATAGACACTCACCAAAACCTAAAACCCTAGCCCGACTCTATTCCGTGATAAAGACCGTCACCAAGATTAGAATGAAGCAATAATCAATATTCAAATAACATCAAGCACGCAAACACATCTAACTGATAGAACAAACCGTTTACAATTTATAAACAATCCATAGCTTCCATAAATCCAAAAATAATCAAATCATATAGCAATCATTCATCCATGTCTAGGTAGTAAAGGAAATCTAGCCAATAATCATGTCTAAAATCATAACAATCATTATCAAAACAGAATTCATCATCGAACAATTAAGAACAAACGAAACACAAAGAAACAAGATAATAGAACCCGTTTTCTTCGACCCCGAGTGCTCCTGAATGATCCCCGATGATTCCTAGCTTCCCGATCACTCCAAAACCTTCAAATCAGTCTCAAAGAAGTCCCAAAATTCGTCCAAAATCGTCTCTTCTCGTCTGTGCACGACTATCTTGATATATAACCTCCAAACCCTAATTCCCGTAATTGGATACAAGTCTGTTTCGCGACATAAGGGCCTCGCGGCCCGCTTCAACTTATGGCTATTACTTACGCGGGCCGCGCTCGAGTTATGATCCGGCAACACATATTTAAGTTCTAGCGGCCCGCCTAAGATTCTTATGTATCCTTCGCGGCCCGCCTGAACTCCCCAGATCTGATTTTTTCACTTCGTTTTTGCTCCCGAGCTTCCGGTTCTTGACCCGACACTTTCCCTTGCTAGATATTTCTCTTTTCTGCTTCTTTCCAGCTCCAAACACCTAAAAACACAAATAAATCAAAAGCATATACATTCTAAACTAAAAACGGACAAAAACAAAAATCTAACAACTAAAACCTGACGCGAATAAAGATGTATTTTACAATACATCAAATATCCCCACACTTACTCTTTTTTCGTCCTCGAAAAAGAATTATGCAAACGGAATCATAGTCGGAATAATTGAACGGGCCAAAGCTTAAGTTATTTTATTAAAACCGAAACTTGTGTTAGCCGCGATTGCAAGTATATTGATCCTCTTAAACCCAACCCGGTTCCAAGCCCTTATCATGCAATTTAGTTCAATTATGGTCAATCTACCTAGGGTCTCACACTAAGAATTGTAAGTCCACCTAGTCCCCCTCAAGCTTATAGGACAAAAGGAACAACCACTGGGTTATTTCCTAACCGTTTTATACCAAGATCAAGAGAGTTTAAAATCAAATCTATTTTTTCTCTTTTTTTTTCATACGAGCTTAGACTTTGCTTTTTGCTCTTTTTTTTCTCGTGAGTCTAGACGATGCTTTCCCTAACCAAGAGGTATTCCGGCTGTAGAGTCGCGATCCCCAACCACAGATTACTTAGGTTTCGGTACTTTTATTCGGCAAGGCGATTTCACACATCCCAGAGGCATTCCGGCTGTAGAGTCGATATCCCCAACTCGGATTACATAGACCTGTGCTACTTTCATTTAGTTTCTAGCTCACTTTTTATTCTATTTTTTTTTCCTTTTTCAGCGAGATAATGACCAAAAACTCTAATGATCTTAGCTTATAACGGCATCCCTTATACTATTTTTGGCGGTTTCAATTTCCCCACTTTCCCTAGATGAGAACCCACTAGTAGACCGATAATTAGGTATATTTTAAATCAAAGGAACCCAGAACCGAACCGAACCGAGCCTACCCGCGCATCCCAAACTAGACACAAGCACGATTATATTATCTCATATTATTATTATTTGAACCCGACCAAAAACCCAACTTTTCTATCATTTTCGGTTTTTATTTTTGCAAACTTCTAATTTCAAAAGACATTTTTCTGATTTTTTTAAATTTTTTGGATTTTTCATTTTTTTATGACTCAAGAATCTACTAACTAAAGACACTAAACGATAGTTTCCCATCCCCACACTTAAACTCTACATTGCCCTCAATGTAGGATGGAAACCGACTCAAAAACTAAAAATAAGAAATAAAAAAAACAAAAGGGCAAATTGGAAAGGACTTAGCTGGTTTAATTAATGCGTAAGCTCCAAATCTCTCGTCCAATCCAGCTCGATCGTATAGCATTTCGTTCGCGATCGGCTTGACTCCAACTGACATGCTTGATAAATGCCCGGAATTTGAATAAACAGCTCCAAACTCACCCGAATGGAGATTGAGTACGGGTGGTACATATTCGAACCTGCATCAACAAAAACAAGCAAAATACCAAAGCAATACCGACTCGACACAAATGACTGAAAAACTTCTAACTTAGACTCATGATACAAAAACTACGACTCAAAATACAAACTCTACAAAACCTCCCCACACTTGAATTTAATCAGGAGGTTTTTCTTTGATCTGGACCTTATCCAACCCGTTTAATTCCACCTGATACTCAAAAATATTTAAAAATATAATGGTGGAATAATAAAATATTTTAAAATTTTAAAACGGGTCAGACCACCAAAATTTAAACATACCTGGAAGAAACCGAATGCGTGGCATGTAATGAGAAGACCGATCGTTCGTGAACGACTTCTTCCTCTCCATCTCTCCCCAACCTTCGATCCTCTTCCGGTTCAGATCCTTTATCTTCCTTTTCTTTGCCCTCTCCCTTGGTGTTGTTGATTTTTCAGTTTCACTTAGTACTAACACCAGGGGCCAGCTGTGGTGCTCTTCCTCTTCCACCACCACTTCTTCTTCTTTGATGTCCGTCATTGGGTTTCCTTCAAGTAAAGCTTCTAAGTAAGCAAGGTCTCCCTCCGGATCAAACTCCTTTTCCTCTTCATCTACCGGCAACCTATCTAGTTCTTCCCTAAATTCATTCTCCCAGGACATCTGATCTACATTAGATGGCTGCTCAACTTCTTCCTCCTCTTCTTCTTCTCTTTCTATCTCTACTTTTTCTGCCTTACTCTCCACATATCCCCATATTGTCACTCCTTCAGAAAGCTCGGGGAGCACTATCGCCTTATAATATGAGCTTTGAACTGTAACCCACTCATCATCATCATCATAGCCCCACTGTATCTGTTGTGTCCGCTCTCTACTTCCCCAGCCCATTCCAAACCGAGCAGCAATCGCACATTCTTCATACCGGTGTGATCCACCACATTCTTCACACCTTGGATCCCTCTGCCGACTGAGGTCACACTCTATATTTGGGCCAATTTGCTCGAACATTCGATCAAGTAGATCGATCATTCTTGGTAACCTTGGATCCCCGTACTCCAACTCTTTTATTGCTCGCACACACTCCAAAATTAATTCCCTGAGCTCCAAAAAATTTGGAAACATCTCCTTAGCATTTGCGGGATACCCCTGCAAAGAATATTGCTGTGGCTGTACAAAGGGGTTAGTATCATAATCTGCAGAGGACCCCTCATACTGGGGACATTTAACTGTAAAGTGAGGTCCTCCACAAATTTCACACATATTTACAAGACTCAAGAAAAATAAAAGAGACGGACAATTAGACTCCTACGACTCAAACAAAAGAACAAATAGCACGTAATATGTCAAGAAAGTCCAAACAAAGTAATCAACGCAACGGCGCCAAAAACTTGATGTGCTCGAAACGGGTCAACTAAAACAACTAAAATTACCCTAAATCTAGACTCTCTAAGTTTTAAATTTATAAAACTAAGACTCTCTAAACCCTAAATCACACGGCCGGCAAGTGTACCGATCGATGAAGTATAGCCTAAGGAAGTCCGAGTATCGAACCCAAGAGACTCTACTGATTACGCTAACGACTCTATCTAGACTTAGACTGACACGACTTAACTAATTTGTTTGTTGATGGGGGGGGGGGTTTCTAAAAATCCTAAGAATGTAAATAACGATTAACTAGATTAACTAAACGAACTAGACACGAACTCACACGAAGACTGACTCAAGGATGATGAAGGAACTACCTAGACAGGAATCCTGATTGCTTTTATTTATGATTATAATTGGAAGTTGTCTGCTATGGAACCGGGATCTTATAATTCTCACCTATCGGGAAATCTAAGGACCCCTAATCCTTCTCAAGAGCACGCTAAGATCCCCTAAAGGTTGTTAAATTACCGGTTATTAGACTCCTTTACAAGACATCTAATGGGTTTACAAAAGTATTCTACAAGGCTCACTCCCTTACGAGACCTAAACCTAGGATAGGTTTGTTTTCTCAGCTAGACTTGCTAGACAGCAGCCAAAAGGTTAACTTCCTAAGAAGGACCCACCTTGCGGTTTAATCACTTAGACCTAGCAATAATCTCGCACCTTACAGCTATTGATGATTAGTAGAACACTTGATTTTATAAAATTACCAAATATTACTTCTAAGGTTACTTGTGCACTTTTCACCCTAAAGGATCAAAGGTTTATTATGTGATATAGACACTCACCAAAACCTAAAACCCTAGCCCGACTCTATTCCGTGATAAAGACCGTCACCAAGATTCGAACGAAGCAATAATCAATATTCAAATAACATCAAGCACGCAAACACATCTAACTGATAGAACAAACCGTTTACAATTTATAAACAATCCATAGCTTCCATAAATCCAAAAATAATCAAATCATATAGCAATCATTCATCTATGTCTAGGTAGTAAAGGAAATCTAGCCAATAATCATGTCTAAAATCATAACAATCATTATCAAAACAGAATTCATCATCGAACAATTAAGAACAAACGAAACACAAAGAAACAAGATAATAGAACCCGTTTTCTTCGATCCCGAGTGCTCCTGAATGATCCCCGATGATTCTTAGCTTCCCGATCACTCCAAAACCTTCAAATCAGTCTCCAAGAAGTCCCAAAATTCGTCCAAAGTCGTCTCTTCTCGTATGTGCACGACTATCTTGATATATAACCTCCAAACCCTAATTCTCGTAACTGGATACAAGTCTGTTTCGAGACATAAGGGCCTCGCGGCCCGCTTCAACTTATGGCTATTACTTACGCGGGCCGCGCTCGAGTTATGATCCGGCAACACATATTTAAGTTCTAGCGGCCTGCCTAAGATTCTTATGTATCCTTCGCGGCCCGCCTGAACTCCCCAGATCTGATTTTTTCACTTCGTTTTCGCTCCCGAGCTTCCGGTTCTTGACCCGACACTTTCCCTTGCTAGATTTTTCTCTTTTCTGCTTCTTTCCAGCTCCAAACACCTGAAAACACAAATAAATCAAACGCATATACATTCTAAACTAAAAACGGACAAAAACAAAAATCTAACAACTAAAACCTGACGCGAATAAAGATGTATTTTACAATACATCATTCACGCTGGAACCCTACCCTGTATGTATATATATATATATATACATATATATTGTGGTGTTTACATGTGATGTAATCTAATGAACGCGAATGCTTGGTAGGTACTTATGTGAAGACGTAGGTTTTATATATGTTGAAGTTATGTATTGTTAACCGTGATGTTTCAGAGAATGAATTTAGAAATGCAGGAATGTGAGCGTTGTACTCTCAAATGGAAGAGGCTTGATGCAATGCACGAAATTCGGAAGAATATCATTCGGAGTGTATACATTGATGGATCTCTAAGTGGTTATGGATTTTATGAATATAATTAATTATATGATGTCAGCATTTACTAATGTGTCGGTTGTGAATGATGACCGCAGGTTGCATGGATATTATTATCATCACGAAAATTATCCGGGTGAAGATCGAGATAAGGAGCTCAGATTGTACGGAAGGGTGGTCATGTAAATAGTATTCATGCGTTATTCTTGTCACGCCAATTAAGTATGAATGATGTAATTGTTTTTAAGAGTGACGTCTTAAATGCTTTTTAAGTATGTTAAATTGTTTTTAAGAAAGAAATTTTAAGGCTCGTATTTCCGCTGCGTTGTTTTGAGTTAAAACGTATTAGGGCCTTACAAATTGTCTCATGGAAGTATTGACAAATTCCCCCAAATTGTCGGATCGAAGGATTTGGATTTGGGTTTGGAATTGAGTGTTAATCGTAGCATAAAACATGATAAATTTCTCGTAAACTTCGGCTTTGGTTTTTAAAAAATATACCCATGTCATGCGAGTGCAATCATCCACGAATAGTAGAAAATATCGAAGACCCTGCCCCCCCCCCCCCCCCAATCACAGGAGAAGGACCCCACACATCAGAATGAATTAGTGAAAAAGGTGAAGCAACTTTCGTATTGCTAGGTTTGAATGGTTGTCGATGGCTTTTAGCACGAAAACAGGTTTCACAAACTTTCCCATTTGAAGGGAAGATTTTTGGAAACAAAATGTGCGAATAACCAATGGATGGGTGTCCCAAACGTCTATGCCATAGCCAGGCTTCCTGATTTTCGGTTCCATGTGCCAACATCACAGTACCTTGTTGAGCCACTTCATCCACGTAGTACAATCCTTGGCGCTCAGTACCATGTCCAATAATCACACCCGTCCTGATATCCTATAGAAGGCAGAAAGTAGGGTGCATTAGTACCGTGCAATTTAGCTCTTTGGTAATATGGCTAACAGAGAGAAGTTTGTGCGATAATGATGGAACATAAAGACAATTTGACAATTTCATAGTTGGTGAAATTTCAATTGTTCCTCCTCCTTTCACTTGCATCGTTCCGTTGTTTGCGGTATGGATTTGAGTTTTTTGAGGATTGGACATTGACCGTATGTCTAACGGTTCAAACGTCATGGTGTCAGTGGCACCAGAATCGAATATCCAAGAACTGTCTTTTCCGTGATTGATTTCCATTTTTCCTTTTTTGATTTTTTTGATTTTTTTTGAACTTTGTTTAAAATAACGATACCAGACACTTACCAATCGAGCGTAGTTGACAAACAATTAAGTACGCCGAAAGTAAGAGATACGTTGTCTAGGTACCGCTATTAAGCAAGCAACTGACCTGGCTTAGTTATCAAATTCGCTGGATACTTGAACTCACGTTCAAGATTTTCATTTGGAATACCGTTGCTAGGTAGCGAAGTTATCTTACCGGCGTATTTAATAAATACACTGGCAACTTGAACTTGCGTTCAAGATTTGGGTTAAGCGGATTTATGCAGCATAATTGTTCGAAAAATAGAGGATACTACACTTGATCTTAGCCAAAAAGTCGAGAAAGGTATTTATCAAATACCTAGCGAATTTATCAAAAAATGTTGGTGGGTTTTTTGTTTTTGTAAAGCTACTGACAACCTAACAATGACACATATGTTGACTATTGAATCAATGTCGGTTGGTGAAAGCACCTTTTTTCCCAAACAATATCATTCTCCAAACAATTTTCCAAATAGTGTTTATCAAAAAACCCAGCAGCACCCTTTTTGACGGGAAAGAGTTTCAAACACAGAGAAAAATAATAAACTGGAAACAAGCAAACGACGGCAGAGACCGACGGTAGGATTGGTGGTTTAGTCGTTGCCACCCATCAGATCCGGCGGAAACGTTTTTTACGGGAGACTAGCGGTGGCGGCAACGCCGACAGTAGGGTTTTGGAATTGATCAGAATTTTTTTGGGGGTTTGAAGCGAAGATGAAGAACTGATTCGCGGGAACTGTGATTGATTCGCCGAAACTGATTTCTGGTATTTTTCGAGTTAGATTTTGTTGTCGGGTTTGGTTGTAGATGATGAGCAGAGTATTCGAGAATCAGAAACACTGCTCTGATACCACGTTGTTTGGTATAGAGAATGAACTGATTTGGGGTTTGAATTGTATTGATTAAAAAATAGGGTTACATAGAGGTTTTTATATAGAACACCCATTTTCTTAAACGAACAATTCACAAAGATAAACAAATATTAACAAACAAACTTAAACGAACATAATTTAACAAATATAAAACAATAGGAATTAACAGTGACCAAACATAAACATAAAGATAAACGAACATAAAGTAGTTTTTTTATATAAATTACTGATTACTTACCATAAGTTCTATTGGAAAGCACATTTTTATCACTGGAAAGTCCAATTATCAGTTAGATTTACGGATATAAGTAGTTAGAAAACCTCTTTTGTGTTTATATTTATATGCATACAACTCCATATGTATTTGTTAGAATATAAACTTACAAACATAACGAACATAAACGAACGTTCATGAACATAAATGAATGAACAACATGTGTTTTCATGTTTTAAACAGACAAATAAATTTCATGTTCATTCATATATTAAATAAACGAACTTCCCGACGAACAAGTTCATGAACGTTCGGTTCGTTTTCAGGCCTACCCAAAACAGGTGTTGTCTAACCTAAAACTCACCAAATCCACACCTTGTACACTCGTTCCTTCTTTACCGATGTTTTCTTCTTTTCCCTTTGTACCAATTTTAGAGAAGAACCAAAAAAGTTTTATGAGAGCTTTTGTTTTCCAATTCTGACACAGTGCAAGAATGGAGTTTTGAAACTCGAGGCATCATTCAACAACCTTGTGAAGACATCATACCAAAGTGAAAGATTAAAGTAGATGTCATGAAATGGTTCCTGAATTGTTTACTTCATTTGTGACCCAAACTGTCACATAAACAAGTGGCGTCCACCACCACCATGGTGCTCCGCCAAGACTTGTTTGAGAGGCACTGAAGAACCGAACTGTGCCCTCTGTGGTGCCTCGTTGAGACGTCCCTGATTACAACTAATCGAACCCAATGGCGCAACTTTGAAGGAGCGGGGGGGGACCCGAACTTTTCGGTAAGTAGTGTTATATATGTAGTTTTTGTATAGAAATTTTTAGGTATATACGTTTTCGACCCCTCGGTTCTATAGAATTTTTTGGGTATATACGTTTTCGACCCCTCGTCGAAAACGTCAAGCTTCGCCACTGATCGGACCTAGTGGCGGCCACCGTGGCCTAACCGGATTTTCGCCTTGAGGAGAAGGCGAGTTCGAGTGGGGTGGAATTTTACGTGCCCACCTGATCTAATCCAATGTATGCTGATCAATTTAGTTGGTTTTTTGAATAAGCATGAAGTGGTTCAAGGCACGTGGTTCATGTTCCTATTTTGTGCATGGCCCGAACCAGCATTTATACGTGTGGAACAAGCTCATTTTCGATGTGGGTCAAGACTACTCTCGTGAACGAGCAATTTTGGCACTGAAAAATTAAGTTGTTCAAGAAATCAATGGTCGTTTGCTTTCAATGTTTCCTGGCGAAGAAAGAGAATACCTAAGTTCAGATAGTATTTTACAGACCGAACATATTAATGATCCATTACAAGAACGCTTATACTCTCCTGATGTTCTCAACGGTCTTAAAATCTCCGGATTGCCAAACCAAAGGTTAGTTTTGAAGGTCGGTGTTCCGGTAATGCTGTTAAGAAATATTGACCAAAGAAGTGGTTTGTGTACTGGGACGAGACTACAAATACTATCACTTCACAAGCGGGTTATAGAAGCTAAAATCATATCTGGAGGTAATATTGGAACTCGGGCTTTCATTCCAAGAATTAGTTTGATTCCTTCGGACAGAAGGATTCCTTTCAAGTTCCAGAGAAGACAATTTTCATTATCAGTATGTTTTGCAATGACTATTAATAAAAGCCAAGGACAATCATTATCTCGAGTTGGGTTGTTGCTAAAAGATCCGGTTTTCACGCATGGAAAATTGTATGTGGCGTTATCAAGAGTTAAAAGAAGAGATGGAGTTAAACTACTTATATTAAATGAAGATGGTCGTGTCACGAATAAAACAACAAATGTTGTATACAAAGAAGTATTTAGAGATTTATGAATTATTATTACATTTGTTCTATTTGTAAGTATTAATTTTAATTACAAGTCTGTATTCTTTTAATCAATATGTCATAGTTTTATTCAAAATGTCTATTAACATAAGAGATTATATTAGCCCGTGTATCACATGGGTAACTAACCTAGTGAAAAATATGATGGTTTAATTTTCTCTCTAAAATTCTTCTGGTCTTCTCATCTCTTTCTTCTTGATTAAATTTGGTACTTAGCATTATCTATACTGTAATTTTGTTTTAACTTCTTAAGATTAGAGGGTTCATGGATGAATCCTCTACTAATCTTAAAAAGGACATAGTTTGCTGCCGCAATTTGTGACAACTTTATAAAAGCTCGACTCGGCTCGGCTAGTTTAGTAGACAAGCCTGACGAGCTTCACATGTCAGGCTCGAGCTCGGACTCAATATATAAACGAGCTTTATTTTAGGTTCAAACTTAGCTCAGGCTTGATAAGGCTCGATTTGTCATAAGCCGGTCTCGAGAAGCTGCGAGCTGCTCGCCTCGTTTGCACCCCTATTAGATCCAAGTAATGAGAATTTGAAATGTAAACTCGTAACTCAATGAAGAATTTGAAAAGTAAGACCGTGGGGTATGGTGGGGCGGGGGTTTGGGGCATGGGTTGACACGTGGAACTTTGAAAACTCAATTCACAAACCCATTTTGTATGGGGTATGGTGGGCGTGGCTTGGCTTGGCTTGGCTGGCGTGGCCAAGCCACATCAGGTTTTTTTTTAATATATATATATATATATATATAACCATTGAAAACTACATAAACATACAAAATAATTATCAAAATAAAAAAAAAAACTATCATTCTTCGTCGTCTTCGTCGGTTTCGAACCCAGGAATCGTTGAAACATGATCCACCAAATCAGATCCAAGGTTGTGATGTATATCCCTTGACTTGATCAAATATTCATTTGACGCTTTATCTTCGTCTGTAACGTTACCAGGTTGGGGGTCATCGTCATCATAGTAGGTAACGAACGCTCTACCTTCATCCTCCAAAATCATGTTGTGAAGAATGATACATGCGTACATCACGTTTCCAATCTGATCCTTGTCCCATAGTCGACAAGGCATTGCCAATATTCACCACCTTTTCTTCAAAACACCGAATGCTCGCTCGACGTCTTTACGTGCAGCCATTTGGACCCTGTTAAACTTTAATCTCT
Source organism: Helianthus tuberosus (assembly GCA_030545235.1). NCBI lineage: Eukaryota > Viridiplantae > Streptophyta > Magnoliopsida > Asterales > Asteraceae > Helianthus > Helianthus tuberosus. The sequence continues at coordinate 184,659,353 of CM060370.1, read as the reverse complement.
TTGGATCTATGGTACCGTGTCTTGTGAACGATTTTACGAAAACCCCCCACTCTGGGTAAATCCAATCAACTAGGTAGTACCCATACACGTACTCAACCCCGTTTACAAAGAAAGTTCATTTGGGTCCTATACCATTTACCCGATCATTGAAAAGGGGCAAGTGGTTTATGATGGTAATATCATTATGTGAACCTGGCATACCGAAGAACGCATGCCATATCCAATGATCTTGGAACGTAACCGCTTCAAGCATAATAGCTGGCATCCCGTGAAATCCACTGGTGTGAGTGCCTTGCCATGCGATAGGACAAAGTTCCCAAGGCCATTTCATACAATCTAAACTACCTAGCATCCCGGGTAGCCCATGATAATCTGCATGATGTTCCAATATTTGTTGCATGTCACTGAACGAGTGCTTTCTCAAATATCTTTTCCTAAAAGTTCTAAAATACACGAACAAAAGTTGTGAAGACTTTCTCTAGCTACACGTGCAGACTTTTTTAAATAGTCATCCATAATGTCCGAACTATTGCCGTACGCTAACTGCCTAGGTGCGGCTGTGACCTTTTGCCACGTACTAAATCCTAATTGCCCGGTTACATCCGGTTTTTGTTGGAAATAAACATACTTCTCCTCAAGATCTCTAGATATCATTAAAAATAAGTTTCTACTCATACGAAAACGACGCCTAAACATTTTTTCATCATACTTAGGTTCCGCTGAGAAGTAATCGCTTACCAACAAATCGTTAACGGTGTGCCGTTCACGAGCGATGTACCTTCTCCTCCGTTTAGGTTGCGGAGTCTCTTCCTCATCGTCTTCGTCTTCCATGATAGCTTTCACTACCGCCGCGATCGTTTGTAGAAATATTTCCGCACCATCGTCAGATGATGATGACGATTCACTTGAACTTGAAGAACTCATGGCAAGATTGTGTTTTATGTGTTTGATATTGTGTGAGAAAAATGTTAAATATGGTAAGATATTTATAAAGGAATTTTTTTTTAATAATGCCCCCAACGGCTAGTTTGGTTTGGCCATTGAGAGCCCGCCATGTCACCTTGCTAGACCCGCCTCACGCCCGGCTTCAAACTCCCGCTCCTTGGGCCACGCCCCAACCTAAGCCCACCCAGAGTGGTGGCTTGGGCGTTTTCAGCCAACCCACGCCCCAACCCAAGCCCGATACCCCACAGTCTAAGCTGCCAAAAATATTGGAAATTGGAAATCGATGGAGATATGACACGGACATAAATAGATTTAATTTGCATTTTATTTGGTTTAATCAAAACCACACGTAATTTTAATTGCATACAAATTACATTGTTAATAGCATCATATTCATTTTCACCTCTCTATTTGATGACAATTAAAGAGAGAATTATTTTAAATCTAATAAATAAAATAAAGTATAGATAATGTACTAATAATTTCATAGTATGTCAATATGAGCTAGCTTGGTAGAAATACATACTTTTGGATGGATGATCTTATGTTTGAACATGAGAAAAAAAAACGTAGTTTAAAATTTTGATGTAAAGTAAAGTATTAATATTATTTGATGCTGTTAAAACAATAATTTAATAGTTTTTCTTTTCCTGACACTGGACATGATTCATCACGTACGTTATGAATGGAACGCTACATCACATCCTTACCTGATCCACCATTGTTCGCATGGATTAAACCATGAGTCATGACAACAATAGTCCTCTTTTCCATCATGACCACACCCTTAAGCTAATGGTTTTAAACGATGGAATAGAGTTGAATGACATGACACTAACGTGAAGGGTTATAATGATCATAAGAGTCATAACCATACCCTCTAGCCTAAACTTGTGTTTTGTGGCCAATAAGGCAACTAAATCTTTTTTGTTTTAATTGAAAAGTTCCATGGTAGTGCTTTCAAACTTCTCATTTAGTCAAAAGAGTGTAGCTAAATATCTCAATTAGTCAAAAGAGTAAAGCTAAATAGATTCCTATGGTTGCGCGGGCAATAATGATACATTTTTCGGACCTATCGGTAATCTTAGTTTTATTTTTGTATTAAATCTAATACCCGTTGAGTAAATGTTTAGGAATATTATTTGCGTAAACAATCATGTATGTTTCGGATAAGAAGGTTGGATATTATCTAATACCATATCATCTCATAGAAGTAGAAAATTTTAAAAAAAATCTCATACCAGAAAACACGTCTCCTGTCCTATTCATCTAGAATTTCGGGTTTGCTCGTCAGGTTCACACTTGTTTGCCATCTAAACCAAACACTAAAAATGAAATTTTTGTTTCCTACAAGATATACATTGGAGAGTGTGCTATTTATAATTTACTAAATGGGGTATGTTTCATGGTAGCGTAGGCTATATGGCGTCCCGGTGTCGGTTCAACAAAACGATATTGACTGAACAATATTGGTACCGTTATCGGTATTGTTGGAAATGGTACCAGTAAGGCTTTATCAAGTGTCGGTACCAGCAACCAATGAAATCAATACCGACCTAATAACATCCATATTATTAATATCGAAAATTGCTGCACTATTTGTTTTCATGGTTTTCGACCGTTGTCGTAGAAACGAAGTATTCCTTTATCTTTTGGGTTACCTCAAACCAATTTAGTGCTATGAAATTGTTGTTTATAAAAATGTATCGTAAACAACATCAAGTACCAATGGAAACTCAAGTTCAATTCCCACTTATGTCACATTGAGGTGGATATAGGCAATGAAAGATTTGGACTATGTCTTGTGAGACGTTGTCAGTTCGATTCCCGAGCTCAACTGGGTTTTCGTCCTACCGTGTGTTATGCCAGAGAGTTATGTTGTTGTGGTGGTACAACGACTCTCAAGTGGCAGCCGACGGTATGGTTTCCCGGGGAAACGCCCAAAAAAAGCCAAACTTTGAAGTCAGCGTGAGCCAGGTTAAGACCACATAGTCTGGCCAAGGTGGGGCAATATAAAATTTTCTGATTTAAAGAGTATAATAACCTTATACATAAGTTCACCATTTAAAAAAAAGATTGAAAGTGAACAATAACATGTATTTTCTATTTTAATTTTTTTATCTTACAATTCCCCCCCCCCCCCCCCCATATACTTCTACTAATATAGGTTTTTAAACCATTTAGTTTATAATTAATTTGATTTTCCTCAACGCTTTAGCTATTTTTTCATAAACGATGAATACACAACCGTGTTTAATGTTTTTCTCTAGACATTCCGGTATTAATATTGTTAAAAGAGAAGCTTTATTCAAAATAGTACAACGACGAATTGAACCAATATCGGTATTCTCGGAACCGGTACTGATCTCCATTTTATGGTTTTCAATTTGTAACACATACTGGTATCATTTTAACAATATCACGACTTTAAACCATGAATCGATTGCGTAATGAATCGAACTGATACTAATCAAATTCTCAATTCATTGTGTGAGAAATCCCTCGTTATATACCAACATGCTTATGCAATGGTGGTTGTACCTAATGCTCTGTGAATATATATATATATATATATATATATATATATATATATATATATATATATATATATATATATATATATATATGGTAGCGTTCATGCGAGAACCACCTTTATTGCGAGAACTAATGTGGACACAACAACATAAACCCATAACACCACCAAAAACCTAACCTCCCCCCATCTCCCAAAACTAAATGCTAAAAACTAAACCCTCCAAAAACCTGGAAAAAAAAACTACCCTCCCCCCCCCCCCCCCACCCACCCAAGCTAAATGCTAAAAATTAAATCCTTAAAAACCTAAAAAAAACTTAAAAAATCTAAAAAAACACAAAAAAAATTAATATTTTAAAAAAAAAATCGCTACTTTTAGTATCTAAAAATCTCATATATATACATATATATATATATATATACACAAATTCCATTTTCCTACAAAGTGTACAAAGTCATAAAACACCACAATTTCAGCCATAAAACACACTCAAAACCCATAAATAACATAGTGAAGATCACTAAAACACAATATACAAACCCTAACAATGCATAAAAACATCAAACACACCATCGTAGAACTATAAATATAAAACACAATATGATAATCAGCATAAAACAAACTAATTTTAATCATTCGATAATAAAAGTCTTATCGTCCAAAACACAACACATAACCCACAAATATGGCGTTTTAGTAATCTTCACTTTGTTATTTCTGGGGTATGAGTGTGTTTTATAGTTGATATTATGGTGTTTTATGACTTTTTGCACTTTGTAGAAAATATTGGCTTTGTAGCCAACTCCCACCATATATATATATATATATATATAGGGGATCGCTAGAATGAGAACCACCACGAGTTATGAGAACCACGAGAACCGCGCCCCGCGGGTGGCCGTCGGCGACGAAATTTTTTTTACACCTAGATCCGTATATTTTAGTGGGGGGTTTAAATTTTCGGTTCAAACGGCGCGCCCGAGGGGGTAGTTTTTTACGCCCAAAGTTTGGGTTTTTTTAATTTTTTTAATTTTTCTTTTTTTTTTTACCAAACTTTGGGCGTAAAAAACTACCCCCTCGGGCGCGCCGTTTGAACCGAAAATTTAAAGCCCCCACTAAAATATACGGATCTAGGTGTAAAAAAAATTTCGTCGCCGACGGCCACCCGCGGGGCGCGGTTCTCGTGGTTCTCATAACTCGTGGTGGTTCTCATTCTAGCGGCTCCCTATATATATATATATATGTAGAAATATGTAGTTGTAATTCTATTTGTTCTTTTAACTTGGCTCTTTCATAAATATAATACCTTAAACGGTATTCATCTATATAATCTAGCCAATCTCTTGAGTCTAAATAACTAATTATGATATCATATTCTTTTAATTTATTTATAAGATGTTTAATATAAAAACTAATAGTCATAATATAAAATCCTTTCGTTTATAATGTTATCAAAGCAACTATCTTTCCCACAATCCTCACCTAAGAGAGTTTCCCAAAACACTGGCTTAACATGCCATAAAAGGGACTTGTCTTAGTCTTTTAGATTTTAAGAAAGCCTTACAGCGGATTTTAATGGATGAGAGTATGCACAGCGGAGTAGATGGTTGCAGAAAGGATTTTTTTTTTTTTTTTTTTTTTAGATGTGTGTTGGAGTATAATATGAAGAACTGGAAAAAGTTGGAGTATTAAGGGAGTGGAGCTAAAGAGATATGGAGAGAGTTTTAGTGTGCCATTGAAGTAGTAATATTATTGTTCTTAATGGTTACTCGTATCATTCAACTGATTTACAAATGCCATATATATAGGCATATAATAAACAAAAGTCTTAAAGCCTTTTCATAATCTTGTAATTGCTCTACTAAATTTGCTCTTTCCATATTTTTTCTTTTATTTGGACAATTATTAGCTAAATGTGTTGTTTCTCCACAAGTGTAACATCTACATTTTCGAGATTGTGGTTTTTTAACATATTTATTTGTATTATAATGTTTTCTATAGTTTCTATCATATGTTGTGCTTTTTCGTATCTTTTTTCTTTTATCATAAACTCGATCTCCTCAATAAACTTGGGGAAAAGATAGTGATCACAGCAGGAAATATAGCAGCAAGAAGTACCAAACCAACTATTGGCTGCAAAATAATTTCCTCATTTCCATTTGCAGACTCATATACATACAGACCAGCAAGAAAAAGAATATTCATTGAACACAACAGAGTTAGCCAATGGTTGCAGAATTCTATGATAAAAACCTCCATAGATTTTGCATCTTTACCATGGTTAGATCATACAGCTACAGAACCTAATAAAGGTTTTCAACAGTTTGTCAAAGATCATCAAAAGACTCCAGAAATTCCAGATCATTTTTCATGGGAAAACTTCAAATTAATAGGTGAAGGACACTACATACAGGTTTATACAAAAATAAATTGGAGTATGCTATTACCCTTTGCAGGGGAAGGCGATACTTTAAAATTACAACACATCCATAACTTAGAAGATTTTCAAGATGATGATCAAGACTGTTCAAGTCCACAGTCGATAGACAGCACACACAGAGATTTCTAGAAGACATGACGTAAGAGATGACGACAGAAGACACAAGACAAAATACATAACGTAAGCCATGACGTCTCATGGTTCAATTATATGCAGAAAATTGTTGAAAGATTTCAAAACCTAACTTTGTCGTTTAGTTTTTTGCTTTTAGAATTTGTTGCCATCTATTTTCTTTATTTTCTAGATTAGGTATAGCAGGCTTTAAGACTTTTGTTTATTATATGCCTATATATATGGCATTTGTAAATCAGTTGAATGATACGAGTAACCATTAAGAGCAATAATATTACTACTTCAATGGCACACTAAAACTCTCTCCATATCTCTTTAGCTCCACTCCCTTAATACTCCAACTTTTTCCAGTTCTTCATATTATACTCCAACACACATCTAAAAAAAAAAAAATCCTTTCTGCAACCATCTACTCCGCTGTGCATACTCTCATCCATTAAAATCCGCTGTGTACACCCTTATTATTGTAAGTATTCTTAATCTATCTATCTATCAGAGAGGGTGGTGAAAATTTGAAATTAAAACTTAAATTAAAATTTAAAATAAGAACAAACAAACACCGAAGATAGATTAAGAATACTTACAATAATAAGGGTGTACACAGCGGATTTTAATGGATGAGAGTATGCACAGCGGAGTAGATGGTTGCAGAAAGGATTTTTTTTTTTTTAGATGTGTGTTGGAGTATAATATGAAGAACTGGAAAAAGTTGGAGTATTAAGGGAGTGGAGCTAAAGAGATATGGAGAGAGTTTTAGTGTGCCATTGAAGTAGTAATATTATTGCTCTTAATGGTTACTCGTATCATTCAACTGATTTACAAATGCCATATATATAGGCATATAATAAACAAAAGTCTTAAAGCCTACTATACCTAATCTAGAAAACAAAGAAAATAGATGGCAACAAATTCTAAAAGCAAAAAACTAAACGACAAAGTTAGGTTTTGAAATCTTTCAACAATTTTCTGCATATAATTGAACCATGAGACGTCATGGCTTACGTTATGTATTTTGTCTTGTATCTTCTGTCGTCATCTCTTACGTCATGTCTTCTAGAAATCTCTGTGTGTGCTGTCTATCGACTGTGGACTTGAACAGTCTTGATCATCATCTTGAAAATCTTCTAAGTTATGGATGTGTTGTAATTTTAAAGTATCGCCTTCCCCTGCAAAGGGTAAGAGCATACTCCAATTTATTTTTGTATAAACCTGTATGTAGTGTCCTTCACCTATTAATTTGAAGTTTTCCCAAGAAAAATGATCTGGAATTTCTGGAGTCTTTTGATGATCTTTGACAAACTGTTGAAAACCTTTATTAGGTTCTGTAGCTGTATGATCTAACCATGGTAAAGATGCAAAATCTATGGAGGTTTTTATCATAGAATTCTGCAACCATTGGCTAACTCTGTTGTGTTCAATGAATATTCTTTTTCTTGCTGGTCTGTATGTATATGAGTCTGCAAATGGAAATGAGGAAATTATTTTGCAGCCAATAGTTGGTTTGGTACTTCTTGCTGCTATATTTCCTGCTGTGATCACTATCTTTTCCCCAAGTTTATTGAGGAGATCTTCTGTTCTTCTGTCTAACTTTACTTCCAAATAATCAATCATACCATGATGATAAAATTGAATTATTTGTTCATCTGTTAACTTTGTAGGATGATGAACTTGGAGTAATAGAAGACCTGTTCCTTCTCCTTCATCATTTGTTCTTTTTAAGGGATTAGATGTATTAAACATAAAACTTTGTTCCTGTTTATAAAAATCTGATAGCATTACCTCTCTTTTCATAATTCCTTCTACTAATGGTAAATTATAATATTCTTGTAATTTATTATAACTTTCTTCATAATCTAATCCTAATTCTGTTATACATTCCATAAGCATATCATCTACTTCTTGTTGTATATTTATTTCTGTAAACTTTCGATCTATAATTTGTTCTATTGTTTTATTTGTTTCTTCTACTTTAAAACAATCTATCGATTCTTCTTCATAATCTAATAGTGTATAATCCATTGTTTCTTCTTCTTCAAATTTTAAAAAATTTATATCTATTTCATCTTCCTCATTATCTGTATCATATGTAGAAAATATTTCATCTTTATTTTCTTCCTCAATATTCATAAAATGATATTCTTCATTATTGTTTTTCTCTGTTTGTTTTTCTTTAAAATCAACGTATCTTAATTTTTGTTTTCCATTAGTTTCTTCATATATATAACTTTTCTTGGGTACTAAAACTGTATCTTCTTCTTTTTCTTGTAAATCATCTAAATCCCATTCTAATCCTGTTAATTGTTCTGGATCTATTTTTATAGGTTCTATCATTTGTATAGATTTTGATGCAATTGTTTTTACTATACCTTCTATATTTACTTTATATTGCCTTCCTGAACTATTACTAGCTCTTCCTAGTACTCCTATACTTACTACTAAATTGTTTCCTTCATATTCTTCATATCCTTTTGTTTGTAAAGCTATTTTTATATTTTGTAAATCTTTAACATCTTTTAAAATATCTGGTGTACAATAAAATATAGCTATGTTTTGACTTAAATCTACTTCCATTCCTGAAATTATGGCTTTTTTCATATCTGATTTCCAACTTTTATCTAATATTAAGGCTAATAATTTTGTTCCTAAATTTTTTCTTCCTAATGCTTTAATTCCTATTATTATTAACCCTGTGTGTACAAAATGTTTATTTTGTTTTTTAATTTTTTCTATAGTATCTGGTGACAAAAGATCTAGGGTTACTGTATTATCTACTACCCTTAAACTTTCTTCTCTACTACTTCTTATAAGAGTTGTGTTTATATTAAATATTCCTGGTTGATATAATATCCTTGGATTTAATATGTCTAATTGATGTTGATTATATAATTCCAAATTTCTGTCTAAATCTATTTCTTCTTCTAGTTGTATTATATGTCTGTTACTATTAGATCCTGATCCTCTTCTAACTATCCTGTTTAAAAAACTGTCTGATGTTATGCTATCATTTATATTACTTGTAGAATTTCTAGCTTCTTGTATAGTTCTACTTCTTCCTAAAAAATGATTATTCATTTTCTTGGTTGCCAATGTGTATACGGTGTAGGTTTTTTCTCTATTTTTAGCTTTTGTAAGGTTTCTGTAAGTTTTTCAACTTCTAAAGATATATTGTTTATGCTTTTTCCTCCTAGTGTATTAGACTGATTTTTTATATAATCTAGATTTTGTGATAATTTGTTAATCTCTACTGTTAAATTTTCTATTAATTGTTTATTATTTATAGCTTCTTGTTGTAAACTAATACTTAGGTTTATAAGTAAATCTACTAAAGTATTAAACTGTGAGTTATTTGTATGTAAAGTATGTTCACAAGGGTCTTTAATATTACAAACTAAAGTAAAATTATCTGTTGTAAAAGGTTTTCGGTGAGCTTTTTCAGAAAATTCTAAATTTAAGAACTCTAAACGTTTGATTATTTGAGAAGTACCAATGATTAATAAATTCCAACTCTCTTTAGCTTTTATCCCTTATTCCAAATTTTTCTTCAAATATTTTCTTATATTCCAACTATTAAAGAAAAGAAAAATAATAATTTACAAACTAATCTATTAAACGATTTGCTCTATATATTTGTTCTTTTAACTTGGCTCTTTCATAAATATAATACCTTAAACGGTATTCATCTATATAATCTAGCCAATCTCTTGAGTCTAAATAACTAATTATGATATCATATTCTTTTAATTTATTTATAAGATGTTTAATATAAAAACTAGTAGTCATAATATAAAATCCTTTCGTTTATAATGTTATCAAAGCAACTATCTTTCCCACAATCCTCACCTAAGAGAGTTTCCCAAAACACTGGCTTAACATGCCATAAAAGGGACTTGTCTTAGTCTTTTAGATTTTAAGAAAGCCTTTGCTCTGATACCAATATATCAGAGAGGGTGGTGAAAATTAAAAATTAAAACTTAAATTAAAATTTAAAATAAGAACAAACAAACACCGAAGATAGATTAAGAATACTTACAATAATAAGGGTGTACACAGCGGATTTTAATGGATGAGAGTATGCACAGCGGAGTAGATGGTTGCAGAAAGGATTTTTTTTTTTTTTTTTTAGATGTGTGTTGGAGTATAATATGAAGAACTGGAAAAAGTTGGAGTATTAAGGGAGTGGAGCTAAAGAGATATGAAAAAAAAAAATCCTTTCTGCAACCATCTACTCCGCTGTGCATACTCTCATCCATTAAAATCCGCTGTGTACACCCTTATTATTGTAAGTATTCTTAATCTATCTTCGGTGTTTGTTTGTTCTTATTTTAAATTTTAATTTAAGTTTTAATTTCAAATTTTCACCACCCTCTCTGATATATTGGTATCAGAGCAAAGGCTTTCTTAAAATCTAAAAGACTAAGACAAGTCCCTTTTATGGCATGTTAAGCCAGTGTTTTGGGAAACTCTCTTAGGTGAGGATTGTGGGAAAGATAGTTGCTTTGATAACATTATAAACGAAAGGATTTTATATTATGACTACTAGTTTTTATATTAAACATCTTATAAATAAATTAAAAGAATATGATATCATAATTAGTTATTTAGACTCAAGAGATTGGCTAGATTATATAGATGAATAACGTTTAAGGTATTATATTTATGAAAGAGCCAAGTTAAAAGAACAAATATATAGAGCAAATCGTTTAATAGATTAGTTTGTAAATTATTATTTTTCTTTTCTTTAATAGTTGGAATATAAGAAAATATTTGAAGAAAAATTTGGAATAAGGGATAAAAGCTAAAGAGAGTTGGAATTTATTAATCATTGGTACTTCTAAAATAATCAAACGTTTAGAGTTCTTAAATTTAGAATTTTCTGAAAAAGCTCACCGAAAACCTTTTACAACAGATAATTTTACTTTAGTTTGTAATATTAAAGACCCTTGTGAACATACTTTACATACAAATAACTCACAGTTTAATACTTTAGTAGATTTACTTATAAACCTAAGTATTAGTTTACAACAAGAAGCTATAAATAATAAACAATTAATAGAAAATTTAACAGTAGAGATTAAAAAATTATCACAAAATCTAGATTATATAAAAAATCAGTCTAATACACTAGGAGGAAAAAGCATAAACAATATATCTTTAGAAGTTGAAAAACTTACAGAAACCTTACAAAAGCTAAAAATAGAGAAAAAACCTACACCGTATACACATTGGCAACCAAGAAAATGAATAATCATTTTTTAGGAAGAAGTAGAACTATACAAGAAGCTAGAAATTCTACAAGTAATATAAATGATAGCATAACATCAGACAGTTTTTTAAACAGGATAGTTAGAAGAGGATCAGGATCTAATAGTAACAGACATATAATACAACTAGAAAAAGAAATAGATTTAGACAGAAATTTAGAATTATATAATCAACATCAATTAGACATATTAAATCCAAGGATATTATATCAAACAGGAATATTTAATATAAACACAACTCTTATAAGAAGTAGTAGAGAAGAAAGTTTAAGGGTAGTAGATAATACAGTAACCCTAGATCTTTTGTCACCAGATACTATAGAAAAAATTAAAAAACAAAATAAACATTTTGTACACACAGGGTTAATAATAATAGGAATTAAAGCATTAGGAAGAAAAAATTTAGGAACAAAATTATTAGCCTTAATATTAGATAAAAGTTGGAAATCAGATATGAAAAAAGCCATAATTTCAGGAATGGAAGTAGATTTAAGTCAAAACATAGCTATATTTTATTGTACACCAGATATTTTAAAAGATGTTAAAGATTTACAAAATATAAAAATAGCTTTACAAACAAAAGGATATGAAGAATATGAAGGAAACAATTTAGTAGTAAGTATAGGAGTACTAGGAAGAGCTAGTAATAGTTCAGGAATGCAATATAAAGTAAATATAGAAGGTATAGTAAAAACAATTGCATCAAAATCTATACAAATGATAGAACCTATAAAAATAGATCCAGAACAATTAACAAGATTAGAATGGAATTTAGATGATTTACAAGAAAAAGAAGAAGATACAGTTTTAGTACCCAAGAAAAGTTATATATATGAAGAAACTAATGGAAAACAAAAATTAAGATACGTTGATTTTAAAGAAAAACAAACAGAGAAAAACAATAATGAAGAATATCATTTTATGAATATTGAGGAAGAAAATAAAGATGAAATATTTTCTACATATGATACAGATAATGAGGAAGATGAAATAGATATAAATTTTTTAAAATTTGAAGAAGAAGAAACAATGGATTATACACTATTAGATTATGAGGAAGAATCGATAGATTGTTTTAAAGTAGAAGAAACAAATAAAACAATAGAACAAATTATAGATCGAAAGTTTACAGAAATAAATATACAACAAGAAGTAGATGATATGCTTATGGAATGTATAACAGAATTAGGATTAGATTATGAAGAAAGTTATAATAAATTACAAGAATATTATAATTTACCATTAGTAGAAGGAATTATGAAAAGAGAGGTAATGCTATCAGATTTTTATAAACAGGAACAAAGTTTTATGTTTAATACATCTAATCCCTTAAAAAGACCAAAAATAGAATGGGGAGAAGGATATAGTGGTACACACGAAAGTCATGGTAGAGAACCATGGACACAACCAACAGTTAATTATCAACAAGAGTCTAATGTTATAGGAAAAGGAAGAAGAATGCCTATAGGACAAATATACAGTGGAAATATGTTATTACTAGAACAACAAAAGCCACAGTTATGGATAGATGAAGTCTTAACATGGGAACAAAATGTAGTAAGATTATGGGAAACAAATAAAAAAGATAGTATGGATATGTTTTCATATTTAGAAACTACATTAGGACCAATAGCATTAGGAATATGGCAAAGTAAGAAAACACAAAATCCAGAAGAGATTAATAATCTTAAAGCATTAGGAGATAATCCTTATAATTTTACATCACAAATTAGAACACTTAAATTAGGAGTTGATCCAGCAAAAAATAACTCTTTAATACAGGATACAGCTATTAGAAATTTAGAACAATTAAGTATAGCAGACATGAAATATATAAATGAATTTACATTAGATTTTACAAGATTATTATCACAAACAGGAAAAGCCATGGATGATAATTTATGTGACAAATATTTTATAAAACTACCAGGAGATTTAGGAAAATCTATACATGAAGCATGGAAAACAAATTATGGTGCACAACAAAATTTAGGAATAGGACCAAGAATAACTTATACATTTGGTATACTAGAAGAAAAATGTAAAGAAGTAGCATTACAAGAACAATTAAAAAGAAATGCTTATGCATTTTGTAAAACAGCAATTTATACACCACAAGCATATGGAGTTTATGATAAAAAGAAAAAGATACGAAAAAGCACAACATATGATAGAAACTATAGAAAACATTATAATACAAATAAATATGTTAAAAAACCACAATCTCGAAAATGTAGATGTTACACTTGTGGAGAAACAACACATTTAGCTAATAATTGTCCAAATAAAAGAAAAAATATGGAAAGAGCAAATTTAGTAGAGCAATTACAAGATTATGAAATAGAAGCTCTAAAAACAGATGATGAATCTGATAATGAATCAGTATATAGTATTTACAGTGAAGAAGAAAATCCAACAGCAAAAGTAACATATACATACATGAATACAGAAGAAATTTGTGAACATGATTGGAAACAAAATAAAGGAAATAATCATATAAGATGTTGTCATTGTGGATATTACCCTAGTATAGAAAAAAGATCACAATGTAATAAATGTTTTAAAGAAGTTTGTTTTAAATGTCTTAAAGAAATTTATGATAAAGAGATAGCTACAACATCAAAAGTGAAAACAAATTCTGAAAATAATGAAAATGAAAGGATAGATAAATTAGAATTAACAGTAGAATTATATAGTTTAAAAATAAAAAATTTAGAAAATAAAATAGAAGAACTTGAAAGATTAAGTCAAATAGAAGAAATAGGTAAAATGGCTCTACAAAAACCAGATGATCAAACGTATATACAAACACAAGGATCAACAAATATGATAAATATACAATGTCGATTATGGTTAGATAATAATAAGGGGAAATGGACTGTATCACCCTTAACTATGCAAAATTGGCCAATACCACGCCCAACTTTCAAGTTGGCTCCCACCACCCCCAACTGGACACTTGGGTTGCTATGTCACCCCGTCGTTGACTAGGCACTAACTTAGTTAGTGTTTTTGCTGACGTGGCCAATTTATCCAATGTGGCATGCTGACGTGGATCTAGAAAGGGACTGTATCACCAATGTGGCATGCTGGCCAATTTAAATATTTATATGCTTTATAGATATATATTACATACAAAATTCAATTTATAAAATTTTCACCTCTCTCTCTCTTAACACCACCCACCACCAGAGATTTGTAGCCACCGTCAACAATCACTGTCGTAGCCACCGTCAACAATCACCCTCACTCCTACCTTCGAATCTGAGACACGATTGAACCACCACCGCTGCACTTACGGGTAAATAAAGACCACCGTGAAATTCACTATGCCTGAGACCTTTGGCTGGAGTATTCCATATGCCGGAAAAGCGGCCAGAGGTCAAATCCCTCTTCTTTCTCTCCACAGAACACACACGACTATTATTAACTGTGATTTTGAGGGTTTTACGGGTTCGTCGTTCCAATCTGAAAGGAGGCGACGACGGTTGGGTTGTGTTTGTTGTTGATTTTGGGTATTGGTTGTTGTTTGTATCGTTGCCGTTGAGATTTGTGCTTCGATCTATGTTGGCAGAGGTGATGGTGGTTGGTGGTGATTGTGGGAATGGTTAGTGGTGGTGACGGAGGTGGTTGTCGTAGTAGGAGGTGGAGTCATCGGAAACGGCGTCGCCGATGGTGGAGGAGGTGATTGGTTGGTTGTTAGCTTGGGTTTGGTGATGAACAGAGGGTGTGTGGGTGTTGGTGTGGAGTGTGGAAATACAACTGGTTTATGGTTTTTATCAAGTGTTATAAGGGGTGAGTTGATGGTGGCGGTGTTGAGAAGGGTGAAGGAGGGGAGGCGGCAGAGGGTGGTGGGGAAAGGGCGGTGATGGGTGGTTGGTGAAGATGATGGTGGCGGTGGTGTTGCAGTTAGGGAGAGAGAGAAGGTGGGGGTTGATGACTGATGTAGGGTTTTATAAAATAAATCTTTTAATCTTATATTTTTAATCAGATACAAAAGATAATACATAAGCCATGTCAGCAAGCCACATGGAAAAAGGCCATGTCAACATGCCACGTAGGCTTAAAACACTAACTGAGTTAATGCCTAGTTAACGACGGGGTGACATAGCAACCCAAGTGTCCAGTTGGGGGTGGTGGGAGCCAACTTGAAAGTTGGGCGTGGTATTGGCCAATTTTGCATAGTTAAGGGTGATACAGTCCATTTCCCCTAATAATAAATACCTAGATTTAACAGCATTAGTTGATACAGGAGCTACAAAGAGTTTAATTTCATATAGTTTAGCACCTATAGAATATCATAAAAAATTATCGTATGAATTGAGTACAAGAACAATAGAAGATAGGTTAATAGCTATTACACATTGTTTAGAACCAGTAGGAATACAATTTTTAGATTTTGCAAACAATTATAGTATAAAATATGAAATGCCACAAATAAATATTAATCCACCAGAGATAAAATCAAAAGACTTTGTTATAGGATTAAATTTTATATTAGGATTAAATGGTGCAGTTACAATTACAAGAAATTTTATAACATTAAGTAAACAGTTATATACAATACCAACCCTTAGGTATATGAATACAACACAAATTGTTCAAAAAAGAGGGGATAAAGGGAATTTAGATTTCTTAAAAACACAAAACAAAAAACAGTTTATAGAAAAGGAATCATTAAAACTTTTAATAGATTTTTTAAGTCATGAAATAGAGAAAGGACAGGATATTACAAAAAGTATAAACCATCCTATGATATTACATTTAGAGAAAATAGGATATATAGGAGAAGATATAACAAAATCAAATATAAAATATATTTGTAAATTTAAATTAAAAAATCCTGATATAGTAATTAGAACAGCTAATATAGAATATAGCCCATTAGACAAAGAAGAATTTAAAAAACAAATCCCTGAAATGGTAAATCAAGGATTAATTAGAAAATCAGAAAGTCCTCATAGATCTACAGCTTTTTTAGTAAGAAATCATAGTGAGATAAAAAGAGGAAAAGCTAGAATAGTTTACAATTATAAAAGACTAAATGATAATACAATAGATGATGGGTATAATATTCCTAACAAAGATAGTTTGTTAAATCTTATACAAAACAAAAAAGATAATCAGTTAAAATTAGAAGAAAGTTTTAAACCATGGACAGCTTTTACATGTTCAGAAGGACAATATGAATGGAATGTCCTTAGTTTTGGACTAAAAAATGCACTTTCTATTTTTCAAAGATTTATGGACAGCATATTTCTAAAGTTTGATTTTTGTTTAGTCTACATTGATGATATTTTAGTTGCAAGTAATACAGTGCAGGAACATGAGAAACATTTACAACAAGTTTTTGAAGAAATAAAGAAAAATGGTATAGTAGTTTCAAAAAGAAAAATGGAACTTTTTAAAAGAAAAATTTCCTTTTTAGGATTAGAAATTGGAAATGGAAAAATAGAATTACAACTACATATTTCTACAAAAATTCTAAACTTTCCAGAAAAATTTGAAAACTTAAAACAAATACAAGCCTTTTTAGGTCTAGTAAATTATGCTAGAAAGTTTATTCCAAACTTGTCAAAATTGGTTGGACCTCTATATGGTAAAACCACTAAAAACGGTCAAAGGTATTTTAACCAAGAAGACATTAAATTAGTTAAAGAAATTAAGAAAGCAGTTAAAAATATTAAACCATTAGAATTACCATTAGTTACAGATTATATAATTATTGAAACAGATGGATGCAAAGAAGGATGGGGAGCAGTCCTTCTATGTAAACCAAACAAATACAGTCCCAAGGAAGAAGAGAAAATTTGCGCTTATTCAAGTGGTAATTTTCAAAACAAAACAAATTGGACTACAATTGATTTTGAAATACAGGCATTAATAAATGCACTAGAAAAGTTTAAGATTTTTCTTAATAAAGAATTTACAGTAAGAACTGACTGTGAAGCAATAGTTAAGTTTGTAAAAAATGATCAAAGTAAAAAGGTAAATAGAACTAGATGGGTTAATTTACAAAATATTATACAAGGAAATGGATATTTTATAAATTTTGAACATATTAAAGGAAAAAATAATGGGATAGCTGATATGTTGTCTCGAAATATAAACAAATGGTTTGTTTTAGATGGACAGGAAAAACGATAAAGAGAAGTTAAAGCTTATACATCCAAAACAAAAGCAAAAGGAGAATTCTTCATCAGAAGAAGAACAAATTCAACAGGCATATTTGCAGTCACTAGAAAAGATATACAGTTCTCCTTACAGAACATTACCACAGTCAATGACAAGACAAGTTTATACACAACAGCAATCAAAGGCAGCTGGAAAACGCCCTTTGTATACAAACTTTCCACCCAAATCAGTGATCGAGTTTGGAACATATGCTTTACAGATATGTAATGAAGCTGACAAGAAGTTTCGTCCTATTATGGGAATGAAACTAACAGATAAACAGCAATGTCTATTAGACAATTTATGGCATATTCAAACCATGCCACAAGCTTCATCATTCAAAGTACAGGTTTTAAATGCTCTAAGCATTTACTTTCAAGAACAGAGTTCAAAAACACCTGAAAGACAGTTTAAACAGAAATCAAATTGTACACATTATGTTGTATTTAGGGGTACAAAACTTGGAATTTTTAACAAATGGGAAACAGTTATACGACACATAACTTGTGTTGTAGGAGGAGCATATTGGAAAGGTTATACAAGTTTTTCTGAAGCCCTTCACGCAGCAAGAACAGAATTAGGTCCCAATTTTTACATAGAACCTGAAGAGGTTAAAAGTTTTTCAGACATGGCAAAAACAAACCCTGAGCATTACATAAAAGCTCAACAAGAAATTATTTCTGAATTAAAAAGACAACTTGAAGAAAAAGCAAAAAATGCACAAGATATACAATTGAAAATTGAAAACAGTTTGTTAAAACAAAAAATGATTTTATTAGAAGCAAAAAATACACAGTTATTACAAAAGCTTGAGAAAAAAGAAAACAAAGATAAAACAGAGGTATACAGGACTTTTGAGTGTTTCAGGACAAGGATTCTTGATACACCTTGGCAGCAATGCCTAAAACCAGTCACAGAAAGATTCCCAGAATTTGAGAATCTTGTTTCACAGAAAGTTTGTGCAGAGTTCCCTTTAATTCTGTACAATTTACAGCAACAGTTGGTAGACATGGCATTTAAATTCGACAGTGAACAACAAGGGTTTACAGTGGTGGAAAGAACAAATGATGAAGGAGAAGGAACAGGTCTTCTATTACTCCAAGTTCATCATCCTACAAAGTTAACAGATGAACAAATAATTCAATTTTATCATCATGGTATGATTGATTATTTGGAAGTAAAGTTAGACAGAAGAATAGAAGATCTCCTCAATAAACTTGGGGAAAAGATAGTGATCACAGCAGGAAATATAGCAGCAAGAAGTACCAAACCAACTATTGGCTGCAAAATAATTTCCTCATTTCCATTTGCAGACTCATATGCATACATACCAGCAAGAAAAAGAATATTCATTGAACACAACAGAGTTAGCCAATGGTTGCAGAATTCTATGATAAAAACCTCCATAGATTTTGCATCTTTACCATGGTTAGATCATACAGCTACAGAACCTAATAAAGGTTTTCAACAGTTTGTCAAAGATCATCAAAAGACTCCAGAAATTCCAGATCATTTTTCATGGGAAAACTTCAAATTAATAGGTGAAGGACACTACATACAGGTTTATACAAAAATAAATTGGAGTATGCTCTTACCCTTTGCAGGGGAAGGCGATACTTTAAAATTACAACACATCCATAACTTAGAAGATTTTCAAGATGATGATCAAGACTGTTCAAGTCCACAGTCGATAGACAGCACACACAGAGATTTATAGAAGACATGACGTAAAAGATGACGACAGAAGACACAAGACAAAATACATAACGTAAGCCATGACGTCTCATGGTTCAATTATATGCAGAAAATTGTTGAAAGATTTCAAAACCTAACTTTGTCGTTTAGTTTTTTGCTTTTAGAATTTGTTGCCATCTATTTTCTTTATTTTCTAGATTAGGTATAGTAGGCTTTAAGACTTTTGTTTATTATATGCCTATATATATGGCATTTGTAAATCAGTTGAATGATACGAGTAACCATTAAGAGCAATAATATTACTACTTCAATGGCACACTAAAACTCTCTCCATATCTCTTTAGCTCCACTCCCTTAATACTCCAACTTTTTCCAGTTCTTCATATTATACTCCAACACACATCTAAAAAAAAAAAAAAAAAAAAAAAAAAAATTCCTTTCTGCAACCATCTACTCCGCTGTGCATACTCTCATCCATTAAAATCCGCTGTGTACACCCTTATTATTGTAAGTATTCTTAATCTATCTTCCTTATTATTGTAAGTATTCTTAATCTATCTTCGGTGTTTGTTTGTTCTTATTTTAAATTTTAATTTTTAATTTTCACCACCCTCTCTGATATATATATATATATATATATATATATATATATATATATATATATATATATATATATATATATATAGGGTGAGGATCATTTCAGAACCCCAAATATTTACAGAACTCCAAATAAACAATCTTTTTATGTGTATATTTTTATATTTAGGATAACTTTATCATTTATTATATGTATTTTTATCATTACATACATTTTAAGAGTAATTTTATAATCTTTTATATGTAATTTTATGATTACATATATGTAAACTAGGATTTTTACATATATGTAATAAGTTATTATACATATATAAAATTTGACTATTACACATATGTAAACTACTTTTAAAATGTATGTAATCATTATAATACATATAGTAAATGATAAAAGTGCCATAAATATAAAAATATATTTATGAAATTAGGAGTTTTGAAAGTTCTGCAATTATTTATAGTTTTGAAATGAACCATATATATATAACCCTAAACCATAAACACTAGCGGCTCCCTATATATATATATATATATATATAAATATATGTGATGGATCATGAGAAAACTAGTTTAAATGAGAAAACCAAAAAACAAACCAAAAAAGCCTAAAAAAACCTAAAAACATACCAATTTTTTTTTTTACAAATTTTAATAAAAAAATCGCTAGTTTTTATGCCTAGAAAAATAATTTCAAAAAAAAAAAATTTTTTTGGTTGTACTGCACATGTGCACTAATACATAAAGCTTAAACCACTTAACTCACCCCCCACCGACACCCCCCAAAAACCTAAACCCCCCACCCCCCAAAAACCTAAATTCACCCTCCTACCAAAAGCCTAACCCCCCACCCCCACCCCCCCCCCCCGAAAACCTAAAACTAAACCCTAAACATAAACCCGAAAAAAACCTAAACCCCCACCCCCCCCCCCCCCAAAAACCTAAACCCCCCTCCCCCTACACCCAAAAACCTAATCCTAAACCTCCAAAAAAACTAACTCTAAAAGCTAAACTAGACTCAAAAAGTTAATTTTAAGCATGCAATGCAATTGTAGTACATGTTATATTGCACATGTGCACTACTATAATAATAGTATTGAAAACAAGACGACACCATAAATCTTTTTTTATTTCATAAAAAATATGCTCGAATATACTTTAATGAAAGATACAAAAATTTGTGATCTTATGGTGCCATTTTTGTTTTAAAATGATAACGTATGGAGAAATGGGTAATGTTTGAAAAGTTATATATTTTTTTTCCAATTTTACCCCTCCTTCATTAAAAGTCCCCCCACCTTCATTAAAAGTCTCCGCCCTCCTTTTTAGTGCTTTTTTGGTTAGTTTTTTGGTTTTCTCATTTATATCTAGTTTTCTCATGATCCTCTCCATATATATATATATATAGGGAGCCGCTAGAATGAGAACCACCACGAGTTATGAGAACCGCGAGAACCGCGACCCGCGGGTGGCCGTTGACCACTAAATTTTTTTTACGACTAGATGTGTATATTTTAACACCATACGTAAAGTTTGGGTTCAAACGGCGTGCCCGAGGGGGTAGTTTTTTACGCCCAAAGTTTGGTTAAAAAAAAGAAAAATTAAAAAAAATAAAAAAACCAAAACTTTGGGCGTAAAAAACTACCCCCTCGGGCGCGCCGTTTGAACCCAAACTTTACGTATGGTGTTAAAATATACACATCTAGTCGTAAAAAAAATTTCGTGGTCAACGGCCACCCGCGGGGCGCGGTTCTCGTGGTTCTCATAACTCGTGGTGGTTCTCATTCTAGCGGCCCCCTATATATATATATATATATATATATATATATATAGGGTAGGGATCCTAAGAGAAGTACCCTATTTGAGAAACTTGAGAAGCATTCTGAACCACACATTTTTCTAAGCTTTTCGTAATATACACATATGTATAGTTTAAAATCAACTATATACCTCTATGTATATTGTCAATTTTTGAATTATACACATGTGTATATAGTCAACTTTAAATTATACATAAGTGTATATTACGAAAAGCTTAAAGAAAATGTGTGGTTCAGAATGCTTATCAAATTCTCAATTAGCCTAATGCTTCTCACACGATCCTAACCCAATATATATATATATATATATAAGAAGGATTCGTTAGTAACCACCCTTTATTGTGAGAACCAATGTTAACACAACCAAAAATACTTAAAAATATAATAAAACACACAACTTTTTTTTTAATATTTTTTGTGCAAAAATTAGGGCTGTAAACGAACCGAACGAACACGAACAAGGCCTTGTTCGTGTTCGTTCGTGAAGGAAATAAATGTGTTCGCGAACGGTTCATGAACACTTACCGAACGAGATTTTATGTTCGTGTTCGTTCATTAAGGAAATGAGTGTGTTCGCGAACGGTTCACGAACACAAACAAACACAAATAAATTTGGCGAACGCGACGAAGGATAAAGATCGATGGCCCATAGAGTAGCACTCGAACTTGAATCCCTTATTGTGGAACGGAAGTCGATCGTATTCCCCGATGTAAATAATGAGAAATGAAAGGGAAATGATATGCATAAACAAGGTGAAAGTGGGTTTCCTACTTTAATTGTTAGGGTAATAAAATAAATAAAAGTTTAATAATATAAAAAAGTACAAAGATCTTCAATTAAAACACAAACATACGAACATAAACGAACACAAATCAACGAATGTTCATGATGTTCACGAACACCTTACCGAACGTTCACGAACACAATCGAACGAACGAGACCTCTGTTCATGTTCGTTCATTTAACTAATCGAACGAAATTTCTTGTTCATGTTCGTTCGTTTATTAAACGAACGAACATAAACAAACTTCCCGCCGAACGGTTCATGAACTGTTCGCTGAACGTTCGGTTCGTTTACAGCCCTAGCAAAAATCGCTACTTTTTGTTATTAAAAATAATTTAAAAAAAATGTAAACTTTTTTTTTCTACTAAAAGTAGCGATTTTTGCATAAAAATATTAAAAAAAAAATTTGTGTGTTTTTTAGATTTTTTAGGTATTTTTAGATTTTTCGGGGGTTTTGTTTTTAGCATTTAGCTTGGGTGAGGGGTGTTAGGTTTTTTGGGGTTTAGTTTTTAGCATTTAGCTTGAGGGTTAGGGTTTTTTTTTTTGGGGGGGGGGGGGGTGTGGGAGGTTAGGTTTTTTTTAGGTTTTTGGTGGACCACCCTGATGGTGTAGTGGGTTTATTTTGTTGTGTTCATATTGGTTCTTGCGGTTCTCGCAATAAAGTTGGTTCTCGTATGAACCCTACCCTATATATATAGGGGAGCGCTAAAATGAAAACCACCTCCAGTTGTAAGAACCATGAGAAGCACTTTCTAGCCATTAGATTAAGAAGATGGTTGGACAAGATTAAAAGTATTTAAAAATAATATTAAGTATTTTTTGTCTTATTATATCTTTAATATTTAAATCAAAACGGGTAGTTTAATAAAATTACTTTTTTTGTCTTTCTGTCTTTATTTTTTTATTACTTTTTTTGTATTATAATATTAGTTTTTATTTTTTAAACAAATTTCTTTTATTAAAAGCTTTTTTAAATTCAGATTTTTTAAACTTTTTAAGTTTTACGTTGAACTTTTGACGTTTTACGTTACGTTAAATTTTTTACGTTTTACGTTAAACTTTTTACGTTTTTATGTTTTACGTTTTATGTTAAACTTTTTATGTTTTACGATTTACGTTTTATGTTAAACTTTTTACGTTTTACGTTAAACTTTTTACGTTTTTATGTTTTGACGTTATAAAGTTTACGGTTTAACTTTTTTTTTTCAAAAACGTTTTTATGCAAAACGAACGCACACAGAAATCGCAAACTCGGTAGGTGTCTTAGAGAGATTGTTATCATCATCGACTGGGGAAAAATATATAAAAAACCAACAACATCAAAACAATATGTATCTCGAAAAAAAAAGGGGATTGGCTCAGATTTTCCGATAATCAAATGGCCGCGAAAGTGGGGTTGTAGGTTAAAAAACCTACCCTCCACCGTCCTTGCCGCGCCATAGTCATCAAAAGCTATGTTTTTTTTGCATCATCGTCGCCCCAATCGAAAACAGAAATCAAAACCCACAGATTCAAAATACAAATCAATAACAGAAATCAAAAGAACACATCAGATTCAAGAACACACCACATCATCAGATTCAAAAAACCATCAGCTTCAAAAAACCATCAGATTCAAGAACACACCCCATCACAGATTGTATTAAATTGAGTTATGATCTTTTTGTTGACAAAACCATCAAACCCTAAAAGATCAAAACTGTCGTCACTTCTCTCTCACTCTATCTTCTTCAACTTTCTTCTTCCTCTTTTCACTCTCTCTGATTTAATACACAGCAAGAACAAAAAGACCTCATACTCTCTTCTAACAACACAGATCATCAACGGATCTCTCTCTCTCTCTCTCCCTCTCTCTCTCTCTCTGCGATGTTCAACAACATAGCAGCCATAGATCTTCTTCTACTCTTTTTCTAATACAAGAATAGCAACAAGGGTGGTTGTTTGCCGGTGGGTTAAGGTGTACGGAGGAACTCGGAGATGATGTTTGAGGTGGTGAATCGGTGGGATGGTGAAGTGTGACGGAGGTTGATGGCAATTAGCCGGAGTCGATGAGGGTGGGTGACCGGCGACGAATATGTGTGGAAGGCAGACGACGATGGAAGGTCCAGGGGGGAGATCCGGTGGTGGACGGTTAAATAGAGGAAGAAGACAAATGAGGAAGAAGACAATTGAGGATGAAGACAAATGGAGGTTCCCCTTCTCTCTCATCGAAGATGAATGTGGTGTTTGAGACACATGAGGATGAAGACACATGGTGAGATTTAAAAGGAAGAGAGAGAGTGTGAGATTCGACATTTGGGGTAAATGACCAAACTACCCTTTTTGTTGGCAAAATATGATTGGTGGAGAGTGGTTCTCATGGTTCTTACAACTGGAGGTGGTTGTCATTTTAGCGCTCCCCATATTATATATTGTAGGTCCCGTTTTTTCCGGTGGATCCGATACGAAAACCTACCCTTGTTTATCACAAACACGGTAACGGGTGCGGAATCCCCGTGACGGTGCAAACCAAACACAGTGTAAAACACACGCGTAACCAAAGATTCAATATCTATTGATTAGGGATGAGTACAAGCACAAACATATACAAACAATGTTTACAGACTCTCACTAAGTCTCACAGCTCTCTCATACTCATCAGTTTCACACAGAAACTATGAGGGGTATTTATAGGGTACAAGACACACACCATGACGAAACACAAAGAGGCACGGCGAAACACCAAAGTCGACGAAACGCTTTCTGTTTCGTCGACATACATTTTAATTGTAATCAGTTTCGTCGTTTGTGTTGGCCCAAATTGAAAGTCAAAGCCCAGTAGAAGATTTATGGCCCAGATGTATGTTTCTTTCAAGACTTTTCACAAAATTCAACTATGACATCATCATGACATCATAATGATGATGTCATGGTGATGTGTCATCGGGACTTGGTTTGCGGCGCTCCATGCTTCGCGTGTCGAACTCCGGGGCGCACGACGGAGGAATGTCGTGACGTCGGGCTTGAGCCAGACCTAGCCGTGTCGAAACCAAGTTGAACCGAACCGAGTCGAACCGAGCTGAGTCGCGTCCACATAAAGTGTACCAACAAACTCCCCCTTGGACGCTACTCGTGATGGTTCGTCTTCTGTGTCTTTCATGTCGGAGAATCTTCAAAGTCTTCACGCGTCGTAAGTAGAAAGTGTATCAACAAAACTCCCTTTTCATTTAGAAAGTGTGTTAACAAACTCCCCCTAAACATAAGCTCTCCTTTGAGTTATGCTCGCGAATCTTTTTATCACAAATACTTTTGATCCTTTTGGTGTTGATGAGTGATTAGCTGCAACTCGATCATCTTGATCTTCTGATTGTACCAACGTCGTGTCTTCACTTTACGGCTAGTCATCTGACACGTTCTCTTCGCCTTTAGCTGATTCTGATGTCGCATCTGCACATACAAGAAAGCTAAACACGTAATGAGAACAATCGATTGGAATTTAGACAAATTAAACAAACGACACATATGAGATCAAATCTCAATCAAACACCGACCGACAACAGTTTGAAAGTTTAGAAAATGATCAATTTTAATCCCTTAACTTTCAAAATTTGTTAACTTCGACAGTTTATGAAGGTGTAATTGTTTTCCGGCTTACGATCAGGATTTTGGGTAGGATAGACTCGAGTTCCAACATCGGTCAATCAAAAATAAAATAGAAGCAAAATCTTTTTGGCTTTTATAAAATTTATATTAAAACACACCTAAAATCTTTTTGGAATTTTTCATTTTTCAAATGTAAAGACGAAAAGCAATAAATAGATATATACAAAGATCCAGAAACTGAAAACAATAAATAAATATTTACAGACGTTCTTTTTGCGAGTTTCGAGGGTAAGAGAATCATATCAGTGTACGATCATGCCAAAAGGATCTTGTTGTTAAATTAGTTCACATTAAGATACGCATCCTATAATAATTATCGGTATTGTTGTCCACATAAGCTCAACTTATCAGATGTAATCATGGCGAGGGGATACGTTAAGGTATGATTTATACTTACTGACCGGTGTTCATCCACACACGACACATTCCCGTATCAAGGTATGCACGAGAGTTCATCTTACCGGTGAGTATACCGTTTATCATCTGTTTGACCGTATAAAAGAATGTGAGAAACTCACTTATTTTGATTTGAAAACAAGCCCTATGTGATAGAATCACTTATTGATGAGGAACTTGATTTTCGATGCATGAGGGCACAGGAGCAAGTCCGTGAACAGGTCAGTACTTTCGTACAACATTGAGACGAACTTGACTCCCGGATAAATGTGATATATTATCACTTGTTTGTTGGACATGTGATTGTTGATCACTTATTGAGGTCGAATGCAATATGTACACGTATGTATAGTATCATGGAAGATCTAGACTTCGTCTCCGTTATTTTTCGGTAAAAGATACAACCATGATACCCAGATGATAAGACAACATAAAGACCGAATATCTTAGAACCTCGGCAATCAATCAAACGAAATTTCGGTACCAAGACCATATGCCAATGAATGGTTCCCCCCTGACTTGAAGTCTGTTAGGTTTATATCATTCTGCACATTTTAGTCTGATTGTGAGCCTACCGATACATCATATATAGAGTTGCTTAACATTTTTCATTTTGCTTTTCAGTTTAAAAAGGTTTCGACAGACCACTGATGTACTATCATTTTCTCTTTTTCTCGCCAGGAAACTCATTTTTGTTTTTCTATTGTTTTTGGGTTTTGAAATTTTTCGATGTTTTTGAATTTTTCAAATTTTGGATTTATTCCCCCTAAAATCAACAAACTATGATAAATTAAGAAAACACAAAGGTATTTACAAAAATGATTTCCCGATGTTGGATTAACTCATGTTTTACCTCAATGCCGTTTACTAAAAATAAGTTAATCAGAAATGATTTATCGAATTTATGAAAAAACAGTTGGCATGTCGGTAAGCGGTGCGGACCATGACAACATTGACGAGTTTCATAGTGAAACAATCACGTGTGAGGTGATATTCGAGATCAACGTGTCAGGTCAACGAGTGTTGTACGAGATGCTAATAATTCATAAAGCAGCTTAAATATCGACAAGTATAGGAGAGATTAGAAATTCAAAACCGTATCCTGCAACGGCTTCGTGCATTGCAAGGAATATGAGTGCTCTCCCAAACTGGATATCCACCCGGTGTGGACTTCAAAGTCGACTTTTGTAGCTACTTCAATAAATCCGAGAAAATTCTTCACAGCAACAAGATCATAAACCTCTGGGTCTGGCTGGTCTTCCACATTGCACCAGTGAAGGTCTTTGTCTTTCTCTTTCAGAAGTAGTGTGCGGTTGTTCAATCCACACCAAGGCATCCGCACACCAAGGTTGGTTTGTTCAACAAACACATTTTCTTCAATCACACCGCGAAGAAATGTACGCTGCACGTTCATCTTGTTGATTTTGAACATTAGACGTGCAGCAGGTGCGTACATTTTGATTGAATCTATCTTGGGGACCTGATTAAAGCCTTGAACAATCAAAATCTTGGAATGATTTTCATTTTTTCGAAGCTATCAATTTCTTTCAACAGACAACTTTGTTTCCCTTTTCTTCTTCTCTCCATCAAAGGCAACAATTTCTTTTGTCGCCGATCTTGTGCATGAACATTCCACTATCAATAATCCTATGACTATCGAAAGTTCCTCCTGGAACATCCTACACACTCACTCAGAGATTAGATGGAGAGGGGGACCCAAGCCTTCATAGACATGGGTTGCCCCTGAGAATCAAGAAATGTAATTTCAATTTCCTGATGATTTTCAAACACAGTACCTCCCCCTGAACTTTCACCCGATTTAGGTTTCCAAGTTTGTTTTTGTTTACCGGATTGTGTATTATTTACAGATTTAGAAATCTCCGGTTTTAATGGTTGTGACAAACTAGGTTTCCTTTTAACAGATTTTACTTCAGATTTTAAGGCCTTTTCGATCACCTTCACATTTTTACGTTGTTGTTTGTTTCTTGTTCTTTAATAGTGAGTTTATCATGTTTTGGAGAAACAGGACGACGTTGTGAGTGACTTTGTTCAGAGGGGGCTCTTTCAACAAAATTTGGTTTGGGCGAGTTTGTGCAGTCTTTAATGATGTGCCCAAACTTCCCACATTTGAAACAAGTTCTCCTTTCAACAAACTTAGGAGAATCTGATCGACAACCTGACGTAGAAGTTGTAGACCCAGAGGTACTAGCTTCACACCCATTTGTGTGTTGAGTGTAATTGTTATCATTATTACGTTTCAAAATGTTGACTTTTTGAACAAAATCGGTATTTGACTTATTTTCAAAAGTCTCCACTTTATCAGTACCTTTGGAGGCCACAAATTTAACGTCTTTTGCCTTCTTCTTGTAATGAGCTCCTTTTGATTCAACCTTAGCCTTAGGCTTTGGAGCTCGTTGTTGTTGTTGTTTACCCTTAAAAGCGACAGGTTGTTGCTTTGTCGGTGATTTTTGATTTCCAAATTTTCTTCTAACTTCAGCTTTTGGAATCGGATCACACTGAGTTACAGAAACTCTCGAGATCGCTTTACCCAAAAACTTAGTTGTATTATCTTCAAACACTTTATCAATCAAGGATTGATTGACGTTTTTGATTGGAAAATCTTTGTCTGAATAAATTTTACTATCACCGACCAAAGTATACAACACGTTATCACTTTTAATGGTAGATACTGTCTCAGTGATAGGATCTATCTCTTGTTTAGCACCAGTTGATTGCACAGCAGGAGTAGGAGGATCAAACAGAATGTGATTCTCAAAAGGCACTTCTACTCCTTTTCTATCGTCAAGAGATTTATCCTCATCACTCACATCTGACTCATCATCCGAAGAATCATAGTCCTCAATGGTTGGAGGACTTTGATTTGAAGCACATGATGACTTTTCCTTTCTATCAGATGAGCCCTCCGATGAATTGTCCGTTTTGAACCCTAAGCCAGTTGTAACTTCCTCATAATCAAGAGGTACAATTGGCTCAAAACGCGGCATTTCCTCCTCATCGGGCATCTTGGTATAGTTGTGTCTCAAAGGAGGCGGACACGACTTATACCCAACGCCTTTCACGTTCCCTTTCAGCTTTTGAACGCCTATGATGTGATCAAGCACATATCGGGAGTTTGAGTAACTCTCCAATTTGAGCTTGATCGCATCATGCTCGCATTTGGCAATGGCTAGCTCCTTTTTGGTTTCCTCGATGATATTAATGTAATTGTTAATACCAATTTGTTTATTGAAAACGGTTTTGGTCAATTCGGAAACACTTTTCTTTAAGGTTTCAATTACAGATTTAAAATCCATTTCATTTCTAGCTAAAGCCATATTTGCCTCTTTGCACTTTGACAGTTCAATAACCAAACTCTTATTGTGACTATGAACCATTTCAGATTCACGTTTCAATTCAGCACATTCATGTTTCATATCAGCACAATCACTACATATGCTAGGAGTTTCAGATTTTACCTGACTTGTAGAAGCTGTGACATTAGCCATAAAGGCAGTCTGAGAAGAGAAAGATCCATCTTCAGTGAGAATCTTCTCCATTTCTTCTGATGTAGCATCAGCTTTCTTGATCAAGTCAGAATTTTGACATTTCATTTCCTTGGAACCATTCGACAAACTATCACCTTCAGAATCAGTTCTTTCATTCAAATTCGATTCTTCATCCGAACTGCCACTGTATCCCGAATTATCATCTTTTCCTGAAGATTCACCATCATTGACATTCTTGACAATTTCAGCATAAAACACAGTTCCTCCTTGATCTCCACCTCCAAATTGTACAGACCAGGAGTCATCGGCTTTATTTGAGTTGGACGTGGATGTACTTGTTTGATTTATGAAAGGATTTTGGTTGCCTTGTTGAGGTTGGACTTGAGGTTTAAGTATGGAATTCATTAAATATGCGGCCATCGAAGTCTGACCTTGACCTGGTCGTGGGTCCGTACTCCAATCCCATGGACTCGTACAACTCATGATTGGTGTATGGAATTGAAAACCTAGTCATACACTTAATAACACACTGTTAAGTCACTTTTGCAAAGCCTCTGTTAAAAACTTTAACAAGTTTCGACGAAACCTAAATTTTTGTTGAAACAGTGATATTTAGAAGTGCGATTCAAATCAACTCCGTGAATACCCGACCCCACTTTGCAATTCACGAAAAAATTGTAGCCCAAAAAGACTAATTGTTATTGGCCAATGAACGGTGACTATGGCCCAATGAAGTCAACTGTAGCCTACGAGTATTAAATGTCCCAATGAATTTTGTTTGTGATTGACTAGACTTGGGCCATAAAGGTTCCACGATGAATTATTGTTATTAGCCCAACACCGTTGTCCAATGAGTGTCACGAAGACTATTTGAATTAATTTAAGTGAAAATTAATTTGAAGCTCAACTTCCTGTGGGTTTTCGTGACTCAACAAAAGTCTTCGGCTCACTTGACTTCTTGGATCCACTTAACTCAAAATCTGTGAACAATTAAATATTGTGGGTCCTACAGAATGAACTTGTCTGCCAAGCACATGACCTGTCGACATCAACATGCTGCAGCAGACATTAACATTTATTGACCTTTGAGTAGAATCAAACAACTGATCACATGGGCCGAATAATTCTATTGGACCTCAAATGTAATCACATGCAAACAAAAGTCTTCGGCTCAGTTGACTTCTTGGATCCACTTAACTCAAAATCTGCGAACAATTAAATATTGTGGGTCCTACAGAATGACCTTGTCTGCCAAACACATGACCTGTCGACATCAACATGCTGCAGCAGACATTAACATTTATTGACCTTTGAGTAGAATCAAACAACTGATCACATGGGCCGAATAATTCTATTGGACCTCAAATGTAATCACATGCAAACTGTATTGGGCTGAGAGATATAGTGGATCTGAAAATACTGACTGAATGACGAAACTATAGGTGATGAGTCACTGTTCCACTAAGCTTTCTTATGTTGTTTGTTTGACGAAAGCTGATTATGCTGAAACTCTATGATAAACGAAGAAATTTCAGTGAAACACCACTGATTCGACAGAACTTGATGATAATGATAAAACCTCTTTGAAAATGATGCTTCGACGAAACTTGTTCTGATCGACGAAACCTGTTATGCTGATCTGGATCGACGAAACTGTTCTGATGTTAATGAACGACGAAACTGTTTTGAATAGAATGTTGACTCGACGAAACTGATTGATGTATGATGAACGATGAAACTGATGATAATTATGATCGACGAAACTGGTGTTGAGATCTTGGTGACGAAACTGATGTTAAAATCTTAGCGACGAAACTGAATGATAAAAGGCGCGACGAAACTCAATTATAAAAGGTGCGACGAAACTCAATTGAATTAATTCTCGACGAAACTGATTTATAATGGACGACGAAACCGATTTGTTTATAATGTTCGACGAAACATGGATATTGATTTAAATAATGGAGCCGAAACTTTTGATTGGTGACCACTTTGATGTTATATTACTGTTGACTTTGCTAAATAATGACGAAACCTCATCAAACAATCATCGACGAAACTCAACACATTTTTGATATATGACGAAACTGTGATGATTGAGTTGATCGACAAAACGGAATGGATAAGGTTACAAGAGTTGGTGAGATATTGGTGGGATTTTTCAAACAAAGACTTATCCTTTTCTGACACACAGTACACCCTTTTCAACTCAAACCATGCTTATCTTACCAAAACGACATGGTGTTCCAATATTTTAATCAAAAGTCCTTTATCTTTTAAATTTTAAATTCATCAACAACTTACACAGTTAGTTTACAAAAGATCAAAAAGTGAATGATTTGAAGAACGCATATGAACCTTTTGAAGATCTGATGAACTTGATAAATTTTCGAACACGATTTTGCTTAAAACTTTTACTAAAAACCCGGTTTTTCAACGTGAACAATCAAGACAACAAGGTTTTTGATAAAACTTTTAGCAGATGACAATATCTAACAGATTTTAAGATGAGTTTTCCAGAAATAAGTGAACTTTCAAGAACAATTTTTTTTAGAAAAAAAATAAACAATCAGTTTCAAACTTGATAAAAACCGAACTAGGTTTGGTTTTAAACAAGGATAAGAGCCAAAGCTCTGATACCACTTGTAGGTCCCGTTTTTTTTTTCCGGTGGATCCGATACGAAAACCTATCCTTGTTTATCACAAACACGGTAACGGGTGCGGAATCCCCGTGACGGTGCAAACCAAACACAGTGTAAAATACACGCGTAACCAAAGATCCCCTATCTATTGATTAGGGATGAGTACAACCACAAACATATACAAACAATGTTTACAGTTTCACTAAGTCTCACAGCTCTCTCATACTCACCAGTTTCACACATAAACTATGAGGGGTATTTATAGGGTACAAGACACAGACCATGACGAAACACAAAGAGGCACGGCGAAACACCAAATTCGACGAAACGCTTTCTGTTTCGTCGACATACATTTTAATTGTAATCAGTTTCGTCGTTTGTGTTGGCCCAAATTGAAAGTCAAAGCCCAGTAGAAGATTTACGGCCCAGATGTATGTTTCTTTCAAGACTTTTCACAAAATTCAACTATGACATCATCATGACATCATAATGATGATGTCATGGTGATGTGTCATCGGGACTTGGTTTGCGGCGTTCCGTGCTTCGCGTGTCGAACTCTGGGGCGCACGACAGAGGAATGTCGTGACGTCGGGCTTGAGCCGGACCTAACCGTGTCGAAACCAAGTTGAACCGAACCGAGTCGAACCGAGCCGAGTCGCGTCCACATAAAGTGTACCAACATATACATATATATATATATATATATATATATATATATATAGGGTTGGGCTCTATTTAAAAGAAATGATATAATACATTAGTACAAGTGGAAGGGGCATTTTCGGTAGAACATTCCTTCTCTCTCCATTGTCCAATCCTATCATCTCTCTTTAATGCAATGATCTTTCTCTCTCTTCATATCCATTTCAAAATCACAATCTCATCTCAGCTCTCTCAATTCCCTCTCTCTAAAATCACAGATCTCATTTTCTTCTCCCCAAATCAAAACCCTAGCCCCCATGACTTTCCCTTCTCTCTACACAACACTTACAACCTGCAAGCCTAGAAATAAAGTAAGAGCCGTGAGAGAGAGTACCAGAGAAATCGAAAGAGAAAAAGAGGTCCAGAGAAATCGAAAGAGAGAGAGAAAACTGGTGGATTTCCAGCCACCCACGGCAGCAGCAGCGCTGTGGCATTGGTGTTGTTGACCGTTATGGTTGGGGCAGGGGAATGAGTGAGGCACAATGGTGGCTGCAGATCTGGTGGTTGGTGGAAGGTGGTGACTGGTTCATTCTGGGGTGTTGGTGGTTGATAGCGGTGACAGTGGGTGGTTGTAGAAGGTGGTGGAGGGTGGGTGGTTGGTGGCGCTGGATGGTGACGAGATTGTTTGAAATTAAGAAGGGGGTTTTCATGTGTTGGATGGTGGCAGGTGGGGTTGTGGTTTGATTTGGTGTGTTCTGTTGGATGGTGGCAGGGGCAGTAGTGGGCAGTGATGGTTGATGGGGCGGTGTTCGGCGGTGATGATTTTGTTTTGACCTAACCCTTGCTACAACCGCCATCGTCTTCTGCAACTGAATCATGCTTTGGTGTTTTTTTCACAATTAAATCGGTCTTAAGTTATAGCATATGTTTTTCCCCAATTAAATCTGAATCGAGAGTGTTAGGCTTTGGTGGATGAGGTGTCCCACTTATGATTCTTGTTTCTTTAATTAAGATGAAGTTGTTCAAGATTCTGTTAATTTGTTTTTGTTATGAACCTGTTTTGTTGAGATTTGTGGATGTTTTGTTGGTTTGGTTGCTTGTTTGGGGATTTTGATCTTAACAATAATTGTTTTTTTTTTTGTTGGTTTGGGCTTTTGATCTGAACAGTAAGTGTTTTTTTTGTTGGGTTGTTTGATTTACAGAAACAGACCCATAACATGTGTTAAGCACCTGTTAGAATGATATATAACGTGTGTTGATTTACAGAAACAGATCCTTAAAGATATTCAATTGACAAGCTGGATGGATGTAGGCGACGTTAATGCAGGGACATTGAATAAGTCAAATCTTTTGGGAAAGAAGTTTTCGTTCGTTTATAACATGTGTTAGTGGTTCATGCTGTAACAGATCCATAAAGAAGTTTTCATGCTGTAACAAGTTTTCGTTCGTTTATAACATGTTTTGCACATTTTGGAATGTATAACATGTGTTAAGCCTCTGTTATAATCTTTTTGTAACCTGACATGTATTCATGTATAAGCTAGTGGTTTACAAAACACCATGATGTGTATATACTGATCTAACATGTGTTACAATTTGTCTGTTCGGAACATGTAATTGATTAACATGTGACAAGGGTGAAAACAGTCGACGGGGCCGATGAGTTTAATGGTGAGCTTAGTTAATATCGTAATCTTGTTGTAACCCCACTTGTATACATATGATAACATGTAAGCATCCATTATAACCCGACTTGTATTCATGTATATCAAAAGTGGTTTGCAAAACACCATGATGTGCATATATTGATCGTAACACGTGTACAAGTTAATATGGAACATACAAGTTAATATTGTAACACCGTATACCTGGGATAACGTGTGTTAAGCCTCTGTTATAATCTTGGTTTAACCCAACATGGTGTCATGTATAAGCTAGTGGTTTCCAAAACACTATTAACTTGTATAATCTTGGAATATACAAGTTAATATTGTAACACCGTAACCCAACTTGTATTCATGTTTATGAAAGTCACATCCTTTGGGAAAGAAGTCTTCGTTCATTTATAACATGTGTTGGTGGTTCATGCTGTAACAGAACACCATGATGTAACCTGACATGTGTTCATGTATAACATGTGTTAAGCCCCTGTTAGAATGATATATAACGTGGGAAAGAACTCTTCGTTCGTTTATAACATGTGTTTGTTTTGCACATTTTGGAATGTATAACATGTGTTAAGCCTCTGTTATAATCTTTTTGTAACCTAACATATATTCATGTATAAGCCAGGGGTTTACAAAACACCATGATGTGCATATACTGATCTAACATGTGTTACAATTTGTCTGTTCGGAACATGTAATTGCTTAACATGTGACAAGGGTGAAAACAGTCGACGGGGGCGATGAGTTTAACGGCGAGCTTAGTTAATATCGTAATCTTGTTGTAACCCCACTTGTATACATATGATAACATGTAAGCATCCATTATAACCCGACTTGTATTCATGTATATGAAAGTGGTTTGCAAGTTAATATGTGTACAAGTTAATATGGAACATACAAGTTAATATTGTAACACCGTATATGGAACATACAAGTTAATATTGTATAACGTGTGTTAAGCCTCTATTATAACGTGTGTTAAGACTTCCAGAATGGATGCATAAACTCCAATAGTAACTTAATAACATAGTATACCTGATATAACGTGTGTTAAGCCTCTTTTATAACATGTGTTAAGACTTCCAGAATGTGTTAAGTCCATACCGTTTTAACATCATGTACTAGACAAAACAAAATAAGAGTCTCACATTACATATTACTAGTAACCGAAAATACATAGCACTAAGAAAATGGTGGAGCTTCCTTTGAAAGTCACATGTAACACATGCATGTGTTACACGTGTTACGTTGTACATGGGGTTCATGTCACATGTAACACATGCATGTCCGAGAAGTTCAACCTATAACACGTGTTAGTTGTGTTGTGCTGTAACATAAACATAGTCATGATCCTTGAGCATCTGATCCACGTTTGACGAAACCAACGGTCCCGAGAATTGGATCTTATTTCCCTTGAATTGGATCTTATTTCCCTTGAATCCATCACCGTCCTAATAACAAAAAGATAAGATAACCGTTAAGTCGTTAACCAGACATAAATATTAACACATTCATAGCCAGAATTTTTTTTCTCAGATAACATCACAAAAACAGTTACTATTCAGATCAAAAGCCCCAAACAAAGCAACCAAACCAACAAAAAACAGTTACTATTAAGATCAAAAGCCCAAACAAGCAACCAAACCAAGCACAACTTTTTAACACAAAAATAAAAACCTGCAAATTAATCTTACACAACTGAAACAACAACTAACAAAGTACACAGAACTAAAAACCTGCAATTAATTCGTCATACCCTAATACATGTCTCTAATACATCGTCATACCCTAATACATGTCTCTATAACATGTTACTTTGGTTTAGCTGTGAAACAGGAGTTCAGACTATAACACGTGTTACGTTGGTTGTGCTGTAAGACAAACTTGGCTTAGCTGTGAAACAGGAGTTCAGACTATAACACGTGTTACGTTGGTTGTGCTGTAAGACAAACTTGGCTTTTCATTTCTAAAAACAGATGTGCCGATTATTAGACGTCTAAAATTCAGCAAATAACAAAGTACACATAACTAAAAACAACAAGATTACACGTTAAATACGAAACATTAACGGTCTATAATTTGTAATCTATACGAACATTAACG
This sequence comes from Helianthus tuberosus, assembly GCA_030545235.1. Lineage (NCBI taxonomy): Eukaryota > Viridiplantae > Streptophyta > Magnoliopsida > Asterales > Asteraceae > Helianthus > Helianthus tuberosus. The sequence continues at coordinate 184,622,381 of CM060370.1, read as the reverse complement.
GTTGTTCGTGTTTCACAATAACGGTTGGAATTATACAAACTGTAATTTGTAATCTATAAGACACATTAACGGTCTAATTACGAACATTAACATCCACACAGTCCCCAAGCTCAAAATTTCAATCATCTAACAAATATTACCCTCGCACATAAAAAAACCCCCAAAATTAATCCAAACAAATTTTAAATCAAAAAACAAACAATTAAACCTTTGTAGTTGATATGAGTTCAACACTCGGATAAAGATCATTCCCCCAAATATAATATTTGGATGGAGAACATTCGGCTTCAGATTGATACGATCTAAAGAGCTCGTCGACATCAGTGACCTTTGAGCAGTAGTTGATGATGGCAACATTCAGATCTGGTGCCATTTTGAGTTAAATATATTCAATTCCACATCTGAATATAGGAACTGAATATATGGGTTGGGGTTGAAGGATGGCGGTGGTGGAGGGGCAGTGGTGGCAGTGGTGGGGGTTGTGCAGCAGGGGTCGGCCGGCGGTGGTAAAGGTGCAACGGTGGTAGGGGTTGTGCAACAGGGTTGGAGGTGTTTACGGTGGTGTCGGAGGTACAATACAGATGGTGATGCGGTGGTGATGATGGTGGTGGTGCGGTGGTGTGGTGGAAGAGAGAGAGGTGTACGATGAGAGAGAGATTTGATGAAGAGAGAGAGAAACTAATCAGATTAAGGAAGAGAGAGAGGTTTGGGAAGATAAATGAGAAATAAATGTTGTCAAATCATAGTACACAAAAGTCAAGATATCTTTTTGAGTTGGGTAGTGTAAAAAGACAATCCTACCCTTCAAAGCTCTAAAATCATATGTTGATGTGGAGCAATCTAGGCTACATGTTGAGTTTGCAGAGTTTTTTAAAAATAAAGAGTTTCTTGTGTAGCATTACCCTATATATATATATATATATAGGGAAGACTTAAATGAGAACGCTAAATATTGTGAGAACGAATGGAAAAACCACGAGAACTTTGTAAAAAATAACGAAATTTTTTACACTTATCATTATTATTCCAATACAATTTTAGAAATTAAATTTACACATGTGTAAATTTCTTGTATCTAATAAATTTATATATGTATAAATTTGTTGTATTTAACAAATTTACACATGTGTAAAAAATTTAATAAGAGTGATTTTGAGAGGAGAAATGAATTATTTGATGTTGTAAATTTTTTTTTTTGTGTTGTATTTTAATTACATTGAGGTTTGTATTAAAAAAAATTGTTTTGATTGGTTTTCTCATTTTTTTCTCACGGTTCTCGCAATGTTTAGCGTTCTCAAGATAACCCTCCCCTATATATATATATATATATATATATATATAGTGAAAGTGTAAAATACAATATTGCTTAACGTACGAGCGTACGCTGTGACATTACACACGTTGTAAAACTCAAAATCCTAATCACGCATATTGTAAAATACATATTGCTTAACGTACGAGCGTACGCTGTGACATTACACGCGTTTCATTTTTCGGTCTAATTTTTGCGTAAAAACACGCTGCAACAAGTATGTGTGGTTCAACGTTTTACATCTATTTTCATTCGGTTTTATACTTTTTCCTTTTTTATTTATTTATTTTGTTTTATGAGCTTTTACAAAGTTTGTGATCACTGTTGATACTGAGGCATTGATACTACTAGGCACGGTTTTACCTCCCGCCACAAGAGAGAGTCCTAACAGTAGTTAATCTTATTTTACCAATAAGGGTGGACAAGTCCTGAAGGATAAGTCAAAAGGATTTGAATCATTTATAATAGTTTAATTTCTTTCCGAATAATGCTTTCTTGAACTCATTATTAAATTGAGTTAATTACATAGTTAGTCTCTGTGGTTTGTACAAAGTAACATACTTAGGTACTAATAGTTTAAAATCACATTCTAGGTTATTAACTTTTCATTTTGTAACGTTTGGAGGTATTAACGTTATTTGTAGGTTTACAATTACATTCTATTAGTACCTAAGTATGTTATTTTGTGCAAACCACAGGGACTAACTATGTTAATACCCTAGAAGTTAATACCTCCAAACGTTGCAAAATGAAAAGTTAATACCCTAGAAGGTGATTTTAAACTATTAGTATCTAAGTATGTTATTTTGTGCAAACCACAGGGACTAACTATGTAATTAACTCTTATTAAATTATAGTACAGAAGTATCCAGTTTTTGTATAAAATCCCTTCGGTGAAACATCAGGCAACTCATCTTTTTAGTAAACATCATGGAAATTTTTCCATCCTTCCAAACTATTCTCTTTACTTTGTTTTCATCACTGACTTTTATATTTTGTGTCGAATGGATTTCATATTATTCCAATACAAAGAAAAACTTCCCACCATCTCCGCGAAGGCTTCCGATCATCGGAAGCCTCCACAAGCTAGGCACGAGCCCTCATCACTCACTCGCGGCCTTGTCCCAAAACCATGGTCCAGTCATGCTCCTTCACCTTGGTAGTGTACCCACGATTGTAGCCTCGTCTTCTGAAGCAGCCCAAGAGATCATGAAGACCCATGATTTATCATTCGCTAGTCGACCCAACTCGACTATTCTAAACATCTTGTTGTATGGTTGTAAGGACCTGGCCTTTGCGCCTAATGGGGAATATTGGAGGCAGTTGAAGAGCATTGTAGCATCCCAACTTCTAAGCAGATGGTGATAGAAATGATGAAGGGAAAGATTTCATTGACATCTTGTTAAATGCCCAAAAGGATAAAACAAACGGATTTAGCTTTCAAAGAGATACCATAAAAGCTGTAATCATGGTAAGATTTTTGTTGACTTTATTGACTGCCATGTGTACAGGATTAGTTAGTTTGGTATTTAATTAGTTTGTTAGTTAGTTTCTGATTGGTTACAACTTTGTATATATATACTGATAGATTGTTAATCAAAAGTAAGCTGGAATGAAATCTTGTTAATTCATTCTCTCATTTCATTTTGATCTTCATACACAAACATGGTATCAGAGCATAAAGCTCCGATCTGATCCGCATTTCACTTCAATCTTCTTCTTCTTTCGATCAAATCATCTCATTCGTTTTTGTTTAGATCTTCAAATCGATTTCATTCGATTGATTCTGTTTCATTTTGTTCAAATCTTCAATCGATTTCATTCGATTTTGTTCTTCTCTTATATCATTTTGCCCTAATTCATCCTATTTTGACCTAAAATCATGTCTGATTCAACGAGTTCTGCAAGAACAGTTAACAATCAAATTGATACTTCGAATCCACTGTATTTACATCCGTCTGATCATCCTGGCATGATATTGATCTCTAAATCATTCGATGGATCTGGTTTTGCTGCTTGGAAGCGAGCAATGACGATTGCACTTTCAGCAAAGAACAAATTAAGCTTTGTTAATGGAAGAACTGTTCAACCTAACAACAATTCTAGCGATTTTGATATTTGGCAACGTTGTAATGATATGGTGATTTCCTGGATACTGAATACATTGTCTCGAGAAATTAGTGAAAGTGTTCTGTACACGAACACTGCATCTCAACTTTGGAAAGAACTTAATGATCGCTATGGTCAAGCAAATGGAGCCAAGTTTTATCAGCTTCAAAAATCTTTGTGTGAAATCTCTCAAGGTAACAGTGATATTTCTACCTATTTTACAAAGATCAAAAGTATTTGGGATGAGTTGAATTCTTTGAATCTGATTTCTTCTTGTGCTTGTGGTTCTGCTAATCTGTTGGCAAAAAGAGAAGAAGATCAACGATTGGTACAATTTTTAATGGGACTAAATTCTTGTTATGATTCAGTTAGAGGCAATATTCTTATGATGCAGCCTATGCCATCTATAAGTCAAGCTTATGCTCTTTTGATCCAAGATGAAAAACAAAGAGAAATTCATTCTCCTAATCAATTCTTGGTTGAATCAGCATCAATGAATGTTAATACTCAGTTTCAAACATCACAGCAGAATAAATATGAAAACAAGAAGAGTTTGGTTTGTTCTCATTGTAAGAAACCAGACCATACAATAGCTAAGTGCTATAGGCTTCATGGTTTTCCAAAGGACTTTAAGTTTACTAAGCCAAGAAAGTATGCTGCAAATGTGTCTATGGAAGAACAAGAGTTATTTGAAGAATCTGCTCCTAAGACAGTTAATTCCAACAATTGTTTTTCTGCAGAGCAATACAAAGAGCTTATTCAATTGTTGCAGAAAACACAATTAGCCTCTACATCATCAGAAAACCATCCTGCTTTTACCACCAAGTCTATCAACTATGCCAACTTTGCAGGTACTTTAGCTTGTCATGTTTGTCAAATATCTTCATCATGGATATTAGACACAGGCGCTAATGATCACATGTGTTGTGATGACAAATTGTTTTCAAACATTCAGTTGCTTCCTAAACCAATTCTTATTATTCTTCCTAATGGTCATCACATTACAGTAACAAAATTTGGTACCATCCATTTGAATCCAGATCTGTCTTTGTTGAATGTTCTTTATGTGCCACAATTCAAACACAATTTGCTCTCTATTTCTCGTTTATGCAATGATACAAATGGATTGTTATTCTTTTCTAACAAACATTGTATATTGCAGGCCCCTTCAATGAAGAGGCCACTGGTCCTCGGTGAAATAGTTCAAGGTCTGTATGTTCACCATTCCAATAAGACAGCTTCATTTCAAAATTTTGTTTCTGTTCCTTATCAATCTTCTTGTAATTCTGCTGTTAACAGTCAAGTTTGGCATTGTAGACTTGGGCATTTGCCATTTTATAAACTCAAACAATTACAATTGTTTTCTGACATTCATGTTGATCATCTTGATAGTTGTAATGTTTCTCCCAAGGCAAGACAACATTGTCTTTCTTTTTCACAAAGTCATACATCTAGTAGTAAGATTTTTGATCTTATTCATGTTGATACTTGGGGACCATACCGTACTGCTACTTATAATGGGTACAAATATTTTCTTACTATAGTAGATGACTTTAGTAGGACAACATGGACTCATCTTTTGTCTCATAAAAGTAATGCTTTCAATATTCTTCAAGGTTTTTTAACAATGGTTGAAACTCAATTTGGAACTAAAGTTAAGAGCATTAGATCTGATAATGCCTTCGAGTTGGGTTCTGGACTTGCACAAGCAGAAGTTTTTAAGTCCAAAGGCATTTTACACCAAACCACATGCGTTGGTGTTCCACAGCAAAATGGAGTAGTAGAACGAAAACATAAGCATCTGTTGGAAACAGCTCGAGCTTTATTCTTTCAATCAAATTTACCAATCAAATTCTGGGGTGACTGTATTCTTACAACCACTCATCTTATCAATCTTTTTCCCACTCCCATTCTTAATAATAAGTCTCCATATGAAGTTCTTTTCAATAAACCTCCTTCATATAACTATTTGAGAAGCTTTGGATGCTTGTGTTATGCATCTACTTTGAAATCTGGACGTGACAAATTTCAACCAAGAGCTACTCCTTGTATTTTCATTGGTTATCCTATGGGGAAGAAAGGTTACAAAATGTACGATTTGCATTCTCATTCTGTCTTTTACTCCAGGGATGTTGTGTTCTTGGAGCACATTTTTCCTTCCATTAACCATGCACACACTTCTCATATATTCACCGAGTCTGATTCTTTTTCTCAACTTTTTTCAAGATTTTGACTTCATTCCATCCATCTCTTCATCTGATTCTCCATCTTTTTCTGATTCTAATCCACCTTCTACTTCACTTCCTTCTGTTTCTCTTGAAAATCCTGTTTCTACTACTTCATCTCCTGTTCCTACTGTTCCTTCTGGTATTCCTGTCCGAAAATCTTCCAGAACTGTTCATCCACCATCATATTTGCAAGATTATGTGTGTCATCATGTCTCTTCAAACCTCAATAATGGTGTTCCTCATTTTTGTTTTCATACTCTTACTAATAATTGTTCAGCTAATGCTCATACTCATGAATTATCCTCACAAAATCAGCAACTGTTGACTTCTCTTGATTTAGTTTCTGAGCCTTTGTCCTATAAGGAAGCTGCTCAATATCCTGAATGGATAGCCGCTATGCAGAAGGAGTTTGATGCTCTTGCTGCAAATAAAACATGGACAATTGTACCCCTGCCACATGATAAAAAGCCCATCAAGTCTAAATGGGTTTATAAAATCAAGTATAAAGCTAATGGCACAATTGAAAGGTGCAAAGCTAGGTTGGTAGTCCGGGGTGACACACAACAAGCAGGAATTGATTATAATGAGACCTTCTCACCTGTTGTAAAAATGACTACTATTCGAAGCCTAGTTGCAGTTGCCACTAAATTGGCTTGGCCTTTATATCAACTGGATGTTGATAATGCTTTTTTGCATGGTGATTTGGATGAGGACATTTACATGTCACCACCACAAGGAATGGATCTACCTTCAAATCATGTTTTGAAGTTACAAAAATCTCTATATGGCTTGAAACAAGCTTCACGACAATGGTATGGCAAGCTTTCTCAAGCTCTCAAGTCAAAGGGATATGTGAGATCTCCAAATGATTACTCATTATTCTCCAAAGAGATGGGTTCTTCAATTGTGTATGCAGCTGTGTACGTTGATGATATCTTGTTGACTGGTAATAATCATGATGAAATTCTTGCTTTAAAAGCTTTCTTACATTCTACCTTTCGAATCAAAGATCTTGGTTTTTTGAATTATTTTTTGGGGATTGAGGTACTACAAGAAACTGATGGTGTCATTATGTCCCAAAGAAAATTTGCCAATGATCTGATAAAAGAGTTTAGTGCTTTTGCACTACTACCCAACACTTGTCCTTTACCTCCAAATTGTCAACTCAAAACTGATGAAGGATCCCCTTTGCCTGACCCAATGCAGTATAGACGTTTAGTAGGAAAACTAAACTATCTTACTCATACTAGGCCGGACTTAGCATTTTCTGTTCAGTTTCTTAGCCAATTTATGCAAGATCCGTGTCTTCCTCATTGGGATGCAACTTTATACACTCTTGGTTATGTTAAGCAAACAGTTTCTCAAGGTCTGTTTTTTAACAAGAATCCTGGTCTTGATTTGATAGCTTATTGTGATTCCGATTGGGCAGCTTGTCCTAACACTCGACGTTCTGTTAGTGGGTATTATGTCACTTTGGGTGGGAGTCCTATTTCATGGAAATCTAAAAAGCAACCTACTGTTTCTCTTAGCTCTGCTGAAGCAGAATATCGTTCTCTTCGAAGGGTAACAGCTGAACTTGCTTGGTTGACAAGATTGTTGTCCGAATTTCATGTTTCCAACATCACTCCTATACCTCTCAAATGTGATAGTCAAGCAGCAATTTATATTGCTAAAAATCCTGTTTTTCATGAACGTACCAAGCATATCGAGCTAGATTGTCATTTTGTTAGAGAAAAATTACAAGAAGGATTGATCAACTTGTTACACACCCGCACTGCTGATCAAATTGCAGATTTGTTTACAAAGAGTTTACCAAAGCAGCAACACTCGGTTTTACTATCCAAGTTGGGGATTTCCCAATCTCCAACTTGAGGGGGGGTGTTGACTTTATTGACTGCCATGTGTACATGATTAGTTAGTTTGGTATTTAATTAGTTTGTTAGTTAGTTTCTGATTGGTTACAACTTTGTATATATATACTGATAGATTGTTAATCAAAAGTAAGCTGGAATGAAATCTTGTTAATTCATTCTCTCATTTCATTTTGATCTTCATACACAAACAATTTTCTGGTTCGGTTTTTGTTATTAATTTTTTTTGTTATTAATCAAATTGTGGAACCCCTTAAATGGTTCTTCTTAACTTCTTTGTTTCTTCATTATATATCTTTTTTGCTTTTCAGCTTTTCTAATATAACACACACATATAGTTAGGAATGGTAATAAAATTCATGTTTTCCTTAAAAGAAATAAAGAAAACTACGTTTTAAAAGGGTCCAATTGATATTTTATACTCATGTCTTTTTTTATTTATTTCTTCTTATTCTTATTCTACGACAATTAAAAGAGTCCAATTGATATTTTTATATGAAAGGAAGTGGTGGAGCTTGAACGAAAATCAGGGGGTTCGGACCCTCAAAATCCAAATCAGGGGCTGGAGTCTCAAAATTCAATATTTTACAAAAAAAAAATCAAAAATTTTCGGTAAAATTAACACTACGAGCAAAAAAAATGGAGAAGGGAGAGACCCCTGACTCCTATGAAGCTTCGCCCCTTGAAAGGGAAAACTTAACACTCACAAAGTTTCTTAGTGTTCTACTAAAGTGATCATCAGGTGTTCCAATCTTGTGTAACTTTTTTTATAAATGTTAATTCTTTTTATCTGAATTGTGGCAGATGCAACATACATGGCTTTCGATTAATATGTAGTGATTAGTTTTGTTATATTAACTTATAACAAGTGATAAAAGTGAAGAAACAAATTCACTAAATAACTTAGTTTCGTCGTTGTATACTGAAATGTTCTAGTTCTCATCATCATGCAACAAGTTACATAAATGTTGAACTATATATTTTCACTTGTTAAACAAAACAATATTAGGTTTTTATAAAATATTGTGTTCTTTGCAGGATATATTTGGTGGTGGAATAGATAACACATCAACAAATCTGGAGTGGATATTGAGTGAGCTAATAAAAAACCCAAGAGTAATGAAAAAGTTGCAAAATGAAATAACAGAAATAGCACAAGGAAGATCCATGATTTCCGAGGAAGATTTGGAGAAAATGCATTATCTCAAAGCCGTTGTAAAAGAGAACTTGCGATTGCATCCTCCGGTTCCACTTCTTCTTCCTCGAATCGCAACACAGGATGCCAAACTAATGGGATATGATGTTCCATCTGGCACACAAGTTCTGGTCAATGTTTGGAAAATTGGAAGAGATTCAAGGTTATGGGAGGAACCAGAAGAGTTTAGACCAGAGAGGTTCTTGACAAACGCCATCAACTATAAAGGGCATCATTTTGAGTGGCTTCCGTTTGGTGCTGGTCGAAGAACATGCCCTGGTATTCTATTTAGTGTAGTTATTCTCGAGCTTGCAATAGCAAATATTTTGTACAAGTTTGATCTAGCATTGCCAAATGTAGTTAAGTGTGAGGATTTGGACATGAGTGATAAATATGGTATTACCGTCCATAGGATGTTCCCATTGCTAGTTGTTGCTACTTCTAGGGTCTAGTGCTTGCTTTTATATTCCATGATGCTAAATAAATGTTTCTCTTTCATGCAATAACCAGAAGTTAAGTGGTTGTGTAATGTAACAACTATTTTGTAATTATTAAGACCATGGGTATGGTTCCCCTTCCCCATGGCCATCTAGGCTCCACATCACCTTCTAGTCCACATCATCACTACTCTCCCATATGTGGGGTGTGGTTCCCCTTCATTCCTCTTTCCCCTTCCATCACAACATCACCTTCATTCTCTTCGGGATGATCGGGAAGGAGATACCGAGTGCACCGATCACCGCTCGGGGGGGGGGGGGGGGTTCCCGATTGGGGAAGACCTCCACATCAGCCTCCCGATCCTTTCTCCTGAACCACACCTCCATGTCTAAGGATTTGGGACCAATAGGTCGCGAATTCGATTTCCACAAGGGAGAGGGGTTTCCTACTAGATTGGTGTATAGGCATTATGCCAATGGTCCGTCAATGATTCAAATTTGCCGTTAAAAAATGTAACTCCTTATTGGTTTGAGAAGCATTATCTATAAATAAACTGAACGTTTAATGAATAAATCATTTAAGAAGTTTGCATTTTTAATGAAGGAATGAATATAAACTTACAAAATTTGTTTATTTAATTAAAGGAAGTCCATTTTTGGGCCAGGGCCATAAAGGCCTATTTGAGATCCTAACAACGTCGTGGCATGCTTAATTATCTTTTAGGGTCTGTTTGGTATGGGGTAATGGAATGGACGAAGGAATAGAATGGACGAGGTAATGGAATGGACGAGGGAATGCAATGGATCATTAACATTTCATGTCTTGTTTGGTTACCATGTGAATGGAATGAATTATTATTGTGTATTGTTCGGTAGGCAAGAAAAACGGAGTAATAAAATTAGCGGTGAGTGGTGGTGGTGGTCGGTGGTAGTGATTGTGGGTGGTTATAGGTGGCAGGGTGGGTGTCGGCGGCGGCGATGGGGGTGGTGGTGGTGGCGACGAGTGGCGGTGTGGCGGTGACGAGGAGTGGTGGTGGCGACAAGGTGGCCGTTGGTGGTGGGTGGCAGCAAAGGTGGCGGTTGGTGGCGGCGGCGACGGTTGGTGGTGGCGGTGGTGGTGGCATCGACGATGGTGGTGGGCGGCGGCGGCGAGTGGTGTTTGCGGTTGGTCGCAGCTGTGGGTGACAACGGTGGCGAGTGGGTGGCGGCGGCGGCGGTGGTTGTCGGGGTGAGGTGGTGGCGGGGTGGCGGCGATGGCGTCGGTGGTGGGTGGTGGTGGGTTATGGCGAAGGTCGTGGGTTGTGGTGTTGTTGATGAATAGGTGCAAAAGGGGATGGAATGGAAAAAAAACATGGGGGGTGGAAGGAATGATTTTGAGGGAATGAAATGCCTTTTGGAATGTGTGATTCCATTCCATTGACCAACCAAACACTCTTTTTTTCATTCCATCGTAATCACTCATTCCATTCCACCTCTCATTTCTGCGTACCAAACACTACCTTAATCTAGCTATGTTAGGCTATTTAACCATTGTTGTAGTTCACCATATGTATGTCATGCCTTCTTATCCATATCTAGCTACTGACTATGGTACACAATTGTCATTATTGACACATCATATGTGGATGAAAAAATTGCACAAAACAACATTTTTGTTATACCTAAACTGCACTTCATACCTTTCACTATGAAATCGGCCAAACCCAACCTTTATGTTCATGTTTTGCTACAAGGGTCAACCTTTAACACTAATGACGTTTATTTTCTTGGTTAACTCCCTTCACATGCAAAGCATGTGAGGGCTTTTTGGTCATTTTAAAAACCTTTTTATTTTTTATTATTTTTTCTAGATCAGTCAAACCGCAACTAAAAGCTGAAGTTTCAAATGTGATTCCCAATACCAGTCTTTCACTTTTTTAACGATTGTATTTGACAATGAAGAAGGTCTGGAGAGAAATCCGGCGAAGAGACACCGGAAATGAAGAGCTAGAACCTGGGGAGATTAACGACGAGAGCTGGGAAACAGTAAACAGAAGAAAAAGGAAGCAGAAACCCATTAAAAGACGCCATGGGTTTTGGGAGTTTAAGAACGCCACTACCTTCTACGCCGCAAACCTGCCGGAGAAGTGTAACCGGTGGATGATCTGGTCGGAATTTAGAGTTTTTGGGAAGTTGGTGGATGCATATTTGGCAAAACAGAGAGACAAAGATGGAAACCTTTTTTGCATTCATCAGATATGAAGAGATCAAAAACCTTGGCTATGTTGTGCGTGGTCGGAGGTGGTGGAGTTCAGGTGGTAGTGATGGTGTAGGTGGTTATCTGGTAGTGGAGATGGCGTGCGGTGGTGGTTACAGGAGATCATCGATGGGAGGTTGACGGGAATAGTGGTGTTCGGAATTTCAGTTTCAATCTGGTCAAAATTGCAGATGGTTATCATCAAATGTAAACCACCTCCGACCACCAACATTCACCGGTTATCATCAGTTATCGACGGTCCATACTAATGGCACTCTATACTTACCACTCATCGGAATTTCAGTTTCATTAATTGGGGGTAATCTGATATCAGGTTAGGTTACTTGAAGGAAATAAATAAAAAGGTTTAAACATAATATTCATTGTAAAATGGGTCAAAGGAAAAGACATATATGCCCTCACGTGCATCGCACATGGGGCAACTTAACTGACTTTTTTTACTAGGTTTGGTGTAAAGGTTGTGATGTGTAACAAAACATGAACGTAAAGGTTGGTTTTGGCAGATTTCATAGTGAAAGGTATAAAGTGCAGTTTGGGGTATACATAAAGGTTGTTTTCTGCAATTTTGTGTATGTGGATTTGATAGATTTCTCATAGTTGGTGTTGTTGTGCATGCAACCATTTTTATGGATATAAATAAATATTTCAATTTGTTATTTACGTTCGTGAAATAAATTTTTGTTTCTATCTATTTATTTTTGTTTTGTTTATATACATTCGTGTTAGAAATTTTAGTGAAAATGAGTTTTTCACTAAATATTTTGGACATTAATAATATTTATATATGTGTTGTATAAATAATTATTTATGGTTTGTGTTCAAACTATGTCCAAATAGAGCTAAGATGAATGAGATATCGAAGTTTAAAGTTGTATGTTTGGAACAAACAAAGATGAATAAAATGGATTAGTTTTGTCAACTTGTCCCACATAGGTGGGATGACAAAACTCAAAGTGGTATATAAGGAGGAGCACTCCTTGTAAATTGTTTCCTTAAAGGCAAACACTAATGGGGACCAAAGGGTGCGCCGCACCCGCACATATGCTCGAGAGTATGGATGGCGCATGACCAGGTGGCGTCCTGGTATGCGCAGTGGCATCCGTGTGGCGAGCGACTCCACATCTAATATGAGCGCATGTGGTGCACTTTGAACTTCGCACTGCTTTTGTATTTTGCCCATGAGCGTGTGGTCAGATACATGGCAGGTCCGCTTTGGCGCACCCTTGGGTGACTTAGGCGGATGATGTGGCGCAGGCCTCTAGGCACGCGACAGTTCAAGCGCGCGCAGGCGCACTTGTCTGCATACCAGGCGCATACGCAGGTTCCATACAGTGTGACGCACGGACTGAAGAGACACTTCAGGGGCGCGCACATGTTTGCAGCGGAAACAAAACAGCTGGTTGGACTTGGTCAAACTAGCTGTTTCAACTTGTTTAATTCTGTCATGAATGAATATGACAGTTTCGTTGACCATATTAATTCCATTTTAATATAATTAAATCTTGTTTATTACAAGATTTATTGCCTCATTAATTAGAGAATTAATGACAAAGAATGTTTCAACTTTTGTGAATGTGTATATATATGAACGTTGAGTTCATATTTTAATATACGGAAAAAGATAAGAGATGAGAAAATCTCATAAAATCTATTAGAAACATTCACAACATATTTTTAGAGGAGTACTCTAAAATATACGCAACTTCTTTCTTTATTTTCCACAACACCAATTTATACCCGGCGTAATCTCGGGCGCGAGAGTCATCTCCGGCAGTACAACTACTGCTTCGGTTGTTGTATCCTGGAAACAGACCGTCTGAGAGGAGGCACGAAATCTGTTTTAAGGGCCCCGTGTCTAACACGATCCTCAACCAAAACCGTCAACGACAGTTTGTTCATTCTTGCAGCGGAGGTTCATACAAGATGGTGCGGTTGAAGTTCTTCCAAAGATGTTGGCTTGAATCAAGATTGGTACAATTAAATTGTATTTTATATTGGTTTATTTATTTTTGTAACCGGTATTGTACTAGAAGAATTTCCCACAAATAACGAGAGTCTCGTTATTATTTATTTTATTAATAATTTTAATAAAAAGTGAACCTAGTTCCTACAATCTTAATACAGACTTTCGTGAAAATTGTTGCTACAATCTTAAATCCCTTCTCTACGAGGATTTAGGTTCACGAAAGTTAAGATATTTAATGAGATTTTTCTTAAAATCTTGAAAATATTTTTTGGGAAATATTTATTTAGTACAATGAGTCGGATTAATTTTATGATTGGAGTACAATCTTTAATCCGAATACCAGGTTGCAAAACGACTGTTTTTATTCAAATTTTGGAGTTCGTGGTTTTTGTTCGTGTTTAGGTAAAACCGAACATATACAAAATAATATGTATTTCAATAGGTTTTTGAAATACTAAATTTTCTAATGAGCGTATTAGAAAATCTTATTTTGTAACCCTTACAAATTAAATGTTTGTAACGTTTAATTTATTTTTAATAAGCTTTTAGTAACCATAATTGAGAGATTAATGTTGGTTTTAAAAGTATTGAAATATATTTATTTTCTAATTAGCATATTAGGAATTAATTATTTTATAAGATAACTAGTTTTAATATCTTCTAACGAGCGTGTTAGAAACGTTGTTGAAAGAATAACGACATTAAAACTTTTTATATGTTCTAACGAGCGGGTTACGAACAATGTTTTAAAGACGGTTGGATGTTCTAACGAGCGTGCTAGAAACAATAGTTTAAATACGTTTAGATTTTCTAACGAGCGTGTTAGAAAAGATTATTATTTCAAATAATTACCGATGAGCGTGTTGGAGACAATTATTTGGGTAATAAACCTTGTAACGGTTTCGTCTAAACTATTAACTTTCTAACGAGCGAGTTAGAAACATAATTTTTCCACATATGTTTAAACGATTTTATTTGTTTATTTCTAATGAGCGTATTAGAAATAGTTTATATTGTTTTTATAAACTTCGAAACAAATTTTGTAATCGATTATTTCTAACGAGCGTGTTAGAAACGATTTAAAGAGTTTGATAGTTGTTATTTTCTAACGAGCGTGTTAGAAACGATTTAACGACTTTATCAATTGTTTATTTCTAACAAGCGGGTTAGAAAACGCTTATTTTATATAAACCAAAAATGGCTTATGGAAATAAATAATCGTTTAATTTTCTAATGGGCGTATTAGAATTAGTTTATCTTATAACCAACTATTTAACGATTTGCAATCGTTAATTTCTAACGAGCGGGTTAGAAACGGGTTAACTATGATAAACTATTTAAGCAATTTTGTAATGGTTTTATATATTTTCTAACGAGCGTGTTAGAAAAGATATGTGTTCATTTCTAACGAGCGTGTTAGAAAACTTTCATTTAAACCAAAAGTGAATAATTGTATTCGTTTTATTTCTAACGAGCGTGTTAGAAGTGGTTTACTTTATAAAAACCGAATATTTCAAATGTTGTTCAACTTTTAAATTCTAATTAGCATATTAGAATTGGTTATCATACAAACCACTCATTTTAACGATTGGTAATCGTTATTATCTAACAGCAGTTAGAAATGGTTTGAATATGATAAACCATTTATTAAAACGATGTGTATTCATTTTATTTTCAAACGAGCGAGTTTGAAATTGTTTTATTTATTAAACTATTATAAGGTTTATTGTCTTGATTTGTAATCAAAACATAAATATATAGTTTAATATTAAAACACTTGCAAAAACGAGAAATGTTTTGAACGAATAAAACATGTCTTTGCAAAGTATAACGTCTTGAACAATATAATAGTCTTGGAGAGACTATTTGGTGAAAAACAACTCGATGTTGTTATAAATATAATAAGTTGCTCAACTACTTGCGAGTAGTTAATTGTAAACAACTTTATACTTTGGACAACTTGTGATTATTCAAGTTTAGAGTTCCAAGATGAGGGAGTACCTCAAAACATGACACCGAACGAAATAATTGCGTTTATTTTGGTAAAAAAAAAGTGTTGAAGATAATAACACTTTGGCTTTTGATGTTTAGATATCATTGGTATATCCGTTACTTTGGACTACCAATAAGTTGTCAAAAGGATACACATTTTGATACAAAGTGTAAAAAGTAATTTACACAAACACAACGAGCGGGTTGTGATCATGACTTATGTAATAAGTCACAAATCAAACATCAAATGCATAACGGCGTCGTGAGAAATGTGGTGTATGGTTGAGATGGACTACACGAAAACGAGATATGTCATCTAATGTTGAGAGCATCAACATGGAAATGCACATGTAAGTTTTCAAAGAATATAACATATAAAAGTAATATATGTTATTATTGTAAATGTTTTAATAAATTTAGGAAATTTATTAATGGAAATTTACAATAGAGATGGACTTGTAGATGCTTCTACCACCATCAATGTTGTTTAAACTATGTGGAGGCTTGGTCCTAAATTTGGGAGAGTATCCCGATACATGGTTGTAATGAAACAACAACGTGAATATATATATCACTATAGGCATTCGTGAATGCTTTGTTGTTGAGAGTCAATCTAATTGGCTATATCTCAAGACTCAAGTGATTTTATACAAAGATTTTTCATCAAAGTGACTTGGATTAAGACTTATGTTTAAGTCCTTAGGAAGTCAATGGTGAAGCCTTGGAGATAAAAAGGCAAACGAGTTATACTATGGTTTTGAGACCTTCCTAAAACCGTTGGTTTTGGAATGGTGAAATAAAATTTCATTATTGTGTCTAAACTAAGAAACGAATGTTCGGAAGAGATAGTGCGTTATCTCTTAAGGCTGTGAAGAATCAGAATGATGCATCTTCTGTTCACATGCTAGAGTATTGTGGTCTAAAGCATGCTAGACTAATACTTGTTAATTTATATGCTCGACGGAGATTAAATTAACTTTAAACATTCAAAATATGTGATGACACAAGAACGAATTTTGTGCTAAACAAAACTATAAATATAACTTCATTAAAATGCAAGCAATGTGGGGGGAGGAGGCCATTTAAGAAACAAACCCTTTAGGGTATGTGGAAATGGTAGTTGAGAAGTTTTCTCAAACTCGAAATGAAAGGGAGAACCTTTCATCACCCCATTTGGATGTTATCCAATTACACTTAAATGTGGGGGTGACTTGCATTTGAATGTGGAAATGGGAGTTGAGAAGTTTTCTCAAACTCGAAATGAAAGGGAGAACCTTTCATCGCCCCATTTGGATGCTATCCAATTACACTTAAATGTGGGGGTGACTTGCATGTATTGCAAACGCTTGACCAAGTGGAGTACACAATGGTTATATGGAGTCAATCGAGTAGATTGGACTCGAATGCCAATTGGTTAGATTCAAATCTAGTAAGATGTCAGTCATGACACACCAAAGGCATGGTGAAAACGTGTTTGGCCATGAATTGAGTTTCATGTCATTCTAAGACAAGGTACATAACTGGATCCAGGTTGAGATAACGAGTTATAAGTCTTATGAATCGACTAAAAGGCAAAGGTGACTAGCGAGTCAAGAACACGTTAGAACAACTAATCTCAATTTAAATTGTCATTGGTGACTTAGCGAAGTCAAAGATAATTTTGGATCCAACAACCAGTGGGTTGATAAGAGATCAGGTTGTGGAATGGGACTAAAGCCATGGATAAAGGGACATGAGGGAAACCTAACCTAGTTGACTGGAGATCCCAAGATCTAGGTTCAATAGGCAAACTTAATCATAAACCGAAGGGTAGTCACTGTGGGGGTGTAGCTAATATATATGTTTAT
The DNA here is from genome assembly GCA_030545235.1 of Helianthus tuberosus. Classification (NCBI taxonomy): domain Eukaryota; kingdom Viridiplantae; phylum Streptophyta; class Magnoliopsida; order Asterales; family Asteraceae; genus Helianthus; species Helianthus tuberosus. The sequence continues at coordinate 184,605,167 of CM060370.1, read as the reverse complement.
ATATAAGCTAGTTTATATGTTTCATATATTCCCCTAAAACTATAAAATGGTGTTTAAATACGTCCTAGTCCATTCCTATAATATCCAGTGACATTGTTGTCAGGCTAAGCATACTATGTGGTTAAATGATTCGTGTAAATCATAATGAACCATAATGCTTTTAATGATTTAAAGGGAAATCACCTATGTTGGAGAGAAGTGTGGTCGCTTCGAATGGAATTAGGGCATAATTCCTAGAGCTCCCGCAGAACCAGGAAAGTGCTCCATGACCATTATTGGAGACATACATGAGGAGATGGCCCGGCTAGGGAAAGTATTGTGTGAATGTATATTGTCGCCTACATAAATGGGGGATTGTTCAAAGACCCCGCGTCTACAAGACCCTAGGAGGCTAAGTATGCTTCACAAAGGAAGGTTCAAAGGCTACACCTACCTATCCTGCAATACTCGACTGTCGAGTTTTCATCGGGGAATTTTGTGTGTTTTAATCGATCTCCATTCATGTGGGGGATTGTTGGAAATTTTAGTGAAAATGAGTTTTTCACTAAATATTTTGGACATTAATAATATTTATATATGTGTTGTATAAATAATTATTTATGGTTTGTGTTCAAACTATGTCCAAATAGAGCTAAGATGAATGAGATATCGAAGCTTAAAGTTGTATGTTTGGAACAAACAAAGATGAATAAAATGGATTAGTTTTGTCAACTTATCCCACATAGGTGGGATGACAAAACTCAAAGTGGTATATAAGGAGGAGCACTCCTTGTAAATTGTTTCCTTAAAGGCAAACACTAGTGGGGACCAAAGGGTGCGCCGCACCCGCACATATGCGCGAGAGTATGGATGGCGCATGACCAGGTGGCGTCCTGGTATGCGCAGTGGCATCCGTGTGGCGAGCGACTCCACATCTAATATGAGGGCATGTGGTGCACTTTGAACTTCGCACTGCTTTTGTATTTTGCCCATGAGCGTGTGGTCAGATACATGGCAGGTCCGCTTTGGCGCACCCTTGGGTGAGTTAGGCGGATGATGTGGCGCAGGCCTCTAGGCACGCGACAGTTCAAGCGCGCGCAGGCGCACTGGTCTGCATACCAGGCGCATACGCAGGTTCCATACAGTGTGACGCACGGACTGAAGAGACACTTCAGGGGCGCGCACATGTTTGCAGCGGAAACAAAACAGCTGGTTGGACTTGGTCAAACTAGCTGTTTCAACTTGTTTAATTCTGTCATGAATGAATATGACAGTTTCGTTGACCATATTAATTCCATTTTAATATAATTAAATCTTGTTTATTACAAGATTTATTGCCTCATTAATTAGAGAATTAATGGCAAAGAATGTTTCAACTTTTGTGAATGTGTATATATATGAACGTTGAGTTCATATTTTAATATACGGAAAAAGATAATAGATGAGAGAATCTCATAAAATCTATTAGAAACATTCACAACATATTTTTAGAGGAGTACTCTAAAATATACGCAACTTCTTTCTTTATTTTCCACAACACCAATTTATACCCGGCGTAATCTCGGGCGCGAGAGTCATCTCCGGCAGTACAACTACTGCTTCGGTTGTTGTATCCTGGAAACAGACCGTCTGAGAGGAGGCGCGAAATCTGTTTTAAGGGCCCCGTGTCTAACACGATCCTCAACCAAAACCGTCAACGACAGTTTGTTCATTCTTGCAGCGGAGGTTCATACAAGATGGTGCGGTTGAAGTTCTTCCAAAGATGTTGGCTTGAATCAAGATTGGTACAATTAAATTGTATTTTATATTGGTTTATTTATTTTTGTAACCGGTATTGTACTAGAAGAATTTCCCACAAATAACGTGAGTCTCGTTATTATTTATTTTATTAATAATTTTAATAAAAAGTGAACCTAGTTCCTACAATTCGTTCTTTAGGTGCGTTTACCTAATGCATCGACCCATCAACCCAATCAAATTCATAACAACGTGCACACGTACAATCATTTACCTTCATTTATAATCGCTTTCATGATTGTTTGAAATACTAATGAACGAACATAAAATAACAAGTCATTGATTTTCTTAACGAAAAAAACATGAACTAGAAAGTTCATTGTTTAAGTCTTCGTATTCGTTCGTTTTTTCAGTTAAAGTTAAAAAATAAACGAACACAACATTGATTTTCTTAACGAATAAACATGAACAAGAAAGTTTCTTGTTTAAGTCTTTGTATTCGTTTGTTTTTTTAGTTAAAGCTAAACAATAATCATGAACAAGTCTACTCATCTCAAAGCTAAACAACAATCATGAACAAGTCTACTCGTCTATGTTCGGTTTGTTTACATGCCCATGAAAGGTGTTTGTAATGTTTTTCAGACAAGTTTTACATTTGAATACTTGGAAGTTATTTTCTATGTATTTATTATATGTTGATGTATTTGAAATGATATTTACTTACAAACTGCTAACCATTTCCTCTTTCTTATCAAGGTATTTAATTTAGTCGACTTAGGGTGGAGGGGGAGCCTCACGGGTAGGGTAAACGGGTTGTTACATGTTTCGGGTACACCGCCACCACCCTCTCGGGTATGCCAGGCGGGTTAGATTCACGACTTTCTCTACCTGACGAAATCAACCTGCAGATATGTGTGGATACGACAAGCCTGCAAAATTGTGTGTTTCTAGGCGGGAACACTGCCGCCGGATGTATAGGTCTTCGGGTGTGGTATGTGGGTGGTTAAGGTGGCTCAGTTGAATTGTTTGGTGGGAGGGTATATTCGGTGAGCACCCCCTCGACCCTTATATTACTAGTAAAATTATTTATGAGTTGTACTATTTCTGAACCATTTCACCACATTTATATGACCCACCAGTTGCTTGAAGAAACGCATCAACCAATCATATTCTTTATATAAGCTTCCTTCCTATATTACTCATCCTTTATCCTGTCGCAGCCCCCGATCCCTACCCCGGGAGCGGGAGTCGCGAGCACAGTCCGGTGGTATCGGTGTTTATTAATTTGACAGCGGAAATGAGACATCAGGATCGTAGTTAGGAAATAAATTTTAGAGTTTCAAAACACCAAACTTTCATAATAAAAAAATGGGATAAAACCCATGTTTCATCATAATATCTTTATAGGGATAAACCCTATTTGCTGAAAAACATAAACTTCTTCGTTTTATTCAGGTAAATTAAAGCCACTTTCTTTAAGCCTTCAATGCTCCATAGCTGGCTTCTTATAGGTTCACACTAAGTTATCTGAAACGCGTTTTAAAAACATTTTATCAGCAAGAAATACTTGCGAGTACATTCCAATTTATAAAAAAAACCAGTTGTTATAACTTTACAGTATTAAGAGCGATTACAATGTTTATATCTACCCAGTTACTCGTTCAGTACTTGTCACTCGACGGATCTGTGACTAGGGTCATATCACACATTGGATACACGTGCCCAATTGTGAAGGTTATCAAGTACTGTATACAAACCCCATAATACTGGCAGCAATTGTAGAATACAAAGACTTAATCTCTGTAAGTATAACTGATAAACATTTAGGGTTTTGGAAAACATTTGAAATAAGGTCTCACAAACTATGCGAAAAGAGAATGACTCACAAACTGTGAGAAAAAGTAAAATGGACTCACATTGTAGACTTAGGTATTTCTACTGCTTCCTGGTAATATTTCTTGATTATTTTCCTGAGTTTCTAATAAAAACATACATTGCACGCGTGTTAGTAAGATAACCCAAATCACATTAGCCATACAACACGAGACAGAACCCCAACGAACTTAGTCAGGCTGAGCCTCGACATGCGTTGGTGGGTCCTAAATCAATCGAGTAGGGTAACGAATTAGTGATTAGGGTTAAAATACTTACAACGAGGCAGAGCTTCGTGTTTTAGAGGTATAATATCGAGCTATTTTCGCACTATAGGGATAGAGAGAAAGAAAAAGTTGAACGAATTGTGAATGTTGCTGCCCTGCTCTATTTATACCAATTTTCAGAGTCTGTCGCGCCATGCGACAGCTCCACCTAAGCTTGGCGCGCCACGCGAAAGCAGCCCTAGCTACGGCTAGGGTTATTGAGTTAACCATAGACCCAACACGTTGCTGACACGTAGGGGTGGCTCGGCTCGAAAAAAAGCTCGAACGAGCCGAGCTTAAACGAACTCGAGCTCGAGCCCGAGCCTAAAAACAAGTTCGTTTAGTAAACGAGCCCGAGCTCGAGCTTCGCTTATCGAGCTCGAGCCGGCTCGCGAGCCTAATCGAGCTTTCTGTTTATATATTTTTTTATTAATATATTAAACATATATTTATATAATAATAATTACCATTTATATAAATATAAAAAATAACTAAATTATATGTATAATAATAATTATAATTAATATAAATTAATTAATAAATACTAAACGAGTCGAGCCCGAGCCGAGCTCGAGCTTGAAAAATTACATTCGAGCCGAGCTCGAGCTCGAGCTTTCATATGTTAAACGAACTCGAGATCGAGCCTGGTCGAGCTCGGGCTCGGCTCGTTTGCACCCCTACTGACACGTGTCAGCATGGGTGTCCGGCACGAAAGTAGTTCGTCGCGCCATGCAACGGCGCATCCTAATCCTGGCGCGTCGCGCGACAGGGATAAAATCAATTTTTTTTATTTTTTTAATTAAATAAATGTTATACGGGTTCAGTTACGTATATACGGGGTATTTTAGGGCGGTTTCGAGGGTTGTTATATCCTCTCCACCTTGTTTTAAATCTCGTCCTCGAGATTCACTGGAATAGGTGTGGATATTTTCTTTGCATTTCAGATTCTAACTCCCATGTGTACTTTGGTCCTCTTTTTGAATCCCATTTCACTTTGACTAGAACCAATCTCTTGTGTTTGAGATTCTTGATCTTTCTATCTTCAATCTGAAGTGGTTTCTCTACAAACTTAAGCTTCTCATTTACCTCTATGTCCTGAAGAGGTATTACCAATGATTCGTCTACTAAGCACTTTTTGAGGTTACATACTTAAAATACATCATGTATTCCTGACATCTCCTCTGGCAATTGTAACTGATAAGCTACTGTTCCTATTCTTTTGATAATCTCAAAAGGTCCAACATACCTTGGGCTCTTTTAATGAATCTGACAACTCCTTCCATGGAGAAACTTTTAACAATACCTTGTCTCCAACTTGAAATTCCAACGGTTTTCATCGGTTTTCGTTCTGCTTTCAGTCTTTCCTTGACTTGAATAATTTTGTCCGTTGTTTCTTGCACAATTTCAAGTCCTGATAATTTCTTTTCTCCAATCTCTGCCCAACAGACTGGTGTTCGGAATTTTCGTCCTTAGAGAGCTTCAAATGGTGCAACATTGATGCTGGTATGATAGCTATTGTTGTAGGAAATTCTATTAAAGGTAAGTGGTCATCCCAATTTCCTCCAAAATTAATTACACAAGCTCTAAGCATGTCTTCCATTGTCTGAATTATCCTTTCACTTTTTCCGTCCGTCCGTTTGAGGATGATAAGCTGTACTCAGATTTAATCTGGTTCCCATTGCTTTTTGGAAACTTGTCCAAAAATGAGAAGTAAAATGGTTATTTCTGTCAGATACAATAGATAAAGGAATTCCATGTAATGAAACGATTTCATTTACATATAGCTTGGCTAACTGTTCCATACTGAAAGTTTCCTTCATTGGTAAGAAATGAGCAGATTTGGTCAATCTGTCTACAATCACCCATATTGTATCATTACCTTTTCGTGTCTTGGGTAATTTGGTAACAAAGTCCATTGTTATCAATTTGATTTTCCAAATTGGCATCTCCAATTGATGTAGTAATTCTGAAGGTTTCTGATGTTCAGCATTAACCTGGGAACAGGTTGAACATTTAGTAACATAATTTGCTATACCCTTTTTCATTCCTATCCACCAGAAATTCTTTCTTAAGTCTTGATATATTTTATCACTTACCGGGATGTATCGTATACTTATACTTATAGGCTTCTTCTAAAATTCGGTTTCGTAGGTTCCCTTGAATAGGTATCCAGATTCTTTTCTTATGGAATCTCCAAATTCCATCTACTCCTTGTTCTAATTCCTTTCAAGTCTTCAGCATCGTCCTTGATTGTTGTTTCTTGTATCTCTCTAATTTGCTCTTTTAAATCTACCTGTAGGTTTAATCTATGGGCACGCACTCCTTTTGGCTTTTCATTATACTTTTTACTTAAGGCATCAGCTACTATGTTAGCTTTTCCTGCATGATACTAGATATCACAATCATAATCACTAAGAATTTCCATCCAACGTCTTTGCCTCATGTTTAATTCCTTTTGTCCGAAGTCATATCTTAAACTCTTATGATCCGTGAAAATAACAAACTTACTACCATAAAGATAGTGTCTCCAAATCTTAAGGGCAAAAAATATAGCTCCTAACTCTAGATCATGGGTTGTATAATTCTCTTCTTGCTTCTTAAATTGTCTAGAGGCATAAGCAATTACCTTTTGACGTTGTATCAATACACATCCATATCCTAACTTAGACGTGTCACAATAGACTACAAAGTCTTCAGTTCCTTCAAGCAACGCGAGTATGAGTGCGTTGGTTAACCTTTATTTCAAAATCCTAAATGCTTCCTCTTATTTCGGTCCCCATTCAAACTTAACTGATTTGCAAGTCAGTTTGGTTAATGGAATGGCTATTCTAGAAAAATCTTGAATAAAACTTCTATAATATCCTACCAGTCCAAGAAAACTTCTTACTTCCGTTGGTGACTCAAGGACTTTCCATTTGGTAATCGCCTCGATCTTTGTGGGATCCACATGAATTCCTTAATGATTAACCAGATGTCCAAGGAATTGCACTTCTTGCAACCAGAATTCACATTTTGAGAATTTAGCATAAAGCTTTTCTTTTCTCAATAATGTCAGGAGTATATGCAAATGCTCCGCATGTTCCTTCTTACTCTTAGAGTAAATTAGAATATCATCTATAAAGACGATTATGAATTTATCCAGGTATGGTTTACACATCATGTTCATCATGTCCATAAATGCGACTGGGGCATTGGTTAAACCAAATGGCCTGACGGTAAATTCATAATGACCATACTTCGTTCTGAAAGCAGTTTTAGGAATGTCCTCATCCTGTACTTTCAATTGATGATATCCTGAGCGTAAGTCGATCTTAGAAAAGAATCGGGCTCCTTGAAGTTGATCGAACAAGTCATCAATTCTTGGTAGTGGGTACCGATTTTTAATCTTAACCTTATTCAACTCTCGGTAATCAATGCATATACACATCGATCCGTCTTTTTTCTTGACAAATAACACCAGTGCTCCCCATGGTGATGAACTAGGTTGTATAAAACCTTTTACAAGTAGTTCATCCAGCTGTTTCTTCAGTTCCAGCATTTCTGTTGGTGCTAGCCGATAAGGTGCTTTGGCAATCGGTGCCGTTCCTGGTGTTAGGTGAATTCTAAATTCAACCTCACGATCTAGCGTTAATCCAGATAACTCTTCTGGAAAAACATCTGAGAATTTAGATACTACAGGAATATCTTTTAATTCTTTTCCTTTAGTGTTAATGATTAATGAAATCATATACACCATTCCTCCTTTTCATGCATAACTTGCAGCTTTCATCATAGAGATGAACTTTACTGACCTTGTTGGCTTATCTCCTTTAATTATGATCTTTTCAACATTTGGCGCACTTACTTGTACAGACTTTTGATCACATAATATACGCGCCTGATTGGCTACCAATCGATCCATTCCTAATACGATGTCAAATACGACTAAATCCATTAGTAAAAGATTAGCAGTAAAGTTATGATTTAAAAATTCTATCCTTGCTTTCTGCAGGATTTCACTTATCTTGATAGAACTTCCATTTGCCGTCTCCACCAGACAGTTTTGTTGAAGTTTGGTTAATGGTTGATTGAAAAGTTTGCAGAAAGAAGTATTTACGAAACTTTGGTTCACACCAGAGTCAAATAATACTTTAGCATAAACATCATTAACTAAAAACGTACCCGCAATCATATCCGAGATCATCTTGGCTTCCTCGGCTGTCAGAACGAAGGTTCTGGCATTCTTCTTGAGTCCTTCCATTGCCTTTGCCTTGTTGTTTGTCGCTAGAGCTAGTTTCGGACGGTTCGTTTAATATGGCCAGCTTCTCCAAAGTTGTAGCATACTCTGGCACTAGCTTTCTTCCTACAATCTTCTTCCTTATGTCCTGGGAACTTGCAAAAGTTGCAAGACACTGCACACTTTCCTGAGTGCTTCTTTTTACAAAACTTGTAGTAGGGTGCAGAGGAAGAACCTGTTCCTTTTCCACGATAGGAATTGCCGTAATGTAGTTCCTGGGTAATCTTTTGAGCTAGGTTCTTTTTCTGGTTTTCCTCTTGTGTACGTACCAATTCATCTATCAGTGTATTGGAAAGTTCTACTACTTCTTCTATGGTTTGTGGCCTGACTGCCTTCACTACATGTCTGATTTCGCGGATTAATCCCCAGATGTAACGGGAGATTAACATTGGTTCTGGTGAGGCTAGTGTTGGTACTATCCTTGCATATTCAAAGAATATGATAGTATAGTCCCTGCAATACTACTCCACTCATTCTATTATTCAGAAACTTATTAGTAATCTGTTCTTTTTCATTAGGAGGACATAACTTCCTTCCAACTATCTCCTTAAAGTTGGTCCATTCCATGTTATATACTTTGTCACTTCCTCTGGACTAAAGAATGGTATTCCACCACTCTAAGGATGCATTCTTAAAGAGATTAGAAGCAAACATGTTCTTATCTTCATCTGCACATTAACTTATTTTTAAAACTACTTCTGTCTTTTCTATCCAGAGCAAGGCTAAAATGGCTCCTTCATTGCCTGAGAATTCTATCGGTTTGCAGGATAAGAATTCTTTATAAGAACAACGATATGAGATGGTCCTTCTTCTTTTTGGAATCGGAGCTTGGATAAGTGGTCCGTGATTTCCATCACACTGTGACTTGGTTCAGTTGGTGCACGTTTACGGCCTATTACGAAATTATTTTCTGTCTTATTAATAGTGTTGATGATATATGGCATGGCATCTATGATTCCTTGGACTACTATGTCTTCGATAGCACTTTTATTCACTTGGTTTCCGTTATTATTATTATTCTGGATTTCCTGATTTACTTCGTTTGACATCTGAATTGTAAACATGATCAGGTATTAGTATCACAGAATAATTTAAACAAACAAACACTCAAGCACATAGAACCAAAAACGTCGATTATTGCGACTTTATTCTTTTCATATATGCATCTATTACAACTATTACTGAAATTTAAATATTAATAACTATGCATCGATATATATATGGTCAGGATTTAGAGAAAACGGTGGAAAGTGTGAGAACGGTGAGAACGCTTATGAATCGTCCGATCAAAACAATCTATGGACTAGATAGGCGCGGTGGCGTTTTTGTAAATAACATCAATTTTATTACATGGACGCACTTCATTAAGGGTAAAAAAGTCTTTTGACTTTTCCACACAAAACGCCATCTCATGAAATAAAACACCATACAAATAGCACACACCATTCTAACTAAAAACGCCATTAGATATAAAACGCCAAACTTAATTATAATAAAATCCCGCTTAAAAAACCGCCAAAAAAAATCCTATATATACAACATCTCAGACTTTCAATTAAAAAAACACACAAAACCCCAAACGCCATATTTAATATATACCATTCGTCTTAGAAACGCCAAAAAACCCAAACATCAAATATCCTCTAAACAAAAACGTTTATTTGAAATTCAGTTTGGTTGTCTGTAAGGTTTCACTCAATGTAATGGACAAAAATCCTTAAGTGAGGATATTGTCCATTTCATTGAGTAAAATCTTATTGACTTTATCCTCAACTTCCATCCAATTTATAACGCCAAAACATACAAAAACATTATTGAGGTTTGTTGTCAATAAAGTTTAGTTGTATGGGGTGGACAACATTGTCAGATATCTTTCTTAACCAAGGATTAAAAATGTTGTCCATCTCATACAGCAAAACATTATTGATTTTAGCATGATAAAATTTTGCGGTTTAATGTGCTTTTATTTAGTAGCGTTATTTTTATCGGTAAAACACCAAAAGTTAAAAACTCAAACATCGTTCATTGGAAATTCAAGAGTGTTGGCTGAAGGGTGTAAACTCAATAACATTTTGCTGCATGAGATGGACAAATCTTCAAGAAAAAGATGCTGATGTCAGACTTTGTGCTTCCAAACGGCGACAAAAAAACAACTTGAAAAACAAAAAAAAAATGAATCATACGAAAGTTGAAAACAACCAGTTTAGATGATTCAAAAAAGAAGAAAGAGACTGGTAACAGTGAAGATTTGGAAGATAAATTGTTTATATATTCTTTTTTTAATTTTCTTTTTCAGTTGATTGCTATATAATATAAAACGCCATATATAATAAAAACGCCCCAAAAACTCCCAAACTATAATAAAATTACTTTGGAAAAGTATTATAAAAAAAACCCAAAAATAAAAACCAAACTTGAAAATGTAACTAGAAACAGTAACTACAAAACATTAAAACTGAAGAGACGGAAAATTTATTATATTAGAATCTAAAACGCCAAACTTGAAAGATGGGACGTGTTACAGACTTCAGAGATAAAAGCTTATCAAAAACAATAATTACAAAGAGTAACTGAAACGGCGAAAATTTTATTTTAATAATGCACCGCCGAACCTACGCCGCCAAAAGAAATCCTATAAAATAATACCTCTCAGCAACTTCCATTTGATCAAACCAAAAAAACAAACGCCAATAGTACTAAATACCACTCACTGTAAAACGCCAAAAAATAAAAAAAAAATCAAAGATGGCTAATATGCTTTCTTGGATATTCAGTATTCTTCTTCGCGAAGTTTCACTCAATGGATTGTTACGTGAGGGGAGTAACTCAGTAAGATTTTGCTGCATGAGATGGACAAATCTTCAAGAAAAAGATATTGATGACAATCGTATGTCATTTTGTGTTCTTTGTTCTTGAAGAAGGCTTGGATGAGGAGAAGAGATCAATTACACTGAAGAGTGGGATGATTATAAAGATGAAGATCAAGATGAAGAAAAAGCAAAAAACCCACCCACACATCATAGATCTATGTCCCCAAACATCCACAAAAAGCCACTTCAATAGACGAGCAGGCAAAATAATCAAACCGATGGGTTTGTTAAGTTTTACATAAATCGCCATATATTTGGTGACAGTTATTGTACTATTAAAGAAGAGAGAGACTGATGACAGTGAAGATTGTGAAGAGAGATCCGATTAGGATTTTTAATTTATTTTCTTCGCTCCTATTTTTTCCCCTGTGGTTGTAATATAATTTTACAATTGTAAAACGCCAAGATACCACAAACACCAAAATGAATATAAAAATAATAGAACAATGGGCATCTTGTCTAAAACGCTTTGAAAAACGCCATTCGTAGAGATTTCCTGACCCCCTGGGGTCCCAATCGCATACGATTTGAAAAACGCCATAAACTCCACAAACGCCAAAATGTTAATACAATGAAACCATTAAACGCCATTAAATATTGAATTTGGTTAACGCCAAAAACCTTAAACCACAAAAATAAAACAATATTGTGAAAAGCGGAATTGGAAAAGCAGAAGATAAAATGACAAAAAGCTCATACGCCCTAATTATATCGCACGGCACGTGCTGGTGTAGGATCGTTGTGCGACCTGAATGAGTCGTTCAGAAGAGTTTATATCCGAATCAAAGGCGGAATCAATGAAACGGACGCTCGATTTAATTTAAATGTCTCTATTATTGATATAACAGCAATTTACAACCTGGAGACAATTCGGCAGCACTTCGTTACCGAATCAGAAAAGTTACAAATGAAGATCAAGACCTAGGTATTTATAGGGATGTAATTTCGCTTGAACCAGCCCGAGCGAAATCACTTTCAAGCGGAATCAGTGATTTCGTTTGAACTGAGTTGATGATTTTGTACGGAATTACAATTTGTAATTTCGTGCGAAATTACCTCCCGACCTATTTTTGACATATTTCTCGTATTACGTGCCCTGATCTATCTATATACATACAAGACTCGATACAAGACGAAGTCGACAGACATAGTGCACTAACAGACTCCCCCTTGGATGTTGACGAAGTCTTCAGTGTCGAGTCTTTATCATGACACATCTTCAGTCTTGATCAGTCTTCACACCCTTTCCAAATTGTCTAACACTGTAAGCATCCATCAATCTCTCTTCATTGATCAGCTTCTATCTTTTCTCAGGCTTCCCCTTTCGTCAAGCTTCCGAGCTTTAGGGATCGACACCTTGCTTTCTGGTTACAAGCTCCCCTTGCTTTGAGCTCGTCTTCAGACTCCCCCTTAGTCTTAGCTGTCGGGATCCTAGTCTGGAATTACATCTGCAACACTCAAACATTTATAAGTACAAACATTTCAAACATTCAATTATCCAGGAATTGTGACCTGGCTCTTTCAAACTTTCTAAACTAACATTTTTTAGCATATTTCATGGATTTGGCAGTTTCAGCGAACAGGATCGGAAACTGGCTCTTTTTCATAGATTTTAACAATATAAGCATCCAAATCCCTCACAGTTAATCATCCAAGTCCAAATTAATGACCTTGGAGATATCACAAACTGTTTTTGATTTTTGATTTAAAAATTACAAGTTTCAAATTAATGAACTTGTTTATTTTCAGAAACACAATCAGCATACTTAGATTTTGAAACTTAGCACTCAGACATCGGTTGTAAAAAATAAAACAGAATCAAAAATCTTTTTGTATTTTTCTGAAACATAAAGCAGTAAAGAAATATTTACAAACATATTTACAGACATTATTTTTGTTTGAGTTTGCGTCAGAGGATCATATCAGTTTTTGACAGGTCACAAGTACCGTTGAGCTTATTTACACATTAAGAATTAAACAATTCACTTAGATTGTCGATATACTGATCCACTTAAATTTTCATACAAATTTCAACTGATTCAGGATACGAATTAGGTGTATTAAGAACTTAAACTCATTCATGTGTCCCACCTCTTGAATATACTCCTGTATCCAGATCCCAATATTCAGTCTTACAGTTGAGTATACCTAGATGATATCTGTAAAGGGTTAAATGCGAGGGCCGTGAGAGCTCAGGCTATTGCTTCCGCAAAATCAGAGAGATGACGACTTTGACTTTAGGTGTGTCCCCTTTAGAGGATCTTTTCTTCAACAGCACATGATTAGCATTTTTCAATGTTTCATCATTTTTATGCTGAGGGCAGTGCTATATTTCAAGCAAGCAGAAAGTATTATTCGGGGACTAGGCCATTGCTTTCGCAAAATCAGAAGTCCCGGGATAATACCCCAGATATCACTAAGCATAAAGACCTAGTATCTCAGAAAGAGGGGTCCTTCAAACAAGATTTCAGGGGTTACCTATATATCCAAGTAGTGTTCCCCATGAAACAAGCAAGTTTGAATTTAAGTTTATATCCCGAAAAAGTTTACTAAATGTATAAAAACCTATCGGCATATCATCAGTGAGACTGTTTAACGCTATTTAATCATTACATTTCTTTAGCATACTATAACTGTCTACTGATGTACTATCATTTCCTCTTTTTACACAAAAACTCATTTTTTTTCATTTTATCATGTTTTTGGCTTTTTCAAATTTTCAAATGTTTTTGTATTTTCTGAAAATACTTACTCCCCCTAAAATGCAAAATCATTTAAAGAAAATTTGACAACCCGATACTGATAGCTTTGTCTCGCCATCCATTTTCTGCTAATGTGTACCAAATTGCTTGAAAAGCAGTAAATACCCCAATGATTTACAACACATTGATTTTTTACAGTTTGAAAAAATCGTTTTTCAATCTTGTGAAATTAATCATGTTTGTTCAGCCATGAGGGTTTCGGCGTATTCAATGAACATATTTTTGAATTTTTGAATTTTTGAATTTTTAGGGTTTTTGAAATATTGTTTATTTATGTACAAATATCAAAGAAACTCCCTGTTTCAACCAACACAGGGTTCAACAGCCTCCTCTTCCTGTGCCAAGCTGCTCCGATTTCCATTCTCACAATCTTCATTTTTCTTGAGCACCTGCACATTAAACTATTCAGTCACTTGAACAATGCAACCCAAGCCTGTTTAGACTCAGGTAACTGAACATAAATCTTTCCAGGTAGAGCTGGATAGTTTCTTTCATTTTTATCGAACACATCTTCATTTTGATTACTACTCACAGAAGTCACTTGTTTCTTAACAAACCAAGTTTGACCTTTAGGAGTACCTCGTTTGTAAAAATGTGAATCTTTTTGAACATTTTGACTTTGAACAACATTTGGTTTCCAAAACTGTTGGGGTTTTGTCATATCAACTGATGTTTACCAACTTTGCGTTGTTCTGAATCTGGGTGTGTGAGAATTCCAGGTCTGTCTAGAATCGAACCTATCCGGGTTTGATTTCCAAGTTTGGTTCGAAACAAACTTGTTTGTGTTGTATCTCCAAGTTTGTTTTGAATCAAATCTGGTTGGCCTTTGTTTCACATCCTCAGATTTCTGTTTTTCCACATTATCAGGCTCCTTTTTGTCAACATCAACAGGTTTCAGATTTGAACACTTGCGTGCAAGATGTCCAATTTGGTCACATCTAAAACATGTTCTTTTTTAAACATCTTTGACCTGTGGTTGTTGCTTTTTCTTTTGAGCATAGAACTCTTCATTAGACTGTCGTCTAAATGTGAGTTCTTTCTCTTCTTCTGAACTTGTTCCATGAACAAAATTCATCTTTGCCTGAAAATTTGGCGTTTCATTTTTTTTCGACTTTGTTTCTTCTTATAACCCAACTCAGCCTTCATGTTTTTCTTCTTGTAACCAGGTTTGTTATAAAAAGTTTTGTGACTCTTTCCAGCAAACTTTGAAATTTCAGACTTTTCAATCTCAACCATTTTGAAAACTTTGTCAATCTTGTCTGAAATCACATTCTGAATCGGGAATACAATATCTAAAAATAATTTGTCCGATCCAATCATGGTATAAACCAATCCTTTTGAATCATTATTCAAATTTTTCTCAGATTTTGAGTTTTTCAGACATCCATCATGAAAATTACCTTCATTTTCATCCTGTGATTCAGATTTACCTGTTTCAACCGACTCTTCTTTCAACACACTTTCAACGACCTTACCTACCACCTCTGAATCACTAGAATCATCAGATTTGGAATAGGTTACGTCAATGTTATCTGGCAGTTGATCTACCATGTTGAAAGCTTTTTCGACTTTTTCATCATCATAAAATGCAAACTTTTCCGGTGGTGGAACTTGATGAAACTCTGAGCCAATACCTTTCTTGTTTTGCTCAGAATCTTTACCATCCGGTTTTATGTTGAAAATTCTTTCAAGCACATATGACGACGCATGATAACTTTTCAATTTATTTTTATCCTGTTCTAAATCAGCAATCTGACGCTTTAGCTTAGCAACATCCTCAATGTAAGAATTTACAACTTGTTTCTTTATTTCATAATTTCGCTTAAACGTATTAGTTGTTTCAGAACAGTAATCCAATCTTGATTGAACAAATTTCATTTCACTCTTCACCTTTTCCTATGACTCTTTTGTAATGTGATAAGCCAATTTTATTGAATCATATTCCTTTTTCATTTCTTGACAATCATTTTCTTTTTGAGAACATTCTTCTATTATTTTCAAAACTTTTTCTTTTAAATTTTCATTTTCTTTTTCTAAATTTTTACATTTTTCTGAAAGTTTTTCGTCGTTATCTTTCAAAACTTTTTCATTTTCAAACATTTCTTTGTATTTATTTTTGAAAACCTTTTCGATTTTAACAAATTCAAGATTTCTTTTTATGAACTTTTCATCTTTTTCAGTACAAGCACTGCATGGTCTCATGCATTTCCTGCACTGTTCAACAGTTTCATTTAGGACTTCAGAATCAGAATTTACCTCAGTGATTGACACCTTGGTGTTCTTTGCTGCATCTGTTTGATCAGCATCTTTCTGCTTCAGTTCAGTTTCACTCTTCTTTTCTTCACCAGTACCAGCATCACCAATAACCTTCGAAATCTCATTCTTCACTTCAATCAAACTTTCAACTTTTTTCTTAGCTTCTTCAACTTTCTGTTCTTCGGTA
Source organism: Helianthus tuberosus (assembly GCA_030545235.1). Classification (NCBI taxonomy): domain Eukaryota; kingdom Viridiplantae; phylum Streptophyta; class Magnoliopsida; order Asterales; family Asteraceae; genus Helianthus; species Helianthus tuberosus. The sequence goes on along the minus strand of CM060370.1, from coordinate 184,588,962 downwards.
ACAGCTTCTTTCATAACAACTTCTTCTACCTTTTCATTTTCTACCTTCACATCTTCAGCGACCTTTTTCAAATCATCAACCAAATTCTCAATATTCTTCTTCATTCTTTCTTCATCCCTCTTCCTCAAACTTGATATCATGACTTCTCTTATGAGTTTTTCCAGCTTCTTCTCATAAGTTTTGTCTTTTACAACATTTGAATAATATTCGCCGACTCGAGGAATGACTAAAAGAACATCATCATAAACTATGTCCTTTTTGGGAACAACAGGTTCACCTTCTGTGTTAACATAGCACTCTCGTTTCTTAACCCATCTTTTGTAACTGACAGCATCTTCATACTCTTCTTGCATATCATCAATTCTGGTTCCAGCAATGCTTCTTTCTCTGTATGTTTTCTCACTCAGAATTTCTTCTCTGGTTTTCTCTTTGATTTCAGCTACAACATTTTCTTTTTTGTTTTCCTCTTTATTTTTAGCAACAAAAACATAATGTTTGCTCTTTGATGTGTTTCTGCCAGGAGCTGTAACTCGATTATTAACACGATCTTCTTCTGGTAGAATCGGACTCCAATCATATCCTTCATCATCATGGATTACAGCACAAGCTCTTGACTTATCTCTGGGTTTATCTTCAATCATTTTCGGCTCTTCTTTGCTTCGGTGGTAGATTGCCTTTCGGTAATAATCATTATTGAACGGATGTTCATTTCCACCAACTGCAGAATTGTTACATTCTCTCTTGAAATGACCTTTTTGCTTACATTTGAAGCAGGTCACTTTGGACTTGTTAAATCCCAGCTTTGTTGATGGACCACTGAGTGATTGTTTCCCAGTAATCTCCATGTATCTCTGAGCTCTACGGATGCAACTTGCTAAACACCAGCGAATGTCTATGAGTTCCATTTCTTCCGGATCAATCTGGTCGTAGTCTTCTTTGGTCAATTCAGAATTTCCAATTTTTCCAGCTACCAGACCTTCATATGATTCCAGAACAGATGCAAGGATGCTCATTTGCTGCTTAGCTGAATTGATGCTCATAGCCAGAGAATTTTTCAACTTGAGAGCAATGTTGCACAGTATCTCCTCTGATTCTTCAGGACTAACTTTTAACGAAGATGAATGATAACCCGGATCGTAACTGTTATGGGTCATTTTCTGAGCATACATATCCTGACTAATATCCCGCTTTTAATTGTTTATTTGTGACCAGGATACTGGACGGGGATATTGCTAACATCCTGCACGATATCCTAAGGTTGAGTGAATTAAACACGTGCAGGTTAATGGCTGTAAGTTACCAACGGTCAAGTGGACTTCTTCTCCTCAAGACTCGGGCGTATTAGTTATGAGCAAGCCGTTGAACCCGAAAGACTTGGTCCTCAACGTTCGAGTGGGAATATTCGCTGGATCCCGAAAGTTTAGGATAGTTTGTTACATTATCTTTACTATAAATAGATGGGGGCGGATCAGATTAAGGCACACAATTTACACACTTTCAAACACTTTCTCTCTAGTTCATCGCAAACACAACACACAACACTTGTACTCAAATTACATTGTAACACATAGTCGATCCGCACCACATCCTGCACTGTATCCTGATATTTGAAGCAATAGAAGAACAAGGCAGCTGCGATTGTCAGCTCCCGAGGTTTTATGCCGGCGATCTAGATTGATCAAGGGCTTTCCTCGTACATCACGTGTCAACCTTTACTTTTTTGCTCATTGTTTGATCATCGATACAGCTCTATATCCTGGGCTGTATCCTGAAACTGTTTTCACAACTAATTTGGTTAACACATTTTTCACATATAAATTTAGCACACTACCGGGGGGGGGGGATATTCCACGGTCCTCCCAACCACCGAGGTGAACCCACCTCGCAGACCGCCACCCAGCAAGCCTGAGTCTGGGGGTAAATCCGCTACCGTAGGGGCATTGGGAACGAGCAAGACTCGAACCCGCCACCTCCGGGTTAGAATGCGGGCTGGTGGCCATTGGGCTGACACCCAATGGTTTTTAGCACACTACCTCACTTAAATAATTTGATCACTTAATTGCTTAGGTAATTTTTGACCAAAACCATTTGGCGCCCACCGTGAGGCAAGTGGTGCTACTTTTACTAAAAATCTTTGTAAAATCATTAATCGGTTTTCTATTTTCAAAACTTTTTGCCACATTGTTTACAATAGCCTCAAGATCAAACATGAGCTCTTCCACTATGTCTGCTACAACCTCTGCTACTACTGGTTCGGTGCTTCCACCACCTCCTCCAAGGATGCCATTTTCTTCACAATCTCAAGATGTTATCCCTACTCAGAGTGTCCAGGATCTGCTCCCGTTTTAGCCTCTAACAATGAAATTTTGACTTTATTTGGAAGTGTGCAGGAACAAATGAGGCAGCAACAAGAGACTAACCAAATGCTGTTAAGAGAAATACAACTCTTAAAAGCTAGCTCGAGTAGACCCGCTGAAGAAACTGTCACTCCTATACAGCCCAGGGCTTTGAACTTCAGTTCCGCAGTTTACACTGAGGATAATAGGGGGAATATCGTCCCAAGCCATTCTCAGAATCATACCCCTGAGATACCCTCTTCGGTCAGGATATAGACTGTGAGAAGTTCAGGATATGCTTCAGGATATGGCCAAAATCCCCAGAACTGTAATGTGTCAAATAATAATATTCTTGCTACTAACAATAATGGCTCTTTGCAGGATGCAGGTATGACGTCAACATTTACCAGGGAGCTCCAGAAATTGAAGGACATGATATCCAGTGTACCTGGAGTGGTCCAGCCAATTCCGGAAGTATCCAAGGACAGCCACAGGATATCCCGCTTTGCATATCCCATCTGTGATGCTGAAATCCCAAAAAGATTTCAGACTCCCAACATGAAGCTGTATGATGGGACTACGGATCCTGAAGAGCATATTGCCCAGTATAGGGAAAGAATGGAGATTAACCCTATCCCTCCGGAGCTTAAGGAAGCATGCTTATGCAAGGGATTTGGTTCTACTCTGACAGGATCAGCCTTAAAATGGTTGTTAAACGTTCCTCCTTACTCAATTACTTCGTTTGCTCATTTGGTTAATTTATTTAACAATCAATTTTCTTGTAGTCGGAGTTTTGAGAAACTAACCAGTGACCTTTACAGGATAACTCAAGGGCCTCAGGAATCCTTGAGGGATTATGTGAACAAATTCAGTCGAGAATCCTTGGATATCCCACATCTTGATGTTGCAACAGCTGTGCAAGCTTTTAAGATGGGATTACAAAAGGATTCTCAGTTTTATCAGGATCTTGTAATGAATCCCTGCAGGAATCTCGACGAAGCTCGTAACAGGGCTTTGAGATATATCCGTCTGGAAGATGACAAGAAGATGCAGGAAAGGATGAATTCTACCTCAACCTATGAATCAACTAACAGGAAATCAGAAACCTCATATAAGCCATATGGCAGAAATGATAACAGGAAAGTGAACGCTGTTGAAGACGAGGATCCTGAAGAATATCCTGATTTATCTGAATACTGATTTTCATTTAATATACCTGAATTAATGTATGCTATGCAGGGCTTAGGGGACAAAGCTAGGTGGCCTCGAAAGAACCAGCAGAAAGCTGATTGCAAGGATAAATCCAAATGGTATGCCTTCCACGAAGACTTCGGACATATGACCGAGGATTGCATTGCTTTAAGGAAGGAGATAAGTTACCTGTTAAGCAAGGGGTATCTGAAGGACTTGCTGGGAAAAAAGAAGAATAAAGGGCAGGATCCCGAGAAGGATCTTGAACGAGCAACATCACCCCCAGCAGATGCCAAGATAATTAACTTTATTTCAGGAAGATCCGACATTTGTGGGACTTCGTATTCGGCGGCCAAGAGACATGCAAAGGAAGCTAAGAGCGAGAGGGGAGACAGACCAGTTAGAATGACTACCCTCACAACTGATAAAGTGATCACTTTCGATAGTGATGACAGGGATACTGTTCAGGATCCTCACCATGATGCTTTAGTAATAACATTATATGTAGCTAACCATTTTGTACGCAGGATACAGGTAGACAACGGTAGTTCTGTCAATATAATTCAGCTGGAAACATTGAAGAGGATGAATGTATCTCCGATGGATATCACTTCGAAGTCCACTGTGCTCGTTGGTTTCAGTGGAGAAGCTAGGAATACCGTAGGGGAGATAAAGTTACCAGTATATGTTGAGGGGGTCAACTCAATACAACGTTTCTGTGTGATGGACTCCTTATCCTGCTATAACATCATACTGGGAAGACCATGGATTCACGATATGAAGGCTGTGCCATCAACATATCACCAATGCATCAAGATCCCTACCCCTTGGGGGGTTGTCAAGGTGGAAAGTGATCAACAGGAAGCGAAGGAATGCTACTCATCCTCGATGAAATCCTCAACTAAGCCTAGTACAACATAGCAATTAAAGATGCGGGCCCAGGATATCGAGGAGGATTCGGAGCAGGATGTGAAGAAAATTATCCTGGATCAGGATAATCCTGATATCTCGGTGCTCGTAGGAACCAATATCCCTCAGGATATTGAAGAACAGTTAACTAACTTTTTGAAATGCAGGATGTCAACGTTTGCATGGAAGCATGAGGATATGACAGGCATATCCAAATACATTATCACTCACAAGCTTGGAATTGACAAATCATTCAAGCCTGTTCAGCAAAAAAGAAGAAAATTCGCTCCTGAGCGGAATGCGATTATCCAAGGGGAAGTTAAAAGATTGTTGAAGTCCAGGATGATCAGAGAAGTCAAGTTTCCAAGATGGCTAGCAAACGTAGTTGTGGTACTGTTATGGGTCATTTTCTGAGCATACATATCCTGACCAATATCCTGCCTTTGTTTGTTTGTGACCAGGATGCTGGAAGAGGATATTGCTAACATCTTGGGCGATATCCTGAGGTTTATTGAATTAACCACGTGCAGGTTAAAGGCTGAGACTTGCTAACGGTCAAGTGGACTTCTTTTCCTCAAGACTCGGACGTGTTTGTTGAAGGAGAGACGTTGAACCCGAAAGACCAGGTCTACAACGTTCGATTAAGGAATATTCGGTGGATCCCGGAAGTTTAGGATAGTTTGTTATATTATCTTTACTATAAATAGATGGGGGCGGATCAGTTTAAGGCACACAATTTACACTTACACTCTCGAACACTTTCACTCTCGAGCTCATTGCAAACATCACACTTCTATTCAAATTTCATTGTAACACATAGTCGATCCGCACCACATCCTGCACTGTATCCTGACGTTTGAAGTAATAAGAAGAACAAGGCAGCTGCGATTATCAGCTCCCGAGGTTTTATGCCGGCGATCTAGATTGACCAAGGGCTTTCCTCGTACATCTCGTGTCGTTTACTTTCCTTTTTGCTCATAGTTTGATCGTAGATACAGCTCAATATCTTGAGCCGTATCCTGAATACTGATTTTCTAAATAACTTAACAAGAATATTTTTCACACATATTTCTAGCACACTACCTCACTTAACTAATTTGATCACTAAATTGCTTAGGTAATTTTTGACCAAAACAATTTGGCGCCCACCGTGGGGCAAGTGGTGCTCTCTTTACAAATTTTTTTTGGGAAATCTCTAATCGGCTTTCTATTTTCAAAACTTTTTGCCACATCGTCCATAATGGCCTCAAGATCAAACATGAGTTCCTCTACTGTGTCTGCTATGACTTCTGCTAATACTGGTTCGGTGCTTCCACCACCTCCTCCAAGGATGCCAGCCTCTTCACGAACTCAGGATATTATCCCTACTCGCAGTGTTCAGGAATCTGCTCCCGTTCTAGCTTCTAATGATGAAATTCTTACTTTATTTGGAAGTGTGCAGGAACAAATGAGGCAGCAACAGGAAACAAACCAAATGCTTTTAAGGGAAATACAACTCCTGAAGTCTGGCTCGAGCAGATCTGCTGAGGATAATGTCACTCCATTACATCCCAGAACATTGAACTTTAGTTCAGCTGTGTATACTAAGGATAACAGGGGGAATATTGTGCCCAGCCTTCCTCAGAATCATACTCCTGAAATACCCTCCTCGGTCAGGATGTCAACCATGAGGAGCTCAGGATATGCTTCAGGATATGGGCAAAATCCTCCAACGGGTAACGTGTCAAATAATAATAATACTCATGCTACTAACAATAGTGGATCTTTGCAGGATACAAGTGTAACATCAGCACTTACTAGGGAACTTCAGAAGTTGAAGGACATGATATCTAGTGTACCTGGGGTGGTCCAGCCGATCCCGGAAGTGTCTCAAGACAGCCACAAGATATCTCGTTTTGCATATCCTATCTGTGATGCTGAGATCCCAAAGAGATTCCAAACCCCCAACATGAAGCTTTATGATGGGACTACGGATCCTGAAGAGCATATTGCTCAGTATAGGGAGAGAATGGAGATTAACCCTATCCCTCCGGAGCTCAAGGAAGCATGCTTGTGCAAGGGATTTGGTTCTACTCTAACAGGATCAGCCTTAAAATGGTTGTTAAACGTTCCTCCTCACTCAATTACTTCGTTTGCCCATTTGGTTAATTTATTTAACAGTCAATTTTCTTGTAGTCGGAGTTTTGAGAAACTAACCAGTGATCTTTACAGGATAACTCAAGGGCCTCAGGAATCCTTGAGGGATTAAGTGAACAAATTCAGTCGAGAATCCTTGGATATCCCACATCTTGATGTTGCAACAGTTGTGCAAGCTTTTAAGATGGGATTACAAAAGGATTCTCAGTTTTATCAGGATCTTATAATGAATCCCTGCAGGAATCTCGACGAAGCTCGTAACAGGGCTTTGAGATATATCCGTCTGGAAGATGACAGGAAGATGCAAGAAAGGATGAACTCATCTAACACTTATGAGTCAACTAACAGGAAGTCAGAATCCTCATTCAAATCATATCGGCCTAAGCCATATGGTAGAAATGAAAACAAGAGAGTGAATGCTGTCGAAGATGAGGATCCTGAAGAGTATCCTGAGTTGTCTGAATATTGCTTTTCTGTTAACATTCCTGAATTGATGTATGCCATGCAGGGTCTAGGAGATAAGGCTAGGTGGCCTCGAAAGAATCAACAAAAGGCTGACTGGAAAGATAAGTCAAAATGGTGTGCTTTCCACGAAGATTTCGGACATGTAACTGAGGATTGCATTGCTCTAAGGAAAGAAATAAGCTATCTTCTAAGCAAGAGATATCTGAAAGATCTCTTAGGAAGAAAGAAGAATAAGGGTCAGGATACTGAGAAGGATCCTGAGCGGGCAGCATCACCTCCTGCGGATGCCAAGATAATCAACTTCATTTCGGGAGGATCCGACATTTGTGGAACTTCGTATTCGGCAGCAAAGAGACATGCAAAGGAAGCTAAGGCCGAAAGGGGAGACAAACCTGTCAGGATGACTACCCTTACGACTGACAAAGTGATCACTTTTGATGCTGATGACAGGGATACTTTCCAGGATCCTCACCATGATGCTCTGGTAATAACGTTATATGTGGCTAACCATTTTGTACGCAGGATATTGGTTGATAATGGCAGCTCCGTCAACATAATCCAACTAGAAACTCTGAAGAGAATGAATGTATCTCCAATGGATATCACTTCAAAGTCTACCGTGCTTGTTGGGTTCAGTGGAGAGGCTAGAAACACAGTGGGAGAGATAAAGTTGCCAGTATACGTTGAAGGAGTCAACTCGATACAACGTTTCTGTGTGATGGATTCTCTATCCTGCTATAACATCATACTGGGAAGACCGTGGATTCACGATATGAAGGCTGTGCCATCAACATATCACCAATGCATCAAGATACCTACCCCTTGGGGAGTTGTCAAAGTTGATAGTGATCAGCAGGAAGCGAAAGAATGCTACTCATCCTTGATGAAATCCTCAACCAAACCTAGTGCAGCATAGCAATTAAAGACGCGGGCCCAGGATATCGTGGAGGATCCGGAGCAGGATGTGAAGAAAATTATTCTGGACCAGGATAATCCCGATATTTCGGTGCTCGTAGGGACCAATATCCCTCAGGATATTGAAGAACAATTAATTAACTTTTTGAAATGCAGGATGTCAACGTTTGCATGGAAGCATGAGGATATGACAGGCATATCCAAAGACATTATCACTCACAAGCTTGGAATTGATAAATCATTCAAGCCTGTGCAGCAAAAAAGAAGGAAGTTTGCTCCTGAGCGGAACACAATTATCCAGGAGGAAGTTGAGAGATTATTAAAGTCCAGGATGATCAGAGAGGTTAAGTTCCCAAGGTGGCTAGCAAACGTGGTTGTAGTACATAAGAAAAATGGGAAATGGAGAGTTTGTGTGGACTACACAGACTTGAACAAAGCTTGTCCTAAAGACCCATTTCCTCTTCCCCACATTGATGCAATGGTAGATGCCACTGCCGGGCATGAAATGCTGACCTTCATGGACGCATCCTCAGGATTTCAACAGATCCAAATGGAGCCTTCTGACCAGGAGGATACTGCCTTCATGACACCAACAGGTATTTATTGTTATACAGCTATGCCTTTTGGTTTGAAAAATGCAGGTGCAACATACCAAAAATTGGTAAACATGATGTTCAAAGACAAACTGGGGGACACCATGGAGGTATATATCGATGATATGGTGGTGAAATCTAAAAAGGCTGAGGATCACCTCCAGGATATCAAGGGAGCATTTGATATCCTAGATCGATACAACATGAAGCTGAATCCTGCTAAATGCCATTTCGGAGTGGGGGCAGGAAAGTTTCTTGGATATATGGTGACAAAAAGGGGGATAGAAGCAAGCCCAGAGCAGGTCAAAGCTATCCTGGATATAAAATCACCCTCAAATATGAAGGACGTACAAACATTGACAGGCCGAGTAGCAGCTTTAAACAGGTTTATCTCGAGATCCTCAGAGAAGTGCAAAGATTTTTATGATATCCTGAAGAAGAACAAAAGATTCGAATGGGGGGAGAAGCATGAAGCAGCCTTGCAGGATTTGAAACTATATCTCTCAACCGCACCTTTATTGATGAAGCCTGAAAATGGTGAACCACTATCCCTATATCTTGCTGTATCAGGGAATGTTGTAAGTGCCGTTCTTATAAAAGACCATGAAGGTCAGCAATATCCTGTTTATTATGTTAGTAAAAGTTTGTTAGATGCTGAAACTAGGTATTCTCATTTAGAAAAATTAATATTAGCTCTAGTCATGGCATCGACAAAGCTTAGACATTATTTCGAGACACATAGCATACATGTTAAAACAAATTATCCTGTCAAAAATGTGCTCAGGAAACCAGAGATGTCAGGCAGGATGGCCAAGTGGTCAGTAAAGTTAAGTGCTTATGATTTAGTATATGAACCTAGAAATGCCATAAAGTCTCAAGCTTTAGCTGACTTTGTGGCTAATTTCAGTAGTGATATTCAGGATGAGGTAGACCTAGAAGTTCAACAGTTAGGAGAATCCTCAGGATCCTGGACATTATATACTGATGGTGCATCTAATGTAAGGGGAGTAGGATTTGGAATACTACTAAAATCTCCACAGGGGGACATATTACCCCAGGCTATTAGGTGTGAATTTCCTGCTACTAATAATGAAGCAGAGTATGAGGCTTTAATTGCAGGATTAGAGTTGGCTAAGAGCATGAGAATCAAAAATTTGCAAGTATATGTTGACTCTTTGTTAATTACTAACCATTTTAATGGATCCTATGCAGTTAAGGGTGAGAAATTAATTGAATATCTCGATATTCTCAAAAAATTAGCAGGATATTTTGATGTTTTTATACTTGAACAGGTACCAAGGGAGGATAATGCTGAAGCGGATGCCTTAGCAAATTTGAGATCATCGATCAGGATACCTGAAGGGACCCAAATACCAATATTACATGTCTTATATCCTGCAACGAATCCTCAGGATAAAGAAGTAGCGGGTATTCAGGATCCTAGAGCAGAGCATCCTGAAGAGGATCCTAAATCCTGGACGGCTCCAATCATGAGATATCTCAAAGAGGGACACATCCCTGGAAATGAAAATCCTAAGGCATTTAGGATGAAGGTATCACGATTCACTATTATAAATAATATTTTATATAAGAAATCTCTTGCAGGACCGTATTTGAAGTGCTTGGAGGATCCTGAAGCCAAAGAAGTACTTCAGGATATACATGAAGGGGATTGTGGTAACCATGTTGGGGGCATGTCGTTATTCTCAAAAGTATTAAGGACAGGATATTATTGGCCAACAATGAGAAAAGATGCCGCAGAATATGCTCGAAGATGTGACGCATGTCAAAGACATAGTAACATACTGCATCAACCTGCTGAACCATTGTATCCTATTGTTTCCCCTTGGCCATTTATGAAGTGGGGTATGGATATAGTGGGAAAGCTTCCAAAAGTTCCGGGAGGAAAAGTCTTTATGCTAGCAATGACGGATTATTTCTCTAAGTGGGTTGAAGCTGAAGCATTTGTTCAAGTTAGAGACCAAGAAGTAGTATCCTTCATAAAGAGGAATATCCTGACCAGATTCGGAGTACCAGCTGAGATAATCTGTGACAATGGTTCTCAGTTTATAAGTAAGAGAACTACTGACTTTTGCAAGAGTTGGGGGATCAAAATGATCACATCTACTCTGGTACATCCTCAAGCAAATGGACAAGCAGAATCCTCAAACAAGATAATTGTCAATAACTTAAAGAAAAGTTTTGGAGCCAAAAAAGGGAGATGGGCAGAAGAATTACCCTTTGTTTTGTGGGCTGATAGGACAACGGTAAAGAATGCAACAAGCCAAACCCCGTTTTCCTTGGTATTTAGAGCAGAAGCAATGATTCCGACGGAAATGACAATACCTACTGCAAGATCTACCCTAAGTGATCCTGAGCAGAATCCTGAAGCCTTGAGTCAGGATTTAGACACTATAGATGAGAAGAGAGATGCGTCAAGGCTAAGGATGGCAACATATCAGCAGAGAATATCCAGGACATATAACAAGAATATTAGGACCAGAAGATTTAAGGTTGGAGATTGGGTGTTAAGAAAGGCTTTTCAGAATACTACTAATCCTGCCGATGGCAAGTTAGCTCCAAAATGGGAAGGACCATACGAAGTTGAATCAGAAGCAGGGAAAGGAGCATACATACTCAAGAATATGAAGGGGGATATGCTACCGAGATCTTGGAATGCTATACACCTTAAGCTCTATTTCAAGTGAGTTTAGAATTTAATTTCTAACTCAGGATGGTATGAATTCTACCTTTTTTAAATATGTTTGGTTTAATTTGTTCTTTGTAACCCAATACTGACTTAAGCTTCGGAGGGGTGTTAGCCAAGCTAACACACACCTTAGTTTATAATTGTTTTGCAGAATATGTTTCAGGATATAGCTCCAGGATATGTACTCAGGATAACTCGAAAGATTAGAGGATTGGCCCCCTCTCTCACGTTTAAGGGATACTGATCCCTTCACATGTTTAAAGGTATTCACCTTTCTTCCGAATTGGGTTTAAACACCCCGCCTGGAGCGCAAGTTATTCAGGGATAGTTCAAGGTGGCAGGACCAGTCCATGTAAAAGTGGCTGACAATATCGTTACTGTTGGCTATATCCTGAATCCTAAAGGTATATGAGGATTGATCACCCTCTCTCACGAAAGGGTATTTTCATACTCTCTAAGGTTTAAAGGTTTTCACCTTTCTAAGTCTTGGAGTTTATACACTCCCGCCTGTAGCGCATGAAAATTTGGGATTTTCCCCAGGATACAAGGGATTTATCTCCAGTACATCCTTGGGTTTTACCCTTGGGACGTAAAAAATTGCCTATACAATGGAAACTGACATTCAATGGATTTCTAAAGTGTTTGAAGACATTGTACACAGGGGACATCCCTACCAAGGTGGTGATGTTAAAAGGATAAGGCTCGGAACTAATGTACTAAGTACCTCGCACAGGGGACATCTTCATTGAAGAAGTTGCAAAAAGATTGAAGCTTGGTAATAGGGTTATATACTACTTCGGGTGTGATCTTTCCTTTGTAAACATCGTCTAAGTTTTTAGTAACACTATGTTTTATAAAAGGATAAGTATCCTGATATATTTTCAAGGTCCATTTCAGGATATTTGATTAAGGTGTTTGAAACTAGTATTAGTTTGGAACTTTGATCATTTAAGTATTATCATAAACTGGTTTTGGAAAAATAGATTGTTTTTCAAAAACTATCTACAAAGTTGAAGGAATGTTTGGAAGTTCTATCTAATAAAAAAGTTTTTGTAACATATTGTTGAGCATATTGATCAGGATATTTTCATAAGATGACAATACAAAATTTTTACAAAGTTAAGAGTTACACTAAGTAATGCAAGACAACAGCAACAACAACAACAACCATACCCAGTATATCCCACAGATAGCAGAGCTATTTGTAGGGTCTGGGGAGGGTGGGATGTAGACAGACCTTGCCTCTATCCATAGGGATAGAGAGGCTGCTTCCAGAGAGACCCTCGGCTCGAAAGCGAACAGCAAACCAACATACCAAGTCAAAGAATACAGAAATAAGAAGTCGGCCATACTAAGAAAGTGATAAGAGTGGGGCAATATAATGTGAATCATGTATAATGGCATGTAACATCATTTTAGGCGTACACATAATGTAAATCATGTATAATAGCATACAACATCATAGACACAAGAAGGCAATCATCGGAAAAGTCCCTTAAAGAAAAGGAAAAGCCTACGTCCATGGAAAACACCTAAGACCTTTCTACAATACCCTCTAGAAGTCCTTAACCCTAATCCTACGCCTCCACGAAGTCCTATCGTGGACCATGTCCTCAGAAAGATGCAACTCTAGTAAATCATGCCTAATCTGCTCATCCCATGTCAGTTTGGGTCTGCCTCTTCCTCTCCTCCCCTCCACAGTAAGAGTTTCCACTACTCTAACCGGTGCTGTCGCTTCCCTCCGCTTCACATGCCCAAACCATCTCAATCTCCCCTCCTTAATCTTCTCCGATATACTAGCCACTCCTAGTCTATCCCTAAAAACCTCATTTCTTATCCGATCTAACCTTGTGTGTCCACACATCCACCTCAGCATCCTCATCTCTGCTACCTCCATCTTGCGCGCTTGTGTCTTCTTGATAGCCCAACAGTCTGTTCCATATAGCATAGCTGGCCTAACTGCTACCCTGTAAAATTTCCCTTTTAGTTTAGTTGGGAACCTCCTACCGCACAAAACCCCACTGGCTGCCCTCCATCTACACCAGCCTGTATGCGATGAGTTACATCACTATCTATGTCACCATCTCTTTGTACAAACGACCCCAGATACTTAAATCTGGTTACCTGCGGGACCAATTGATCCTCAATGGTGATTTGGGTTTCATCGTCAATGGCTACACCGCTGAAATCACAGTGTAGATATTCAGTCTTAGATCGACTAATCCTAAGGCCCTTGCCTTCTAAAGCTACTCGCCACTCCTCTATCCTCGCGTTTAGGCGCTGTTTAGTCTCTGCAATCAACACAATATCGTCTGCAAAAAGCATGCACCACGGAACTGTCTCCTGAATCAACGTAGACAACTCATCCAAGACAACCGCAAAAAGAAAAGGGCTCAACGCAGACCCCTGGTGGAGTCCTACCTCCACAGGAAAGAAGTTTGTATCTCCTACAGGCGCGCGAACACTAGTTTCCGTTCTATCGTACGTATCCTTAATTATGTCTATATACTTTCCCGGTAGCCCTCGCCCCTCCAAACTATCCCAAATCAGTTGCCGTGGGACAGTGTCATATGCCTTTTTCAGGTCGATAAACACCATATGTAAATCTTGCTTCTTTGCTCTATATTTTTCCATCAGCCTCCTTAGAATATGTATCGCTTCTGTAGTTGACCTCCCTTTCATGAATCCAAATTGGTTTACTGAAACCTGAGTTTCTCTTCTAATTCTAGTCTCAATTACCCTCTCCCAAAGCTTCATAGTGTGGCTTAGCAGTTTGATTCCTCTGTAGTTCCCACAACATTGAGCGTCTCCTTTATTCTTGTATAAAGGCACCACGATGCTATTCCTCCACTGATCAGGCATTTTTCCAGTCTTGAAGATACAATTGAACAAAAGTGTTAACCATCGGACTCCTTCTTCTCCCAAACACTTCCACACCTCAATCGGTATGTTGTCCAAACCCATTGCCTTCCCTCTTCCCATCTTCCTAAGTGCCATCCTCACCTCGTCATGTGTGATCCTCCTGCAGTAGCAATTATTCTGTTGTAGCCTTTGAATCCTGGGGTTGCTGCTCTCCTGTTGGTATGCCCTACCTTGGTTGAAAAGATTATGGAAGTATGTTTGCCATCTCATCTTAATGTCTTGTGCCTTGACTAAAACACGTCCATCCTCTCCCTTGATAAACTTTACTACTCCTAGAGTTGTGCTTTTGGTTTCACCTCAAACCGAGGCCCATCCGCCAAAAGCACAATTAGTTTTTACCATACTTGTGTAACGGTTGCAGGATATATCTCAAAGCAGGACCTGTCCACCTACAACCGTTATCGCATTCAAAACGAATTATACTAATTGATGACCAAGGGCTTCGTCCTAAAACCTAGGACCCATCCACCTTTGGTCATCACATTGTTCTAGTGCAGGAAATGTAAATTGTTCGAAGACAGGAAAAGTAAATTGTTTATGCAACCACAACCATGAAATTTAAAAGTGGGCTCCGGCCTTGGCACGTATATCCATCATCGCCCACTCCGCTGCCTAAGGGGCAGCACCCTCTTGAACAGCAACCTCCTTCCCAGTGTTCGCACCAGCATCAGCCTCAGGATTCTTCTCGGCATCATCACCAGCATTGGCCGCTCCCTCTGCCGCCCTAGAAGGCTTTTCACCAGTATGTTTTGCAGGATGAGCAACGGGATGACCTCTGAGGCCCTGTAGTTTCTCCTCCCAAGCCTTTACATTCCAGGAGGGGCATTCAAAACCCAAATCCATGGCCTCATAAGTCATCCTTATCCTGGCTTGGAGAAGAGAGACGACCACGGATGCTTTGAGGCTATCCCGATATGAACTCATATTCTGCTGATATTGCAGAAGGGCGGCATCTAGCTTGGCTTGAGCATCCTCATTAGCTTTGTGGAGGGCAGCTTGATGTTCCTGAGTCATTGCCTTGTATTTGTCTTCATAATGCTGGGATTTGGCAGCCGCAATGGTTCCTTGGTCAGCTATGGTGGCCTCAGCTTTCTCCAGCTTGATCTCCAACATCTTGTTAAGCCCGCAAGCGTCTTCATACAAGTGCATAAGACGATCCAGACCCTATCGATAAAGACACAGGTATTGATGTGAAAAATAAGCAGGATAAGGACTAACATACTTGTGTAAGATATCGAAAAGAAAATTCTACCTGTTTGAGGAATGAGGTGGCTTCGTTGAACCCATGATTCTCGAGAGAGATGTTCCAGAAATAGCTGGGGAGTCCGTCTCCTTTCTCTTCTGAGAGCTGGATGCTCGGGTCCTGGATGCCGGAGGGCCTTTGGGAGCAGAAACAGTCTTCGAGGAGGTAGGCTTTGGTGTAGCAGACGGCTTTGGTTTGGATTCTTGGTTGATGGGTTCGAGGCTGGAGTAGCAATCCAACTCGTCAAGTTCGAAACCTTCAAGGTTGACGACTGGTACTACACGAGGGAAGATATTCTTAAACTCATCATACTTTTGAAAAGTAATTAATATATGCTGAGAATGTGATTACCAGACATTTCTGAGCTTGATTTCTGGCTTGAATCTGTAAGAGACAGGGAGAAAGTTCTTTCACTGGCAGGAAGACGGTAGATTTCCTTGATCTTGGATTCGGATTCTGCACTGGGAGGCACTAGATCTCTGAAATTCGTTGCATAAAAACATCAGGATATAAGTCCAGGATACAGTTTGAAGATATAATTGGGGATATTCCTAAAACCCTAAATCCTACCCTTGGTTAACCATTTAACCGGTAGATCGAAACCCTTATCAATAGAATCTCTTTTTACGAAAAAGAATTTTCGTCGCCATCGATCCTCGTTCTTGGAGGCCTTAAGAACCAAAGGGTTCTTGGAGGTAGAAAACAGAAGAAAACGATGATCGCCATGGGATCTCAACCGGTATGCTATAGGGAGGTCTTCAATAAACAGGTTGGGAAAATGACGAGAATTGATTTGATCCAGCACTATCAAGACTCGCCAGACCATTGGCATAACCTGGGCGTAACTAAGGCCGGTGAGGTCGAAAAAGCTAGAGATAAAGGGTGGAAACGGGTACCGGAGTCCAAGAGACAAGGGGTAAGCGAAAAAACAAACCCACTCGTCGGATGACGCGTCCGATCGGGCTTCCCGTTCGAAAGGGCGAAAGACTGTTCCGGTGGGGAAGGCACCAGAATCTTTAAGAGCAGTGATGTCGGCATTGTTGAAACAACAGACTTCTTTTGATGAGTTGCGAATGAGGTTTTGACTTACGAGAGCTGAGGCCGGTCGGTCCGATCGGGATTTCGTTCGTGGTGCCATGAAAAGTATTGAGCAAACTAAAAGAGATTCAAGAAAGAAGGATAGAAAGGAAAATACCTGATGTCCGCTTGTAGATAAGGATAACCGTAATAAGGAGTCCCTCGGTTAATATAGGATGAATATAGGGGGTAAAGAGTAAATAATGCTTTGGAAGTTGCACCGCTGTCATTTCAAGGGTCTAGTTGTATTAATTGCCTTAAGTTATGAGGTGAAACTTTTGAAATATATCCGTTGGATTGGTATCCCAACCGATATATTTGGGGCAATTGTTATAGGTCATTTTCTGAGCATACATATCCTGACCAATATCCTGCCTTTGTTTGTTTGTGACCAGGATGCTGGAAGAGGATATTGCTAACATCTTGGGCGATATCCTGAGGTTTATTGAATTAACCACGTGCAGGTTAAAGGCTGAGACTTTCTAACGGTCAAGTGGACTTCTTTTCCTCAAGACTCGGACGTGTTTGTTGAAGGAGAGACGTTGAACCCGAAAGACCAGGTCTACAACGTTCGATTAAGGAATATTCGGTGGATCCCGGAAGTTTAGGATAGTTTGTTATATTATCTTTACTATAAATAGATGGGGGCGGATCAGTTTAAGGCACACAATTTACACTTACACTCTCGAACACTTTCACTCTCGAGCTCATTGCAAACATCACACTTGTATTCAAATTTCATTGTAACACATAGTCGATCCGCACCACATCCTGCACTGTATCCTGACGTTTGAAGTAATAAGAAGAACAAGGCAGCTGCGATTGTCAGCTCCCGAGGTTTTATGCCGGTGATCTAGATTAATCAAGGGCTTTCCTCGTACATCTCGTGTCGTTCACTTTCCTTTTTGATCGTAGATACAGCTCAATATCCTGAGCCGTATCCTGAATACTGGTTTTCTAAATAACTTAACAAGCATATTTTTCACACATATTTCTAGCACACTACCTCACTTAACTAATTTGATCACTAAATTGCTTAGGTAATTTTTGACCAAAACAGGTACAGAAGAAAAAACGGGAAATGGAGAGTCTGTGTAGATTACACGGACTTGAACAAGGCTTGTCCTAAAGATCCATTTCCTCTCCCTCATATCGATGCAATGGTAGATGCTACTGCCGGACATGAAATGTTAACATTCATGGACGCATCCTCAGGATTTCAGCAGATTCAAATGGAGCCTTCGGATCAGGAGGATACTGCTTTCATGACACCAACAGGTATATATTGCTATACTGCTATGCCTTTCGGTTTGAAAAATGCAGGTGCAACGTACCAGAGATTGGTAAACATGATGTTCAAAGATAAGCTGGGGGACACCATGCAGGTATATATTGACGATATGGTGGTAAAATCTAAAAGAGCTGAGGATCACCTCCAGGATATCAAGGGAGCATTTGATATCCTGGATCAATACAACATGAAGCTAAATCCTGCTAAGTGCCATTTCGGAGTGGGGGCAGGAAAGTTTCTTGGATATATGGTGACAAAAAAAGGGGGATAGAAGCAAGCCCAGAGCAGATCAAAGCTATCCTGGATATAAAATCACCCTCAAATATGAAGGACGTACAAAGGTTGACAGGCCGAGTAGCAGCTTTGAATAGATTTATTTCAAGATCCTTAGAAAAATGCAAGGAATTCTATGATATCCTCAAAAAGAATAAGAAATTTGAATGGGGAGCAAAGTATGAAGCAGCCTTGTAGGATTTGAAGCGATATCTCTCAACCGCACCTCTATTGATGAAGCCTGAAAATGGTGAACCACTATCCCTATATCTCGCTGTATCAGGGAATGCTGTAAGTGCCGTTCTTATAAAAGACCATGAAGGTCAGCAATATCCTGTATATTATGTTAGTAAAAGTTTGTTAGATGCTGAAACTAGGTATTCTCATTTAGAAAAATTGTTATTAGCTCTAGTCATGGCATCGACAAAGCTTAGACATTATTTTGAGACACATAGGATCCATGTTAAAACAAATTATCCTGTCAAAAATGTGCTTAGGAAACCAGAGATGTCAGGCAGGATGGCCAAGTGGTCAGTGAAGTTAAGTGCTTATGATTTAGTATATGAACCTAGAAATGCCATAAAGTCTCAGGCTTTAGCTGACTTTGTGGCTGATTTCAGTAGTCATATTCAGGATGAGGTAGACCTAGAAGTTCAACAGTTAGGAGAATCTTCAGGATCCTGGACATTATATACTAATGGTGCATCCAATATAAGAGGTGTAGGTTTAGGTATACTACTAAAATCGCCACAGGGGGACATATTACCCGAGGCCATTAGGTGTGAATTTCCTGCTACTAATAATGAAGCAGAATATGAAGCTTTAATTGCAGGATTAGAATTGGCTAAGAGTATGAGTATCAAGAATTTGCGAGTATATGTTGACTCCTTGTTAATTACTAACCATTTTAATGGATCCTATGCAGTTAAGGGTGAGAAATTAATCGAATACCTCGATATTCTCAAAAAATTAGCAGAATATTTCGATGTTTTTACACTTGAACAGGTACCAAGAGAGGATAATGCTGAAGCAGATGCCTTAGCAAATCTGGGATCATCGATCATGATACCAGAAGGAACCCAAATACCAATATTACATGTCTTGTATCCTGCAACGAATCCTCGGGATAAAGAAGTAGCGGGTATTCAGGATCCTGGAGCAGAGTATTCTGAAGAGGGTCCTAAATCTTGGACGGCTCCAATAATGAGATATCTCAAGGAAGGACACATCCCCGAAAATGAAAATCCTAAGGCATTTAGGATGAATGTATCACGATTCACTATTATAAATAATGTTTTATACAAGAAATCTCTTGCAGGACCGTATTTGAGGTGCTTGGAGGATCCTGAAGCCAAAGAAGTACTTCAAGATATACATGAAGGTATTTGTGGTAACCATACTGGGGGCAGGTCGTTATTCTCAAAAGCATTAAGGACAGGATATTATTAGCCAACAATGAGAAAAGATGCCGCAAAATATGCTCGAAGATGTGACGCATGTCAAAGACATAGTAACATACTACATCAGCCTGCTGAACCGCTGTATCCTATTGTTTCCCCTTGGCCGTTTATGAAGTGGGGTATGGATATAGTGGGAAAGCTTCCAAAAGCTCCAGGAGGAAAGGTTTTCATGTTGGCAATGACGGATTATTTCTCCAAGTGGGTTGAAGCAGAAGCATTTGTTCAAGTTAGAGATCAAGAAGTAGTATCCTTCATAAAGAGAAATATCCTGACCAGATTCGGAGTACCAGCCGAGATAATCTGTGACAATGGTTCTCAGTTTATAAGCAAGAAAACTACTGACTTTTTCAATAGTTGGGGAATCAAAATGATCACATCTACTCCGGTACATCCTCAAGCGAATGGACAGGCAGAATCCTCAAACAAGATAATTGTCAATAACTTAAAGAAGAGGCTTGGAGCCAAAAAAGGAAGATGGGCAGAAGAATTACCCTTTGTTTTGTGGGCTGATAGGACGACGGTAAAGAACGCAACAGGCCAAACCCCATTTCCCTTGGTATTTGGAGCAGAGGCAATGATTCCAACGGAAATGGCAATACCTACTGCAAGATCTACCCTACAGGATCCTGAACAGAATCCTGAAGCTTCGTGTCAGGATTTGGATACTATAGAGGAAAAAAGGGATGCAGCAAGGCTAAGGATGGCAGCATATCAACAAAGAATATCCAGAGCATATAACAAGAATATTAGGACCAGAAGACTTAAGGTTGGAGATTGGGTATTAAGAAAGGCTTTTCAGAATACCACTAATCCTGCCGATGGCAAGTTAGCTCCAAAATGGGAAGGACCATATGAAGTTGAATCAGAAGCAGGGAAAGGAGCATATAGACTCAAGAATATGGAAAGGGATATGCTACCGAGATCTTGGAATGCTATACACCGTAATCTTTATTTCAAGTGAGTTTAGAATTTAATTTCTAACTCAGAATGGTATGAATCCTATCTTTTTTAATATGTTTGGTTTAATTTATTCTTTGAAACCCAATACTAACTTAAGCATCAGAGGGGTGTTAGCCAACCTAACACCAACCTTAGTTTAAGGCTGTTTTGCAGTATATGCTCCAGGATATAGCTCCAGGATGCTCACTCAAGATACTTCGGAAGATTAGAGGATTGGCCCCCTCTCTCACGTATAAGGGATCCTGATCCCTTCACAGGTTTAAAGGTATTCACCTTTCTTCCGAATTGGGTTTAAACACTCCGCCTGGAGTGCAAGTTATTCAGGGATAGTTCAAAGTGGCGGGACCAGTTCATGTAAAAGTGGCTGACAATTTCGTTACTGTTGGCTATATCCTGAATCCTAAAGGTATATGAGGATTGATTACCCTCTCTCACGAAAGGTTATTTTCATACTCTCTAAGGTTTAAAGGTTTTCACCTTTCTAAGTCATGGAGTTTATACACTCCCGCCTGTAGCGCACGAAAATTTGGGATTTTCCCCAGGATACAAGGAATTTATCTCCAAGACATTTTTGGGTTTTACCCCTGTGACATGAAAAATTGCCTATACAATGGAAACTGATATTCAGAAGATTTCTAAGAAGACATTGTACACAGGGGACATTCCTATCGAGGCTATGGTGTAAAGCTAAAAGGATAAGGCTCGGAACTAATGCACTAAGTGTCTCAGACAGGGGACATTTCCATTGGAAGAGTTGCAAAGGGATTGAAGTTTGGTAATAGGTTTATACCCTATTCCTGCTATGATCTTTCCTTTATAAACAATGTTTAAATTTTTAATACTATGTTTGGTAACGGAATAAATATCCTGATATATTCTCAAAATATGTTTTTAAATACTTTTCGGGTGTGACACCTGTGTCACTTCAACCATCAAACAAATGTCAAACCAATGAAATATTGTATTTCATACTTGGGATTTGTAAAAATATGTGTATCATTTTCACATATAAATTTTTGTTCGATTTCAAGCTCTAAATCGCTTTCTGGAAGGTTATACGCGAACTGATGCGAAAATTTAACCAGTTTAATGCAACGAACACTCCGGAATAGTGAAATAGGCTTAACATACCTTAAATAACCTTTACATAACTTAGAAATAAGTTTTGAAGGCTTTGGTATGGCAAAATCAAGATAAATCGCTTACAGGGACTAAACTTGACAAACTGCGAAAGTATGCCAATTTGAACTGTAACAGACATTCCGGAACATGACCATAAGTTAAACACACCTTAAATATCCTTTACATATCCTAGAAATAGGCTTTGAGGGGTTCGGTGTGCTAAAATAAACTTTTGGGTCATTAAGGGACTAAAAGCGTCAAAAAGTGCACAAGTTTGCACTTTCGCGCATAACTTACGTTCTGAACACATCCGGACATCCAAAAATTTATGTAAGCACTAAAACATTTTATTTTTGTGTTTTGCATAAGAAAAATCCATTCGTCACGCCATTTGGATCGTTTTTCGCGCTTATGCGCATTCCGTCGTAATTAACCGAACATCGCAACCGTACGGCTAAACGAACCGACATCCGAGATATTTTTTAGCACATATTAAGTCCCCTATACTTTAAATTCATTTTAGAGCTTTGAAATGGGGTTAACGGGGCTTAAACGTGTCAAAAATGCATCAAATAGCAAGTTTGGAACTTCAGAGGCCTGTTCTGCCACTTTTGAAAGTGTCTGGTCTGCAAGGTGCTTGCGCACCTCAACACAAAAACCCTTACGGTGCGCAAGCAGGGGTCAGATATGCAGAAAATCGTTTTCTCAGCTGTTAACAGCCTTTAACCCCTCCAAAAGGCCAAGGCCAAGGCCAAGTGTCAAACTCTTGTGGTGAAGCAATATCAGCTACCACAACATTCCGACAAGTGTACGGGCGAGATCATTCCCTCTTTTCCAAGAAACGATCCTAACGGTGAACCGAAAACTATAAATACCCATCACATTTTCATTCATTTCTCACAAGAATCTGATCTAATGTGCTCTAAGTTGAAACCTTTGTTTCATACCTGAGCTATTTTGATCTAGATTAGCATTCGGGGACCCTTTGTAAGTGTTCCTTCGTTCTTTTATTGCTTTTCGAGTCCGAAAGTCAAACTTTGTTTGACTTTCTGCATTGACCAGTTTATGGTCAATGCGAAGTTCGTTTGAACTTCGCAACGTGATTGTAATCACGATGGTTATAGTCC
Source organism: Helianthus tuberosus (assembly GCA_030545235.1). Lineage (NCBI taxonomy): Eukaryota > Viridiplantae > Streptophyta > Magnoliopsida > Asterales > Asteraceae > Helianthus > Helianthus tuberosus. Next base: position 184,566,232 of record CM060370.1, on the reverse strand, counting down.
CTTGTGACTATGCCTACTGATTACCACGTTGTCTAGGGTCGTAAGGGTAAGCGATCTAATAAATCGCTTATACCTTCGAACCCGACCCATTTGGTCGATCATTAGGATCCGACCAAACACATTAGGTGACCATAGCATATAGGGAATAACCTTCCGAGGTTATACCTTATGGTCGCTTCGTTTAAGTAAGTTGTATGTTAGGTAGTTTATATGCCTTAGGTAAATTACCAAAATACCCCTTTGATGCCAAAATTCATTTTAAACATATGTAACATAACTATTGACATCTAAACTGATTTGACAACAATATTAGACATGTTAAGGCATGTGTTACTTGTCATAGGACTACTTAGGCGGTCCAAACGCGTTTTACGCGAACGACACGTTAAAGTGGCATAAGCTTCCTAAACGGGTCGTAATGGGTCGAAAGCACTTAGGTTAGGTTTCATTTAGTATGTAGGCTTTGTTAAAACCATATGATACGAGTCTCCATACTCGTTTGGTTTACGAACCCTCATTCTATCTAAATCCTCCGATTTAGGTCCAGTATATTAACATAGTTACCTGTATTAGGTGCCGTTTGATATCCGTGATCTCTAGCATTGCTTGGTGGTTATCCTAGGACTTCTGAGCAATCTCAAGTGAGTACATAGACCCCTCTTTTACTGTTTTCCAAACGTTTTGGGGTGAAACACATGTGCCTACTTGTTACTTTCATGATTTCCTGTTTTCACATCATATACTTGCTATGTTCATTAGTACATTTATAGTACATGATTTCAATACATTTTATGCTATGTATGTCCATTTAGTGCATATTTAGTACATTGTTTTACATTACAATTTGTTGCATATGCTCATCCAGCATATGAACACATTATATTACATTTCGAACCGTTTATAACTATTTGACTATGTGAACCGTTGTAATCATTTGACTATGTGAACCGTTTGTATCGGTGAACCGTTTGTATCTGTGAACCGTTTGTATCTGTGAACCGTGTGAACCGTATTTTACCATACATAAACATTTCTACAAGTGTTAAACATTACATCTTGATGGTTTGGTTTGAGTAAGTGATTTAAGTAACGAGGCGTGTGTAATATGATACAAGCATGGTGGATACGCCGCTGGTACTTCCTATATATAAGTGTTTGTATGGTATTACATATCGTAGCGTTATTTGAATCATTTCAATTTGAGACATATAACATATTATACAAATAACATACTTTTCACAAGACATTGTTTTACAAACAACTTATCTTATACAAACTCATTTTACATGGTTATTCATTTAACCATACATTATTCTCTTATTTATACATATCATCGGATCTTATCGTTTTTCAAATGATTTACAAGACAAAGCAAATTACAAGGTTCATGACTAAACATTTTCTCAAACATAAGTCATGAATTCTGTTTTCACAAAACCTATGTATCTCACAGGCATTTTTATGCTGACGTACCTATTTTCACATGTGTTTTCAGGAGTTGATGCATAGGACTTATCAAGACATACTTAGGCGGACCTGTGCCTTAGTGACTTAAAACGAGACAAGAACTAGTTACTTTATGTTATGTACTCTTTGGTTCTTGTTTAAAACAATGTAATCTTTCATATTTGATTAATAAAATGAAGCTTCAATTGCCATGGATTTGAAACAATTAATTCTGTTACAACACTCCCCGATGTTTCCGCCACGTTTTGTATGTTCTACGTGGTCGGGTGTGACATCGGGATATTTGGTTAAGATATTTGAAACTAATACTAGTTTGAAATTAAAACCTTGATCAAACAAGTATTGTCAAAACAGTTTTTAGAAGGTGGACTATCTTTTATTCCTTTAGAAGTTTTCTCTAAAGTTGATTGAATTTTTAGAAATTATATTTATTAAAAGTTTTCATAATATATCACTGAGTATATTTATCAGGATATTTTCAAAAGATAGTTGTACTAAATTTTTCAAAGCTAAGATCTATGCTAAGAAAGACGGAAGATAATAACAAGAAAGATAAAGATGAAATTATTTGAAACAATCAGTACTGGTTGATAACCGAAGGTTTCATCCTGAAACCCAGGACCCATCCACCTTCGGCTATCAAATTGTTTTGATGCAGAAATGAAAATTGTTCATAAAAACATAAAATTGTTCAAACAATTTAAAGGAAATAAACTTTAGGGGGCAATATCTTCTTCGTCCATAATGATTTCAGCAGCATCCGTCTTGGGATCCTCCTCGTCATCCTTCTCAGTATGGGTTGCTTTTTCAACTGCTCTGGAAGATTCATCGACATGTGGTTTAGAAGAAATGCCGCCGAGGTTCTTTAGCTTGGTCTCCCAGGCACCAACGTCCCAAGAAGGGCATTCAAAACCTAATGTTTTGGCTTCATGGGCCATCTTCAACCTGGCTTGGAGGAGAGAAATGACGACGGAACTTTTGAGGCTTTCTCGGTAGCTAACCATATCCCGTTCATGTTGCACATGGGCAGCTTCAATATCGGCCTGGGCTTGAAGAGTAGCTTTGTTGAGAGCAGTTTGGTGTTCTTGGATCATAGATTTGGCGGCTGCAATCATGCCTTGGTCGGAGATTGTGATTTCTGCTTCCTTTAGCTTTGATTCAAGCATCTTGTTAAGCTTGCAGGATTCTTGATATAGGTGAACCAGACGCTCAAGACCCTACGAAGGTAAGAGGACATGTATTAATATTGATAAATCTTTGTAAATGATGTAAACCGCAGGATATGATATGAGAATACTAACCTGGTTAAGAAAGGAAGTCATAAACCCGCTAGCTTCAATGAACCCGTGCTTCTCATAAGGAAATGTGTCAGAGATGACAGGAGAATCAGGCTCCTTCCTTTTGCGGGAACTTGAACTCCGGGGCTTGGTAGCCGGTGAAGGTTTGGGAATAATGATGGCTTTGGAACTGCTGGGTCTGGATGAGGCTGTGGCCTTGGGACTAGGTTCCTTCTTGACCTGAATCTGATCAGAATAACTGTCCAATTCGTCGAGGTCAAAGACTTCAGGGATCTTGGCCGGTGCTGCATAAAGGGAAAAGTTTCACATCATTATTACTCTTTATTTTATTATACTGTTTTAATTTTGAAGGTAATTCTTACCAGACATTTCAGATGACGAGTATTGACTGGAACTCGGGACGTGTGTGGTGAAAGTCCTGTCTATTGCAGGTAATCGGTAAACAGAGTTGATTCTTTCTTCTGATTCAGCGGTAGGGGGAGCTACTTCCTTGAAGTTCACTTCATAAGGATCAGAAAGAGGGATATTAGTGGGAGATAAAAACCAAACGGTCCATGAAAATATTTATTACCCTACCGGTGGTTAACCACTCCACCGGAAGGTTGGCACCCTCAGCAATGGAGTCTCGTTTGACAAAGAAAAACTTGCGTTGCCATCCGTCTTCGTTTTTGGTGGCTTTAAGAATAAGGGGCTTGCTAGAGGTCGAGAAAAGTAAGAACCGGCTAGAGCCGTGAGATCGGAGGCGATAAGCAATAGGCAAATCCTCGATGCAGAGGTCGGGGGAATGGAGGTTTTTGATTTGGTTAAGTACAATTAATACTCTCCAAACCATGGGCATGGTTTGAGCAAAAGAGATGCCGGTGGTTCGGAAGAATTGCATCTTGAATTCAGGAAAAGGGTATCGAAGACCTAGCGAAAAAGGATATGCTGGAAAGCAAACCCACTCAGCGGAAGAAACATCCGATCGAATTGACCGGTCGAACGGTCTAAAGACCGTGTTGTCAGGGAAAGCGCCGGAAGCTCTCAAAGCCGCAATGTCTGCGTTGTCAAAAGCACAGACCTCCTTTTCGGGATTTTTGAGGAGATTCTGCTGGGTGAAGGTCTCGGCATCCATTACGAAGAAGGCAAGGAAAATTGATAGAAAGTAAATGAGAAATTGAGAATTACCTGAAAGCTCTGTTGAAGATATCTGCTTTTCAAACAAGAAGAGAGAAGATATAGGGGCATTATGGATCTCCATTGAGCAAAAAGCGCGTTGGAGGTTACGATGTGATCTCGACCGTCGCTTCGTTTTAAATGCCTTGAGTTATGGGATAAGACTTTTGAAATATATCCGTTGGATTGGTATACCAACTGATATATTTGGGGACAATTGTTATGGGTCATTTTCTGAGCATTCATATCCTGACTAATATCCCGCTTTTAATTGTTTATTTGTGACCAGGATACTGGACGGGGATATTGCTAACATCCTAGGCGATATCCTAAGGTTGAGTGAATTAAACACGTGCAGGTTAATGGCTGTAAGTTACCAACGGTCAAGTGGACTTCTTCTCCTCAAGACTCAGGCGTATTAGTTATGAGGAAGTCGTTGAACCCGAAAGACTTGGTCCTCAACCTTCGAGTGTGAATATTCGCTGGATCCCGGAAGTTTAGGATAGTTTGTTACATTATCTTTACTATAAATAGATGGGGGCGGATCAGATTAAGGCACACAATTTACACACTTTCAAACACTTTCTCTCTAGTTCATCGCAAACACTACACACAACACTTGTACTCAAATTACATTGTAACACATAGTCGATCCGCACCACATCCTGCACTGTATCCTGATATTTGAAGCAATACAAGAACAAGGCAGCTGCGATTGTCAGCTCCCGAGGTTTTATGCCGGCGATCTAGATTGATCAAGGGCTTTCCTCGTACATCACGTGTCAACCTTTACTTTTTTGCTCATTGTTTGATCATCGATACAGCTCTATATCCTGGGCTGCATGAATGGGCCATGATGGACACTTCTAGACATAGCCGGAGCCCATTTTTTAAGCTTGGTTGTTTGGTTATGATGTTTTTGTTGAACAATGACAATAACTTTAGACAATAGTTTTTAGGATGAAGGATCATGGATCCTTGAACAATAGGCAGGATAATGGGTGGTGGATGGATCCTCTGTTTGGGGGATGAAGCCACTCTTTATCCTTCCGTCTTTTATTTCCTGCACTACTAAGACCCGTAAACAATGGACACCCTTTGCCAACCCATGTGGATGGGCCACGTTTTGCTGGTAGAAACGTGGGTTGGCAATTTTGACAACCTTAAAGGGTTTAATGTTTTGTGAATAAAATAACTCTAACTTTTTGGCTATCTCCCGTGTTGCTATCCTTGTTAGTACTTTACTTTTCAATTGTTGTGATATACATTTTGTCTAAACTTATCAAGTAAAGAAAAAAGAGTTAAATGCTTGGTTGGTCCCTGTGGTTTTCAAAAATTGCAGACTTGGTCCCAATGGTTTACTAATTACACGCGTGGTCCCTGTGGTTTTAAAAAATGCACTCGGTTGGTCCCCAGCCCTAACATCAGTTAAATATCTCAGTTAAGTCCATGTTAAATGACCAAAATACCCTTGCTTATTAACTCTCTTTATAAACCCACCACAACCTGCATCATCTTCATCACCATCATCATCTTCATCCCTATTTCCCTCAGTTCTCTCTCTACTCTCTCTCGATCTCACACCGGTGACCGGCGTCTCCGTTCTCCGGTAGCACCACACCCACCTCCGACAAACCCCCAACAACCACTACTCATCTTCTTCATCCTAAAAGTGTCATTGTTAACCTCTTAATAACCTAAAACAAACTCCAACCGATCATGTTCATAAAAATCAACACAAGACACAAAATCACTCCCCAGACTCTCGCGCACCAACACTTTATGGAATCATCGTCATCTTCAACCGAATGGATCCAAGGAGTACAGCTTCATCCTAGAAGTTCTCGTCACAAAAGAAAAAATAAAATTAAAAGTTGTATAATTTCAATGGGAAATCAGAGATCATTGGCTATGGAACATCATCTTTTTCACATATAACCCACTTCCCTTTATAAATTCAAGAAATTCAAACCCCACCGTTGCATCCGTTGAATGAATCCGACGAACGATTTTTCAGGGACTACAGCAAGATTTCGAATTTTGATCAATTGAAGCAGCTCATTCACTTCTTTGGTCAATCGAAGCAGCTCATTCACAACCACCGGAAAAACGGATCTGCCAACGGATCTGCCGTTTATCATGTTTTTGCTTCTACTTTTACCTGCAACTAGCCGGAATTCGTTCTCGCCGGATTCCTTCGAGACTCGTTAATTCGGCACAATCGGTAAGTGTTTCACACACCATTCAGTTCCCTTTTATCAGGGAATCAAAAGCCCTATGTCGATTTTGAGTCATCTTAACTGTACTTGATGTGAATTGGAGTCTCCAGTCACCGGATTTTGAGTCATCTTAAGTGGGTGTGGTGCTACCGGAGAACGGAGACGCCGGTCACCGGTGTGAGATCGAGAGAGAGCAGAGAGAGAACAGAGGGAAATGGGGATGAAGATGATGATGGGGATGAAGATGATGCAGGTTGTGGTGGGTTTATAAAGAGAGTTAATAAGCAAGGGTATTTTGGTCATTTAACATGGACTTAACTGAGATATTTAACTGATGTTAGGGCTGGGGACCAACCGAGTGCATTTTTTAAAACCACAGGGACCACGCGTGTAATTAGTAAACCATTGGGACCAAGTCTGCAATTTTTGAAAACCACAGGGACCAACCAAGCATTTAACTCAAGAAAAAATTTAAAAAATATCCTCAAAAAGTTTAGGATATGATCAAGGATCACATATCCTATAGTCGACAAGTTCCGAAAAGTAGTATATTTTAAGAATCATAAGTTCAGTTGTCAAAGGATAAGGGTTACTCAAATAAATAATGAATAAAACCAAAATAGTTAAGGATCATACCTGAGAATCCAAGTTAGGATCCTAACCTTTAACACTTATAATCAGGATAACCAAAAGACAAACCTTAGTAGAAGGTAAGGATCAAGGATCCTTGGTCGTTTGTCTCCAAAAACTTGAAATAGGATACAACTTGGGACTAAGCCAATATAAGATAAGAGTTAGTAACTGGGGACAAGCCCAACAATTCTGGGGACAAGCCCAATATACTGGGGACAAGCCCAAAGGATAACTGGGGACAAGCCCAAAGGATAACTGGGGACAAGCCCAAAGGATCGTATGTAAACTGTAGTATGGCCCTCACTGGTGACTATCCAAACTTAGTGACATGAAAATGTCAAAACCTTAGCTAACGTGAAAACATTAGAAACCTTAGGAACGGATGTATGGTACGTCTACCAATATACGTAGGATCCTGAATATAGCCAGTACAATGAAATTGTCAGCCCCTAAAGCGAGTACTGGTCCCATTGCCATGAACTATACCAGGATCATCGTGCACTACTGGCGAAACTGGGGACAGGCCCAAACTGGGGTCAAGCCCAAATAACTAGGGTCAAGCCCAAATGACTGGGCTCAAGCCCAAATAACTGGATACTTCTGTGGATAATCAGTCCTTTGTTAAGGATACCTGAACCAAAATGAGAATCGTCTATCTTGTAAGGATCCTTCAAGGATACTTGTCATGTTAGGATCATGGATCCTTATCACATGAAGTATTTCTTCAAATGGACAACATTCCAAGCTCTTGGTAGCAAATCACCTTCCATTGTTAGCAATCGATATGCCCCCTTTCCTGCTTCAGCTTCAATCAAATAAGGGCCTTCCCATTTTGGTGCCAACTTTCCATCAGTAGGATTAGTGGTATTCTGAAATGCTTTCCTTAATACCATATCACCAACTTGGAATTTCCTGATCCTGACATTTTTCTTGTAGGCTCCAGCCATCCTTTGTTGATAACTAGCCATCCTTATCCTTGCCAAATCCCTGATTTCTTCTATAGTATCCAAGTCTTGAACCAAGTTTTCAGCATTTTCTTCAGGATCACGAATGCTTGTTCTTGCAGTTGGAACCACCATCTCTGTAGGGATCACTGATTCTGCCACAAATACCAAAGAAAATGGAGTTTGGCCAGTGGCATTCTTGGGAGTTGTCCTATCGGCCCAAAACACATAAGGTAGTTCTTCTACCCATTTTCCTTTCTTGGATCCAAGCTTCTTCTTCAAATTGTTGATGATGATCTTGTTGGATGATTCTGCCTGACCATTAGCTTGTGGGTGGACTGGTGTTGATGTTATCATCTTAATCCCCCAGCTGTCACAAAAGTTAGTAGTTCTATTCCCAATAAATTGTGATCCATTATCACAAACAATTTCAGAAGGGATACCAAATCTAGTAATAATGTTTCTTTTAATAAAGGATATAACTTCCTTTTCTCTGACTTGAGCAAAGGCTTCAGCCTCTATCCACTTGGAGAAGTAATCAGTCATAGCAAGCATGAATACTTTTCCACCAGGTGCCTTAGGAAGCTTACCAACTATATCCATTCCCCACCTCATAAATGGCCAAGAAGAGGATATATGATGCAAAAGCTCTGCTGGTTGGTGAAGGATATTACTGTGTCTCTGACAAGGATCACACTTCTTAGCATACTCCACAGCATCCTTCTTCATAGTGGTCCAATAGTATCCTGTCCTCAGGATCCTTGAGAATAATGCACTGCCCCCAGTGTGGTTTGCACAATCTCCTTCATGGAAATCCTTTAGGAATTCTTGGATTTCAGGATCCTCAATGCATCTTAGATATGGTCCTGCAAGAGATCGTTTATACAACATATTATTCAATATTGTAAATTGAGATACCTTAATTTTGAAAGCCCTAGGGTTTTCTCCTATAGGAATCTCTCCATGATGTATGTATCTCATGATTGGGAGGATCCATGATCCTGAATGAGATTGAGTATCATCACTAGGGATGATTGCAGAATCTTCTCCTATCTCCATAGCTACATGATCCTCGATAGCAGGGGTCAGGATATGGATAATTGGGATCTTGATATCCTCCGGGGTCTTCAAGGATGATCCTAGATTGGCTAATGCATCAGCCTCTGCGTTCTCTTCCCTTGGTACCTGTGTCAAACTAAAGGAAACAAAAGAGAGTGCCAATTCTTTGACTATCTCTAAATATTTGATTAGCATTTCACCTTTAACAACATAGGATCCATTAAAGTGATTAGTGATTAATAACGAATCTACATGTACCTCAAGATACCTGATCCTCATATGCTTAGCAATTTGCAAACCAGCTATCAAGGCTTCATACTCAGCCTCATTGTTGGTAGTTTGAAATTCACAAGCTATGGAGTGGGGTATTATGTCCCCCTGTGGTGATTTTAGTAGTATTCCAAGCCCTGTTCCTTTTACATTAGAGGCTCCATCAGTGAAGAGTATCCAAGGATCCTTAGTTTCTTCAAGCTGTTGGACTTCTAACTCAGCTTCCTTTTGCAAATCACTACTAAAATCTGCCACAAAGTCAGCTAAGGCTTGGGATTTGATGGCAGTCCTTGGTTCATATCTTATATCATATGCACTAAGCTTCACTGCCCACTTAGCCATCCTTCCTGACATTTCAGGTTTCCTAAGAACATTCTTAATTGGAAAATTAGTCTTAACAATAATGGCATGAGTCTCAAAATAATGTCTTAATTTAGTAGATGCCATTATTAATGCAAGGATAAGTTTCTCTAAGTGTGAATACCTGGATTCAGCATCAAGTAAACTCTTACTTACATAATAGACAGGATGTTGTGTACCTTGGTGATCCTTAACAAGGACCACACTTACTGCCTTTGAGGATACTGCTAAGTATAAGGATAATATATCCCCTTTTTCTGGTTTCATCAAGGCCGGGGCTGAGGATAGGTAATCCTTAAGAGCTTTGAGGGCACTTTCATGCTTCTCAGTCAATTCAAACTTCTTGTTCTTCCTCAGGATGTCATAGAATTCCTTGCATTTTTATGAGGATTTGGATATGAACCTGTCCAAGGTTGCGATCCAGCCTGTCAATCTTTGCGCATCCTTAGCATTGGCAGGAGATTTGATATTCACAATAGCCTTGATTTGCTCTGGACTTGCTTCAATGCCCCTCTTTGTCACCATATAGCCTAAGAATTTACCTGCCTTAACACCAAAATGACACTTGGAAGGATTTAGTTTCATATTAAATTTATCAAGGATATTGAATGCTTCCTTCAAGTCTTTAAAAATGCAAGGAATTCTATGACATCCTGAGCTTTCTTGGACTTAACCACCATGTCATCAATATAGACTTCCATAGTATGTCCAATTTGTTCCTTGAACATCATATTGACTAGCCTTTGATAAGTAGCACCTGCATTCCTTAGTCCAAATGGCATAGCAATATAACAATATATACCAGTTGGGGTCATAAAGGTTGTATCCTCTTGATCGGATGGTTCCATCTGAATTTGCTGAAATCCAGATGAAGCATCCATAAAAGTCAACAACTCATGACCCGCGGTAGCATCCACCATGGAGTCAATGTGGGGTAATGGGAAAGGATCCTTGGGACATGCCTTGTTTAAATCAGTAAAATCGACACATACCCTCCACTTTCAATTTTTCTTTTGAACAACAACCACATTGGCTAACCATCTTGGATACTTAACCTCTCTTATCATACCTGCCCGAAGTAGTTTATCTACCTCTTCCTGGATAATGGCATTCCTCTCGGGTGCAAACTTCCTCCTCTTTTGATGATTTGGCTTGAATGACCTGTCAATGCCAAGTTTATGAGTAATTATATCTTTAGATATACCTGTCATATCCTCATGTTTCCAGGCAAAGGTAGTTTTCCTCCTCTTAAGGAAGGATACTAGATCCTGCTCAATGTTGCTAAGGATCCCTGATCCTATGAAGACTATGGATTCAGGATCATCAGGATTCATGAGGATTTCTTTCAAATCCTGTTCTCTTGCCTCCAAGACATCTCTTGAAGGATACTTTAATTGCTATTGCTCCCTTGGTCTTGAGGCTGGCTTCATTGATGATGTATAACAGTTCTTAGCCTCTTGTTAATCACTCTTAATTTTCACCACTCCCCATGGACTTGGAAGCTTTACACACTGATGATAGGTGGATGGGACTGCCTTCATATCATGTATCCATGGCCTGCCAAGGATAACAATGCAACAAGATAAGCAATCTATAACACAAAATTTTTTATAAGAATGCAATCCTTCAATATAGATTGGGAGTTTGATGTCCCCCAATGTATTCTTAGTTTCTCCACTGAATCCCACAAGTACTGAGGATCTTGGGACAATATCAGACTCCGGGATATTCATCTTCTTGAGGACATCAAGCTGAATGATGTTCACAGAGCTTCCTCCATCTATAAGGATCCTGCGAACAAAGTGGTTAGAAATAAACAATGTAATTACAAGCCCATCATGATGAGGATCCTGGACATCAACACGATCATCCTCATCAAAGGTTATGACTTTATCCTGGGTGACAACAGAGGTCCGGACGGGTCTGTCTCCATTATCCATCTTGGTTTCCTTAGCATGTCTTTTTGCTGCTGAAAAGGAGGTACCACAAATGTCTGATCCACCGGATATGAAGTTTATAACTTGTGCATCTGCTGGAGGAGCAGGAGCCCTTTCCGGGATCCTCTCAGGATCCGGGATCCTTGACTTTTTTCGTCCTAAAAGTTCCTTCAAATGCCCCTTGCTCAACAAGTAACCAATTTCCTTTCTTAGTGCAATACACTCTTCAGTGAGATGCCCGAAATCCTCATGATATGCACACCATTTGGACTTATCCTTTGTAGCAGCTGGTTTATCACTTTTTCTCGGCCATCTAGCTTTCTCACCTAGATTCTGCATTGCAAGGATTAGTTCATTGTTATCAACAGAAAAACAGTATTCAGAAATAGGAGGATAATCCTCATCATCCTCTTCTTGTTCCACTGCATGCACATTCTGGTTATCAGACTTATTGTAGGACTTGGATTTGTTGTTCCTGAAGTAGGATCCTTGTTTCTCCTGTTTTGAGGATCCTGTCAATCTATCCTGTATCCTTTTGTCATCCTCTAGGCGGATGAACCTAAGGGCCCTGGTCCTTACTTCATCAAGATTCCTGCAAGGGGTCATAACAAGATCATCATAGAACAATGAATCCCTAAGTGTTAGGGCATGAATTTTATGCTAAGGATCATCTATCCTGAGACTGGGCATGGATCACGGATCCTTAATGGATGATGCAGAGAGTCTGAGGATCCAGAGTCTGAGGATCACGAGTCTGAGGATCCAGGATCCTTAACAGAACTTATGTTTTCTAACAATTGTCACGTTTTTAATGTTTAAATGCAGGTAATGGACGACATGGACTCATTCTCAGCTTGAATTTCGGGGAATATTCGTTCATATGGCACATGCTTGATGAAATATAACCGTTTTTGGAGAACATGGGCCATTTCCACCTTTTTAGGAAAGTTGGTTTCTTGATATTTTGCTATCTTTTAAGGGGAAAACAGCTCATTAGAGGCATAAGTCGTACACACCACACAAACAACACACAACACTCGAATTCTCTACAAACACTTAGCAAAAACACACACTTACACTAGCAATTCATTGTATTGAGCTTGTTTTCTTCCGAAGTTGTACAAGGATCACTATTGTTTTTGCAATATATTTGGTGATCGGTAGTTTCCATCACCCGAGGTTTTTTATGTCGGAGATCTTCTAAAGATCAAGGGCTTTTTCCTCGTATAAATCTCGGTGTTCATCGTTGATTTCATATACTTGTCGTTCATACAATTAACCAACCATCATACCTCACAAAATCAGATTTGGTTGCATTATCCTTGTGTGATTTTTGACCAAAACAGTTTGGCGCCCACCGTGGGGCAATTGGTGCTTCAATTCTGAGAAATTTTGTTCATTTCATTCATTTCGGTTCATTACCTTCAACCACATGGCTTCTCAGGGAAAAACTACTTCAAGTTCCATGTCGGCGGTTTCCTCATCACACGGCATTCCACCATTGCATCATCTTCCCCCTGCATTCCAGAAGAATGCTCCGAAGAAGACAACCCCCGTTTTCACAAAACCAACTGTTGTTTCTTCCTCTACACTTACTAACAGTGATCTTTATGCTTTGATTTTTTAGATGAGAGGATACATGCAACAACAAGACAAAACTAATGGCAGGATCCTTCGCGAAATTGATAAAATCAGCAGAGGATCATTCCCCTTTGCTGCCGAGGTCACCGAATTTCGACACTCCGGTCATAACTTCCCAGCACTTTGCAGCTCCAGATGTCCAATACCAGGGTGGATCAACAGGAATGCGTTCTGGATCATCGTCAATGTCTCAGGCTCAAGGATCCTATTTCCAGCCTTCAGGGTCCTCATTTCAGTATCAGGGATTCTTCACCAGTTTAGGAGGATGCATGGGGTCGCAGCTGATTCAAGGATCCTTTCAGGTTCAACGATCCTCCTCTCAGGTTCAAGGATCCTCTCAGGTTCAAGGATCCTCCTCTCAGGTTCAAGGATCCTCTCAGGTTCAAGGATCCTCTCAGGTTCAAGGATCCTCTCAGGTTCAGGGATCCTCTCAGGTTCAAGGATCCTCCTCTCAGGTTCAAGGATCCTTTCAGGTTCAAGGATCCTCTCAGGTTCAAGGATCCTCTCAGGTTCTGGGATCCTCTCAGGTTCAAGGATCCTCCTCTCAGGTTCAAGGATCCTCCTTTCAGGTTCAAGGATCCTCATCTCAGGTTTTCGGATCCATGGATTATCCTCCAAGACCTTCATTCACAGCACATCAAGGATCCAACATCTTCCAGGATCAAGGATACTTAAGGAGTGTGCAACCCAGAAGTTCAGATGTTCATCTAGGAGACTTCATACCGATGCAGACTATTGCTTCTTCTGGTCCCTCAGTTATACTAGAATCCCGTCAATATGGATTCACATCTGGAATTCCAACCTTGAATCCTTCAGGAGGTAACACTTTGAATAATTTTTGCAATGCTAACCAAGGCTTTGTGCAGGATAGAGGAATCAACCAAGTTATGGCTAAGGAATTGCAGAAACTCAAAGATATGATATCCAGCGTTCCAGGAGTGGTTAAGCCCATTCCTGAAATTCCAGATGGAAGTCACAAGGAAAAGAATGGAGATCAATCCCATTCCTGAGAGGTTAAAAGAAGCATGTCTATGCAAGGGTTTTGGATCCACACTCACAGGATCTGCTCTTAAATGGCTGCTAAGTCTTCCCCCTTACTCTATTACTCCATTTGCTAATCTAGTTAATCTGTTTAATAGTCAATTTTCATGTAGTAGAAAATTTGAACGATTAACTAGTGATCTATATAGGGTAACACAAGGTCAAAATGAATCACTTAGAGATTACATCACTAAGTTTAGTAAAGAATCCTTAGATATCCCTAACCTGGATATAGCTACGGCTGTAGAAGCCTTTAAAATGGGTTTACTTAGGGATTCAATGTTCTATGATGATCTTGTCATGACCCCTTGCAGGAACTTAGATGAGGAAAGGAACAGGGCCCTTAGGTTCATCCATTTAGAGGATGACAAATGGATCCACGAGAGATTGTCAGGATCCTCAAAGCAAGACAAATAAGGATCCTATCTCAAGGATAACTGATCCAAGCAATACTCCAAGCATGACAACCAGAATGTGCATGCTGTGGAACAAGAGGAAGATGATGAGGATTATCCTCTTATTTCTGAATATTGTTTTTCTGCTGATAATAATGAACTAATCCTTTCTATGCAGAGTTTAAGTGACAAGGTTAGGTGGCCAAGGAAGAATGACAAACCGCCTGCCACCAAAGACGAATCGAAATAGTGTACTTACCATGGGGATTCTGGTCATCTCACAGATGAGTGCATAGCATTAAGGAAGGAGATAGGTTATCTTTTGAGCAAAGGATACTTGAAGGAATTGCTTGGAAGGAAAAAGTCAAGGATCAAGGATCCTAAGAAAGTTCCTGAAAAAGCTCCTCCTCCACCAGCTGATGCGCAAATCATCCATTTCATCTCCGGAGGTTGTCAGCAGCTAAGAGACATGCAAAGGAAACAAAGATGGAGAATGGAGATAGACCTGTTCGAACTTCCATTCTTACCCAGGAAAAAGTCATATCCTTTGATAGGGATGACCATGTGGACATACAGGATCCTCATCATGACAGTTTGGTTATTACATTATTTATATCTAACCATTTTGTTCGCAGGATTCTCATTGATGGGAAAAGCTCAGTGAATGTAATCCAGTTGGATGTCCTCAATAGAATGGGCATCCTTGAATCCGATATTGTCCGAAGATAATCTGTCCTTGTGGGATTCAGTGGAGAGACAAAGATTACATTGGGGGACATCAAACTTCCTATCTATATAGAGGGAGTGAATTATGTTAAAAGAATTCTATGTTATTGATTGCTTATCTTGCTGTAATGTTATCTTTGCCAGGCCATGGATACACGATATGAAGGCAATCCCCCTCAACATATCATCAATGTGTCAAGCTCCCAACTCTATGAGATATGGTGAAGATAGAAAGTGATCAGCAGGAGGCAAAGAACTGTTACACTTCTTCAATGAAGCCAGCCTCCAAGGATCAAGACGTCATGGAGGCAAGAGAGCAAGACATCAAGGATATTCTATTAAACCCAGAGGATCCTAAATCCAAATTTTTTATAGGATACGGGATCCTAGACAGTATTGAGCAGGATTTAGTATCCTTCTTGGAAAGAAGAAAATATACCTTTGCTTGGAAACATGAAGATATGACATGTATATCTAAGAATGTTATTACTCACAAACTTGGTATTGACAGGTCTTTCAAGCCAATACACCAAAAAAGGAGAAAGTTTTCACTTGAAAGGAATGCCAATATCCAAGAAAAGGTAGACAAATTGCTCAAGGCAAGTTTGAGTGGACTGATATGCACGAAGCTGCACTCAAGGTTCTTAAGGATTATCTATCCTCTGCACCAGCCCTGATGAAACCAGAAAATGGAGAATCGTTATCCTTATACTTAGCTATTTCAGCTAAAGCAGTAAGTGTGATCCTAGTTAAGGATCATGAAGGCTCTCAACATCCGGTATACTATGTAAGTAAAATTCTACTTGATGCTGAGGCCAGGTATTCTCATTTAGAGAAATTAATTCTTGATTTATTTATGGCTTCTGCTAAACATAGACATTATTTAGAAACTCACACCATTATTGTGAAAACTAACCTTCCTATCAAGAATGTTCTCAGGAAACTTCAAATGTCAGGTAGAATGGCAAAGTGGGCAATCAAGCTTATTGCATATGACATTAAGTATGAACCCAGGACTGCCATCAAGTCCCAAGCTTTAGCTGACTTTGTGGCTGATTCCAGTAGTGATCTACAAAGGGAAGCTGAATTAGAAGTTCAACAACTTGAGAAGACCAAGGATCCTTAGACACTCCTCACGGATGGACCTTCAAATGTTAAAGGAACTTGACAAAGCACACTACTATTATACCCCAATCCATTGCATGTGAATTCCAAACAACTAATAATGAGGCTGAATATGAGGCCTTGATAGCAGGTTTGCAATTAGATAAGAATATGAGGATCAGGTATCTTCAAGTATTCATAGATTCCCTATTAATTACTAATCATTATAATGGTTCTTACACTGTCAAAGGTGAAAAGCTAATCAAGTACTCAGAAATAGTTAGGAAACTAGCAGATTCTTTTGCTTTTTTCAGTCTATCACATGTACCCAGGGAAGGAAATGCAGAAGATGATGCTCTAGCTAATCTTGGATCATCACTGAAGATTCCAGAGGATGTGAAAATACTCATCATCCATGTTTTAACTCCTGCAATTGAGGATCACGTAGCCATGAAGATAGTGGAAGATTCTGTAATCATCCCTAGTGATGATACACAATCTTATTCAGGATCATGGACCCTTCCAGTCATGAGATATATACAACATGGAGAGATTCCTACTGGAGAAAATCCTAGAGCTTTCAAAGTCAAGGTATCTCAATTTACAATACTAAATAACATGTTATATAACGATCTCTTGCAGGTCCATATCTAAGGTGCATTGAGGATCCATAAATTCAAGAAGTCTTAAAGGATTTTCACGAAGGAGATTGTGGAAACCACATTGGGGGGCAGGGTACTATTCTTAAGGATCCTCAGAACATGATACTATTGGCCTATGAGGAAGAAGTATGCTGTGGAATACACAAAGAAATGTAATGCTTGTCAAAGACAGAGCATTATCCTTCATCAACCAGCGGAGCTCCTTCATCCTATTATTACCGGACTTGATGGCCAGTTATCAACAAAGAATGGTTGGAGCATACAACAAGAATGTCAGGTTCAGAAGATTTCAAGGTCCCTACTTAATTGAAGCTGAAACAGGAAAGGGGGCATATCATTTGTTAACAATAGATGGTGACCTCTTACTGTAGGATCGTTTTCGGCCCTGATTGAGTCGATCAGAAGAATTCCTATCCAAAACAAGAGGCGGAAACTAATGCTTTAGTACAATTTCAGCTGGATTCACTTTAAACTGTTGTTGTATTGATCTTGAATGCGTTTACAAGCTCTGACAACACTTCGGCAGCACTTCGTGGCTTACCGGAAGAGAACACCTACAACTATGTCCATGATTTCGCTCAAACAACCTATATATAGATGAGCATGTTTCGCTTATACGAACATGACATAAGAGCGAAACCTCACTTGACACATAAGCGAAACTACATGATGACACATGAACGAAATCAGGTCAAGGACACATAAGCGAAACCCTATCTAACACATGTTTCGTGGATTTCGTGCCCTATTCTAACCTATACAACACTAGACTCGATACAAGACGTAGTCGACAGACGTAGTGCACCAACAAACTCCCCCTCGGATGTTGACGGAGTCTTCAGTGTCGAGTCTTCGATTGTCAACCTACAGTCTTTATCAGTCTTCAATCTTCCTCTGAAGTATTTGTCATTGCAAGAATCCTCATTCTTTATCTCTATCATCAACAAACTCCTCTCTCTCGCATGTTGAATCTTTAAACTTTATCAGCATCAGCAAATCCAGAATCAACACTGGCTTTTCTTGCTTTATCACGGTGTCTTCAGACTCCCCCTCTCAATCTGCTGGGATCGTAGTCTGGAATTCTTTCATTCATTCTAAAATCTTTACCTGTCTCTCTTACAGCTCAGTATCGTCACCTGGCACGAATTTACCTAAAAAAATCTCTATCCAAACATAAGTTTCTTTTTAAAGATTAAATCTTTTAACAATTTAGAAACTATGTCAGACATTCTATAAAAATTTGTTCTTTGAAAACCACTTGTAGATACAAAACATTTTCACACTCTCTCCCAAACCTGTTCTTTATGTTTAGCACTTAAAATTTTGAAAATCAGCTCTCCCAAATCAGTTGTCGAAAATATTTTTGATTTTTTTTTCAACAAATTTATGCTAAAACACACTAAAATCTTTTTGGATTTTTGAAAGAAAGTAAATGCAGAAATGAAATATTTACAGACAATATTTTTGTGAGTTTGTGCAAGAGGATCATATCAGTTTATGAGGCCAATCACCAACACCGTTAAGCTTTAAACATTTTAAGTTCTAAACGATTCACATAGATTGACGATATTGTTGTCCACATAAACTCAATCTAAAAACTTTCGAAATGCTTACCGATACGTTAAGGTATATTAATATGCACTAAATTCTTATGGACCCCACGATCTCAGCATATCCCCTCATCACGCAATACACCGACTCAAGTAATGCTTTTAAACTTTTATCAACTGTGATTTGTAAGAAAACAAAGCAGAATGTTTAAACATTAACTATCAGGTCGATACTTCCATATACGCAGAGAAAGTCCAATGTTTAAACAAAATAAGAAAAATAAAACAAGTTGAAGTTGTTTAGGCTTTAACTACCAGGTCGATACTTCCGTATACGCAGAGGAGGTCCAAAGCTTAAACGAAACACCAAAGAAAATAAAGCAGAACGTTTAGGCAACAACATCCAGGTCGATACTCACGTATACGCAGAGGATGTCCGATGCTTAAAAAAAATAAAGAAATAAGACAAGTTTAAATCTTTGCAAAATGAAATGCACAATCACAGTGACTTTTTAGCAAGGTTGTGAAAGCTCACAAACTTAACCAGTTTTATGTCTTTCGACAATCAGCAATTACTGAGTAGGCACACAGTCAAGAACGACAAAACTAAGTACTATGCTTTCAACCGTGTTTCCCACTAGAACTAAGCTATTTCATTTAAGTTTTTATCGTTATCGCAAATCTACTAGTCTAGCTGAGCCTATCGTCACATCCTTAGTGAGACCGTTTATCACATTTTAACTTTCCAATTCTTTAGCATGTTGTGACAGTCCACTGATGTACTATCATTTCCTCTTTTATGCAACAAAAACTCATTTTTCATTTTATCATATTTTTGGCTTTTTCAAATTTTCTAATGTTTTTTGATTTTCTGAAAATTTCTTACTCCCCCTAAAATTCAAAAACATTTAAAAGAATATTGAAAACAAACTATACAAGAACATGACAACTGATATCGAAATGCCTCAATTCTCCATCCACTTGGCATAAACAATCAGAACTCCCCCTCACAACAAACTATTTTCCCATTATGATCTCAAAACACTTAAGTTTGTTTTAATCAAAATGGTTTTTCCGGAAAATTAGTTTTGTTGATTTTGTAAAACCATTAGTAGGTTAGGGGTTTGGTTCATCACATTGTTGTTCAACCACTTGTAAAAAATCAGATACAACTTAATGTCCCTGATTTACCACTTGTAAGATCAATCCAATCAAGCATTTTCAACCAATCATCATCTTGTTGGTTGAATTCTCAAAGTGTCGATTCCTACTCCACACTTACCAACCTGGGAGTTCCGGCAAATCACACTTATACAAAAACAATTTTCAAACACAATATAAGAATGATGCCGATTCATGCTCCACGATTACCAACTTGGGAGCTCCGGCAAGTCAGGTTTTTATTGTTTGAAAAATATATCCACCCAAGCCTGACCTTCCTTGGGTGTAACAACCTCTTCTTCATTTTTACTTTCAACCGACCTGTGAACATTTCTTTTGGAAGCATAAAATTCTTTCACTCCTTTGGCCTTACCATCGACCATTTTTCCAAAAATGTGTTTCACAGTTCCATTGAAAGCCTTATCAACATCAAATTTTTTCTTGTCAGAATAAAATTGATTTGAAATTTCAACTTTCCCAAATTTCTTTTTAAAATTTTCAGCCCGCAGAGGTGGAAAATTCACATCATCCACATTCGGAACTGATTTCTCAACCTTTTCTTTAACAACTTTTGGCTTCTCTGATTTTGTGGAATCAGATTCATCACCAGAACTGTTTCCTGAACCCTTAACAACCCATTTTTGATTTTTCAAATTTTCTTTTCTCTTAACCACATTCTTTGAACATTCACCAATCTCAAAGGTTGAATTTTCAAAGCCTGTAAATGTTTTGGTTGTTAGTTCAGTTTTCTCAACAACTTTTTCTTTTATTTTACCAGAGACTTCCTGTTTTGGTTTGAATGTTTTCGGACAATTTCTAGCAATATGACCAGCAGTTTTGCACTGAAAACAGGTTCTTGTCTCGGTCTTCTTCTGAGCAATACTCTTCTTCAACTCATCTTGCTTCTTTGCAAGGAATTCTTGATTTGTCTGCTTTCTGAACGCTTGCTCATCTTCTAAAGAATTTCCTGAAACAAACACAGTTTTTGGTTTATAAAATTTATCATTTTTATGATTTTTCGGTTGATTAAATCCTAATCCTTTCTTTTTGAAATTACAATTATGGTTTGGTTTTTTATGAATACCAGAACCAGAACTGTAACCCTTTTTCTTGTTTAATCTTTGTTGCACTCTTGAGGTGTAAGATTTAGATTTTCCAGAAAGATTAATATCTTTTATTTCAGAAATGTTGATTTCTGTTAGTTTGAAAACCTTTTTAATCATTTCAGTTTTAACACCTCTTATTGGAAAAACTTCATCAGAATATAATTTGTCAGAATCTTTCAAAATATATGCTACTTTGAATGATTCATCATTCAAATTAAATTTTGATAGCAAAAACTCTTTATTATAAACCCGTT
The DNA here is from genome assembly GCA_030545235.1 of Helianthus tuberosus. Lineage (NCBI taxonomy): Eukaryota > Viridiplantae > Streptophyta > Magnoliopsida > Asterales > Asteraceae > Helianthus > Helianthus tuberosus. The sequence continues at coordinate 184,545,250 of CM060370.1, read as the reverse complement.
TGTCCTTTATGACTGTTGACTTTGATGTATCGGACTCAGACTTTGACTTGGATTTGGACTCCGGTTTTGACTCCTCTATGTCATCTTTATCTAACACCTGATCGACCACACTTTTTATCAACTTTGACTCATGATCAGTGTCGGATGACGTGTATGTGACATCAATATTTTCTGGCAAGTTATCCAACAGCCCAGACTCCCATTGTAAGTTTATTGCCTTATCGACTCTTTCGGAATTTGGATTTCGAGGTGAATATCCATTTTCGACCGGGGGCAGACATCTATTGTAGACCACACTTGGTTTCTTACCAGAAATCTTCACTTTATCTTTGTCTTCTATCACAGATTTCTCTTCTTCTGACGTCTTCACTTTTTCAAATGTCTTCAATTTCTCCACAACCGGATAAATCCTGTCAACAACAAAAGTAGAACATGAGTAACTTTCTAATAGCTTGTTGACTCTCTCAGTTTCTATCTTTTGTGTTTCCAGCTTTAATTCCAGCTCAGCACACTTCTTTATGTGAAAATTGACATTATCAAGCTGTCCTATGTAAGCTCTCTTCAGTGTATTCATTGCCACAGCTTGTTCACCGTTTGAATCAGTATACTTGTTGATTTCTCTGTTCATTATATCATAAGATTCTTTCAATCTGTTTATATTATGCAGCAACTCATTGTTTTGCTTGATTAAAGAATCACAGTTCATGCACTTTTCAGGAACTTTAACAGGTTCTGCATCAACTTTGACTTCAAATTCAGGAACCTCTTTGACTGTTCTGTTTGATCGTAAAAATTCAGCTCTTCTCTTTTTCTCAGCTTCTGCCTCAGCTTTTAATATCTCTTCCTCTTCTTCCTCTTCTTCAAGCTTTCTCCGTCTTGCTTCAGCAGCTTCCATTACTTTTCTGCATTTTTCGGCACATTTCAGATCGTAGGAATTTGCAATGAAAGCTTTAACATTTGAAGTGTCTTTAGACATCTCTTTGGCCATGAGTTCTTGATCTGGGCAAAAATTGTCCCAACAGAAACCTTCAGCCAGTTTTTCATCATCTTGTTCTGCCAAACACACTTTGCTATTTGTTGGAAGATATTTATCCCAGCTAAAATTATCATATTTGCCCTGATTAACTAGACATGCTCTTTTTGAACCTTCAATCACATCTCTTCCGTGTGCAATTTGTGCCTGATGCGGTGCTGGTGATGTGACTTGATGATAAATTGCCTTTTTGTGATAATCGTTGTTTCCAAAAGGATTCTGGGTTCCACTAGCTTCACGATTTTTGCACTCCCTCTTGAAATGTCCCTTTTCCCTGCAACAAAAACATGTAACTTTAGATTTATCAAAGCCTAAAGTTGAAACATTTGCATCACGGAAATCAACTCTTCCTGTAATTTGTTTAAACTTATCAGCTCGTCTCAACACACTAGCCATGCACCATTTAATGTCCATCAATTCCATTTCCTCAGCATCTATTTGATCGTAATCCTCTTTCGTAAGCATTGGATTACCGATCTTTCCGGCCACAAAACTACTATATGATTCTAAAATCATTCCCAACAAAGACATTTGATTTTTAGCAACCTCGTCAGTATAATCTTGATCATTTTCAAGACTTAGAACAATATTGCACTGAAGTTTTCTTCCATTCTTAGTTGCAGAAATGTTTGGATCGAATGATGAAAATCTAGTGCTGCTTGATCCCTAGGATGATTTCTTTTCAGAAGAATCTTTCGCACTGTAAGAAGTTTCGACCTTTGGAGAAAAATTTGTTGTTCCAGTAACACCACTCTTGTAGTACAAACTGATGTCCTGTTCTCCATCATAGTTCTTCATCCTGGCAATCTTTCTCTGCTCCATCTCTTGAGCTTCCAGGTGTTTGATGAAGTCTCCCAATGTCATATTTTATAATCTTTTCTGTTGGATCTCAGCATCATCAGAAATGTTCCCCAAGTTTCATGAGGTAGTGCATCTGCAAGTTTTTCAATCAATTCATCAGTATCCTTTTTAATACCAAGTTTTGTCATATTTCTCACCAAGTTACAATATCTATCAATTATTTGCTTGGTGTTTTCAGATTTCAAACCACGGAATAAATCGAATTCTTTCTTCATGAGCGACATTTTGTTTTTGAGCATATCATCACTTCCAACAAATTTTGCTTCCAATTTTGTCCAGATTGAATAAGCAGTTCCATCATGTTGAAGAAGTATCAAATTGTCTTCTTTTATCGCTTGTTGAAGCAGACTCACCATCAATTTTTCATCCATGTATTTCTTTTTATCTTCAGTACTCATTTCTCTAATTGTTTGCTGAACACCATTTGTTGTGGGTCTTACATAAGGCTCTTCTGTGTGTTCCCACGCATCCAAATGATATGCCTCAACCCAATTTACAAATCTTTCGGACCATGCATTGTAATCATCAATATCCATGAGTTTAGGCGGTTTTTGAGATGTTCCAGTTTCGTTTTCAAGTAAAGCATTTTGAGTGAATGTGATCGGGCTAGCAAAGGCGTTATATAATTCGTTATCCATTGTTCAAAGTTCACAAGTTCACAAATTTCCAAGCTTAGGCAAAATTAGGTACTTGGAGTGAAATCCCAAATGTCACAAGAACGAAATCAACTTGTTGTCTTATAAGTGAAATCACCAACTGAATTTGGAGCGAAATTAAGCTTGATGGTTACAAGAGCGAAATCCCAAGGTCACAATAAGCGAAATCCCAAATGACACTGGAGCGAAATCACAATAGGACTTATGAACGAAATCACACTTGTATTGTCCACAAAAGCAAAATCTGATTGTACTGATGAGCGAAATTAGATCTTTTGGTCCTCAAAAGCGAAATCAGCTATGTTCCATGAACGAAATCAGGAATGACGTCACTATTTGCACGAGTCCTCACGAGCGAAACCCCAAAAATATTAAGTTTTAGGTCGATTTTAGCTTTGAAACTTTCAAGGATTTATTAATACATGATTACGAGTGCTGTGTGTGAAATTGAGCTTGTTTTACTATGAAAATTTTTCAAAAATGACAAAGAAAGTGTAGAAAAACAGAATATGCAGCTGAAATGGCAAGAACTCTTCCTCCTGAGCTCTGATACCACTTGTAGGATCGTTTTCGGCCCTGATTGAGTCGATCAGAAGAATTCCTATCCAAAACAAGAGGCGGAAACTAATGCTTTAGTACAATTTCAGCTGGATTCACTTTAAACTGTTGTTGTATTAATCTTGAATGCGTTTACAAGCTCTGACAACACTTCGGCAGCACTTCGTGGCCTACTGGAAGAGAACACCTACAACTATGTCCATGATTTCGCTCAAACACCCTATATATAGATGAGCAGGTTTCGCTTATACGAACATGACATAAGAGCGAAACCTCACTTGACACATAAGCGAAACTACATGATGACACATGAACGAAATCAGGTCAAGGACACATAAGCGAAACCCTATCTAACACATGTTTCGTGGATTCCGTGCCCTGTTCTAACCTATACAACACTAGACTCGATACAAGACGTAGTCGACAAACGTAGTGCACCAACACTTACCAAGAGCTTGGAATGTTGTTCATCTCAAAAAGTACTTTATGTAAGAAGGATCAGGGATCCTCAGCGATGCCAGTATTCTGATTAAGGATCCGGGATCCTCAAAGGATATATGATTCTACATTTGGTAACACATTACTTTCATTTTCATTCATTTTATACTTATTACTTATCATAAGGCAAAGATGTTAAACATTTAACATCTATTTTCATAGAGTTTAAGCTTTTACAGAGTTATTATCATTTTACAGAAGATCAAAGTGGTTGGCCAACTCTCCAAAGTTTATTTGGGCTTGTCCCCAGTTATTTGGGCTTGTCCCCAGTTTTGGGCTTGTCCCCAGTTTGGGCCTGTTCCCAGTTTCGCCAGTAGCGCACGATGATCCTGGTACAGTTCATGGCAATGGGACCGGTACTCGCTTTAGGGGCTGACAATTTCATTGTACTGGCTGTATCCGGGATCCTACGTATAATGGTAGACGTACCATACATCCTTTCCTAAGGTTTCTAACGGTTTCACGTTAGCTAAGGTTTCGGCATTTTCATGTCGCTCAAGTTTGGATAGTCGCCAGTGAGGGCCATACTCCAGTTTACACAAGTTTATTTGGGCTTGACCCCAGTTTACGTCCGTTTATTTGGGCTTGTCCCCAGTTTGTTGGGCTTGTCCCCAGTTTATTTGGGCTTGTCCCCAGTTATTATGGGTTCATTCCCAATTATTTGGCTTTGTCCCAAGTTTGTTTTCTTGCAGGATCTTGGAACTCTAAAGTTATACAAGTTCTGACAATAAGGATCCTGGATCCTGGAAACTTTACTTTTCACACATTTTATTCAGTATTAGTTTACAAGGATATAGAATCCTAACTTGGATTCTCTGGTATGTTATATTCTAACTTTTTCTAAGCTGCAAGTTGTCTCTTATCCTTTTTGGTTAAGGATCATTGATCAACATTTATATGAACACTTCAAGTTTTCTGTTAAAAGTTTAACATTATCATCAGATTTCCAATAACTTTCCAATTGTTTGGCGATGATATCTTTGAAAATAGAAAGCATACATGAAAAATAAAGAGGAAAGAAACAACAACAGTTGTAGCTAAAAAAGTTTAATGTTATCACCCATTCATTATGTATCAAATCATCTGGCCTGGATTTCACCAGTAAAACCGTGGACCATCCACCCAGTCCGGACATGGCTATCTAACACTTAAAGTGTCTATGCAGATATTAAAGTGCAGGAAGGTTAATAGCGAACGGCGTAGAAGGATTCATTTTCCACAAACAGAAGGATCTTCATGTCTGTAAAGGCATTTGAGGAGTTATCTCTAACTCTATATTTTGCAATGATGATTATAGCAGGTCTTATCAGTGGTGACAGGCAGTGTAACGACTAGTTACCAGCAGCAACGGCTAGTCCGCTTCTGACGGAAATATGACAGTTGTGAATCCTTATCACAACTGCCATATTGGGAGCAATTGTTAGGGCATGAATTTTATGCTAAGGATCATCTATCCTGACACTGGGCATGGATCACGGATCCTTAATGGATGATGCAGAGAGTCTGAGGATCCAGAGTCTGAGGATCACGAGTCTGAGGATCCAGGATCCTTAACAGAACTTATGTTTTCTAACAATTGTCACGTTTTTAATGTTTAAATGCAGGTAATGAACGACATCGACTCATTCTCAGCTGGAATTTTGGGGAATATTCGTTCATATGGCACATGCTTGATGAAATATAACCGTTTTTGGAGAACATGGGCCATTTCCACCTTTTTAGGAAAGTTGGTTTCTTGATATTTTGCTATCTTTTAAGGGGAAAACAGCTCATTAGAGGCATAAGTCGTACACACCACACAAACAACACACAACACTCGAATTCTCTGCAAACACTTAGCAAAAACACACACTTACACTAGCAATTCATTGTATTGAGCTTGTTTTCTTCCGAAGTTGTACAAGGATCACTATTGTTTTTTCAATATATTTGGTGATCGGTAGTTTCCATCACCCGAGGTTTTTTATGCCGGAGATCTTCTAAAGATCAAGGGCTTTTTCCTCGTATAAATCTCGGTGTTCATCGTTGATTTCATATACTTGTCGTTCATACAATTAACCAAGCATCATACCTCACAAAATCAGATTTGGTTGCATTATCCTTGTGTGATTTTTTACCAAAACACTAAGCAATCCCATTTTAAAGGCTTCTACAGCCGTAGCAATGTCCAAGTTAGGAATATCTAAGGATTCTTTACTAAACTTAGTGATATAATCTCTAAGTGATTCATTTTGACCTTGTGTTACCCTATATAGATCACTAGTTAATCGTTCAAACTTTCTACTACAAGAGAATTGACTATTAAACAAATTAACTAGATTAGCAAATGAAGTAATAGAGTAAGGAGGAAGACTTAGCAGCCATTTAAGAGCAGATCCTGTGAGTGTGGATCCAAATCCCTTGCATAGACATGCTTCTTTTAACCTCTCAGGAATTGGATTGATCTCCATCCTCTCCCTGTATTGAGCTACATGCTCTTCTGGATCTGTTGAACCATCATACAGCTTCATAGATGGTATCTGGAACCTTTTGGGTATCTCAGCATCACATAAGGGTGGTGCAAAACGAGATATCCTGTGGCTACCATCTGCGATTTCAGGAATGGGTTTAACCACTCCTGGTACACTGGATATCATATCCTTAAGCTTCTGTAGCTCCCTAGCCATAGCCTGATTGATACATGTATCCTGCATAGAGCCATGGTTAGTGTTATATGAATTATTAAAAGTGTTACCTCCCACAGGATTCGTGTTTGGAATTCCAGATGTGAATCCATATTGACGGGACTCTGGTATGATTGAAGGACTAGAGGAAGCAATGGTCTCCATTGGTATGAAGTCTCCTTGATGAACATCCGAGCTTGGAAGCTGCATACTTCTCAAGAATTCTTGATCCTGAAAGATGTTGGATCCTTGAACCTGAAAGGATCCTGGAACCAGAGAGGATCCTTAGACCTGGGAGGATCCTTGGACCGGGAAGGATCCTTGGACCTGGGAGGATCCCTGGACCATGGAGGATCCTTGGACCAGGAAGGATCCTTGGACCTGGGAGGATCCTTAGACCATGGAGGATCCTTGGACCGGGAAGGACCCTTGGACCTGGGAAGATCCTTGGACCTAGGAGGATCCTTGGACCTGGGAGGATCCTTGAACCGAGTGCATTCCCAAATATCCTCCTGAGCTGAAGAAGGATCCCTGATGCTGGACAGAGGCTCCGGAAGGTTGAAGGTAAGATCCAGGAGCCTGAGTCATTGTTGTTGTTCCATAATGTCTTCCAGGTAATTCACCCAATTATTGCACGTCTGGAGCTGCTGAGTGCTGGGAAGTTATGATTGGAGTGTCGAAGTTCAGCGACCTGGGCATCAATGGGGAATGATCCTCCACCGAGTTCTTCTGTTTCTTGATATCACCTATCTCCCTGAGGATCATTTCGTTGGTTTTATCCTGCTCTTGCATACGATCCCTCATCTGCAAATCAGATTAAAAAGATCATTAGTAGTAGGATTAGTGGAAACAGAAGAAGTTGGTGGTTTTTGGAAAACGGGGGTTTGTCTCTTCGCAGCATTCTCAGCATTCTTCTGGGATCCAGAAGGTGGTGGAGGCAAAGGAGGAACGCCTTGTGAAGAACTTAATGATGGCATTAAACTTGAAGTGTTCTTCGCTGAGGAAGCCATCTGCTTGGTTGTAACGAACCAAAATGACCACGAAAATACAAATCTTCTTAGGAATGAAGCACCAATTTCCCCACGGTGGGCGCCAAACTGTTTTGGTAAAAAATCAAGCAATGATAATGCAACCAAACTTTCTGTTGTGAGGTATGATGCTTGAATCAATGAACAACACTAAGGATCACTCTGAAATGTAATGAACAAGTGACACAAAGATTTATACGAGGAAAAAGCCCTTGATCAATGAATGATCTCCGGCATAAAAAACCTCGGGTGATGGAAACTACCGATCACCAACTCAGATTAAACAAGAAATGTATTACAACTTCGGATAATAGCGAGCTAATTACAAGGATCACTATAGTGTAACGTGCAAAAAAGTGTATAATCACCAAGTGAATTGTCGAAAGCTGGTGAGAGCAGTTGCGAGTGTGTGTATTAAGCTAAAAATAGCCAAGTGTTTTCTATTTAGCTCGCTATCCCTTTTAAAAATGGAAAATATCTAAGCTAACAAACATTCCGCAATTGGTGCAAGTGCTCCACGACCTCCATAACGTCCATTTCAGCCATGCACGTGCGGAATAATTATGGAATATGCTCCAGGAATATCGCCAAGACCAAGTCCAAGCTCGTACTCCTGCAAAACAACTTCATATTCAAAGTAGACAATCGTTAGTATAAGGATCCTTAAGATGATCCATGACCCTGATCCTGTAATACTTCTGAGGATCACTAGTTCAAACAGAAGTGAGGATCACAAAGCCCAACAGTAAATGAGGATCACTGATCATTGGAAAATCCTCCCCAAACAAAAAGTTTGATATTTATTATAGTGTGTGAATTCTTGTTTAAAACACATGCGATTTTAAAAAAATGTTATAATGATTGAGATTTCTTATAGTATGCAAATTCTTGTTTTAAACATATGCGATCTTAAAAAAGGAACTTGCCTGTGGTTTCTTAAAGTATGCGAATTCGTTTTCGTATCTCATGCGATATTGAAAAAAAATACTGCTGATGATTTCATGTCACTTTGTCCCACGATGGTTAAAATACAAAAAGAAAAAAATACGAATTCATAATTAAAATAAATATAAATTAACTATTTTATATAAAAAAAATGAAATTAATACCGATGTGACTTGTAATGATCAATTTTACCATAAATACTACTGAACTTACCACCCTACCTACATAATAAATTTACTATTTTAATATAAAATACCCAGTGATAACTACCTTCCAGATTAAGACACTGAACACAAACACACACAAAAACACACCCCAAAAATGTTATCTGAAGATTCAGAACATTTAAAAAACATTGCAATAAAGGAACTATTGTTAACTCGCACGTTGGCAGAGATAAGCACCGATGTCACCTCTTCTCATTTGATTCTTGATGTGCAGGGAAAGATTCTTGAAGAAATCAAGAAAAATCAAGAGATGTGGCAGAGACTACCTGAAGAACCACAATCAAGCTTCAGAGACGCAGCTTTGGATCACATAAAGGAGCAGTCTCGAGCTGATGACTTAGCCTTCTCTTTCCTTAAAGATGCTCTAAAGACACTGAAAGAGAAGATGGAGTATAGCTCGGCTGAACGTGAAAAAATCTTTGCTGCTTCGAGTAACTAGGTTTCTCTTCATCTTTTTATTGCTTTTGGTTATCTTAAACAAATACTTTATATTTATGTTTTGTGTACATATTCTAAAACATGTTATGCTTACTTATTATATATATAAATCGCATGAATGAATGATAACTCAAAATCGCATGTCATAAGATGAAAAACACTCTAAAATCGCATGTTAAACTACTTTTAAATTGATACATATTGTTTTGGTCAAAAATCAAGCTAAGATAATGCAACCAAATCTTTTGTTGTGAGGTGTGATGCTTGAACCAATGAACAAATGTATGAACAACTTGCAAATGAAATGAACACGTGACACAAGGATTTATACGAGGAAAAAGCCCTTGATCAAGAGATGATCTCCGGCATAAAAATCCTCGGGTGATGGAAACTACCGATCATCAACTATAATTAAACAAATGATCGTTACAACTCAGGATGATAACAAGCTTGTTACAAGGATCACTAGAGTGTAATGTGTATGTAATCGCCAATGAACTGTTGAGAGCTTGCGAGAGTGTGTGTGTTTTCTAACTTGTTCTAATTCAATCTTGTTATCCCCTTTAAAAATAGAAATAACTTAAATAACTAACTATCCGCTAAATGTGCAAGCTACCCACGACTTCTAAAACGGCCATTAAGCTATGCACGTGCAGAATATTGAGTGCATATTCCCCAAGAATATCGGCAAGACCAAGTCCAATGCATATACTCCTGCAAAACAAGCTTAAATATAGTGAAAGCAACAGTTGGTGTAAGGATAACAATGAGGATCCTGGATCCTAATCCTGCAACGTCTTCTGAGGATCCTTAATTCAAACAGAATCGAGGATCCGTGATCCTGGCAGTACTTGAGGATCCGTGATCCTTAGGTTTAGAAGATCTATCCCTAACAATTGCCCCCAAAATATGAGGAATAAAATATCACTTAAATGAGTCATATTTTTCAACATTATTTGCAACAAACTATCCAACAGGATTATAGCCGTTAGAATCGAACTAGCCGTTACACATCTTGCGTCAGCGAAGTGGCAACCTCCAAAATCATCATTATATATAGGTTAGAGATAAGGATCAATTTGCATTTAAATTCGAGCGATACTCCCCTTTAAATCCTCATTCAAAGACCGATCAGGTATCTCTCTTTCTCCCTTTCTCTTCATTTTGTTATTCTGATCTTCATTTTTCTGAACATCCATGACGAAGATGGTTCTTAGATCCTCACCGGCTAAGGACCTAAAGAAGGATAGTTCCTTGAAAAGCCAAGGCATTATCCAAAATCCTTCAAAGGAACTCTGCTGCTTCACCGACCCGGAGATTGACCGGATTCGCCATTGTTTCCTGGCGGATACCGTCTTCAAATCCTTCGACCCTTCTGCAAAGAGTGATTCTGTTTCCGACACTTGGGTTGCTTTTCCGGCCACCCCATTCCTGATAGGATTCTCCTATCCTTTCCCTGCCTTCACTCAATCTTTCTTTTCACTCACCGGCATGTGCTACATTCAGGCCATGCCAATGATGTGGAGAGTATTGTACACTTTAGAGAACATCATTGAGCAGGAAGGCATTGAGTTGGGGATGTCGAAACTGGCTGAATTGTATAACCTTGTGAGCCATGGTTCACACCGTTTCTTATTTAAACACAAACCCGGTGATGCACACCCAATCCTCAAGACCACAAAAAATGACACCAACTGGAAAAAGCGTTTCTTCTTCGTTAGGAGAGATTCTATCCCAGACGGGAAAGATCTCCCCAAAAATTGGACCACCCATGGTAGGATAGAGGATCCTTATAAAAGGATCATAGGATGATTCCATTTCATGTTGAGGATAACTGATCTTTTTCTATCTTTTTGTGCAGCTATCTCAGTTTCTCATCTCATTCAGTCACCTGCAACGAAAGAAAGGATCGCTGCCTTTTGGAGCCTTGATCCTGCAGTTAGATCATTCCAGGCAAACACAAAGGATTCACAAGAAGTATCCTCCGGTTCAGTTACCATGTCAAGTAAGTGTTTATATTTATGTATGATTAAATAGACATAGATTAAGGATAATTATCTGTTGTTTGTCGTTTGTAGGTGCTGGAAAGTCCTCGAAATCAGCTTCTCGCTTTAGTGTCAGTGATCTTGATGCTGTCACTGCCCGGTCTGGCAAAAAACGACTCGCTTCCAGTCCTAGCGTTCCAATTCCTAAGCCTGTCAGCACCAAGGGCAAGGGCGGAAAAAAGAGGAAGACCGCTGACGATCTTCAAGGCCTGCCCCTCATCCGACATCAGTTTGAAGAATACTTCTCTGAGGTAAGGATCACTGATCCTGAAATCTATCCTGCCCATTTGAGGATAACGGATCCTGAATTGTATCTTTCCTTTTTTGCAGAAATTTGCTGAGATCTAGATGCTATTGGATGCTTATGCCGAGGAAGCTGACCAGAAGCACTTGGAGTTCCAGAAGATCTTCCTGGCAAAGGATGAGACCATCTCTACCCTCGAGAAGGAGCTTAACTTGGCAAAAAAGCAGCTGGTCATGGCCCACATCAATACTGATCATGAGGAGGCTAAAGTGATGGAGGATGCTAAGCTTTCTGCCGCCATTGCTATGCTCAAGATCAAATTGCAAATGGCAAAGGAGGCTGAGGATCCTAACTTTGACAGGACTGCCTGGGACCAAGAAGGCTGAAAGGCCAAGCTAGCTGAGCTGGAGGATGAAGAGGACACCGAGGAGGTTTTGGCAATCGAGGCAAGCGGCAGTGGGGCTAAGGATCAGGCTGGTGATGCAGAGGCTGGAGGTGATGGTGATGCAGCAAAGGTGTAGGCTGCAACAATGGGCGATGATGGATTTATCTAGACGCGGCCGGAGCCCATTTTTTATGGTTTGGTAGTTTTTTGAATGTTTGATGATGTTTTTCTTGAACAATGGTTGGTCTGTACTTAAACAATAGTAATTAGGTTTAAGGATCACTGATCCTTCAGACAATAGGTAGGATTACAAATGGTGGAGGGATCCTCTGTTTGGGGGATGAAGCCATTGTGATCCTACCGTCTTTTTATTCCTGCACTTAGACCTCGTTAATATGGACACCCTTTGCCAACCCAAGTGGACGGGCCACGTTTTGCTGGTAGAAACTTGGGTTGGCAATTTTGACAACCTTTAAAGGGTTTAACTTTTGATAAATAAATAAAAGTTTAATCTTTTGACTACCTCATGTGTTGTTATATTTGTGAATACTATGCCTTTCAACTGTTATGATACATTTTGTTTGAATTCACGAGTTAAGAACAAAAGTTATAGTAAAAAGTTTAGGATACGATCAAGGATCAAATATCCTGTAATCGACAAATTCAAAAAAGTAATGTAATTTAAGGATCATGTATCATGTTGTCAAAGAATAAGGGTCACTTAAATAAATAAAGAATAAAGTAAAGGTAAATAAAGATCATACCTGAGAATCCAAGTTAGGATCCTAAACCTTTAATATTTACCATCAGGATAACCAAAAGACAAACCTTAATAAAAGGTTAGGATTAAGGATCCTTAGTTGTTTAGCTTCAAAAACCTGAAATGGAACATAACTTGGGACTAAGCCAATATAAGAGAAGAGTTAGTAACTAGGGACAAGCCCAACAATCTGGGGACAAGCCCAATAAACTGGGGACAAGCCCAAAAAACTGGGGACAAGCCCAAAGAAAAACTGGGGACAAGCCCAAAAAACTGGGGACAAGCCCAAAGGATCTTGTGTAAACTGGAGTATGGCCTTCACTGGTGACTATCCAAGCTTAGTGACATGAAAATGCCAAAACCTTAGCTAACGTGAAAACGTTAGAAACCTTAGGAATGAATGTATGGTATGTCTACCATTATATGTAGGATCCCAAATACATCCAATACAATGAAATTGTCAGCCCCTAAAGCGGGTACTGGTCCCATTGCCTTGAAGTGCACCGGGATCATCGCGCGCTACTGGCGAAACTGGGGACAGGCCCAAAAACTGGGGACTAGCCCAAATAACTGGGGTCAAGCCCAAATAACTGGAGACTTCTGTGGATACTCAATCCTTCGTTAAGGATATATCAATCTTCTGCAAAACTCAGAACTAAATGAAAGAAGGATAAAGGATGCAGGATCCTTCTCCTCATACATAAGATAATTAAAGAATTAAATAAATTGAAATTAGATCATTACCAGAATGAGGATCATCTATCCTTTAAGGATCCTTCCAGGATATCGGTCATGAATATAGCTAAGGATCATGGATCCTTATTATATGAAGTATCTCTTTAAGTGGATAGCATTCCAAGCTCTTGGTAGCAAATCTCCTTCCATTGTTAGCAATCGATATGCCCCCTTTCCTGCCTCAGCTTCAATAAGATAGGGGTCATCCCATTTTGGTGCTAACTTGCCATCAGCAGGATTTGTGGTGTTTTGGAATGCCTTCCTCAACACCATATCGCCAACTTGAAACTTCCTGATCCTGACATTCTTGTTATAAGCTCCAGCTATCCTTTGTTGATAACTAGCCATTCTTATCCTTGCCAAATCCCTGAGTTCTTCTATGGTATCCAAGTCTTGAACCAGGTTTTCAACATTTCCTTCAGGATCACGGATGCTTGTTCTTGCAGTAGGAACCACCATCTATGTAGGGATCACTGATTCTGCTCCAAATACTAAAGAGAATGGAGTTTGGCCAGTAGCATTCTTGGGAGTTGTCCTATCAGCCCATAGTACATAAGGTAGTTCATCTGCCCACTTTCCTTTCTTGGATCCAAGCTTCTTCTTCAAATTGTTGATGATCTTGTTGGATGATTCTGCTTGACCATTAGCTTGTGGGTGGACTGGTGTTGATGTTATCATCTTAATCCCCAAGCTGTCACAAAAGTTAATAGTTCTACTCCCAATAAATTGGGATCCATTATCGCAAACATTTTCAGAACGGATACCAAATCTAGTAATAATATTTCTTTTAATAAAGGATATCACTTCTTTTTCTCTGACTTGAGCAAAGGCTTCACCCTCTATCCACTTGGAGAAGTAATCAGTCATGGCAAGCATAAACACTTTTCCTCCTAGTTCTTTGGGAAATTTACCAACTATATCCATTCCCCATCTCATGAATGGCCAAGAAGAGGATATGGGATGCAATAGCTCTGCTGGCTGATGAAGGATATTACTATGTCTCTGACAAGCATCACATTTCTTGGCATAATCCACAACATCCTTCTTCATCGTAGGCCAATAGTATCCTGTCCTAAGGATCCGTGAGAACAATGCCTGCCCCCAGTGTGGTTTCCACAATCTCCTTCATGAAAATCCTTTAGGACTTCTTGGACTTCAGGATCCTCTATACACCTTAGATATGGTCCTGCAAGAGATCGTTTATATAACATGTTATTTAATATTGTAAATTGAGATACCTTGATTTTGAAAGCCGTGGGGTTTTCTCCTATAGGAATCTCTCCATGTTGTATATATCTCATGATTGGAAAGATCCATGATCCTGAATGAGATTGTGCACTATCACTAGGAACCACTGCAGAATCCTCTTCTATCTCCATAGCTATGTGATCCTCAATAGCAGGAGCCAAAATATGGATGATAGGGATCTTGATATCTTCTGGAATTTTGAATGATGATCCAAGATTGGCCAATGCATCAGCTTCTGCATTCTCTTCCCTAGGTACCTGTGTCAAACTAAAAGAAACAAAAGAGAGTGCCAATTCCTTGACTATCTCTAGGTGTTTGATTAGTCGTCCACCTTTAACAGCATAAGATCCATTAAAGTGATTGGTAATTAACAATGAATCTACATGTACCTCAACATACCTGATCCTCATGTGCTTGGCAATTTGCAAACCAGTTATCAAGGCTTCATATTCAGCCTCATTATTAGTAGTTTGAAACTCACAAGCTATTGAGTGGGGTATTATGTCCCCCTGTGGCGATTTTAGTAGTATTCCAAGTCCTGTTCCTTTGACATTAGATGCTCCATCAGTGAAGAGTATCCAAGGATCCTTAGTCTCTTCAAGCTGATGAACTTCCAACTCGGCTTCTCTTTGTAAATCATTACTAAAATCTGCCACAAAGTCAGCTAAGGCTTGGGATTTGATGGCAGTCCTTGGTTCATATCTTATATCATAAGCACTAAGCTTCACTGCCCATTTATCCATCCTTCCTGACATTTCAGGTTTCCTAAGAACATTCTTAATTGGAAAGTTAGTCTTAACAATAATGGCATGAGTTTCAAAATAATGTCTTAGTTTAGTAGATGCCATAATCAAATCATGGATAAGTTTTTCTAAATGTGAATACCTGGATTCAGCATCAAGAAAACTCTTACTCACGTAATAAACATGATGTTGTGTACCTTCATGATCCTTAACATGGACTGCACTTACTGCTTTAGAGGATACCACTAGATATACGGATAATATATCCCCTTTTTCTGGTTTCATCAAGGCAGGAGCTGAGGATAGGTAATCCTTAAGGGCTTTGAGAGCATTTTCATGCTTTTCAGTCCACTCAAATTTCTTGTTCTTTCTCAAAATGTCATAGAATTCTTTGCACTTTTCTGATGACTTTGATATGAACCTATTCAAGGCTGTGATCCTGCCTGTCAGCCTTTGTACATCCTTGGCATTGGTAAGAGATTTGATATTCACAATTGCCTTGATTTGCTCTGGACTTGCTTCTATGCCTCTTTTTGTTACCATGTAGCCTAGGAACTTGCCTGCTTTAACACCAAAGTGACACTTTGAAGGATTCAACTTCATGTTGAATTTGTCAAGGATATCGAATGCTTCCTCCAGGTCTCTAAGGTGATCCTCAGCTCTCTTAGATTTAACCACCATGTCATCTATGTAGACTTCCATAATGTGTCCTATTTGCTCCTTAAACAACATATTGACTAGCCTTTCAAAAGTAGCACCTCAATTCCTTAGTCCAAATGGCATAGCAATATAACAATAGATACCAGTTGGGGTCATAAAGGCTGTATCCTCTTGATCAGATGGTTCCATCTGAATTTGTTAAAATCCAGATGAAGCATCCATAAAAGTCAACAACTCAAGACCCGCGGTAGCATCCACCAAGGAGTCAATGTGGGGTAATGGGAAAGGATCCTTGGGACATGCCTTGTTTAAATCAGTGAAATCGATACATACCCTCCACTTTCCGTTTTTCTTTTGAACAACAACCACATTGGCTAACCATCTTGGATAATTAACCTCTCTAATCATACCTGCTCAGAGCAACTTGTCTACCTCCTCCTGGATAATGGCATTCCTCTCAGGTGCAAACTTTCTCCTCTTTTGATGTATGGGTATAAATGACCTGTCAATACCAAGCTTGTGAGTAATAATATCTTTAGAGATACCTGTCATATCTTCGTGCTTCCAGGCAAAGGTAGTTTTTCTCCTTTTAAGGAAGGATACAAAATCCTGTTCAATGTTGTTGAGGATCCCTGATCCTATGAAGATTTTGGATTCAGGATCATGAGGATCCATAAGGATATCTTTCACATCCTGTTCTCTTGCCTCCAAGACGTCTCTTGGGGGATACTTTAGTTGCTATTGCTCCCTTGGTCTTGAGGCTGGCTTCATTGATGAGGTATAGCAATTCTTCGATTCTTGTTGGTCACTCTCAATCTTTATCACCCCCCATGGACTAGGAAGCTTCACACATCGATGATATGTAGATGCAACTACTTTCATGTTATGTATCCATGGCCTGCCAAGGATAACATTGCAACAAGATAAGAAATCTATAACACAAATTTTTTTTTTTATAAGAATGAAGGCCTTCAATGTAGATGGGAAGTTTAATGTCCCCCAATGTATTCTTGGTTTCTCCGCTGAATCCCACAAGAATTGAGGATCTTGGGACAATATCCGATTCAGGGATGTTCATTTTCTTGAGGACATCAAGCTGAATGATGTTTATTTAGCTTCCTCCATCTATCAAGATCCTGCAAACAAAATGATTAGATATAAATAGGGTAATAACAAGACCATCATAATGAGGATCCTGGACATCAACACGATCATCCTCATCAAAAGTTATAACTTTTTCCTGTGTAACAGTAGAGGTTCGGATGGGTCTATCCCCATTATCCATCTTGGTTTCCTTGGCATGTCTATTGGCTGCTGAAAAGGAATACCACAAATGTCTGATCGACCAGATATGAAGTTTATAACTTGTGCATCTCCCGGAGGAGCAGGAGCTCTTTCTGGAATTTTTTCAGCATCCTGGATCCTTGACTTTTTTCTTCCCAAAAGCTCCTTCAAGTGACCCTTGCTTAACAAATAACCGATTTCTTTTCTAAGTGCAATACATTCTTCGGTGAGATGTCCGAAATCCTCATGGTATGCACACCATTTGGACTTGTCTTTTGTTGCAACTGGTTTATCACTTTTGCTGGGCCATCTTGCTTTTTCACCTAAATTCTGCATTGCAAGGATCAGTTCATTGTTATCAACAGAAAAACAATATTCAGAAATGGGAGGATAATCCTCGTCATCCTCTTCCTATTCTACTGCATGCACATTCTGGTTGTCAGACTTGTTATAAGGTTTGGACTTGTTGTTCCTGAAGTAGGATTCTTGTTTCTCCTGCTTCGAGGATCCTGCCAGTCTTTCCTGGATCCTTTTATCATCCTCTAATCGGATGAATCTAAGGGCCCTGGTTCTCACTTCATCAAGATTCCTGCATGGGGTCATGACAAGATCATCATAAAATAATGAATCCCTAAGCAAACCCATTTTAAAGGCTTCCACAGCCGTAGCTATATCCAGATTAGGAATATCTAAGGATTCTTTACTGAACTTAGTGATATAATCTCTAAGTGATTCATTTTGACCTTGTGTTACCCTATATAGGTCACTAGTTAAACGTTCAAATTTCCTACAGCATGAGAATTGGCTATTAAACAGGTTAACTAGACTTGCAAATGAAGTAATAGAGTAAGGGGGAAGACTTAGCAGCCATTTAAGAGTTGATCCTGTTAGTGTGGATCCAAAACCCTTGCATAGACATGCTTCTTTTAACCTCTCTGGGATGGGATTGATCTCCATCCTCTCTCTGTACTGAGCTACATGTTCTTCTAGATCTGTTGAACCATCATATAGCTTCATAGTTGGTATTTGGAACCTTTTGGGTATCTCAGCATTACAAATAGGTGGTGCAAAACGAGATATCCTATGGCTTCCATCTGCAATTTCAGGAATGGGTTTAACCACTCCTGGAACGCTGGATAGCATATCCTTCAGCTTTTGTAATTCCTTAGACATAGCTTGATTGATACCTGTATCCTGCACAAAGCCATGGTTAGTGTTATAAGAATTGCTGAAAGTGTTACCTCCTAGAGGATTCAAGTTTGGAACTCCGGATGTGAATCCATATTGACGGGATTCTGGTACAATCGTGGGACCAGATGATGCAATAGTCTGCATTGGAATGAAGTCTCCTAGATGAACATTGTTAGGGGAGGATTTTCCAATCCTAAGGATCACGGATCCTCAAGTGCTGCCAGGATCATGGATCCTCAATTCTTTTTGAATTAAGGATCCTCAGCAGGTTTTGCAGGATCAGGATTCAGGATCCTTATTGTTATCCTTACACTAACGATTGTCTTCCTTGTATGTAAGCTTGTTTTGCAGGAGCAAAGGCATGGACCAAGTCTCACCAAAATTCCTGGAGCATATTCCCTCAATATTCCGCACGTGCTTGGCTCTCATGGACGTTATGGAGATCGTGGGGAGCTTGCACTATTTGCGGATAGTTAGTTAGTTTAGTTATTTCTAATTTAAAATGGGGATAACAAGCTTGAGTTAGCAGACTTAGCTAATTTTGTCATTCACACACTCTCGTAGCAGCTCTCAAACACTACTTGGCGATTTCATACATTTTTTGCACATGACACACTAGTGATCCTTGTAACAAGCTTGTTATCATCCCGAGTTGTAAACTTCTTTTGATTAATCTTAGTTGGTGATCGGTAGTTTCCATCACCCGAGGTTTTTTGTGCCGGAGATCAACTCTTGATCAAGGGCTTTTTCCTCGTATAAATCCTTGTGTCACTTGTTCATTACATTTCTGAGTTATCCTTAACATTGTTCATTGATTCAAGCATCATTCCTAACAACAAAGATTTGGTTACATTATCTTGGCCGGATTTTTGACCAAAACAGTTTGGCGCCCACCGTGGGGCAATTGGTGCTTCATTCCTAAGAAACTCTTGTTTTTGTGATCACTTCGGTTCATTACAACCAAGCAGATGGCTTCTTCAACAAAGAGCACTTCAAGTTCAATGCCGGCAACGAGTTCTTCACAGGGCGTTCCTCCTTTGCCTCCACCACCTTCTGGATCCCAGAAGAATGCTGAAAATGCTGCAAAGAGACAAAGCTCCATTTTTTCAAAACCACCAACTTCTTCTATTTCTTCTAATCCTACTACTAGTGATTTTTTTACTTTGATTTTGCAGATGAGGGATCACATATAAGAGCAGGACAAAACTAACAAAAGGATCCTCTGGGAGATCGGTGACATTAAGAAACAGAAAAGATCAGGGGAGGATCACTCTCCTCTGATACCAAGGTCACTGGATTTCGACACTCCAGCTATAACTGCCCAGCAATCTGCAGCCTTAGACATCCACTACCAAACTGAACCATTGGGAAGGCGTTTTGGAGCAATAACTATGAGTCAGGCTTTTGGGTCTCACTTCCAGCCTCAAGGATCCTGTTTTCAGCCTTCGGGATCCTCTTTTCAGCATCAGGGATCCTTCGTCAGCTGAGGAGGATATTTGGGAATGCACACAGTCTAAGGATCCTCTCAGGTTCAAGGATCCTCTAGGGTCCAAGGATCCTCCACGGTCCAAGGATCCTCTCAGCCTCAGGGATCCTTTCAGGTTCAAGGATCTCTCAGCCTCAGGAATCCTCTCAGGTTCAAGGATCCAACATCTTTCAGGATCAAGGATTCTTGAGAAGTATACAACCCCCGAGCACAAATGTTCATCAAGGAGACTTCATTCCAATGCAGACCATTGCCTCTTCTGGTCCTTCAATCATACCAGGATCCTGTCAATATAGATTCACATCTGCAATTCCTAACTTGAATCCCCTAGGAGGTAACACTTTCAATAATTCTTATAACACTAACCATGGCTCGATGCAGGATACAGGAATCAATCAAGCTATGGCTAGGGAATTACAGAAGCTGAAGGATATGATATCCAGCGTTCCAGGAGTGGTTAAGCCCATTCCTGAAACTGCAGATGGGAGCCATAGGATATCTCATTTTGCACCACCTATTTGTGATGTTGAGATACCCAAAAGGTTTCAAATACCAACTATGAAGCTGTATGATGGTTCAACGGATCCAGAAGAACATGTAGCTCAATATAGAGAAAGGATGGAGATTAACCCCATCCCAGAGAGGTTAAAAGAAGCATGTCTATGCAAGAGTTTCGGATCCATACTTACAGGATCTGCTCTTAAATGGCTGCTAAGTCTTCCCCATTACTCTATTACTTCATTTGCTAATCTAGTTAATCTGTTTAATAGTTAGTTCTCATGTAGCAGAAAATTTGAACGTTTAACTAGTGATTTGTATAGGGTAACACAAGGTCAAAATGAATCACTTAGAGATTATATCACTAAGTTTAGTAAAGAATCCTTAGATATCCCTAATCTGGATATAGCCACGGCTGTGGAAGCCTTTAAAATGGGTTTGCTTAGGGATTCATTATTCTATGATGATCTTGTTATGACCCCATGCAGGAATCTTGATGAAGTGAGAACCAGGGCCCTTAGATTCATCCGATTAGAGGATGATAAAAGGATCCAGGAGAGAGTGGCAGGATCCTCAAAACAAGAAAGGCAAGGATCCTACTTCAAGAATAACAAGTTTAAGTCCAACAACAAGTCTGATAACCAGAATGTGCATGCAGTAGAACAAGAAGAGGATGATGAGGATTATCCTCCAATTTCTGAATACTGTTTTTCTGTTGATAACAATGAACTAATTCTTGCAATGCAGAATCTAGGCGAGAAGGCAAGATGGCCAAGGAAAGTGATAAACCAGCCGCAACAAAAGACAAGTCCAAATGGTGTGCATATCATGAGGATTTCGGACATCTCACCGAAGAGTGTATTGCACTAAGAAAAGAAATTGGTTACTTGTTAAGCAAGGGGAATTTGAAGGAGCTTTTGGGACGAAAGAAGTCAAGAACCCAGGATCTTGAGAGGATCCCAAAAAGAGCTCCTTCTCCTCCAGCAGATGCACAAGCTATAAACTTCATATCCGGTGGATCAGACATTTGTGGTACTTCCTTTTCAGCAGCCAAAAGACATGCCAAGGAGACCAAGATGGATAATGGAGATAGATCCATCCGGACCTCCACTGTTACCAAGGATAAAATTATAACTTTTGATGAGGATGATCGTGTTGATGTTCAGGATCCTCATCATGATGGTCTTGTTATTACTCTGTTTATTTCTAACCATTTTGTTCGCATGATCCTGATAGATAGAGGAAGCTCAGTAAACATCATTCAGCTTGATATCCACAAGAAGATGAACATCCCTGAATCAGACATTGTCCCAAGATCCTCAGTTCTTGTGGGATTCAGCGGAGAGACCAAGAATACATTGGGGGACATCAAACTCCCCATCTATTGTTAGGGGAGGATTTTCCAATCCTAAGGATCACGGATCCTCAAGTGCTGCCAGGATCATGGATCCTCAATTCTGTTTGAATTAAGGATCCTCGGCAGGTGTTACAGGATCAGGATTCAGGATCCTTATTGTTATCCTTATACTAACAATTGTCCACCTTGTACGTAAGCTTGTTTTGCAGGAGCAAGGGCATTGACCAAGTCTCACCGAAATTCCTGGAGCATATTCCCTCAATATTCCACACGTGCTTGGCTCTTATGGACGTTATGGAGGTCGTGGGGAGCTTGCACAAATTGTGGATAGTTAGTTGTTTAGTTATTTCTAATTTAAAATGGGGTTAGCAAGCTTGAGTAAGAAGACTTAGCTAATTTTGGCATACACACACTCTCGCAACAGCTCTCAACCAGCTCTCGAACACTACTTGGCAGTTTCATACATTTTTTTTGCACATTGCACACTAGTGATCCTTGTAACAAGCTTGTTATCATCCCGAGTTGTAAACTTCTTTTGTTTAATCTTAGTTGGTGATCGGTAGTTTCCATCACCCGAGGTTTTTTTTTGCCGGAGATAAACTCTTGATCAAGGGCTTTTTCCTCGTATAAATCTTTGTGTCACTTGTTCATTACATTTCTGAGTTATCATTAACATTATTCATTGATTCAAGCATCATTCCTCACAACAAAGATTTGGTTACATTATCTTAGCCTGATTTTTGACCAAAACAGTTTGGCGCCCTCCGTGGGGCAATTGGTGCTTCATTCCTAAGAAACTCTTGCTTTTGTGATCATTTCGGTTCATTACAACCAAGCAGATGGCTTCTTCAGCAAAGAGCACTTCAAGTTCAATGCCGGCAATGAGTTCTTCACAGGGCGTTCCACCTTTGCCTCCACCACCTTCTGGATCCCAGAAGAATGCTGAAAATGCTGCAAAGAGACAAAGCCCCATTTTTCCAAAACCACCAACTTCTTCTGTTTCTTCTAATCCTACTACTAGTGATCTTTTTACTTTGATTTTGCAGATGCGGGATCACATACAGGAGCAGGACAAAACCAACAAAAGGATCCTCTGGGAGATCGGTGACATCAAGAAACAGAAGAGATCAGGGGAGGATCACTCTCCTCTGATACCAAGGTCACTGGATTTCGACACTCCAGCTATAACTGCCCAGCAATCTGCAGCCTTAGACATCCACTACCAAACTGAACCATTGGGAAGGCGTTATTGAGCAACAACTATGATTCAGGCTTTTGGTTCTCACTTCCAGCCTCAAGGATCCTGTTTTCAGCCTTCGGGATCCTCTTTTCAGCATCAGGGATCCTTCGTCAACCCAGGAGGATATTTGGGAATGCATACAGTCCAAGGATCCTCTCAGGTTCAAGGATCCTCTAGGGTCCAAAGATCTTCCATGGTTCAAGGATCCTCATTTCAGGTTCAAGGATCCTCTCAACCTCAGGGATCCTTTCAAGTTCAAAGATCTTCTTAGCCTCAGGGATCCTCCCAGCTTCAAGGATCCAACATCTTTCAGGATCAAGGATTCTTGAGAAGTGTACAACCCCCAAGCACAGATGTTCATCAAGGAGACTTCATTTCAATGCAGACCATTGCCTCTTCTGGTCCTTCAATCATACCATAATCCCATCAATCAGGATTCACATCTGCAATTCCTAACTTGAATCCTCTAGGAGGTAACACTTTCAATAATTCTTATAACACTAACCATGGCTCTATGCAGGATACAGGTATTAATCAAGCTATGGCTAGGGAGTTACAGAAGCTTAAGGATATGATATCCAGCATTCCAGGAGTGGTTAAACCCGTTCCTGAAATAGTCATAGGATATCTCGTTTTGCACTACCTATTTGTGATGCTGAGATACCCAAAAGGTTTCAAATACCATACTCTATTACTTCATTTGCTAATCTAGTTAACCTGTTTAATAGTCAATTCTCATGGAGCAGAAAATTTGAACGATTATCTAGTGATTTATATAGGGTAACACAAGGTCAAAATGAATCACTTAGAGATTAGTAAAGAATCCTTAGACATTCCTAATCTGGATATAGCTATGGCTGTAGAAGCCTTTAAAATGGGTTTGCTTAGGGATTCATTATTCTATGATGATCTTGTTATGACCCCATGCAGGAATCTTGATGAAGTAAGAACCAGGGCCCTTAGATTTATCCGATTAGAGGATGATAAAAGGATCCAGGAGAGATTGGCAGGATCCTCAAAACAGGAAAAGCAAGGATCCTACTTCAAGAATGACAAGTTTAAGTCCTACAACAAGTCTGACAACCAGAACGTGCATGTAGTAGAGCAGGAAGAGGATGATGAGGATTATCCTCCCATTTCTGAATACTGTTTTTTTGTTGATAACAATGAACTAATTCTTGCAATGCAGAATCTAGGTGAGAAAGCAAGATGGCCAAGGAAAAGTGAAAAACCAGCCGCAACAAAAGACAAGTCCAAATGGTGTGCATATCATGAGGATTTCGGACATCTCACAGAAGAGTGTATTGCACTTAGAAAAGAAATTGGTTACTTGTTAAGCAAGGGGCATTTGAAAGAGCTTTTGGGAGAAAGAAGTCAAGGATCCAGGATCCTGGAAGGATCCCAGAAAAGGCTCATGCTCCTCCAGCAGACGCACAAGTTATAAACTTCATATCTGGTGGATCAGACATTTGTGGTACTTCCTTTTCAGTAGCCAAAAGACATGCCAAGGAAACCAAGATGGATAATGGAGACAGACCCATCCGGACCTCCACTGTTACCAAGGATAAAATTATAACTTTTGATGACGATGATCGTGTCGATGTTCAGGATCCTCATCATGATGGTCTTGTTATTACTCTGTTTATCTCTAACCATTTTGTTCGCAGGATCCTAATAGATGGAGGAAGCTCAGTAAACATCATTCAGCTTGATGTCCTCAAGAAGATGAACATCCATGAATCAGACATTGTCCCAAGATCCTCAGTTCTTGTGGGATTCAGCGGAGAAACCAAGAATACATTGGGGGACATCAAACTCCCCATCTATATTGAAGGACTTCATTCTTATCAAAAATTTTGTGTTATTGATTGCTTGTCTTGTTGTAATGTTATCCTTGGTAGGTCATGGATACATGACATGAAGGAAGTCCCATCTAACTATCATCAATGTGTAAAGCTTCCTAGTCCGTGGGGAGTGGTGAAAATTGAAAGTGATCAACAAGAAGCTAAGAATTGCTACACGTCATCAATGAAGCCAGCTTCAAGACCAAGGGAGCAATAGCAATTAAAGCATCCATCAAGAGATGTCTTGGAGGCAAGAGAACAGGATGTGAAAGAAATCCTTATGGATCCTCATAATCTTGAATCCAAAATCTTCATAGGATCAGGGATCCTTAGCAACATTGATCAGGATCTAGTATCCTTCCTTAAGAGGAGGAAAACTTCCTTTGCCTGGAAGCATGAGGACATGACAGGTATATCTAAAGATATAATTACTCATAAGCTTGGCATTGACAGGTCATTCAAGCCTATACATCAGAAGAGATGGAAGTTTGCACCTGAAAGGAATGCTATTATCCAGGAAGAGGTAGATAAACTACTTCGGGCAGGTATGATAAGAGAGGTTAAGTATCCAAGGTGGTTAGCCAATGTGGTTGTTGTTCAAAAGAAAAATGGAAAGTGGAGGGTATGTGTCGATTTTACTGATTTAAACAAGGCATGTCCCAAGGATCCTTTCCCATTACCCCACATTGACTCCATGGTGGATGCTACCGCGGGTCATGAGTTGTTGACTTTTATGGATGCTTCATCTGGATTTCAACAAATTCAGATGGAACCATCTGATCAAGAGGATACAGCCTTTATGACCCCAACTGGTATATATTGTTATATTGCTATGCCATTTGGACTAAGGAATGCATGTGCTACTTATCAAAGGCTAGTCAATATGATGTTCAAAGAACAAATTGGACACACTATGGAAGTCTATATAGATGACATGGTGGTTAAGTCCAAGAAAGCTGAGGATCACCTTAGAGACCTGGAGGAAGCATTCAATATCCTTGATAAATTTAATATGAAACTAAATCCTTCCAAGTGTCACTTTGGTGTTAAAGAAGGTAAATTTCTAGGCTATATGGTGACAAAAAGAGGCATTGAAGCAAGTCCAGAGCAAATTAAGGCTATTGTAAATATCAAATCTCCTGCCAATGCCAAGGATGTGCAAAGGTTAATAGGCAGGATCGCAGCCTTGAACAGGTTCATTTCCAAATCCTCAGAAAAATGCAAGGAATTCTATGACATTTTGAGGAAGAACAAGAAATTTGAGTGGACTGAAAAGCATGACAATGCTCTTAAAGCTCTTAAGGATTACCTATCCTCAGCCCCTGCCTTGATGAAACCAGAAAAAAGGGGATATGTTATCCTTGTATTTGGCGGTATCCTCTAAAGCAGTAAGTGCGGTCCTTGTTAAGGATCATGAAGGTACACAACATCCTGTCTATTATGTAAGTAAGAGTTTGCTTGATACTGAATCCAGGTATTCACATTTAGAAAAACTTATCCTTGCACTAATTATGGGATCTACTAAATTAAGACATTATTTTGAAACTCGTGCCATTATTGTTAAGACTAATTTTCCAATTAAGAATGTTCTCAGGAAACCTGAAATGTCAGGAAGGATGGCAAAGTGGGCAGTGAAACTTAGTGCTTATGATATAAGATATGAACCAAGGACTGCCATCAAATCCCAAGCCTTAGCTGACTTTGTGGCAGATTTTAGTAGTGACTTGCAAAAGGAAGCTGAGTTAGAAGTCCAACAGCTAGAAGAAACTAAGGATCCTTGGATACTCTTCACTGATGGAGCCTCCAATGTCAAAGGAACAGGACTTGAAATACTACTAAAATCGCCACAGGGGGACATAATACCCCACTCCATAGCTTGTGAGTTTCAAACTACTAATAATGAGGCTGAATATGAAGCCTTGATAGTTGGTTTGCAAATTGCCAAGCACATGAGGATCAGGTATCTTGAGGTACATGTAGATTCTTTGTTAATTACTAATCACTTTAATGGATCTTATGTTGTTAAAGGTGAAAAGCTAATCAAATATCTAGAGATAGTCAAGGAATTGGCACTCTCTTTTGTTTCTTTTATTCTGACACAGGTACCCAGAGAAGAGAATGCAGAGGCTGATGCATTGGCCAATCTAGTATCATCCTTGAAGATTCCAGAGGATATCAAGATCCCTATTATCCATATCCTAACCCGTGCTATTAAGGATCATATAGCTATGGAGATAGGAGACGATTCTGCAATCATCCCTACTGATGATACACAATCTCATTCTGGATCATGGATCCTTCCAATCAAAAGATATATCCAACATGGAGAGATTCCTACAGAAGAAAACCCCAGGGCTTTCAAAATTAAGATATCTCAGTTTACAATATTGAATAACGTATTATATAAACGATCTCTTGCAGGACCATATCTAAGATACATTGAGGATCCTAAAATCGAAGAAGTCCTAAAGGATTTTCATGAAGGAGATTGTGGAAACCACACTGGGGGCAGGGCATTATTCTCAAGGATCCTGAGGACAGGATACTATTGGCCTACTATGAAGAAGGATGCTGTGGAATATGCCAAGAAGTGTGATCCTTGTCAGAGGCATAGTAATATCCTTCATCAACCAGCAGAGCTTTTGCATCCTATATCCTCTTCTTGGCTGTTAGGGGAGGATTTTCTAACAATTAGTGATCCTTATTCGTTATCCTAACTAGTGATCCTTACTTCTGTGACAGGTGGTGATCCTCAGAAGAGCTTCAGGATCAGGATCATGGATCACTTTAAGGATCCTCGTACTGACGATTGTTTACTTATGTTTTGTAGCATTTCGCAGATATATTGAGCTTGACCAAGTCTAAGCGACATTCCTGGAGAATATTCCTGAACTATTCTGCACGTGCCTGACCGAAAGTAGACGTTATGGAGAACGTGGAGGCTTGGCACGAAAGTCGGATAGTTAGTTTAGGTGGTTTTTTCTATTTTAAAATGGGGGTAACGAGCTAGGAGAACACACTTAGCCATTTTTCAGTTACACACACTCGTACAAACGCTCATACAAGCTCTCGTTCAATCACTTAGCAATTTCATACACTTTTTACACATTTCACCGTAGTGATCCTTGTACCTAGCTCGTTACTATCCGAAGTTGTAAACATTTAACCATTTATTTTAGCTTGGTGATCGGTAGTTTCCATCACCCGGGGTTTTTTGTGCCGGAGATCAACTCTTGATCAAGGGCTTTTTCCCCGTATAAATCCTTGTGTTGTTTGTGCATTTTACATTGAAGTGATCCTCATCGCTGTTACATATTTAAAGCATCATTCCCCTAAACAAAGAATTTGGTTGCAATATCCTCATCAGATTTTCTGACCAAAACAGTTTGGCGCCCACCGTGGGGCAATTGGTGCTTCGTCCTTAAGAAAATACGCATTTCTGTGCTTAATTCGGTTCACTACAACCAAGCAGATGGCTTCCTCATCGAAGAATGCTTCAAACTTGATGCCCTCATTCACTTCTTCACAAGGCGTTCCTCCTTTGCCTCCACCACCTTCTGGATCCCAGAAGAATACTGAGAATGCTGCGAAGAAACCGACTCCCATTTTCTCAAAACCACCTACTTCCTCTGTTTCAACTAATCCTACTACTAATGATCTCTATGCTTTGATTTTGCAGATGAGGAATCATGCACAAGAGCAGGATAAAACCAACGAAAGGATCCTCCGGGAGATTGACGAAATTAAGAAACAGAAGAAAACGGCAGAGAATCACTCCCCACTGATGCCCAGATCTTTGAATTTTGATACTCCGGTGATTACTTCTCAGCCATCAGTGGTTCCAGACATTCAATATGTGGGAGGACCAAAAGGAGTGCACTACGGAACAACAACCATGACCCAGGAATCAGGTTCACTTTTCCAGCCAGCAGGATCCTATCCTCAGCATATGGGATCCCTCACAAGTTCAGGAGTGCAGCAGTTTCAAGGATCCTCCTTCGTTCCAGGATCATCCCAGGTTCAAGGATCCTCCTTCGTCCCAGGATCATCCCAGGTTCAAGGATCCTCCTTCGTCCCAGGATCATCCCAGGTTCAAGGATCCTCCTTCATTCCAGGATCATCCCAGGTTCAAGGATCCTCCTTCATTCCAGGATCATCCCAGAGGATCCTCCTTCGTCCCAGGATCATCCCAGGTTCAAGGATCCTCCTTCGTCCCAGGATCATCCCAGGTTCAAGGATCCTCCTTCGTCCCAGGATCATCCCAGGTTCAAGGATCCTCCTTCATTCCAGGATCATCCCAGGTTCAAGGATCCTTCTTCGTTCCAGGATCGTCCCAGTTTCAGGGATCCTTCCAGATGCCAGGATCCTTGAGGAGTTTGCAAACAGGAAGTTCGGATGTCCATCAGGGAGATTTTATTCCAATGCAGACCAATGCCTCTACTGGTCCCTCGATCATTCCAGAGCCCCAACAATATGGATTAACATCCATTCTCCCTAACTTGAATCCAATGGGAGGTAACACTTTTAACAATTCTTATACTACTAACCAAGGTCTCATGCAGGATTCGGGTATCAATCATGCCATGGCCAAAGAATTGCAAAAGCTAAAGGATATGATATCAAGTGTCCCGGGAGTAGTCAAACCTATCCCAGAGATTGCAGATGGGAGCCATAAGATATCTCGTTTTGCACCACCAATCTGTGATGCTGAGATACCCAAGAGGTTCCACGTGCCTACAATGAAGCTGTATGATGGCTCAACAGATCCTGAAGAACACATAGCACAATACAGGGAGAGGATGGAGATCAATCCAATCCCAGAAAGGTTAAAGGAAGCATGCCTGTGCAAAGGATTCGGATCCACTCTTACTGGATCAGCTCTCAAATGGCTGCTAAGTCTTCCTCCCTATTCTATTACCTCATTTGCTAACCTAGTTAACTTGTTTAATAATCAGTTTTCTTGTAGTAGAAAATTTGAACGATTAACTAGTGATTTATATAGGATAACCCAGGGTCATAATGAATCATTAAGGGATTACATTACCAAATTCAGTAAAGAATCCTTAGACATTCCTAACTTAGATATAGCCATGGCTGTTGAGGCCTTCAAAATGGGATTGCTTAGGGATTCGTTATTTTATGATGATCTTGTTATGACACCATGCAGGAACTTAGATGAGGTAAGAACCCGAGCACTTAGGTACATACGGCTAGAGGATGACAAGAGGATCCAAGAGAGGATAACAGGATCCTCAAAGCAGGATAAGCAAGTATCCTCATTCAGGA
Source organism: Helianthus tuberosus (assembly GCA_030545235.1). Lineage (NCBI taxonomy): Eukaryota > Viridiplantae > Streptophyta > Magnoliopsida > Asterales > Asteraceae > Helianthus > Helianthus tuberosus. The sequence goes on along the minus strand of CM060370.1, from coordinate 184,515,337 downwards.
ACAACAAGTTCAGATCCTACAAGAGATCTGATAACCAGAACGTGCACTCTATTGATCAAGAAGAGGATGACGAAGATTATCCTCCACTTTCTGAATATTGCTTTAGTGTTGATAACAATGAGTTAATCCTTGCTATGCAGAACCTAGGTGATAAAGCTAGATGGCCGAGAAAGAATGATAGGCCGGCTGCAACTAAGGATAAATCAAAGTGGTGTGCATATCATGAAGATTTTGGGCACCTTACAGAAGAATGCATTGCATTAAGAAAGGAAATTGGATACTTGTTGAGCAAAGGGCATCTAAAAGAGTTGTTGGGAAGAAAAAAGTCAAGGACTCAGGATCCTGAAAGGATCCCTGAGAAGGCTCCAGCTCCTCCAGTAGATGCACAAGTGATAAACTTTATTTCTGGAGGATCCGACATTTGTGGCACATCCTTCTCAGCAGCTAAAAGGCACGCGAAGGAAGCTAAGATGGATAATGGAGAAAGACCAGTCCGAACATCAAGTGTCTCCGAAGGAAAAGTCATAACCTTTTATGAAGAGGATCGTGTTGATATCCAGGATCCTCATCACGATGGTTTAGTTATTACTCTTTTCATATCTAACCATTTTGTCCGTAGGATCCTAATAGACGGAGGAAGTTCAGTGAACATTATCCAGCTCGATGTTCTAAAGAAGATGGGTATCCCTGAATCAGAGATCATACCAAGATCCTCCGTGCTCGTGGGATTTAGTGGCGAAACTAAGAACACCCTGGGGGACATCAAACTCCCAATATATATTAAAGGCTTACACTCTTATCAAAAATTTTGTGTTATTGACTGTTTATCTTGTTGTAATGTTATCCTTGGCAGGCCCTGGATACACGATATGAAAGCAGTCCCGTCTACTTACCATCAATGTGTGAAGCTTCCTAGTCCTTGGGGAATAGTAAAGATTGATAGTGATCAGCAGGAGGCTAAGAATTGTTACACTTCATCGATGAAACCAGCCTCGAAGTCAAGGGAACAATAGCAATCAAGGTATCCTCCAAGGAATGTCTTGGAGGCCAGAGAGCAGGATGTGGTAGAAATCCTCATGGATCCTCATGATCCTGAATCCAAAATCTATATCGGATCAGGGATCCTTGGTGAAATGAAAGAAGACCTCATATCCTTCCTCAAAAGGAGAAAGACTACCTTTGCATGGAAACACGAAGATATGACTGGCATATCTAAAGATGTTATCACTCACAAGCTCGGCATCGACAGATCCTTCAAACCAATCCATCAAAGGAGAAGGAAGTTTGCACCAGAAAGGAATGCCATTATCCAGGAAGAGGTAGAGAAATTGCTCCGGGCAGGTATGATTAGAGAGGTCAAGTATCCAAAATGGCTGGCCAATGTGGTTGTTGTTCAAAAGAAAAACGGAAAGTGGAGGGTATGTGTCGATTTTACAGACTTAAATAAGGCATGTCCCAAGGATCCTTTCCCTTTACCCCACATTGACTCCATGGTGGATGCAACTGTGGGTCATGAACTGTTAACTTTTATGGAAGCTTCATCTGGATTTCAACAAATCCAAATGGAACCATCCGACCAAGAGGATACAGCCTTCATGACTCCAACTGGTATATATTGCTATATTGCTATGCCGTTCGGATTGAGAAATGCAGGTGCAACGTACCAAAGGCTGGTGAATATGATGTTCAAGGATCAGATCGGACAAACTATGGAGGTTTATATAGATGATATGGTGGTAAAATCCATAAGAGCTGAGGATCACCTAAAGGATTTGGAGGAAGCATTTGATATCCTTGACAAATATAATATGAAGCTTAATCCTTCAAAATGTCATTTTGGTGTTAAAGCAGGTAAATTCTTAGGATACATGGTGACTAAGAGAGGCATTGAAGCTAGCCCGGAACAAATCAAAGCAATAGTAAACATCAAATCTCCGGCCAATGCTAAGGATGTTCAAAGGCTAACAGGCAGGATAGCAGCTTTGAACAGATTTATATCCAAATCCTCGGAGAAGTGCAAAGAATTCTATGATATCCTAAGGAAGAACAAGAAATTTGAGTGGACCGAGAAGCATGAAAATGCTTTGAGAGCCCTCAAAGATAACTTATCCTCAGCCCCATCCTTGATGAAACCAGAGAAAGGCGATGTGTTATCCTTGTATCTTGCAGTATCCTCAAAAGCAGTAAGTGCGGTCCTTGTTAAGGATCATGAAGGTACACAACATCCTGTCTATTATGTAAGTAAAAGTTTACTTGATGTCGAATCCAGGTATTCACACCTTGAAAAACTTATTCTTGCATTAATTATGGCATCTACAAAGTTAAGACATTATTTTGAAACTCATATTATCATTGTTAAAACTAATTTCCCAATTAAGAATGTCCTCAGGAAACCAGAGATGTCAGGAAGGATGGCTAAGTGGGCAGTGAAGCTGAGTGCATATGATATAAGATATGAGCCTAGGACAGCCATCAAATCCCAAGCATTAGCTGACTTTGTTGCTGATTTCAGTAGTGATTTACAAGAAGAAGCTGAGTTAGAAGTCCAGCAGCTAGAAGAGACCAAGGATCCTTGGATACTTCATACTGATGGATCCTCAAATGTCAAAGGCACAGGGCTTGGAATACTACTAAAATCGCCACAGGGGGACATAATACCCCATTCTATAGCTTGTGAGTTCCAAACCACTAACAATGAGGCTGAATATGAAGCCCTAATTGCTGGTTTGCAAATCGCTAAGCATATGGGAATCAGGTATCTTGAGGTACATGTAGATTCTTTGTTAATTACAAACCACTTTAATGGATCCTATGCTGTCAAAGGTGAAAAGCTAACCAAATATTTGGAGATAGTCAAAAGTTTGGCACTCTCTTTTGTTTCCTTTAGTTTGTCACAGGTACCAAGGGAAGAAAATACAGAAGCTGATGCATTGGCTAACTTAGGATCATCTTTGAAGATCCTAGAGGATATTAGGATTCCTATTATCCATATCCTGACCCCGGCTATCGAGGATCACCAGACTATGGAGATAGGAAATGATTCTGCAGTTATCCCCAGTGAGGATACTCAATCCTACTCAGAATCAGGATCATGGATTTCACCAATTATGAGATACTTACAACATGGAGAGATTCCTACAGGAGAAAACCCTAGGGCTTTCAAATCTAAGGTATCTCAATTCACAATTATGAATAATATGTTGTATAAACGATCTCTTGCAGGACCATACTTGAGATGCATTGAGGATCCTGAAGTTCAAGAAGTTTTAAAAGACTTCCATGAAGGAGATTGTGGAAACCACACTGGGGGCAGGGCTTTATTTTCAAGGATCCTGAGGACAGGATACTACTGGCCAACCATGAAGAAAGATGCTATGGAGTTTGCCAGAAGATGTGATCCTTGCCAGAGACACAGCAATATCCTTCATCAACCAGCTGAATTATTGCATCCTATATCCTCCTCTTGGCCATTTATGAGATGGGGTATGTATATAGTTGGAAAGCTCCCTAAGGCACCTGGTGGGAAAGTATTCATGTTAGCTATGACTGATTACTTCTCCAAGTGGATAGAGGCTGAAGCTTTTGCCCAAGTCAGAGAAAAGGAAGTTATATCCTTCATTAAAAGAAATATTATAACTAGATTTGGAATTCCTTCCGAGATTATATGTGATAATGGTTCCCAATTTATTGGGGGCAGAACCACTAACTTTTGTGACAGCTGGGGGATTAAGATGATAACTTCAACACCAGTCCACCCACAAGCTAATGGCCAGGCAGAATCATCCAATAAGATCATCATCAACAATCTGAAGAAAAAGCTTGGATCCAAGAAAGGGAAATGGGCAGAAGAAGTACCCTATGTGCTCTGGGCTGACAGGACAACCCCTAAGAATGCTACTGGTCATACACCATTCTCTTTGGTGTTTGGGGCAGAATCGGTGATCCCAACAGAAATGGTGGTTCCTACTGCTAGAACAAGTACCCGTGATCCTGAGGAAAATGATGAAAACTTGGCTCAAGACCTGGATACTATTGAAGAAATCAGGGATATGGCTAGGATAAGGATGGCCAGTTATCAACAAAGAATGGCTGGTGCTTACAACAAAAACGTCAGGATCAGGAGGTTTCAAGTTGGAGATATGGTGTTAAGGAAAGTATTTCAGAATACCACCAATCCTGCTGATGGAAAATTGGCTCCAAAATGGGAAGGCCCTTATTTGATTGAAGCGGAAGCAGGAAAGGGGGCATATAGATTGCTAACCATGGAAGGTGAATTGCTACCAAGAGCTTGGAATGCTGTCCACTTGAAGAAATATTTCATGTAAGCAGGATCCTTATGGCATAGGTGATCCTCACGATAGGGATATCTTTAAAGGATCCTCAGAGGATCGGTGATCCTTACTTAGGTAATATCCTAAACTTAAGCTATTTCATTTTTATTATTCTCTCTTATAAGGATAAGGATCATGTATCCTTTATCCATCTCTCACGTGAGCTCAAGTTTTGAAAGTTCAGGTATCTTTAGCACAACGTTGGTTATCCACAGAAGCAATCCGTCTTTTGGGTTAAACCCCAGTTATATGGGCTTGTCCCCAGATTCCGCCTGTAGCGCACGATGATCCTGGTATAGTTCAAGGCTTTGGGACCAGTACTCGTTCTAGGGGCTGATAATTCCATTGTTCTGGCTATGCTTAGGATCCTACGTATAATGGTAGACGTACCATACATCCGTTCATAAGGTTTCTAACGTTTTCACGTTAGCTAAGGTTTCTAACGTTTTCACGTTAGCTAAGGTTTTGGCATCTTCATGTCACTAAGTTTGGATAGACGCCAGTTAGGGCCATACTCCAGTTTACACACGATCCTTGGGCTTGTCCCCAGTTATCCTTGGGCTTGTCCCCAGTTATCCTTGGGCTTGTCCCCAGTTATCCTTGGGCTTGTCCCCAGTTGCTAACTCTTTTCTTATATTGGCTTAGTCCCAAGTTATGCTCTATTTCGGGTCCTTGAAGATAGGCAGTTAGGGATCCTTGATCCTTATTTCACTCTAAGGTTTATCTTATAGTTATCGTTATTAAAGTTAGGATTCTAACTTGGATCCTCAGGTATGATCCATAACTCTTTTGATTTTATTTATTATTCTTCTAAATAACCCTTATACTTGACAACTGAACTTGTATTTCTTAAATCATATCACTTTTTAAAACCTATCGGTTATGGGATATGTGATCCTTGTTCATTTCCTAAATTTTTTGGATATCTTTTCTAATTTTTCAAGGCTTGATAAGTATAAACAGAATGAATATTACAACAGTTGGAAAGTAACATACTAAAAAGAATAGCAACACAAGATAAGCGACAAAAGGTTAAGTTTTTATTTATTAACATAAGGCTAACCCTTTAAAGGTTGTCAAAATTACCTACCCGAGCTTCTACCAGCAAAACGTGGCCCGTCCGCTGGGGTAGGTAAAGGGTGTCCATGATAACGAGTTCAAAAGTAGTGCAGGAATATAAAGGCGGCAGGATCACAATGGCTTCATCCCCCAAACAGAGGATCCCTCCACCAATTGCAATCCTGCCTATTGTCCAAAGGATCATACATGATCCTTAATCCTAAAACCTATTCTTCAAAGTACAAACCATGAAATTGTTTTAAACATCACAACCATCAAACTAAAAAAATTGGGCTCCGGCCTTGGCACATATATCCATCATCGCCCAATTGTGCAGCCTACACCTTTGCTGCATCCTCTTCTCCTCCAGTTGCGGTATCCTTCACCTGATCCTTCCCACTGCCACTTGCTTCAATCGCCAAGACTTCAGTAGCCTCCTCTTCCTCATCCTCAAGATCAGCCAACCTTTCCTTCCAACCCTCAACATCCCAGCTGTTTTTATCAAAGCTAGGATCTTGAGCTTCCTGGGCCATCTTCAATTTTGTCTGGTACATCGTAATGGCGGCAGAGACCTTAGCATTTTCCATAAGTTCATGCTTTTCATAGTCAAGGTGGATCAGAAGTTTGGCTGTCTTGGTCTTCTCATCTAGGAGTTCCTTCCGAGCATCAGCAAGTGCAAGATCCTTGAGCACAGCAACCTGTTGGAGATCGGCAATCTTTTTATCTTGATCCTCAACGTGGCCCACATAATCCTCAATCTCAGCAAATTTCTGCAAAAGAAAAGGATAAAAGCGGTTCAAGACCAAGTGATCCTCATGCGAGTAGGATATATAGGCAGAATAAAGGATCCTTACTTCATTGAAGTATTCAAGGAACTGGTGGCGGATCAGTGGTAGACCTTGAAGATCCTCAGCATCAGAAGTTTTCCTCTTCTTGACACCCTTTCCTTTAGTGGGTGCCTTTGGAATGGAAATGCTGGGACTACTGGTGGATCTCTTCCTTCTGGGTCGTACGACATCAAGGTCAGCAGTGTTGAATTGGGATACAGGCTTGGCAGATTTTCCAGCACCTACACAATTAAAGCAAGATAAGTATCTTTTCCTAGTTCATATTTCACTATATATTTAAATCTTAAACAAGGATACTTACTTGACATTGTGACAGAGCCTGAGGAGACCTCCTGTGAATCTTGGGTTGTTGTCTTGAAAGTTCTTGTCTCAGGATCAAGTCTCTTAAAAGCGAGGAGTCTTTCCCTAGCAGCAGGGGACAGTTTGAGGTGTGAAACGGTGATAGCTGCATAAGAAGAAAGCAAAAATATCAGTTATCTTTACATCAAAAGGAAGTTCATGGTGATCCTTCTCAGGATCCTCCATCCTACCATGGGTAGCCCATTTTTTAGGAAGATCCTTTCCATCCTGGATGGAATCTCTCTTGATAAAAAAGAAGTGCCGTTTCCAATTAGCATCATTCTTGGTGGCTTTGAAGATCGGGTGTTCTTCACCAGGTTTACGTTTGAACAAATAACGGTGAGAGCCAAAGGTGGTAAGATCATACAGTTCTCCCAGCTCTGCCATTCCTAGATCTATTCCCTCTTGATCGATGATCCTTTCAAGGGTGTGCAAAACCCTCCAAATCATCGGCATGGCTTGGATATAAGAGATGCCGGTTAGGGAAAAGAAAGATTGGGTGAAGGCTGGAAAAGGATATGTATAGCCTATGGTGAAAGGAGTGACGGGGAAAGCAACCCACTTATCGGAGATATGATCGCTCAAGGCATTGGGGTCAAAAGGCCTGAATTCGGTGTTCGCCGGAAAACAATAGCGAATCCTATCTATCTGAGCATCATTGAAGCAGCAGCGTTCTTTAATGGAATCTTCAATGATCCCCTGGCTTTTCGGAGGACTGTTCTTTGGGTGATCCTTGCCCGGTGAACTTCGAAGCAACATTTTCGTACTGACGAAGATAAAGGTAGAGAAACAGAGTAAGAAGGGAGAAAGAGGAGAAAGAATTACCTGGTAGCTCGTCGACTGAGAATTTAAAGGGAGTCTCTTTCGAATTTGAATGCATGATGATCCTATCTATATCTCTATTTATAATTATGATTCTGCAGGATTGTCACTTCCGTGACATCATCATCGCAACGGCTAGTTCTATTTTAACGGCTATATATCCGTTAGTTTGTTACGGATAAGATCAAGAAAACATAACTCGCTAATTTTACAATTTCACTCCTTATATTTTGGGGGCAATTGTTAGGGGAGGATTTTCTAACAATTAGTGATCCTTATTCATTATCCTAACTAGTGATCCTTACTTCTGTGACAGGTGGTGATCCTCAGAAGAGCTTCAGGATCAGGATCATGGATCACTTTAAGGATCCTCGTACTGACGATTGTTTACTTATGTTTTGTAGCATTTCGCAGATATATTGAGCTTGACCAAGTCTAAGCGACATTCCTGGAGAATATTCCTGAACTATTCTGCACGTGCCTGACCGAAAGTAGACGTTATGGAGAACGTAGAGGCTTGGCACGAAAGTCGGATAGTTAGTTTAGGTGGTTTTTTCTATTTTAAAAATGGGGTAACGAGCTAGGAGAACACACTTAGCCATTTTTCAGTTACACACACTCGTACAAACGCTCATACAAGCTCTCGTTCAATCACTTAGCAATTTCATACACTTTTTACACATTTCACCGTAGTGATCCTTGTACCTAGCTCGTTACTATCCGAAGTTGTAAACATTTAACCATTTATTTTAGCTTGGTGATCGGTAGTTTCCATCACCCGGGGTTTTTTGTGCCGGAGATCAACTCTTGATCAAGGGCTTTTTCCCCGTATAAATCCTTGTGTTGTTTGTGCATTTTACATTGAAGTGATCCTCATCGCTGTTACATATTTAAAGCATCATTCCCCTAAACAAAGAGTTTGGTTGCAATATCCTCATCAGATTTTCTGACCAAAACATTGGCCATTTATGAGATGGGGAATGGATATAGTTGGTAAACTTCCCAAGGCACCTAGTGGAAAAGTGTTCATGCTTGCTATAACTGATTACTTCTCCAAGTGGATAGAGGCTGAAGCCTTTGCTCAAGTTAAAGAAAAAGAAGTGATATCCTTTATCAAAAGAAATATTATTAATAGATTTGGTATCCCTTCTGAAATTATTTATGATAATGGATCCCAATTTATTGGGAATAGAACTACTAACTTTTGTGAAAGCTGTGGGATTAAGATGATAACATCAACACCAGTCCACCCACAAGCTAATGGTCAGGCAGAATCATCCAACAAGATCATCATCAACAATTTGAAGAAGAAGCTTGGATCCAAGAAAGGAAAGTGGGAAGAAGAACTACCTTATGTATTATGGGCTGATAGGACAACTCCTAAGAATGCAACCGGCCAAACTCCATTCTCTTTGGTATTTGGAGCAGAATCAGTGATCCCTACAGAGATGGTGGTTCCTACTGCAAGAACAAGCATTCGTGATCCTGAAGAAAATGCTGAAAACTTGGTTCAAGACTTGGATACTATAGAAGAACTCAGGGATTTGGAAAGGATAAGGATGGCTAGTTATCAACAAAGGATGGCTGGAGCCTACAACAAAAATGTCAGGATCAGGAAATTCCAAGTTGGTGATATGGTATTAAGGAAAGCATTTCAGAACACCACCAATCCTGCTGATGGGAAATTAGCACCAAAGTGGGAAGGCCCCTATTTGATTGAAGCTGAGGCAGGAAAGGGGGCATATCGATTGCTAACAATGGAAGGTGATTTGCTACCAAGAGCTTGGAATGTTGTCCACTTGAAGAAATACTTCATGTAATAAGGATCCGTGATCCTTAGCTAACAAGTATCCTCGAAGGATCCTTACAGGACAGAAGATCCTCTTTTTGGTAATGATCTAATCTCAAACTATTTCATTCTTTAATTATCCTATATACAAGGATAAGGATCCTGGATCCTGGATCCTTTATCCTCCTTTCACTTGATTCTGAGTTTTGTAGAAGGTTTGGATATCCTTAACAAAGGAATTGAGTATCCACAGAAGTATCCAGTTATTTGGGCTTGACCCCAGTTGTTTGGGCTTGTCCCCAGTTTTTGGGCCTGTCCCCAGTATCGCCTGTAGCGCACGATGATCCCGGTACAGTTCATGGCAATGGGACCAGTACTCGCTTTAGGGGTAGACGTACCATACATCCGTTCCTAAGGTTTCTAACGTTTTCACGTTAGCTAAGGTTTTGGCATTTTCATGTCACTAAGTTTGGATAGTCGCCAGTGAGGGCCATACTCCAGTTTATACAAGATCCTTTGGGCTTGTCCCCAGTTATCCTTTGGGCTTGTCCCCAGTTATCCTTTGGGCTTGTCCCCATTATATTGGGTTTGTCCCCAGAATTGTTGGGCTTGTCCCCAGTTACTAACTTTTCTCTTATATTGGCTTAGTCCCAAGTTATATTCTGTTTCAGGCTTTCGAAGTTAAACAGCTAAGGATCCCTGATCCTTACCTTCTACTAAGGTTTGTCTTTTGGTTATCCTGATTATAGATGTTAAAGGTTAAGATCCTAACTTGGATTCTCAGGTGTGATCCTAAAACACTTTGATTTTATTCTTTATTTATATAAGTGACCCTTATCCTTTGACAACAGAACTAATGATCCTTAAGTTACATAACTTTTCTGAACTTGTTGACTATAGGATATTTGATCCTTGATCATATCCTAAAACTTTTAAACATGATTTACTAAACCTTTGTTCTTTATTCACAAATTCAAACAAAGTACACAACAACAGTTGAGAAATAAAGAATTCACAAGGATAACAACACGGGAAATAGCCAAAAAGTTAAAGTTTTATTTATTCACAAAAGTTAAACCCTTTTAAGGTTGTCAAAATTGCCAACCCAAATTTCTACCAGCAATACGTGGCCCGTCCACTTAGGTTGGCAAAGGGTGTCCATTGTTAACGGGTCTTGAAAGTGCAGGAAATAAAAGACGGCAGATAACAAGTGGTTTCATCCCCCAAACAGAGGATCCCTCCACCACCTATTATCCTACCTATTGTTCAAAGGATCCATGATCCTCAACCCTAATAGCTATTGTTTAGTTATTACATACCATCATTGTTTAAAACCAAAACACCATCAAACCAAAATCAAAAAAACTTTCAAATCCTAAAAAAAATGGGCTCCAGCCGCGTCTAGAAATATCCATCATCGCCCATTTCAGCAGCTCACACCTTGGCTGCATCACCATCAGCATCATCACCACCAGCCTGATCCTTTCCACTGCCACTTGCCTCAATCGCCAAGATCTCAGTAGCCTCCTCCTCTTCATCCTCTAGCTCAGCCAGCTTCGCCTTCCATCCCTCCTTGTCCCAAGTGGTCCTGTCGAAGTCAGGATCCTCAGCCTCCTGGCCATTTGCAGCTTGATCTTATACATGGCGATGGCAGCAGAGACTTTAGCATCCTCCAGCAGCTCACTCTTCTCATGATCAGCATTTATCTGGGCCATGAGCACCTGCTTCTTCGCCAGATTGAGGTCCTTTTCAAGAGAGGAAATGGTTTGATCCTTGGCAAGGAAGATCTTTTGGAACTCCAAATGCTTCTGATCAGCTTCTTCGTTATAAGCATCAAACAACATTTCGATCTCGGCAAATTTCTGTAAAAAGAAAAGGAAGGGTTCAGGATCCGTTATCCTTAAGCAGGCAGGATCATCAGTCAGAGTCAGTGATCCTTACCTCAGCAAAGTATTCTTGAAATTAGTGACGGATGAGGGGCAGGCCATCAAGATTTTCAGCCTCAGAGGCCTTCCTCTTCTTTCCCCCCTTGGAGGTAACAGGCTTGGGGACTACGGCACTCGGGCTAGCAGCAGTTTTCTTTCTTCCGGAGCGAGGAGCCACAACGCTAAGATCACTAACACTGAAGCGAGTGGCTGACTTTGAGGATTTTCCAGCGCCTGTCAATCCAAAATAACAGATAAGTGTTCTTGTTTTATTTTCATTTAAACATTTAATTACATACAAACATGCATACTTACTTGACATTGTGACTGAGCCTGAGGATACTTCCTGAGAATCCTTGGTGTTTGCTTGGAATGATCTTGTTTCAGGATCAAGATTCCAGAAGGCGTCGATCCTCTCTTTTGTTGCAGGTGATGGAATGAGATGAGAGACAGAAATAGCTGCAAAATAACAAGAAAAGATCAGTTATCCTTACAGGAACAAGGTTATCCTATGATCCTTCTATAAGGATCCTCTATTCTACCATGGGTGGCCCATTTTCTGGGGAGATCCTTCCCATCCGGGATAGAATCCCTCCTGACAAAGAAGAAACGCTTCTTTCAGTTGGTGTCATTCTTGGTGGTTTTCAGGATTGGATGAGGTTCATCGGGTTTGTGTTTGAATAAAAAGCGGTGTGAACCATGGCTCTCTAGGTTGTACAGTTCGGCAAGTTCAGACATTCCTAACTCTATATCCTCCTACTCAATGATCCTCTCAAGGGTATACAAAACCCTCCACATCATAGGCATTGCCTGGATATAGGATATGCCGGTAAGGGAGAAGAAAGATTGGGTAAAAGCAGGAAAAGGATAGAAGTATCCTATCAGAAATGGGGTGACTGGAAAGGCAACCCAAGTTTCAGAAACAAAATCACTCAGGACGGTAGGGTCAAAAGGCTTGATAACAGTGTTCGCCGGAAAGCAACGACGAATCCGGTCTATCTCCGGATCAGTAAAGCAGCAACGTTCCTTTGGAGAATCTTTGATGATTCTCTGGCTCTTTAGGGGACTATCCTTTTGGTGATCCTTAGCTGGTGAAGATCTTAGCATCATCTTGGTCATGGGTGATGGTAAAGAAAGAAGGAACAGAGCAAGAAGATGAAGAGAGAAAGGAGAGAGAAGTACCTGTTTAATCTTCGAATGAGGATTTAAAGGGTGAAACGCACGAATTTAAATGCTTTCGGATCCTTATCTCTAACTTGAATTTATAATGATGATTTTGCAGGGATGTCGCTTCAAGTGACGTAGGATCTGCAACGAATAGTTCAATCCTAACGGCTATATATCCGTTAGTTTGTTGCGGATAAGATCAAGAAAATATAACTCGCTAATTTACACTTTACTCCTTATATTTTGGGGGCAATTGTTAGGGGAGGATTCTCCAATCCTAAGGATCACGGATCCTCAAGTGCTGCCAGGATCATGGATCCTCAATTCTATTTGAATTAAGGATCCTCAGCAGGTGTTGCAGGATCAGGATTCAGGATCCTTATTGTTATCCTTATACTAACAATTGTCTACCTTGTACGTAACCTTGTTTTGCAGGAGCAAGGGCATGGACCAAGTCTCACCGAAATTCCTGGAGCATATTCCCTCAATATTCCACACGTGCTTGGCTCTTATGGACGTTATGGAGGTCGTGGGGAGCTTGCACAAATTGCGGATAGTTAGTTGTTTAGTTATTTCTAATTTAAAATGGGGATAACAAGCTTGAGTAAGAAGACTTAGCTGATTTTGGCATACACACACTCTCACAACAGCTCTCAACCAGCTCTCGAACACTACTTGGCAGTTTCATACATTTTTTTTTGCACATTGCACACTAGTGATCCTTGTAACAAGCTTGTTATCATCCCGAGTTGTAAACTTCTTTTGTTTAATCTTAGTTGGTGATCGGTGGTTTCCATCACCCGAGGTTTTTTGTGCCGGAGATCAACTCTTGATCAAGGGCTTTTTCCTCGTATAAATCCTTGTGTCACTTGTTCATTACATTTCTGAGTTATCCTTAACATTGTTCATTGATTCAAGCATCATTCCTCACAACAAAGATCTGGTTACATTATCTTAGCCTGATTTTTTTACCAAAACATCTATATTGAAGTACTTCATTCTTATCAAACATTTTGTGTTATAGATTGCTTATCCTGTTGTAATGTTATCCTTTGCAGGCCATGGATACATGACATGAAGGCAGTCCCATCTACCTATCATCAATGTGTAAAGCTTCCTAGTCCGTGGGGAGTGGTGCAAATTGAGAGTTGTTAGGGGAGGATTTTCTAACAATTAGTGATCCTTACTCGTTATCCTAATTAATGATCCTTTCTTCTGTGACAGATAGTGATCCTCAGAAGAGCTTCAGGATCAGGATCATGGATCACTTTAAGGATCCTCGTACTGACGATTGTTTGTTTGTGTTTTGTATTACTTCGCAGGAGTTACGAGCTTGACTTGGTCTTGGAAACGTTACTATGGAATATTCCACGGGTATATCGCACACGTTTGACTGGAAATGGACGTTGTGGAGAACGTGGGAGCTTGGCACGAAAGTCGGATAGTTAGTTATTGTAGTTAACTTCTATTTTTATAGGGGTGACGAGCTAGAATTAGAACACTTAGTCATTTTTCAGCTACACACACTCTCATAATCGCATTCGTGAAGCTCTCGACGAACACTTATTAGTTTTCACTCACTTTTACACATTTCATACTAGTGATCCTTGTACCTAGCTCGTCATTATCCGAAGTTGTAAACATTTATTGATTTATTTGAGCTTGGTGATCGGTAGTTTCCATCACCCGGGGTTTTTTGTGCCGGGGATCAACTCTTGATCAAGGGCTTTTTCCCCGTATAAATCCTTGTGTCGTTTGTGCAATTTACCTTGAAGTGATCCTTATTATTGTTCGACATTTCAAGCATCATACCCCGTAACAGAGAGTTTGGTTGCATTATACTCATCAGATTTTTTGACCAAAACAGTTTGGCGCCCACCGTGGGGCAATTGGTGCTTCATTCTTAGAAAAAATCGTATTTCTGTGCTCATTTCAGTTCACTACAACCAAGCACATGGCTTCCTCAGCGAAGAATGCTTCAAATTTGATGCCCTCATTCACTTCTTCACTAGGCGTTCCTCCTTTGCCTCCACCACCTTCTGGATCCCAGAAGAATGCTGAGAATGCTGCGAAGAAACCAACTCCCATTTTCTCAAAACCACCTACTTCTTCTGTTTCAACTAATCCTACTACTAATGATCTCTATGCCTTGATTTTGCAGATGAGGAATCATGCACAAGAGCAGGATAAGACCAACGAAAGGATCCTCCGGGAGATTGATGAAATCAAGAAACAGAAGAAAACGGCAGAGGATCGTTCCCCACTGATACCCAGATCTTTGAATTTTGATACTCCGGTGATTACTTCTCAGCCATCAGTGGTTCAAGATGTTCAATATGTGGGTGGACCAAAAGGAGTGCACTACGGAACAACAACAGCGACCCAGGCATTAGGTCCATACTTCCAGCCAGCAGGATCCTATCCTCAGCATATGGGATCCTTCATGAGTGCAGGAGGGTACTCAGGAGCGCAGTAGGTTCAAGGATCCTCCTTTGTTCCAGGATCATCCCAGGTTCAAGGATCCTCCTTTGTTCCAGGATCATCCCAGGTTCAAGGATCCTCCTTTGTTCCAGGATCATCCCAGGTTCAAGGATCCTCCTTTGTTCCAGGATCGTCCCAGTTTCAGGGATCCTTCCAGATGCCAGGATCCTTGAGGAGTTTGCAAACAGGAAGTTCAGATGTCCATCAGGGAGATTTTATTCCAATGCAGACCAATGCTTCTACTGGTCCCTCGATCATTCCAGAGCGCCAACAATATGGATTAACATCCATTCTTCCTAACTTGAATCCAATGGGAGGTAACACTTTTAATAATTCTTATGCTACTAACCATGGTCTTATGCAGGATCTAGGTATCAATCATGCCATGGCCAGAGAATTGCAAAAGCTAAAGGATATGATATCAAGTGTTCCGGGAGTGGTCAAACCTATCCCAGAGGTTGCAGATGGGAGCCACAAGATATCTCGTTTTGCACCACCAATCTGTGATGCTGAGATACCCAAGAGGTTCCATGTGCCAACAATGAAGCTGTATGATGGTTCGACGGATCCAGAAAAACACATAGCACAATACAGGGAGAGGATGGAGATCAATCCAATCCCAGAAAGGTTAAAGGAAGCATGCCTGTGCAAGGGATTTGGATCCACTCTTACTGGATCAGCTCTCAAATGGCTGCTAAGTCTTCCCCCTACTCTATTACCTCATTTGCTAATCTGGTTAACTTGTTTAATAATCAGTTTTCTTGTAGTAGAAAATTCGAGGGATTAACTAGTGATCTATATAGGATAACCCAGGGTCATAATGAATCATTAAGGGATTACATTACCAAATTCAGTAAAGAATCCTTAGACATTCCCAACTTAGATATAGCCACGGCTGTTGAGGCCTTTAAAATGGGATTGCTTAGGGATTCGTTGTTCTATGATGATCTTGTTATGACACCATGCAGGAACTTAGATGAGGTAAGAACCCGGGCACTTAGGTTCATTCGGCTAGAGGATGACAAGAGGATCCAGGAGAGGTTAGCAGGATCCTCAAAGCAAGATAAGCAAGGATCCTCATTCAGGAACAACAAGTTCAGATCCGACAACAGATCTGATAACCAGAACGTGCATGCTGTTGATCAAGAAGAGGATGATGAGAATTATCCTCCAATTTCTGAATATTGTTTTTCTGTTGATAACTGTCACACCCCGACCACGTAGAACATACAAAACGTGGCGGAAACATCGGGGAGTGTTGTAACAGAATTAATTGTTTCAAATCCATGGCAATTGAAGTTTCGTTTTATTGATTAAAAGTGTTACTATGTCTTACAAACAAGGAAAAACAACATAATTAACTAGTCTTGCATCAATTATTATCACTAAAGCCCAAGTCTGCCTATGTGTATCTTGATCATCTTATGCAACAGCTCCTGAAAAACACATGTGAAAATAGGTACGTCAGCATAAAAATGCCTGTGAGATACATAGGTTTTGTGAAAATAGGTTCCATGACTTATTTTTGAGAAAATGTTAAGTCATGAACCTTGTAATTTGCTTTGTTTTGTAAATCATTTGAAAAAAATGAGTTCAGATGATATGTATAAATAAGTGAATAATGCATGGTTAAATGAATAACCAAGTAAAATGAGTTTGTAAAAGATAAGTTGTTTGTAAAACAATGTCTTGTGAAAAGTATGTTATTTGTATAAAATGTTCTATGTCTCAAACTGAAATGATTCAAATAACGCTACAATATGTAATACCATACAAACACTTATATATAGGAAGTACCAGCGGCGTATCCACCATGCTTGTATCATATTACACACGCATCGTTACTTAATCATTTAATCAAACCAAACCACCAAACTAATGTTTAACAATAGTAGAAATGTTTATGTATGGTCAAATACGGTTCACACGGTTCGCAGATACAAACGGTTCACAGATACAAATGGTTCACAGATATAAACGGTTCACATATACAAACGGTTCACAGATATAAACGGTTCACAGATATAAACGGTTCACAGATACAAACGGTTCACAGATACAAACGGTTCACAGATATCAACGGATCACAGATACAAACGGTTCACAGATATCAACGGATCACAGATACAAACGGTTCACAGATATAAACGGTTCACAGGTACAAACGGTTCACAGATATCAACGGATCACAGAGTTAAATGATTACAACGGTTCACATAGTCAAATGTTTACAACGGTTCAATATGTAGTATAATGTGTTCATATGCTGGATAAGCATATGCAACAGAAAAGCAATGTAAAACAATGTACTAAGTATGCACATAATGGACATACATAGCATAAAATTTATTGAAATCATGTACTATAATGTACTAACGAACATAGCAGGTATATGATGTGAAAACTGGAAAGCATGAAAGTAACAAGTAGGCACATGTGTTCCACCCCAAAACAGTTTGGAAAACAGTAAAAGAGGGGTCTATGTACTCACTTGAGATTGCTCAGAAGTCCTTGAGTAACAACCAAACAAAGCTAGAGATCGCGGATATCAAACGGCACCTAGTATAGGTAACTATGTTAATAAACCGGACCTAGATCGGAAGATTGGGTAGCATTAGGGTTTGTAAACCAAACGAGTGTAGAGACTCGTGTCATTTGGTTTAACAAAGCCTACATACTAAATGAAACTTAACCTGAGTGTTTTCGACCCATTACGACCCGTTTAGGTAGCTTATGCTACTTTAACGCGTCGTTCGCGTGAAACGCGTTCGGACCGCCTAACTAGTCCTATGACAAGTGTTATATGCCTAAACATGTTACATAATCAGTTATGTGACAAAAGTTTAGGTTACATATGCTTAATTACCAATTATACATGAAAAGGGTATTCTGGTAATTTACCTAAGGCATATAAACTATCTATCATACAACTACTTAAACGATGTGACCATAGGGTATAACCTCGGAAGGTTATTCCCTACCTACTATGGTCACCTAAAGTGTTTGGTCGGATCCTAATGATCGACCAAACTGGGTCGGGTTCGAAGGTATAGGCGATTTATCAGATCGCCTACCCTACGACCCTAGACAACGTGGTAATCAGTGGGCATAGTCCCAAGGGACTATGACCAACGTGATTACACTCACGTTGCGAAGTTCAAACGAACTTCGCATTGACCATTACTGGTCAACGCTGAAAGTCAAACAAAGTTTGACTTTCGGACTCGAAAAGCAATAAAATAAGGAAAAGAACGAAAGAATACTTACGAAGGGTCCCCGAATGCTAATCCTGATCCAAGAACTCAGGTATGAAACAATGGTTTCAACTTAGAGCTCTCAAAATCAGAATTCTAGTGGGTTTTGATGTTGTGTGGGTTGGGTATTTATAGGAATACCCGAACCGTTAGGATCGTTTGTCGAAAATCGTGCCTTAATCATGTCCGTACAAGTGTCGGAATGTTATGGTGCCTAAATTGCCACTAACCATAGGGAATCAACACTTGGCAAGGGATTTGGGAGTGGATAACAACTGTAAACAGCTGTCGATACATCGAATCCGGTCCCGAAAATGCGAAAAATGAGTTTTCTGCATGTTTCTGCCCCAGACTAGGCAGTCGCGTAGCGCGACGGTGAGGGCCTAGGCAGTCGCGCTACGCCACTGACCCCCCAGTTTCAGAAAAGTTTCAAAAGTGGCAGGAATGGTCCCTGCACGTGTTTAAGGCCTTTTTCGATGCGTTTGAACCCCGTTAACCTCATTTCAAGGCTCTAAAATGAAGTTAAAGTATAGGGAACTCAAAACATACTCAAAAATATGCCGGATGATGGTTCGTTTGGTCGTACGAACGCGATGTTCGCTTAATTACGACGGAATGCGCATAAGCGCGAAAAACGAACCAAATGACGCGACGAATGGATTTTTCTTATGGCGAACACTAAAATATAATGTAGTCATGCTTACATAAATTTTTGGATGTCCAGATGTATTCAGAACGTAAGTTATGCGCGAAAATGCAAACTTGTGCACTTTTTGACACTTTTAGTCCCTGAATGACCCAACAGTTTATTTTAGCACACCGAACCCCTCAAAGCCTATTTCTAAGCTATGTAAAGGATATTTATGGTATGTTTAACTTATGGTCATGTTCCGGAATGTCTGTTACAGTTCAAATTGGCATACTTTCGCAGTTTGTCAACTTTAGTCCCTGTAAGCGATTTAACTTTGATTTCACCACACCAAACCTTCCAAAACTTATATCTAAGTTATGTATAGGTTATTTAAGGTATGTTAAGCCTATTTCATTATTCCGGAGTGTTCGTTGCATTAAACTGGTTATATTTACGCATTAGTGCGCGTATAACCTTCCAGAAAGCGATTTAGAGCTTGAAATCGAACAAGAGTCGATATGTGCAAAAGATACACATATTTATACAAGTCCAAAGTATGAAATACATTATTTCATTGGTTTGGAATTTGTTTGATGGTTGAAATGACACAGGTACCAAGGGAAGAAAATACAGAAGCTGATGCATTGGCAAACTTAGGATCATCTTTGAAGATCCCGGAGGATATCAAGATCCCTATTATCCATATCCTGACCCCGGCTATCGAGGATCATGTGGCTATGGAGATAGGAAATGATTCTGCAATTATCCCTAGTGAGGATACTCAATCCCATTCAGGATCATGGATCTCACCAATTATGAGATACTTACAACACGGAGAGATTCCTACAGGAGAAAACCCTACGGCTTTCAAATCTAAGGTATCTCAATTCACAATTTTAAATAATATGTTGTATAGACGATCTCTTGCAGGACCATACTTGAGATGCATTGAGGATCCTGAAATCCAAGAAGTTTTAAAAGACTTCCATGAAGGAGATTGTGGAAACCACACTAGGGGCAGGGCATTATTCTCAAGGATCCTGAGGACAGGATACTACTGGCCAACTGTTATGGGTGAAATTCTGAGCCCATATCCTGGAAAATATCTTGATCTATATCTTATTTATGTAGTATCTGTTTACATCCGGGATGCTGGTTCAGGATATTGGTAACATCCTGAACGGTATCCTCGGGATTACTAATGGATTATGTGCAGTTACGTGGGTTAGAAGCTAGCAACGTTCACAAGACTTATTCCGCGGAAGACTCGGTCCAAGTCGTTCAAATGAAGACGTTGAAGCCGTATTATTCGGTCCATAACGTTCATAATGGAATATTCGGAGTAGCCCATATTTGTAGGGATTATTGTTTGTAATTCATTACTATAAATAGGTGGGTATATCAGATCAACTAGGACATCACTATTACACTCGCTACACTCTAACACTTACTCTCTAGCAATTTTTCACAAAATCATTGTAACACTTAGCGATCTGGTCTATATCATGCACTGTATCATGAAGTTTAAAGCAATAAGAAGAACAAGGCAGCTTCGATTGTCAGCTCCCGAGGTTTTATGCCGGCGATCTAGATTGATCAAGGGCTTTCCTCGTGCATCTCGTGTCATTTCCTTTACTTTTTGCTCATTGTTTGATCGTTGATACAGTTCAATATCCTGAGCCGTATCCTGAATACTAATTTTCTAAATAACTCAACAAGCATATTTTCTATACACTTTCTAGCACACTACCTCACATTACTAATTTGATCACTAAATTGCTTCGGTAATTTTTGACCAAAACAATTTGGCGCCCACCGTGGGGCAAGTGGTGCTCTCTTTACTAAAAATTTTTGTTAAATCGCTAATCGGTTTTTTATTTTCAAAACTTTTTGCCACATTGTCCATAATGGCCTCAAGATCAAACATGAGTTCCTCTACTGTGTCTGCTATGACTTCTGCCACTACCGGTTCGGTGCTTCCACCACCTCCTCCAAGGATGCCAGCTTCTACGCAATCTCAAGATGTTATCCCTACTCGGAGTGTCCAGGGATCTGCTCCCGTTTTAGCTTCTAACGATGAAATTTTAACCTTATTTGGAAGTGTGTAGGAACAAATGAGGCAGCAACAGGAAACAAACCAAATGCTTTTGAGGGAAATACAACTCCTGAAGTTGAACTTCAGCTCGGCTGTGTATACTGAGGATAACAGGGGGAATATTGTGCCCAGCCTCCCTCAAAATCATACTCCTGAAATACCCTCCTCAGTCAGGATGTCGACCATAAGGATATGCTTCAGGATATGGGCAAAATCCTCCAATGGGTAACGTGTCAAATAATAATAATACTCATGCTACTAACAATAGTGGATCTTTGCAGGATACAGGTGTGACATCGGCACTTACTAGGGAACTTCAGAAGTTGAAGGACATGATATCAAGTGTACCTGGGGTGGTCCAGCCAATCCCGGAAGTGTCTCAAGACAGCCACAAGATATCTCGTTTTGCATATCCTATCTGTGATGCTGAGATCCCAAAGAGGTTCCAAACCCCCAACATGAAGCTTTACGACGGAACAACGGATCCTGAAGAGCATATTGCTCAGTATAGGGAAAGGATGGAGATTAACCCTATCCCTCCGGATCTCAAGGAAGCATGCTTGTGCAAGGGTTTTGGTTCAACCTTGACAGGATCAGCTTTGAAATGGCTCTTGAATGTTCCTCCACATTCAATTACATCTTTTGCTCACTTAGTAAATTTATTTAATAGTCAGTTTTCTTGTAGTAGAAGCTTCGAAAAATTAACAAGTGATCTCTACAGGATAACACAAGGGCCTCAGGAATCCCTTAGGGATTATGTGAACAAGTTCAGCCGGGAATCACTAGACATTCCTCATCTTGATGTTGCAACAGCTGTGCAAGCTTTCAAGATGGGGTTGCAAAAGGATTCTCAATTTTACCAAGACCTTGTAATGAACCCATGCAGGAACCTGGATGAAGCTCGGAACAGAGCCCTAAGATACATTCGGTTAGAAGATGACAGAAAGATGCAAGAAAGGATGAACTCATCCAACACTTATGAGTCAACTAACAGGAAGTCGGAATCCTCATTCAAGTCGTATCGGCCTAAGCCATATGGCAGAAATAAGAACAAGAGAGTGAATGCTGTCGAAGATGAGGATCCTGAAGAGTATCCGGAATTATCTGAATATTGCTTTTCTGTTAACATTCCTGAATTGATGTATGCCATGCAGGGCCTAGGGGACAAGGCAAGATGGCCTCGAAAGAATCAACAAAAAGCGGTTTGGAAAGACAAATCAAAATGGTGTGCTTTCCACGAAGATTTCAGACATATAACTGAGGATTGCATCGCTTTGAGGAAAGAAATAAGCTATCTTCTAAGCAAGGGATATTTGAAAGATCTCTTAGGAACAAAGAAGAATAAGGGTCAGGATACTGAGAAGGATCCTGAGCGAGCAGCATCACCTCCCGCGGATGCCAAGATAATCAACTTCATTTCGGGAGGATCCGACATTTGTGGGACTTCGTATTCGGCAGCAAAGAGACATGCAAAAGAAGCTAAGGCCGAAAGGGGAGACAAACCTGTCAGGATGACTACACTCACAACTGACAAAGTGATCACATTTGATGCTGATGACAGGGATACTGTCCAGGATCCTCACCATGATGCTCTGGTAATAACGTTATATGTGGCTAACCATTTTGTATGCAGGATATTGGTTAATAATGGCAGCTCCGTCAACATAATCCAACTAGAGACACTTAAAAGAATGAATGTATCTCCAATGGATATCACTTCAAAGTCTACCGTGCTTGTTGGGTTCAGTGGAGAGGCCAGAAACATAGTGGGAGAGATAAAGTTGCCGGTGTACGTTGAAGGAGTCAACTCGATACAACGTTTCTGTGTGATGGACTCTCTATCCTGCTATAACATTATACTGGGAAGACCGTGGATTCACGATATGAAGGCCGTACCATCAACATATCACCAATGCATCAAGATACCTACCCCTTGGGGAGTTGTTAAAGTTGATAGCGATCAGCAGGAGGCGAAAGAATGCTACTCGTCCTCAATGAAATCCTCAACCAAACCTAGTGCAGCATAGCAATTAAAGACGCGGGCCCAGGATATCGTGGAGGATCCGGAGCAGGATGTGAAGAAAATTATCCTAGACCAGGATAATCCCGATATTTCGGTGCTCGTGGGAACCAATATCCCTCAGGATATTGAAGAGCAATTAATTAACTTTTTAAAATGCAGGATGTCGACGTTTGCATGGAAGCATGAGGATATGACAGGCATATCCAAAGATATTATCACTCACAAGCTTGGAATTGATAAATCATTCAAGCCCGTGCAACAAAAAAGAAGGAAGTTTGCTCCTAAACGGAATACAATTATTCAAGAGGAAGTTGAAAGATTGTTGAAGTCAAAAATGATTAGAGAAGTCAAGTTCCCAAGGTGGCTAGCAAACGTGGTGGTGGTACAGAAGAAAAACGGGAAATGGAGAGTCTGTGTAGATTACACAGACTTGAACAAAGCTTGTCCTAAAGACCCATTTCCTCTCCCCCACATTGATGCAATGGTAGATGCCACTGCTGGGCATGAAATGCTGACTTTCATGGATGCATCCTCAGGATTTCAACAGATCCAAATGGAGCCTTCTGACCAGGAGGATACTGCCTTCATGACACCAACAGGTATTTATTGTTATACAGCTATGCCTTTTGGTTTGAAAAATGCAGGTGCAACATACCAAAGATTGGTAAACATGATGTTCAAAGACAAACTGGGGGACACCATGGAGGTGTACATTGACGATATGGTGGTAAAGTTAAAGAAAGCTCAGGATCACCTCCAGGATATTAAAGGAGCGTTTGATATCCTGGATCAGTATAATATGAAGCTGAATCCTGCTAAGTGCCATTTTGGAGTAGGAGCAGGAAAATTCCTAGGATATATGGTGACCAAAAGAGGAATAGAAGCAAGCCCGGAACAGATTAAAGCCATCTTGGATATTAAATCACCCTCAAATATGAAGGATGTTCAACGATTAACAGGGCGAGTGGCAGCATTGAATAGATTTATCTCAAGGTCTTCAGAAAAATGCAAAGATTTTTATGATATCCTGAAGAAGAACAAAAAATTCGAGTGGGGTGAGAAGCATGAAGCAGCCCTACAGGATTTGAAACGATATCTCTCAACCGCACCTCTACTGATGAAACCTGAAAATGGTGAACCACTATCCCTGTACCTTGCTGTATCAGGGAATGCTGTAAGTGCCGTTCTTATAAAAGACCATGAAGGTCAGCAATATCCTGTTTATTATGTTAGTAAAAGTTTGTTAGATGCTGAAACTAGGTATTCTCATTTAGAGAAACTAATACTAGCATTAGTTATGGCGTCAACCAAACTTAGGCATTACTTTGAGACACATAGGATACACGTTAAAATAAATTATCCTGTCAAAAGTGTACTTAGGAAACCGGAAATGTCGGGTAGAATGGCTAAGTGGTCAGTAAAGTTAAGTGCCTATGATTTAGTATATGAACCTAGGAATGCCATAAAGTCTCAGGCTTTAGCTGACTTTGTGGCTGATTTTAGTAGTGACATTCAGGATGAGGTAGACCTAGAAGTTCAACAGCTAGGAGAATCCTCAGGATCCTGGACATTATATACTGATGGTGCATCTAATATAAGAGGAGTAGGATTGGGAATACTACTAAAATCGCCACAGGGGGACATATTACCCCAGGCTATTAGGTGTGAATTTCCTGCTACCAATAATGAAGCAGAATATGAGGCTTTAATTGCAGGATTAGAATTGGCTAAAAGCATGAATATCGAAAATTTACAAGTATATGTTGATTCCTTGTTAATTACTAACCATTTTAATGGATCCTATGCAGTTAAGGGTGAGAAGTTAATAGAATATCTTGATATTCTCAAAAAATTAGCAGGATATTTCGATGTTTTTACACTTGAACAGGTACCAAGGGAGGATAATGCTGAAGCAGATGCCTTAGCAAATTTGGGATCATCAATCAGGATACCTGAAGGGACCCAAATACCAATATTACATGTCTTATATCCTGCAACGCATCCTCAGGATAAAGCAGTAGCGGGTATTCAGGATCCTGAAGTGGAATATCCTAAAAAGGATCCTAAATCTTGGACGGCTCCAATTATGAGATATCTCAAAGAAGGACATATCCCCGAAAATGAAAATCCTAAGGCATTTAGGATGAAGGTATCACGGTTCACTATTATAAATAATGTTTTATACAAGAAATCTCTTGCAGGACCGTATTTAAGGTGCTTGGAGGATCCTGAAGCCAAAGAAGTACTTCAGGATATACATGAAGGGGATTGTGGTAATCACACCGGGGGCAGATCATTGTTCTCGAAAGTATTAAGGACAGGATATTATTGGCCAACGATAAGGAAAGATGCTGCAGAATATGCTCGAAGATGTGATGCATGTCAAAGACATAGTAACATACTACATCAACCAGCTGAACCATTATATCCTGTAGTTTCCCCTTGGCCATTCATGAAGTGGGGGATGGATATAGTAGGGAAATTACCAAAAGCTCCGGGAGGAAAAGTTTTTATGTTAGCTATGACAGATTATTTCTCCAAGTGGGTTGAGGCTGAAGCATTTGTCCAAGTAAGAGACCAAGAAGTAGTATCCTTTATAAAAAGGAATATCCTGACTAGGTTTGGAGTACCAGCTGAGATCATTTGTGATAATGGGTCCCAGTTTATAAGCAAAAGAACTACTGACTTTTGCAAAAGTTGGGGAATCAAAATGATCACATCTACCCCAGTACATCCTCAAGCGAATGGACAAGCTGAATCTTCAAACAAGATAATAGTCAATAACTTAAAGAAGAGACTTGGGGCCAAAAAAGGAAGATGGGCAGATGAGTTACCCTTTGTTTTGTGGGCTGATAGGACGACGGTAAAGAATGCAACCGGCCAAACCCCGTTTTCCTTGGTATTTGGAGCGGAGGCGATGATTCCAACAGAAATGACGATACCTACTGCAAGATCTATGCTGCGGGATCCTAAACAGAATCCTGAAGTCTTATGTCAGGATTTGGATACTATAGACGAAAAAAGAGATGCAGCAAGGCTAAGGATAGCAGCATATCAACAAAGAATATCCAGAGCATATAATAAAAACATAAGGACTAGAAGATTTTGAGTTGGTGATTGGGTGCTAAGAAAGGCTTTTCAAAATACCACTAATCCTGCCGATGGCAAGCTAGCTCCGAAATGGGAAGGACCTTATGAAGTCGAGTCAGAAGCAGGGAAAGGAGCATATCGACTCAGAAATATGGAAGGGGATATGCTACCGAGATCTTGGAATGCTATACACCTCAAGCTTTACTTCAAGTGAGTTTAAAATTCAATTTCTGACTCAGAATGGTATGAATTCTACCTTTTTTAAATATGTTTTGGTTTAATTTACCCTTTGAAACTCAATACTGACTTAAGCATCGGAGGGGTGTTAGCCAAGCTAACACCCACCTTAGTTTACAACTGTTTTGCAGAATATCTTTCAGGATATAGCTCCAGGATATATACTCAGGATAAGTCGAAAAATTAGAGGATTGGCCCCCTCTCTCACGTTTAAGGGATCCTGGTAAGGTTTAAAGGTATTCACCTTTCTTTCAAATTGGGTTTAAACACCTCGCCTGGAGCGCAAGTTATCTAGGTATAGTTCAAGGTAGCGGGACCAGTTCATGTAAAAGTGGCTGACAATTTCGTTACTATTGGCTATATCCTGGATCCTAAAGGTATATGAGGATTGATCACCCTCTCTCACGAAAGAGTATTTTCATACTCTCAAAGGTTTAAAGGTTTTCACCTTTCTAAGAATTGGAGTTTATACACTCTCGCCTGTAGCGCATGAAATTTAGGGTTTATCCCCAGATATCAGGGTTTATCCCCAGGGTATTAAGGATTTATCCCAAGTATGCTGAAGATTCATTTCAGGATATCAGGGGTTTTGCCCCAGGGTATGTGGAATTTACTTAAAGACAAGGTATGAATACATTTGTGTTTCTGTGTTAAACACAGGGGACATACATTATATTGTTCAAAGAATGGATCTAAATTCACAAGTATGCACTGGGGACAAAACTTATAATGAAGGATAAGAATTGGAATCTCTGGTATGATCTCTCCTTTTTATTTGGATAATTTGTAGGTTATATTTTAATATCCTTATCAAGATATCTTTCTGGATACCTTTCAGGATACATCTATAATATATATTCCTAAAAGTGTACAAACCAAACAATTTTTACAACTACGATTCTCATAACAATGACAGCAGTAATAAGGTCAAAAGAGAAGTTATATTATTAACATACCAAAAGTTGTGCTCTTAGTTTCACCTCAAAACAAGGCCCATCCACTAAGAGCACTATAGTTCATTACCATATTTACCCAACAGTTGAAGGATTCATCTCAAACCGAGACCCATCCACCTTCAACTGTTGTATTGTTCAAAAAGCATGCAGGAAATGTAAATTGTTCAGGTGCAGGAAAGTAAAGTGCGGAAAAGTAAATTGTTTTTTTTGGGACTACAAACCAACATTCAAATTCAAAAAGGTGGGCTCTGGCCTTGGCACGTATATCCGTCATCGCCCACCTAAATGCCCTCACACAGCGGCATCACCTCCAACCTTCTCAGGCTTCTCAGCACCAACATCCTGACCAGCATCCTGCGCAGCATCCTGACCTATGTCCATCCCAGCATCAGCTCCAGCATCCTTCTTCTCTCCAGCTTGGACCACCACCTCTGCTGACTTAGAAGACTCACCGGCTTCAGCAGGAAGTGGCACAGCTTTGCCTCCGAGCTCCTTTAACTTAGCCACCCAGGATTCAACTGGCCAAGATGGACAAACAAGGCCCGTCTCCTTGGCCTCGTAGGCCATCTTGATGCGTGCTTGTAGCAGGGAGACGATAGCAGAAGCCTTGATTCCCTCTCGAAAGTTGATCAAAGCCTTATCATGATCCATTTGAACGCTGGCAAGTTTGACCTCAGTGTCTTGGGTGACCTTCTTTAGCAAGCTTTCATAGTGCCGGCTCTTCGCTTCAGCAATAGCACCTTGGTCAGCAACGGTGCTCTCGAGCTGCTTGATCCTGGCTTCATGAAGTGCCACAGTACCACAAGCGTCATTGTACAAGTGGAGCAAATGCTGGAGGCCCTGCACATTAATTACAGGTATGAAGTTAGAATGTATGCTGACTAAGACATCCTATCAGGATATCCTGTTAGGATATACGTGCAGGATATACATGAAGGATATGCGTCAGGATATTACCTTGTTGAGGAAGGATGTCATTGGCTCCAAGGAGTCAGAGAAGCTGAGTTCGTCATAGGAGAACCTTTCTGAGCCTGGAGCACTGACTTCAAGACCCGTCCTCTTTTTCGCTGTGGAAGCACGGGTTCTTGGATTGGCCTTGGGAGCCGGGAGTGGTTTGGAACTAGTGGCAGCAGGAGTCTCCTTCTTGACTGTGGCTGGAGTTGGATAGCTGTCAAGCTCATCAAGGTCTAGATAGACTGGGACTTTGCTGGAATCTGCACACAGGGAGTAAATTCTAAATCCCTCCTATGAATAACAGATAAAAAACATATGTGTGCAGGATATCTTGCAGGATACTTACCAGACATGTTGGCACTGGAAAGAGGGCTTGGAGTCGGTGGAGATGGATTGAAACTTCTCTCTGCCTCTGGAAGGAGTCTGATGACGTCTATTCTTTCTTGAGAATTAGCAAGAGACAATATCATTCTTAAACCCTAAGTCCTACCCTTTCTTAACCATCTCATCGGATAATCCGTTCCACCAGGGATTGAATCCCTTTTTACGAAGAAAAACTTGGATTGCCAACCATCCTCGTTCCTGGTGGCACGAAGTATCAATGGGGGACCGGAACTAGAGTAAAACAGAAACCTAGATGAGCCATGGCATCTAAGCTTGTAGGCTAAAGGGAGGTCATGGACAGAAAGGTCAGGTATGTGGTTTCTCTTGATTTGGTCAAGAACAGACAAAACACGCCAAAGCATTGGCATGGTTTGGCTAAAAGAAATTTTAGTGATGTTAAAAAACTCGGTAATAAAGTCCGGAAAGGGGAATCGTAGCCCTAAGGTAAAGGGGAAAGCATTGAAACAAATCCACTCGGTGGAAACCATATCTGACCGGATTTCTCTGTCAAAGGGTCGGAATATGGTTCCATCCGAAAAGATACCGGAGGATTTCAAAGCCGACAGATGAGCACTATCAAAGGTGCATGTTTCATTCTCCGGTTCTTGGAGAAGATTCTGTTGGATGAATGTGGGAGCCGAGTCGCCTGAACTGGACCTCGTTTGCCTAGGCATTTGGTCGCCTGAATTCTTGCCGGAGTAAGATGAAAGATGGTTATGAAGATGAGAGAGAGAATATTACCTTTTTCTTGTCGATTGTGGGTAAAAAAGGAGATGAGGATGAGAAGATATAGGGTATGATGAGTAAATATAGGCCGGGTGGTTGAAAGCTGTCACATCAGAAGTCTTATCTCTTAATTGCCTCGGCCACTGTGAAAAAATGTAACCGTTAGGATATCAAACGGTAACATTTTTTGGGGACAATTGTTATGGGTGAAATTCTGAGCCCATATCCTGGAAAATATCTTGATCTATATCTTATTTATGTAGTATCTGTTTACATCCGGGATGCTGGTTCAGGATATTGGTAACATCCTGAACGGTATCCTCGGGATTACTAATGGATTATGTGCAGGTACGTGGGTTAGAAGCTAGCAACGTTCACAAGACTTATTCCGTGGAAGACTCGGTCCAAGTCGTTCAAATGAAGACGTTGAAGCCGTATTATTCGGTCCATAACGTTCATAATGGAATATTCAGAGTAGCCCATATTTGTAGGGATTATTGTTTGTAATTCATTACTATAAATAGGTGGGTATATCAGATCAACTAGGACATCACTATTACACTCGCTACACTCTAACACTTACTCTCTAGCAATTTTTCACAAAATCATTGTAACACTTAGCGATCTGGTCTATATCCTACACTGTATCCTGAAGTTTAAAGCAATAAGAAGAACAAGGCAGCTGCGATTGTCAGCTCCCGAGGTTTTATGCCGGCGATCTAGATTGATCAAGGGCTTTCCTCGTACATCTCGTGTCATTTCCTTTACTTTTTGCTCATTGTTCGCTCATTGTTTGATCGTTGATACAGTTCAATATCCTGAGCCGTATCCTGAATACTAATTTTCTAAATAACTCAACAAGCATATTTTCTATACACTTTCTAGCACACTACCTCACATTACTAATTTGATCACTAAATTGCTTCGGTAATTTTTGACCAAAACACCAACCATGAAGAGAGATGCTGTGGAATATGCTAAGAGATGTGATTCTTGTCAGAGACACTGCAATATCCTTCATCAACCAGCTGAATTATTGCATCCTATATCCTCCTCTTGGCCATTTATGAGATGGGGTATGGATATAGTTGGTAAGCTTCCTAAGGCACCTGGTGGAAAAGTATTCATGCTTGCTATGACTGATTACTTCTCCAAGTGGATAGAGGCTGAAGCTTTTGCACAAGTCAGAGAAAAGGAAGTTATATCCTTCATTAAAAGAAATATTATAACTAGATTTGGAATTCCTTCTGAAATTATATGTGATAATGGTTCCCAATTTATTGGGGGCAGAACCACTAACTTTTGTGACAGTTGGGGGATTAAGATGATAACATCAACACCAGTCCACCCAGAAGCTAATGGTCAAGCAGAATCATCCAACAAGATCATCATCAACAATTTGAAGAAGAAGCTTGGATCCAAGAAAGGCAAATGGGCAGAGGAACTACCTTATGTGCTTTGGGCTGATAGGACAACCCCTAAGAATGCAACTGGTCAAAAACCATTCTCTTTGGTATTTGGGGCAGAATCAGTGATCCCAACAGAAATGGTGGTTCCAACTGCTAGAACAAGTACTCGTGATCCTGAGGAAAATGACGAGAACTTGACTCAAGATCTAGATACTATTGAAGAAATCAGGGATCTGGCTAGGATAAGGATGGCCAGTTATCAACAAAGAATGGCTGGTGCTTACAACAAAAATGTCAGGATCAGGAAGTTTCAAGTTGGAGATATGGTATTAAGGAAAGCATTTCAGAATACCACCAATCATGCCGATGGAAAATTGGCTCCAAAATGGGAAGGCCCTTATTTGATTGAAGCTGAAGCAGGAAAGGGGGCATATAGGTTGCTAACCATGGAGGGTGATTTGCTACCAAGAGCTTGGAATGTTGTCCACTTGAAGAAATATTTCATGTGAGTAGGATCCTCTTGGCACAGATGATCCTTATGGAGTATCCTCGAAGGATCCTTAAAGTATCAGTGATCCTTACTTTGGTAATATCCAAACCTTGAACTATTTCATTTCTTTATTTTCTCATACAAGGATAAGGATCATGTGTCCTTTATCCATCTCTCACGTGATCTCAAGTGTTGAAAGTTCAGGTATCCTTAGCATAACATTGGTTATCTGCAGAAGCAATCCATTCCTTGGGTTTGACCCCAGTTTGGGCATGTCCCCAGTTTCGCCAGTAGCGCATGATGATCCTGGTATAGTTCAAGGCAGTGGGACCAGTACTCGCTCTAGGGGCTGATAATTCCATTGTACTGGCTATGCCTAGGATCCTACGTATAATGGTAGACGTACCATACATCCGTTCCTAAGGTTTCTAACGTTTTCACGTTAGCTAAGGTTTCTAACGTTTTCACGTTAGCTAAGGTTTTGGCATTTTCATGTCACTAAGTTTGGATAGTCGCCAGTTAGGGCCATACTCCAGTTTACATACGATCCTTGGGCTTGTCCCCAGTTATCCTTGGGCTTGTCCCCAGTTATCCTTGGGCTTGTCCCCAGTTGCTAACTCTTTTCTTATATTGGCTTAGTCCCAAGTTATGCTCTATTTCAGGTCCTTGAAGATAAGCAACTAGGGATCCTTGATCCTTACTTCTTTCTAAGGTTTATTTTGTAGTTATCCTAATTATGGTTAGGATCCTAACTTGGATCCTCAAGTATGATCCTAAACTGTTTTGATTTTATTCATTATTCATTTGAATAACCCTTATACTTGACAACTGAACTTGGAATTCTTAAACTATACCACTTTTTAGAACTAATCAGTTATGGGATGTGTGGTCTGTGATCATATCCTAAACTTTTTGGATATCTTTTTTAATTTTTCAAGGCTTGATAAGTATAAACGGAATAAACATGACAACAGTTGGAAAGTAAGATATTAAAAAGGATAACAACACAAGATAAGCGACGAAAGGTTAAGATTTTATTTATTAACAAAAGGCTAACCCTTAAAAGGTTGTCAAAATTACCTACCCCGAGCTTCTACCAGCAAAACGTGGCCCGTCCGCTGGGGTAGGTAAAGGGTGTCCATGATAATAAGTTCAAAAAGTAGTGCAGGAATATAAGGGCGGCAGGATCACAATGGCTTCATCCCCCAAACAGAGGATCCCTCCACCAATTGCAATCCTGCCTATTGTCCAAAGGATCATACATGATCCTTAATCCTAACGACTATTGTTCAAGTACAAACCATTAAATTGTTCAACATCACAACCACAAAAAACTACTACCAAATTTAAAAATTGGGCTCCGGCTGCGTCTAGGAATGTCCATCATCGCCCAATTGTGTAGCCTACACCTTTGCTGCATCCTCTTCCCCTCCAGCTGCGGTATCCTTCACCAGATCCTTCCCACTACCTCCAGCCTCGATCGCCAAAACTTCCTCAGCTTCCTCATCATCTTCAAGATCAGCTAACCTTGCTTTCCAGCCCTCAACATCCCAGCTGCTTTTGTCAAAGTTAGGATCTTGAGCTTCCTGGGCCATCTTCAATTTAGTCTGATACATTGTGATGGCAGCAGAGACCTTAGCATTTTCTATGAGATCATGCTTCTCATAATCAAGGTCAATCAGAAGTTTAGCCGTCTTAGTCTTGGCATCTTGGAGTTCCTTCTGAAGATCAGCAATTGCAAGGTCCTTAAGTACTGCAACTTGTTGCAAATCAGCAATCTTCTTGTCCTGCTCCTCGACATTCCCCACATAGTCCTCAATCTCAGCGAATTTCTGCAAAAGAGATAAAAGATAAGGTCAAGACCGAGTGATCCTCAAATCAGCAGGATATATTAGCAGGATATATCAGCAGGATATATTAGCAGGATATGTCAGCAGGATATGCCAGCAGGATATATAGGCAGATACGGTGATCCTTACATCATTGAAGTACTCGAGAAATTGGTGACGGATCAGAGGCAGACCCTGCAAATTCTCACCCTCGGAGGTCTTTCTCTTTTTGCCACCCTTTCCTTTAATGGGTGCCTTGGGAATGGAGATGCTAGGACTGGTAGTGGCCCTCTTCTTCCTGGACCGAACAACATCAAGATCAGCTGTGTTGAACTGGGATACAGGCTTGGCAGATTTTCCGGCACCTACACATTCAAAGCAAGATAAGTATCCTTATCCTATTTCAATTTACTTATTTATTTTAATATTCAAACTATGCAAAAGGCAGGATACTTACTCGACATGGTGATGGAACCAGAGGATACTTCTTGTGAGTCTTGGGTGTCTATCTTGAATGTCCTTGTTTCAGGATCAAGCTTCCAAAAAGCAGCAAGCCTATCCTTGGTTGCAGGTGTCGTGATAATGTGTGAAACAGAAATAGCTGCATAATACAAGACAAAAAGGGGTTAGTGATCCTCATACAAAAACAAGACTACCTGGTGATCCTTCTCAGGATCCTCTGGCCTACCATGGGTGGACCATGTCTTTGGTAGATCCTTTCCGTTTGGAATGGTATCCCTCCTAACAAAGAAGAAGCGACGTTTCCAATTGGTGTCATTCTTGGTGACTTTGAGAAGGGGGTGTTCTCCGCCGGGTTTTCGTTTGAACAAATAACGATGGGAACCAAAAGTAGTCAGATCATACATCTCTGACAGCTCTGACATTCCTAAATCAATGCCTTCCTGCTCGATGATCCTCTCCAGGGTATACAAAACCCTCCAAATCATCGGCATAGCTTGGATGTA
Source organism: Helianthus tuberosus (assembly GCA_030545235.1). NCBI lineage: Eukaryota > Viridiplantae > Streptophyta > Magnoliopsida > Asterales > Asteraceae > Helianthus > Helianthus tuberosus. Next base: position 184,481,533 of record CM060370.1, on the reverse strand, counting down.
AGAGATACCGGTAAGGGAAAAGAAGGATTGTGTAAATTCTGGGAAAGGATAGGTGTATCCTATGGCGAATGGAGTAACTGGAAAGGCAACCCATGTTTCTGAAACATAGTCGCTCAAAATAGTAGGATCGAAGGGTTTGAAAAAGGCACTCGCCGGAAAGCAGTGACGAATCTTATCTATTTGAGCGTCGTTAAAGTAGCACCTCTCATGTGTGGAGTCTTTGATGATCTTTTGACTCTTCAAGGGACTATCCTTCTGGTGATCCTTGGCGGGGGAGGACCGGAGCATCATTCTTGAAGAGACGATAGTAAAATAAGAAAACCAGAGCAAGAGAAGGAAGAAGATGAAGGGACGATACCTGTTTATCTTCGGAATGCAGTTATAAAGGGAGTCTTTCTGAAATTTTAAATGCATTTGATCCTATCTCTATCTCCTATTTATAATCATGATCGTGCAGGGTTGTCACTTCTGTGACGTCATGGTTGCAACGGCTAGTTCAACAATAACGGCTATATTTACGATAGTTAGTTGCGGATAAGATCAGGAAAACATAACTCGCTCATTTTACATATTACTCCTTATATTTTGGGGGCAATTGTTAGGGGAGGATTTTCTAACAATTAGTGATCCTTACTCGTTATCCTAATTAATGATCCTTTCTTCTGTGACAGATAGTGATCCTCAGAAGAGCTTCAGGATCAGGATCATGGATCACTTTAAGGATCCTCGTACTGACGATTGTTTGTTTGTGTTTTGTATTACTTCGCAGGAGTTACGAGCTTGACTTGGTCTTGGCAACGTTACTATGGAATATTCCACGGGTATATCGCACACGTTTGACTGGAAATAGACGTTGTGGAGAACGTGGGAGCTTGGCACGAAAGTCGGATAGTTAGTTATTGTAGTTAACTTCTATTTTTATAGGGGTGACGAGCTAGAATTAGAACACTTAGTCATTTTTCAGCTACACACTCTCATAATCGCATTCGTGAAGCTCTCGACGAACACTTATTAGTTTTCACTCACTTTTACACATGTCATACTAGTGATCCTTGTACCTAGCTCGTCATTATCCGAAGTTGTAAACATTTATTGATTTATTTGAGCTTGGTGATCGGTAGTTTCCATCACCCGGGGTTTTTTGTGTCGGAGATCAACTCTTGATCAAGGGCTTTTTCCCCGTATAAATCCTTGTGTCGTTTGTGCAATTTACCTTGAAGTGATCCTCATTATTGTTCGACATTTCAAGCATCATACCCCGTAACAGAGAGTTTGGTTGCATTATCCTCATCAGATTTTTTGACCAAAACAAGAGTGACCAACAAGAAGCTAAGAATTGTTACACGTCATCGATGAAGCCAGCCTCAAGACCAAGGGAGCAATAGCAATTAAAGCATCCTTCAAGAGATGTCTTGGAGGCAAGAGAACAGGATGTGAAAGAAATCCTTATGGATCCTCATGATCATGAATCCATAGTCTTCATAGGATCAGGGATCGTCAGCAACATTGAACAGGATCTAGTATCCTTCCTTAAGAGGAGGAAAACTACCTTTTCCTAGAAGCATGAGGACATGACAGGTATATCTAAAGATATAATTACTCATAAGCTTGGCATTGACAGGTCATTCAAGCCTATACACCAGAAGAGGAGGAAGTTTGCACCTGAAAGGAATGCTATTATCCAGGAAGAGGTAGATAAACTACTTCGGGCAGGTATGATAAGAGAGGTTAAGTATCCAAGGTGGTTAGCCAATGTGGTTGTTGTTCAAAAGAAAAATGGAAAGTGGAGGGTATGTGTCGATTTTACTGATTTAAACAAGGCATGTCCCAAGGATCCTTTCCCGTTACCCCACATTGACTCCATGGTGGATGCTACCGCGGGTCATGAGTTGTTGACTTTTATGGATGCTTCATCTGGATTTCAACAAATTCAGATGGAACCATCTGATCAAGAGGATACAGCCTTTATGACCCCAACTGGTATATATTGTTATATTGATATACCATTTGGACTAAGGAATGCAGGTGCTACTTATTAAAGGCTAGTCAATATGATGTTCAAAGAACAAATTGGACACACTATGGAAGTCTATATAGATGACATGGTGGTTAAGTCCAAGAAAGCTGAGGATCGCCTTAGAGACTTGGAGGAAGCATTCAATATCCTTGATAAATTTAATATGAAACTAAATCCTTCCAGGTGTCACTTTGGTTTAAAGCAGGTAAATTCCTAGGCTATATGGTGACAAAAAGAGGCATTGAAGCAAGTCCAGAGAAAATTAAGGCTATTGTGAATATCAAATCTCCTGCCAATGCCAAGGATGTGCAAAGATTGACAGGTAGGATCGCAGCCTTGAACAGGTTCATATCCAAATCCTCAGAAAAATGCAAGGAATTCTATGACATTTTGAGGAAGAACAAGAAATTTGAATGGACTGAAAAGCATGAAAATGCTCTCAAAGCTCTTAAGGATTACCTATCCTCAGCCCCTGCCTTGATGAAACCAGAAAAATGGGATATATTATCCTTGTATTTGGCGGTATCCTCTAAAGCAGTAAGTGTGGTCCTTGTTAAGGATCACGAAGGTACACAACATCCTGTCTATTATGTAAGTAAGAGTTTGCTTGATGCTGAATCCAGGTATTCACATTTAGAAAAACTTATCCTTGCACTAATTATGGCATCTACTAAATTAAGACATTATTTTGAAACTCATGCCATTATTGTTAAGACTAATTTTCCAATTAAGAATGTTCTCAGGAAACCTGAAATGTCAGGAAGGATGGCTAAGTGGGCAGTGAAGCTTAGTGCTTCTGATATAAGATATGAACCAAGGACTGCCATTAAATCCCAAGCCTTAGCTAACTTTGTGGCAGATTTCAGTAGTGACTTGCAAAGGGAAGCTGAGTTAGAAGTTCAACAGCTTGAAGAAACTAAGCATCCTTGGATACTCTTCACTGATGGAGCTTCTAATGTCAAAGGAACAGGACTTGGAATACTACTAAAATCGCCACAGGGGGACATAATACCCCACTCCATAGCTTGTGAGTTTCAAACTACTAATAATGAGGCTGAATATGAAGCCTTGATAGTTGGTTTGCAAATTGCCAAGCATATGAGGATCAGGTATCTTGAGGTACATGTAGATTCATTGTTAATTACTAATCACTTTAATGGATCATATGCTGTTAAAGGAGAAAAGCTAATCAAATATTTAGAGATAGTCAAAGAATTGGCACTCTCTTTTGTTTCCTTTAGTTTGACACAGGTACCCAGAGAAGAGAATGCAGAAGCTGATGCATTGGCCAATCTAGGATCATCCTTGAAGATTCTAGAGGATATCAGGAACCCTATTATCCACATCCTAACCCCAGCTATTGAGGATCATGTAGCCATGGAGATAGGAGAAGATTCTGCAATCATCCCTAGTGATGATACACAATCTCATTCAGGATCATGGATCCTTCCAATCATGAGATACATACAACATGGAGAGATTCCTACAGGAGAAAACCCCAGGGCTTTCCAAATTAAGGTATCTCAATTCACAATATTGAATAACATGTTATATAAACGATCTCTTGTAGATCCATATCTAAGATGCATTGAGGATCCTAAAATCTAAGAAGTCCTAAAGGATTTTCATGAAGGAGATTGTGGAAACCATATTGGGGGCAGGGCATTATTCTCAAGGATCCTGAGGACAGGACACTATGAAGAAGGATGTTGTGGAATATGCCAAGAAGTGTGATCCTTGTCAGAGACATAGTAATATCCTTCATCAACCAGCAGAGCTTTTGCATCCTATATCCTCTTCTTGGCCATTTATGAGATGGGGAATGGATATAGTTGGTAAACTTCCCAAGGCACCTGGTGGAAAAGTATTCGTGCTTGCTATGACTGATTACTTTTCCAAGTGGATAGAGGCTGAAGCCTTTGCTCAAGTCAGAGAAAAAGAAGTGATATCTGTTAGGGGAGGATTTTCTAACAATTAGTGATCCTTATACGTTATCCTAATTAATGATCCTTTCTTCTGTGACAGATAATGATCCTCAGAAGAGCTTCAGGATCAGGATCATGGATCACTTTAAGGATCCTCGTACTGACGATTGTTTATTTGTGTTTTGTGTTACTTTGCAGGAGTAACAAGCTTGACTTACGGTGTGTTCCCGAGTTAAAAATCCCTCCCCTTCCCTCCCCTCCCCTCCCCTCCCCTCCCCTCCATGTCTTTCCAAATTGGAAAGACTATTTTCAGGCAAAAAAAACCCTATTTTCCCTCCCCTCCCCCTGTTAAGTGGATCTCTGGAACACCATTTTCCCTCTCCTCCCCTCCCCTCCCCCTGTTAAGTAGATCTCTGGAACACAGTGTTAGTCTTGGCGACATTCCTGGAGAATATTCCCAAACTATCCCGCACGTGCTTGGCCAAAAATGGACGTTGTGGAGAACGTGGGAGCTTGGCACAAAAGTCGGATAGTTAGTTTTAGTAGTTATTTCTATTTTAAAAAGGGGTAACGAGCTAGTAGAAAAACACTTAGTCATTTTTCAGCTACACACTCTCATATACTCGCACACTTGAAGCTCTCGACGAACATTCATTCATTTTCACTCACTTTTACACATTTCACGATAGTGATCCTTGTACCTAGCTCGTTACTATCCGAAGTTGTAAACATTTATTGATTTATTTGAGCTTGGTGATCGGTAGTTTCCATCACCCGGGGTTTTTTGTGCCGGAGATCAACTCTTGATCAAGGGCTTTTTCCCTGTATAAATCCTTGTGTCATTTGTGCAATTTATATTGAAGTGATCCTTGTCATTGTTCTACATTTCAAGCATCATACCCCGTAACAGAGAGTTTGGTTGCAATATCCTCATCAGATTTTTTAACCAAAACAGTTTGGCGCCCACCGTGGGGCAATCGGTGCTTCGTCCTTAGAAAAATTCGCATTTCTGTGCTCATTCCGGTTCACTACAACTAAGCAAATGGCTTCCTCAGCGAAGAATGCTTCAAATTTGATGCCCTCATTCACTTCTTCACAAGGCGTTCCCCCTTTGCCTCCACCACCTTCTGGATCCCAGAAGAATGCTGAGAATGCCGCGAAGAAACCAACTCCCATTTTCTCAAAACCTCCAACTTCTTCTGCTTCTTACACTCCCACTACTAGTCACATGTTTACTTTGATTTTGCAGATGAAGGATCAGATACGGCAACAGGATAAGACCAATGAGAGGATTCTTAAAGAAATCGGAGATCTCAAGAAACAAAAGACAACGACAGAGGATCATTCCCCACTGGTGCCGAAATCCTTGAATTTTGATACTCCGGTGATTACTTCTCAGCCATCAGTGGTTCCAGACGTTCAATATGTGGGTGGACCGAAAGGAGTGCACTACGGAACAACAACAATCACCCAGGCAGCAGGCTCATATTTCCAGGCAGCGGGATCCTATCCTCAGCATATGGGATCCCTCACGAATTCAGGAGGATATTCAGGAATGCAGCAGGTTCAAGGATCCTCCTTTGTTCCAGGATCATCCCAGGTTCAAGGATCCTCCTTTGTTCCAGGATCATCCCAGGTTCAAGGATCCTCCTTTGTTCCAGGATCATCACAGGTTCAAGGATCCTCCTTCCTCCCAGGATCATCCCAGGTTCAAGGATCCTCCTTTGTTCCAGGATCATCCCAGGTTCAAGGATCCTCCTTCCTCCCAGGATCATCCCAGGTTCAAGGATCCTCCTTTGTTCCAGGATCGTCCCAATTTCAGGGATCCTTCCAGATGCCAGGATCCTTAAGGAGTTTGCAAACAGGAAGCTCAGATGTCCATCAGGGAGATTTTATTCCAATGCAGACCAATGCTTCTACTGGTCCCTCGATCATTCCAGAGCCCCAACAATATGGATTAACATCCAATCTTCCTAATCTGAATCCAATGGGAGGTAACACTTTTAATAATTCTCATACTACTAACCATGGTCTTATGCAGGATCCAGGTATCAATCCTGCCATGGCCAGAGAATTGTAAAAGCTAAAGGATATGATATCAAGTGTTCCAGGAGTGGTCAAACCTTTCCCAGAGATTGCAGATGGGAGCCACAAGATATCTCGTTTTGCACCACCAATCTGTGATGCTGAGATACCCAAGAGGTTCCATGTGCCAACAATGAAGCTGTATGACGGTTCGACAGATCCTGAGGAACACATAGCACAATACAGGGAGAGCATGGAGATCAATCCAATTCCAGAAAGATTAAAGGAAGCATGCCTGTGCAAGGGATTCGGATCCACTCTTACTGGATCAGCTCTCAAATGGCTGCTAAGTCTTCCTCCCTATTCTATTACCTCATTTGCTAACCTAGTTAACTTGTTTAATAATCAGTTTTCTTGTAGTAGAAAATTTGAACGATTAACTAGTGATCTATATAGGATAACCCAGGGTCATAATGAATCATTAAGGGATTACATTACCAAATTCAGTAAAGAATCCTTAGATATTCCCAACTTAGATATAGCCACGGCTGTTGAGGCCTTTAAAATGGGATTGCTTAGGGATTCGTCTTTCTATGATGATCTTGTTATGACACCATGCAGGAACTTAGATGAGGTAAGAACCCGAGCACTTAGGTTCATTTCGCTAGAAGATGAGGATCCAGGAGAGGTTAGCAGGATCCTCAAAGCAGGATAAGCAAGGATCCTCATTCAGGAACAACAAGTTCAGATCCTACAACAGATCTGATAACCAGAACGTGCATTCTATTGATCAAGAAGAGGATGATGAGGATTATCCTCCAATTTCTGAATATTGTTTTTGTGTTAATAACAACGAACTAATCCTTGCGATGCAGAACCTAGGTGATAAAGCTAGATGGCCAAGAAAAAATGATAGGCCAGCTGCAACTAAGGATAAATCAAAGTGGTGTGCATACCATGAAGATTTTGGGCATCTCACAGAAGAGTGCATTGCACTAAGAAAGGAAATTGGATACTTGTTGAGCAAGGGGCATCTAAAAGAATTGTTGGGAAGGAAAAAGTCAAAGACTCAGGATCCTGAAAGGATCCCTGAGAAGGCTCCATCCCCTCCAGCAGATGCACAAGTGATAAACTTCATTTCTGGAGGATCAGACATTTGCGGCACATCCTTCTCAGCAGCTAAAAGGCATGCAAAGGAGACTAAAATGGATAATGGAGAAAGACCTGTTCGAACATCAAGTGTCTCTGAAGGAAAAGTCATAACCTTTGATGAAGAGGATCGTGTTGATATCCAGGATCCTCATCACGATGGTTTAGTTATTACTCTTTTCATTTCTAACCATTTTGTCCGCATGATCCTTATAGACGGAGGAAGTTCAGTGAACATTATCCAGCTTGATGTTCTAAAGAAGATGGGTATCCCTGAATCAGATATCATACCAAGATCCTCCGTGCTCGTGGGATTTAGTGGCGAAACTAAGAATACCCTGGGGGACATTAAACTCCTAATATATATCGAAGGCTTACACTCTTATCAAAAGTTTTGTGTTATTGACTGTTTATCTTGTTGTAATGTTATCCTTGGCAGGCCCTGGATACACGATATGAAAGCAGTCCCATCTACCTACCATCAATGTGTGAAGCTCCCTAGTCCTTGGGGAATAGTGAAGATTGATAGTGATCAGCAGGAGGCTAAGAATTGCTACACTTCATCGATGAAACCAGCCTCGAAGTCGAGGGAGCAATAGCAATCAAGGTATCCTCCAAGGGATGTCTTGGAGGCAAGGAAGCAGGATGTGGTAGAAATCCTCATGGATCCCGATGATCCTGAATCCAAAATCCATATCGGATCAGGGATCCTTGGCCAAATGAAAAAAGACCTCGTATCCTTCCTCAAAAGGAGAAAGACTACCTTTGCATGGAAACACGAAGACATGACTGGTATATCCAAAGATGTAATCACTCACAAACTCGGCATTGACAGATCCTTTAAACCAATCCATCAATGGAGAAGAAAGTTTGCACCGGAAAGGAATGCCATTATCCAAGAAGAGGTAGAGAAATTGATCCGGGCAGGTATGATTAGAGAGGCCAAGTATCCAAGATGGTTGGCCAATGTGGTTGTTGTTCAAAAGAAAAACGGAAAGTGGAGGGTATGTGTCGATTTTACCGACTTAAATAAGGCATGTCCCAAGGATCCTTTCCCATTACCCCACATTGACTCCATGGTGGATGCAACTGCGGGTCATGAACTGTTAACTTTTATGGATGCTTCATCTGGATTCCAACAAATCCAAATGGAACCATTCGACCAAGAGGATACAGCCTTCATGACTCCAACTGGTATATACTGCTATATTGCTATGCCATTCGGATTAAGAAATTCAGGTGCAACATATCAAAGGCTGGTGAATATGATGTTCAATGATCAGATTGGACAAACTATGGAGGTGTACATAGATGATATGGTGGTAAAATCCTTAAAAGCTGAGGATCACCTAAGAGACTTGGAGGAAGCATTCGATATCCTTGACAAATATAACATGAAACTTAATCCTTCAAAATGTCACTTTGGTGTTAAAGCAGGTAAATTCTTAGGATATATGGTGACAAAGAGAGGCATTGAAGCTAGCCCGGAACGAATCAAAGCAATAGTGAATCAAATCTTCGGCCAATGCTAAGGATGTTCAAAGGCTAACAGGCAGGATCGCAGCTTTGAACAGATTTATATCCTAATCCTCCGAGAAGTGCAAAGAATTCTATGATATCCTAAGGAAGAACAAGAAATTTGAGTGGACTGAGAAGCATGAAAATGCTTTAAGAGCCCTCAAAGATTACCTATCCTCAGCCCCGGCTTTGATGAAACCTGAAAAAGGCGATGTGCTATCCTTGTATCTTGCAGTATCCTCAAAAGCAGTAAGTGCGGTCCTTGTTAAGGATCATGAAGGTACACAACATCATGTCTATTATGTAAGTAAAATTTTACTTGATGCCGAATCCAGGTATTCACACCTTGAAAAGCTTATTCTTGCATTAATTATGGCATCTACTAAGTTAAGACATTATTTTGAAACTCATGTTATTGTTGTTAAAACTAATTTTCCAATTAAGAATGTCCTCAGGAAACCAGAGATGTCAGGAAGGATGGCTAAGTGGGCAGTGAAGCTAAGTGCATATGATATAAGATATGAGCCTAGAACAGCCATCAAATCCCAAGCATTAGCCGACTTTGTGGCTGATTTCAGAAGTGATTTACAAGAAGAAGCTGAATTAGAAGTCCAGCAGCTAGAGGAGACCAAGGATCCTTGGATACTCTATACTGATGGATCCTCAAATGTCAAAGGCACAGGGCTTGGAATACTACTAAAATCGCCACAGGGGGACATAATACCCCACTCTATAGCTTGTGAGTTCCAAACCACTAACAATGAGGCTGAATATGAAGCCTTAATTGCTGGTTTGCAAATTGCAAAGCATATGGGGATCAGGTACCTTGAGGTACATGTAGATTCATTGTTAATTACAAACCACTTTAATGGATCCTATGTTGTTAAAGGTGAAAAGCTAACCAAATATTTGGAGATAGTCAAAAGTTTGGCACTCTCTTTTGTTTCCTTTAGTTTGACGCAGGTACCAAGAAAAGAAAATACAGAGGCTGATGCATTGGCTAACTTAGGATCATCCTTGAAGATCCCAAAGGATATCAAGATCCCTATTATCCATATCCTGACCCCGGCTATCGAGGATCACCAGGCTATGGAGATAGGAAATGATTCTGCAATTATCCCTAGTGAGGATACTCAATCCCATTCAGGATCAGGATCATGGATCTCACCAATTATGAGATACCTGCAACATGGAGAGATTCCTACAGGAGAAAACCCTAGGGCTTTCAAATCTAAGGTATCTCAATTCACAATTTTAAATAATATGTTGTATAGACGATCTCTTGCAGGACCATACTTGAGATGCATTGAGGATCCCGAAATACAAGAAGTTTTAAAAGACTTCCATGAAGGAGATTGTGGAAACCACACTGGGGGCAGGGCATTATTCTCAAGGATCCTGAGAACAGGATACTACTGGCCAACCATGAAGAGAGATGTTGTGGAGTATGCTAAAAGATGTGATCCTTGCCAGAGACACAGCAATATCCTTCATCTACCAGCTGAATTATTGCATCCTATATCCTCCTCTTGGCCATTTATGAGATGGGGTATGGATATAGTTGGAAAGCTCCCTAAGGCACCTGGTGGAAAAGTATTCATGCTAGCTATGACTGATTACTTCTCCAAGTGGATAGAAGCTGAAGCCTTTGCCCAAGTCAGAGAAAAGGAAGTTATATCCTTCATTAAAAGAAATATTATCACTAGATTTGGAATTCCTTCTGAAATTATATGTGATAATGGTTCCCAATTTATTGGGGGCAGAACCACTAACTTTTGTGACAGCTGGGGGATTAGGATGATAACATCAACACCAGTCCACCCACAAGCCAATGGTCAAGCAGAATCATCCAACAAGATCATCATCAACAATTTGAAGAAGAAGCTTGGATCCAAGAAAGGGAAATGGGCAGAAGAACTACCCTATGTGCTTTGGGCTGATAGGACAACCCCTAAGAATGCAACTGGTCAAACTCCATTCTCTTTGGTGTTTGGGGCAGAATCAGTGATCCCAACAGAAATGGTGGTTCCAACTGCTAGAACAAGTACCCGTGATCCTGAGGAGAATAATGAGAACTTAGCTCAAGACCTGGATACTATTGAAGAAATCAGGGATATTGCTAGGATAAGGATGGTCAGTTATCAGCAAAGAATGGCTGGTGCTTACAACAAAAATGTCAGGATCAGGAGGTTTCAAGTTGGAGATATGGTATTATGGAAAGTATTCCAAAATACCACCAATCCTGCTGATGGAAAGTTGGCTCCAAAATGAGAAGGCCCTTATTTGATTGAAGCTGAAGCAGAAAAAGGGGGCATATAGATTGCTAACCATGGAAGGTGATTTGCTACCAAGAGCTTGGAATGCTGTCCACTTGAAGAAATATTTCATGTGAGCAGGATCCTCAAGGCACGGATGATCCTCAGGATAGGGATATCCTTAAAGCATCCTCAAAGTATCGGTGATCCTTACTTAGGTAATATCCTAAACTTAAACTATTTCATTTCTTTATTTTCTCATATAAGGATAAGGATCATGTGTCCTTCATCCGTCTCTCACGTGAGTTCAAGTTTTGAAAGTTCAGGTATCCTTAGCATAACATTGGTTATCCGCAGAAGCAATCCGTTCCTTGGGTTTAACCCCAGTTATTTGGGCTTGACCCCAGTTTCGCCTGTAGCGCATGATGATCCTGGTATAGTTCAAGGCAGTGGGACCAGTACTCGTTTTAGGGGCTGATAATTCCATTGTACTGGCTATGCTTAGGATCCTACGTATAATGGTAGACGTACCATACATCCGTTCCTAAGGTTTCTAACGTTTTCACGTTAGCTAAGGTTTTGGCATTTTCATGTCACTAAGTTTGGATAGTCGCCAGTTAGGGCCATACTCCAGTTTACATACGATCCTTGGGCTTGTCCCTAGTTATCCTTGGGCTTGTCCCCAGTTATCCTTGGGCTTGTCCCCAGTTATCCTTGGGCTTGTCCCCAGTTGTTAACTCTTATCTTATATTGGCTTAGTCCCAAGTTATGATCTATTTCAGGTCCTTGAAGATAAGCAACTAGGGATCCTTGATCCTTACTTCTTTCTAAGGTTTATCTTACAGTTATCCTTATTATGGTTAGGATCCTAACTTGGATCCTCAGGTATGATCCCTAACCATTTTTAATTCCATTCATTATTTATTTGAATAACCCTTAAAGTTTGACAACTAGACTTGTGATCCTTAAAACATATTGCTTTTTGAGATTCTTTAACTAAAGGATATCTGATCATGGATCATATCCTAAATATTTTTAATCTGACTTATTCAAAATTATTTATTCAATGAATATGCATCAAAACAAAGGAAAATCAAAGAAACACGAGGATAACACCACAAGATAAGCGACAAAAGGTTAATATTTTATTTATTAACAAAGTAGTAACCCTTAAAAGGTTGTCAAAATTACCTACCCCGAGCATCTACCAGCAAAACGTGGCCCGTCCGCTGGGGTAGGTAAAGGGTGTCCATGATAACAAGTTCGAAAGTAGTGCAGGAATATAAAGGCGGCAGGATCACAATGGCTTCATCCCCCAAACAGAGGATCCCTCCACCAATTGCAATCCTGCCTATTGTCCAAAGGATCATACATGATCCTTAATCCTAAAACCTATTGTTCAAGTACAGCCCATCATTGTTCAACAAAAAACACCATAACCAAAACAAACTATCAAACTTAAAAAATGGGCTCCGGCTACGTCTAGAAATGTCCTTCATCGCCCATCCATGCAGCCTATGCCTTCGCTGCATCCTCTTCCCCTCCAGCTGCGGTATCCTTTATCAGATCCTTTCCACTGCCACTTGCCTCAATCGCCAAGACCTCAGTAGCCTCCTCCTCATCATCCTCAAGATCAGCCAACCTTGCCTTCCAGCCCTCAACATCCCAGCTGCTTTTGTCAAAACTAGGATCTTGAGCTTCCTGGGCCATCTTCAATTTTGTTTGATACATCGTGATGGCGGCAGAGACCTTAGCATTTTCTATGAGATCATGCTTCTCATAGTCAATGTCAATCTGAAGCTTAGCCGTCTTGGTCTTGGCATCTTGAAGTTCCTTCTGAAGATCAGCAATGGCAAGGTCCTTGAGCACTGCAACCTGTTGGAGGTCAGCGATCTTCTTGTCCTGCTCCTCAACATTCCCCACGTAATCTTCAATCTCAGCAAATTTCTGCAAAGAAAATGATAAAGCAGTTCAAGATCAGGTGATCCTTATACGAGTAGGATACCTAGGCAGAGTTGGTGATCCTTACATCGTTGAAGTATTCGAGGAACTGGTGGCGGATCAGTGGTAGGCCTTGAAGATCCTCAGCATCAGAAGTTTTCCTCTTCTTGACACCCTTTCCTTTAGTGGGTGCCTTTGGAATGGAGATGCTAGGACTGGTGGTGGACCTCTTCTTTCTGGATCGAACAACATCAAGGTCAGCCGTGTTGAACTGGGATACAGGCTTGGTAGATTTTCCAGCGCCTACACATTTATAGCAAGATGAGTATCCTTATCCTATTTCAATTTATTTATTTATTTTAATATTCAGACTATGTAAAAGGCAGGATACTTACTTGACATGGTAATGGAACCTGAGGATACTTCTTGTGAGTCTTGGGTGTCTATCTTGAATGTCCTTGTTTCAGGATCAAGCTTCCAAAAAGCAGCAAGCCTATCCTTGGTTTCAGGTGATGTGATGATGTGTGAGACAGAAACAGCTGCATAACACAAGACAAAAAAGGGGTCAGTAATCCTTATACAAAAACAAGACTACCTGGTGATCCTCCTCAGGATCCTCCGGCCTACCATGGGTGGACCATGTTCTTGGTAAATGCTTTCCGTCGGGAATGGTATCCCTCCTGACAAAGAAGAAGTGACGTTTCCAATTTGTGTCATTCTTGGTAACTTTAAGAAGAGGGTGTTCTCCGCCGGGTCTTCGCTTGAACAAATAACGATGGGATCCAAAGGTGGTAAGATCATACAATTGTGTCAGCTCTGACATGCCTAAATCAATGCCCTCCTGCTCGATGATCCTCTCCAGGGTATACAAAACCCTCCAAATCATCGGCATGGCTTGGATGTAAGAGATGCCGGTAAGCGAAAAGAAGGATTGTGTAAATTCTGGGAAAGGATAGGTGTATCCTATGGAAAATGGAGTAACTGGAAAGGCAACCCATGTTTCTGAAACATAGTCGCTCAGAATAGTAGGATCAAAGGGCTTGAAAAAAGCACTCGCCGGAAAGCAACGACGAATCTTGTCTATCTGAGCATCATTAAAGTAACACCTCTCATTTGTGGAGTCTTTGATGATCTGTTGACTCTTCAAGGGACTATCCTTCTGGTGATCCTTGGCGGGGGAGGACCGGAGCATCATTCTCAAAGTGTTTGTGATAAAGAAAGAAAAACAGAGTAAGAGATGGAGAAAGAGGAGAAAGAGATACCTGATTGATCTTCGACTGAGAATATAAAGGGAGTTTCTTTCGGATTTAAATGCATTTGATCCTATCTCTATCTCCTATTTATAATCATGATCGTGCAGGGTTGTCACTTCTGTGACGTCATGGTTGCAACGGCTAGTTCGATATCAACGGCTATATATCCGTTTGTTAGTTGCGGATAAGATTAAGAAAATATAACTCGCTTATTTTACAAATTACTCCTTATATTTTGGGGGCAATTGTTAGGGGAGGATTTTCTAACAATTAGTGATCCTTACACGTTATCCTAATTAATGATCCTTTCTTCTGTGACAGATAATGATCCTCAGAAGAGCTTCAGGATCAGGATCATGGATCACTTTAAGGATCCTCGTACTGACGATTGTTTATTTGTGTTTTGTGTTACTGTGCAGGAGTAACAAGCTTGACTTAGTCTTGGCGACATTCCTGGAGAATATTCCCAAACTATCCCGCACGTGCTTGGCCAAAAATGGACGTTGTGGAGAACGTGGGAGCTTGGCACAAAAGTCGGATAGTTAGTTTTAGTAGTTATTTCTATTTTAAAAAGGGGTAACGAGCTAGTAGAAAAACACTTAGTCATTTTTCAGCTACACACTCTCATATACTCGCACACTTGAAGCTCTCGACGAACATTCATTCATTTTCACTCACTTTTACACATTTCACGATAGTGATCCTTGTACCTAGCTCGTTACTATCCGAAGTTGTAAACATTTATTGATTTATTTGAGCTTGGTGATCGGTAGTTTCCATCACCCAGGGTTTTTTGTGCCGGAGATCAACTCTTGATCAAGGGCTTTTTCCCCGTATAAATCCTTGTGTCATTTGTGCAATTTATATTGAAGTGATCCTTGTCATTGTTCTATATTTCAAGCATCATACCCCGTAACAGAGAGTTTGGTTGCAATATCCTCATCAGATTTTTTAACCAAAACAATATCCTTTATTAAAAGAAACATTATTACTAGATTTGGTATTCCTTCTGAAATTGTTTGTGATAATGGATCCCAATTTATTGGGAGTAGAACTACTAACTTTTGTGACAGCTGGGGGATTAAGATGATAACATCAACACCAGTCCACCCACAAGCTAATGGTCAGGCAGAATCATCCAACAAGATCACCATCAACAATTTGAAAAAGAAGCTTGGATCCAAGAAAGGAAAGTGGGCAGAAGAACTACCTTATGTATTATGGGATGATAGGACAACTCCCAAGAATGCTACTGGTCAAACTCCATTTTCTTTGGTATTTGGAGCAGAATCAGTGATCCCTACAGAAACGGTGGTTCCTACTGCAAGAACAAGCATCCGTGATACTGAAGAGAATGCTGAAAACTTGGTTCAAGATTTGGATACTATAGAAGAACTCATGGATTTGGCAAGGATAAGGATGGCTACTTATCAACAAAGGATGGCTGGAGCCTATAATAAGAATGTCAAGATCCGGAAGTTCCAAGTTGGTGATATGGTATTAAGGAAAGCATTTCAGAATACCACAAATCCTGCTGATGGAAAATTGGCACCAAAGTGGGAAGGCCCCTACCTGATTGAAGCTGAGGCTGAAGTTGATTTTCAATAGGACGAGTAAAAATATTTGTATTGACAGGCTGAATAGTCTCACAGCTTGCCAATATAAAATCTATTTCCTCCTGAAAAGTCATTCCCTGGTTTTGTTTGGAGCTTTCTCCAATTTCCATCTGAGTTGGTCTAGAACCTTTTCCAACCTCCATTTCTATTTCCTTAGAATATTCCTCAAACTGCATTCCCATTTGCCTAGAATCTTCTTTGACTTCAGTCTCCATCTCCTGTTGTCTAGAACTTTCTCTGGTTACAATTTCTTTTCCTTTTTCTAAAGGATTGTTTATTTTAGGAAGTTTAGTAGCTGGCTTTTTCCTACGTATACGACTCCCCCATACGTATTTCCTTCTTTTCTTTGGTTTTGGCTTTTTCAAAGGTGGAGCGTTGAATTCTACAGGTTGTTCCACATCAGGAAAATACCCAGTAAATTCTTTAGAAACTTCTAGGTTTACAGGGTATAGGTTGAGATTCTCTAGGGCTTCCGATAACTCATTCATGTTGTTTAATATACAAGTAAAATACAAAAATGCTAAGTTAAAATTTATAACAAAATTTAGAAATAACCTTTAAATTTTATTGCATACCCTATGACTAATTTACACAAAAGAAAATGAACAATTTTAAACATACTAGGTTTTATTTATTTATTAGATGATATTTCGGCTTGTAAGTAATAAGGTTGCTATTACGGAGTCATGGTATTTTAAATATTAGCATTTACTGCTACAGTAGCTAGCATATAAAGATCCGCCCATTTTTCATCTAATTTGTCCTCCCAAGGTGTTTTACTGGTTAATTCATGGGTTTCCTGTTTAACTTTCTTCACTCGGGCTTTCTTTATTTTCTCCTGACTTTTCTTAAGAATCAAACTTCTTTTATCTGGAGAAAGTGGTTTCTCATATTGGGCTTTTCGAACAAATATTCCTTCTTCAGGAATTACAGGGAGTTTTGAGGATTTGGTTTGGGATGAACTTCCCTTCTCGTTGGATGACCTATCTAATTTAAGATAGATGCTTGAAAGCTTTTTCCTACCCATACTGTAACTAACAAATAGTCAGTTAATAAAACACATAATCACATAATAGTAATCAGGAAAAAATTAAGTATTTCTAAATACTTAATTAGCTTAATTCAGTGGCTCTGATACCACCTTATTCTGTCACGGCCCCCGACCCGGTTTGACCCGTTTCAGGAGCCGCGGGACAGAAATCTCGTGGTATTTATTTAATTGAGTTAACAGCGGAAGTTTATCATCAGGATCTTTTTAAAGCTAAAATTTTCCCGATTATTTTATTTCACAACTCGGGATAAAACCCCGGTAATTTACAATCATATGATTTCACTGGGAAATATTTATTTTACAAAACATATTTCTTTATTTTATATTGAGCCACTTTCTTAAGCTTGCAGTGCTCCACAACACTTTTCCTGAATCACAACAGATCACCTGAAACATGTTTGAAAAAGGTTTTGTCAGCGGGAAATACTGAGTGAATCATTCTATTTACTAAAATGACACATTTGTTATAATTTACAGTATTAAGGAAGATTACAATGTTTCTGATATCAACCAACTACCCACAGTACTTTATCACTCGACCCATTGGCCCATTCGTCCAATTGTGTCTGTGATTATGGTCATATCACCCCTTGGCTGCCCCAATGGTGAAGATTATCAAGTAATGTATACAAAACCCCACATACCGGCTGTAATTTGATGATTACATAAACTTAATCACTGTAATTATAACTTTGAAAATAAACATGCTTTTGTAAATAGATTTGATAAAAAGAGAATGACTCACATTGCAGATTTAACACGGATAGAGTTTACTCTACGGATTAGCCTTGTTAACCTAATTTAAATAACAATGCACACAAAACTGGGTTAGTAATCAATACAACATTTACGATAACTCACGAGATCAACCCTCACAACGAATGACAAAGTGCTATGCTTAAACATCTGTCGAATTAACGACTAATGACAAAGCATCACCCTAATGTGGGCAACACTTAAACATGCATTGAGTACATTGATCGATCGGAAAATGAATCGTAATAGCGATCGAGTTATTACCCTGTTTTGCGGCAGCAATTTAATGAATCGTGTGTTTTTTTGTAGTAAACAGTGTCTAACTTTGTGTACGTAAAGAATTTTAACGTCGAACTGAAGCCAGGAATCAAGTCCCAAGCCCCTGTATTTATACCCTAAATTTGTACCTCCCGCTAGTCACAGAAAAATCCGTGGTACGTGCCGCGTGTCGCCTGGGGTGACATTTGTAGGGTAGGGTAGGTGCGTGTCCAAGTAGCATAGCTGAGTTGGTCTTGCATGCAAATTCGAATTACACGTTAAACTGTTTAGATATTACCAACTAGGGTTTACCCCCCTTGAGTTTTAGGGGCCCTGATCTTGATTCCGATTGTTCTGAAAATTTTAGGGTTTATGCAGAATCACTTGGGTTTCTCAATTAGGGTTTCCTATTGGACAATTTAATTAAATAAATATGACTTTTGATGAGAGTTGTTGCATCCGTTCCTAAGGTTTCTAACGTTTTCACGTTAGCTAAGGTTTTGGCATTTTCATGTCACTAAGTTTGGATAGTCGCCAGTAAGGGCCATACTCCAGTTTACACAAGATCCTTTGGGCTTGTCCCCAGTTATCCTTTGGGCTTGTCCCCAATTATCCTTTGGGCTTGTCCCCAGTAATCCTTTGGGCTTGTCCCCAGTTATCCTTTGGGCTTGTCTCTAGTTATCCTTTGGGCTTGTCCCCAGAATTGTTGGCCTTGTCCCCAGTTACTAACTCTTCTCTTATATTGGCTTAGTCCCAAGTTATATTCTATTTCAGGTTTTTGAAGTTAAACAGCTAAGGATTCTTGATCCTTACCTTTTACTAAGGTTTGTCTTTTGGTTATCCTGATTATAAATGTTAAAGGGTTAGGATCCTAACTTGGATTCTCAGGTATGATCCTTAATCACTTTGATTTTAT
This sequence comes from Helianthus tuberosus, assembly GCA_030545235.1. Lineage (NCBI taxonomy): Eukaryota > Viridiplantae > Streptophyta > Magnoliopsida > Asterales > Asteraceae > Helianthus > Helianthus tuberosus. The sequence goes on along the minus strand of CM060370.1, from coordinate 184,462,853 downwards.
TCATTATTCATATAAGTGACCCTTATCCTTTGACAACAGAACTAATGATCCTTAAGTTACATAACTTTTCTGAACTTGTCGACTATAGGATATTTGATCCTTGATCATATCCTTAAATTTTTAAACATGATTTACTAAACCTTTATTCTCTACTTACAAATTCAAAGAAAGTGAATAACAACAGTAGAAAAATAAAGAATTCACAAGGATAACAACACGGGAAATAGCCAAAAAGTTAAAGTTTTATTTATTCACAAAAGTTAAACCCTTTTAAGGTTGTCAAAATTGCCAACCCAAATTTCTACCAGCAATACGTGGCCCGTCCACTTGGGTTGGCAAAGGGTGTCCATTGTTAATAGGTCTTAGAAGTGCAGGAAATAAAAGATGGCAGGATAACAAGTGGTTTCATCCACCAAACAGAGGATCCATCCACCACCTATTATCCTACCTATTGTTCAAAGGATCCATGATCCTCAACCCTAATAGCTATTGTTTAGTTATTACAGACCAACACTTGTTCATAAAAACACCATCAAACCAAAAAACTTTCAAATCCTAAAAAAATGGGCTCCGGCCGCGTCTAGAAATATCCATCATCGCCCATTTCTGCAGCTCACACCTTGGCTGCATCACCACCAGCATCATCACCACCAGCTTGATCCTTCCCGCTGCCACTTGCCTCAATCGCCAAGACCTCGGTAGCCTCCTCCTCATCCTCTAGCTCAGCTAGCTTTGCCTGCCAGCCCTCCTTGTCCCAAGTGGTCCTATCGAAGTCAGGATCCTCAGCCTCCTGGGCCATTTGCAGCTTGGTCTTGTACATGGTGATGGCAGCAGAGACTTTAACATCCTCCAGCAGCTCTTGCTTCTCATGATCAGCGTTTATCTGGGCCATTACCAGCTGATTCTTTGCCAGGCTCAGATCCTTCTCAAGGTGAGAGATAGTCTCATCCTTTGCCAGGAAGATCTTTTGGAACTCCAGATGCTTCTGATCAGCTTCCTCAGTATAAGCATCCAACAGCATCTCAATCTCGGCGAATTTCTGCAAAAAGACAAGGTAAAGTTCAGGATATGTGATCCTCAGGTGGGCAGGATAATGAAGCATAGTGGGTGATCCTTATCTCAGAAAAGTATTCTTGGAACTGGTGGTGGATAAGAGGCAAGCCTTCAAGATTTTCAGCTTCAGTGGCCTTCCTTTTCTTTCCCCCCTTGGAGGTGACAGGCTTGGGGACTGTGGCACTTGGGCTAGCAGCAGTTTTCTTTTTTCCAGAACGGGGAGCCACAATGCTAAGATCACTGACACTGAAGCGGGTGGCAGACCTTGAGGATATTCCAGCGCCTATCAATCCAAAACGACAGATAAGTATTCTTGTTTTATTTACATTTTAACATTTAATTAAATATAAAATCGGATACTTACTTGACATTGTAACTGAGCCTGAGGATACTTCTTGAGAATCCTTGGTTGCAGGTGATGAAATGATATGAGAAACAGAGATAGTTGCACAAAAGAAAGAATAAAAAGAAAAGATCAGTTATCCTTACAGGAATAGGGTTATCCTACGATCCTTCTATAAGGATCCTCTATCCTACCATGGGTGGCCCATTTTCTAGGGAGATCCTTCCGATCCGGGATAGAATCCCTCCTAATGAAGAAAAAACGTTTCTTCCAGTTGGTGTCGTTCTTGGTGGTCTTCAGGATTGGGTGTTCTTCGCCGGGTTTGTGTTTGAATAGAAAGCGGTGTGAACCATGGCTCACAAGGTTGTACAGTTCAGCAAGTTCAGACATACCTAACTTTATATCCTCCTGCTCAATGATCCTTTCCAGGGTATACAAAACCCTCCACATCATGGGCATAACCTGAATGTAGCATATGCCGGCGAGAGAGAATAAGGATTCAGTGAAGGCAGGGAAAGGGTAGGAGTATCCAATCAGAAATAGGGTGGCCGGGAATGCAACCCAGGTTTCAGAGATAAAGTCACTCAAGACGGTAGGGTCAAAAGGTTTAAAAACAGTGTCCGTCGGAAAGCAATGGCGAATCCTGTCTATATCCGGATCAGTGAAGCAGCAACGTTCCTTCGGAGAATCTTTGATGATCCCTTGGCTTTTCAATGGAGTATCTTTCTGGTGATCCTTGGCAGGGGATGATCTTAACTTCATCTTGATTCAAAGGTTTTAAAGAAGAACAGAGTAAGAAGAAGAAGAGAGAAAGGGGAGAGAAGTACCTGCTTGATCTTCGAATGAGGATTTAAATGGTGTAACGCGCGAATTTAAATGCTTCCTAACCCTTATCTCTAACTTGAATTTAAAATGATGATTCTGCAGGGATGTCGCTTCAATGACGTATGGTCGGTAACGGCTAGTTCGATCCTAACGGCTATATATCCGTTAGTTAGTTGCGGATAAGATCAAGAAAATATAAGCTGCTATTTTACACTTTACTCCTTATGTTTTGGGGGCAATTGTTAGGGGAGGATTTTCCAATCCTAAGGATCACGGATCCTCAAGTGCTGCCAGGATCATGGATCCTCAATTCTGTTTGAATTAAGGATCCTCAGCAGGTGTTGTAGGATCAGGATTCAGGATCCTTAATGTTATCCTTACACTAACGATTGTCTTCCTTGTACGTTAGCTTGTTTTGCACGAGCAAAGGCATGGACCAAGTCTCACCGAAATTCCTGGAGCATATTCCCTCAATATTCCGCACGTGCTTGGCTCTCGTGGACGTTATGGAGATCGTGGGGAGCTTGCACTATTTGCGAATAGTTAGTTAGTTTAGTTATTTCTAATTTAAAATGGGGATAACAAGCTTTATTTAGAAGACTTAGCTAATTTTGGCATTTACACACTCTCGTAACAGCTCTCAAACACTACTTGGCGATTTCATACATTTTTTGCACATGACATACTAGTGATCCTTGTAACAAGCTTGTTATCATCCCGAGTTGTAAACTTCTTTTGATTAATCTTAGTTGGTGATCGGTAGTTTCCATCACCCGAGGTTTTATGTGCCGGAGATCAACTCTTGATCAAGGGCTTTTTCCTCGTATAAATCCTTGTGTCACTTGTTCATTACATTTCTGAGTTATCCCTAACATTGTTCATTGATTCAAGCATCATTCCTCACAACAAAGATTTGGTTACATTATCTTGGCCGGATTTTTGACCAAAACAAACATCTAAACCTCCGGGTTGTACATTCCTCAAGAATCCTTGATCCTGAAAGATGTTGGATCCTTGATGTGATGTGATTGGGGGTCTTGGAGGATACTCCATGGATCCGTAAACCTGAGATGAGGATCTCTGAACCTGAGAGGAGGTTCCTTGAATCTGGAAGGGCCCCAGACCCTGGGATGAGGATCCTTGAACCTGAAAGGATCCCTGACCCTGGGATGAGGATCCTTGAACTGTCTGGACTCCCACATATCCTCCGGAATTGAAGAAGGATCCCTGATACTGAGACGATGATCCTAAAGGCTGAAAGTAGGATCCTTGATCTTTTGTTATTGCTGATGATCCAAAACGCATTCCCAATGATCCACCTTGAAGCTGGACGTCAGCTGGAGCAGAGTGTTGGCTAGTTATGACTGGAGTGTCGAAATTCAACGACCTCGGCATCAGAGGAGAGTGATCCTCCACTGATTTCTTCTGTTTCTTGATGTCACCAATCTCCTGGAGGATCCTTTCGTTGGTTTTATCCTGCTCTTGTATGTGCTCCCTCATCTGCAAAATCAATGTAAAAAGATTACTGTTAGTAGGGCTAGAAGAAACAGCAGATGTTAGTGGTTTTGGGAAAATGGGGCTTTGTCTCTTTGCAGCATTTTCAGCATTCTTCTGGGATCCAAAAGGTGGTGGAGGCAAAGGTGGAACGCCCTGTGAAGAAGTGACTGCCGGCATGGAACTTGAAGTGTTCTTTGCTGAAGAAGCCATCTGCTTGGAGTTAATGAACCGAAATGATCACAATGACAAAAATTTCTTAGGAATGAAGCACCAATTGCCCCACTGTGGGCGCCAAACTGTTTTGGTCAAAAATCAGGCTAAGATAATGCAACCAAATCTTTTGTTGTGAGGTGTGATGCTTGAATCAATGAACAAATGTATGAACAACTTGCAAATGAAATGAACAAGTGACACAAGGATCTATACGAGGAAAAAGCCCTTGATCAAGAGATGATCCCCGGCATAAAAAAACCTCGGGTGATGGAAACTACCGATCACCAACTATAATTAAACAAATGATCGTTACAACTCGGGATGATTACAAGCTTGTTACAAGGATTACTAGAGTGTAATGTGTATGTAATCGCCAATGAACTGTTGAGAACTGGCGAGAGTGTGTGTGTTTGCTAACTTGTTCTAATTCAATCTTGTTATCCCCTTTAAAAATAGAAATAACTTAAATAACTAACTATCCGCTAAATGTGCAAGCTACCCACGACTTCTAATACGGTCATTAAGCTATGCACGTGCAGAATATTGAGAGCATATTCCCCAAGAATATCGGCAAGACCAAGTCCAATGCATATACTCCTGCAAAACAAGCTTAAATATAGTGAAAGCAACCGTTAGTGTAATGATAACAATGAGGATCCTGGATCCTGATCCTGCAACGTCTTCTGAGGATCCTTAATTCAAACAGAATTGAGGATCCGTGATCCTGGCAGTACTTGAGGATCCGTGATCCTTAGGTTTAGAAAATCTATCCCTAACACATATAACTCACATGTTTACATACTAAATCGCATGTTTGTATAATAATGAATCCTCTGTATTAAAATCGCTTGTTTTGTCGTATAAAATCGCATGTACAGTAAAAGAAATTTACTCTTCCTCATCTGAAACCTCCTCCCACTCATCTTCTTCGGTGCCATCATCACTACCTCCACTATAATCTTCAAACTCATCTTCCTCTTCATCATCTTCAACCTCATTACCTTTGTGCCTGGGATATTTTTCAATCTGCAATCCCTTCATCTTCTTTTGTTGTTTGCCTTTCAGTATCTTGCAAGTCCGAATATCATGACCTTTTTCGTTGCATACACTGCATGTTCTTGACCTTTTTCCTTTGTGGCTGATCATTTGTTCCTTCTTCGATTTAATCCTTTTATGCGAGCCACGTCCTTTGTTTCTTATACCAGCCGGCATACAAACAGTAGGAGGTGCATTAGTTACTGCTTGTTGGTAACCAATCAACTTTGAAAACCGGTCAAACTTTGGATCAAGCTGCTTGGTTATACGACTTTGATCAACTTTTTCTTTAATCTGCTTCATTAGATCCCTAACTAAAACAAGCTGATCAAGGTCAGAAATCAAATTGCTAACCAAATACTCCCCTGTGTAGATGATTTCGCGAGCAATCTGTTTAGCCTTGTGTTGCTCATCCTTATCATCCACCTTTACATCAAATGTAGCGTTTAATTCATTCGGAACCACATCCTTTGTCCATCTCTTCATAATATATTTGTTTGGAATTTCTTTAACACCAAACATCTTGAAAAGAAAATAGATGTGTTACATAGTAGCCCATACTGTTCAAAACACAAACAGGTACACTGTGCAGTTACATCATTTTCAAGATTCTTGAAACACACCTAAGAAAGCCAAAAAAACAAAAAAATTATTAAAAATTTAAATCGCATGTGTACATGAACAATTTCGCATGTCTAACAAAATCATTTTATTCAATTAATTTAAAATCGCATGAGTCAATCAAAATCGCATATTGCAAAAATCATGTTATGTCTGAAATTCGCATGTGGGTTTTCAAAATCGCATGTTTTAAATATATATGCTATATTACCTCTAAAAACCCATCTCCATGAGCTTTAAAGTCTTTCAACGATATCCTTATATGTGGACCCTCGATTTTGGTGTCCATCGACAGACATTCGGTAATAGTCGGATATATCTATGTTTGTTGATCAAAGAATATAGACCTGGTGTATATCTTAGCAACAACTTTTTCCAAAGTACTTTTTCTCCAATCATCAGGCTCAGTATATCTTGAAATATGATCATTCTTTCTATGATTGAACCTTTGGACATCCATTGCATCGTCAAAACGATTCATAAACTCTACAAGTGTGAGTTGTGAATTTGCCACCTGGCAAAAAAAAATGATTCTCGCTCTCTAATCATGAAGTTGTTCGCTTGAGTCCTGACATGGGCTCATGCTGGTAAAAAGCTGGAATCCACATGTATCTCTTCGCAAACATATCATCAATCCATTTATTTTGGGTGAGACCGTAGTCAATCATCACCAACTTCCATTGTCTCTCAATTCTTCAGGCTCAATGGAATCAGTCCAAACAACATCGCACATCCTCCTTTTAAACTCATCATTATTGCATAACTCGTGTCTAACCTATGCCAATAAATGATTTTTATATCAGCCTATAACGAATCTATATTATAGAAAAAAAAACTAAAAATATACAATATAGCATGCTATACCTTATCTGCCACTTTTTTCATTATGTGCCACATGCACAATTTGTGTCTGCTGGTAGTAAAAACCTCCTCAATAGCCTGTTTCATCGCAGGGTCTTGGTCCGTCACTACAACCTTTGGTTGCTGTCCAAATGACTTTATGAATGACTTTAGAATCCATTTATAAGAGTCAATGCTCTCCGATGCCAACAACCCAGCTCCAATGGTTACATTTCGACGGTGGTTGTCAATCCCAATGAACGGAACAAACACCATCTTGTACGTTGAATTCCATATAATTAAAGATTTAGTACACATGCGAAGAACACATTGTACCATGCGAAATAGGAAAAACATAACATGCGAAATAGAAAAAACATAACATGCGAAATATACATTATAACATGCGATATATTCATCACCTAATCTTCAATGTATATTAACATGCGATATTGCAAGTTTATGAAATAATATAACATGTGAAACAAATTAAAAACCATTTTATGTAACACTTACTTGTTTGTCTTGAAAGTTGCATCGAACGATATCATATCACCGAACTCAATAAAGTTACGCTTGCATAATCCATCGGCCCAGAACAAACCAATTAACCGTTTTTCACCGTCGACAGAATATTCAAACAAAAAATCTACTAAATACTGTTTTTTGTCGGCCAACCTATTGATCACCATGTCAACGTCATATTCTCCTATATAGCTGTTAATTTGAGACCTAAAGTTTTTGCAATCATCGACCGTGGCGCCAACATTCTCGAAACCACCGTAATGTTTCCTCATTATCTGAAAAGCTTTGTCACGGCCAAGGTTTAGAGTGCCTAGTTCCCATATCATCTCCTCCTGGACATCCGACAATTGTCTGTACGCTGGTAGCATATGAATATCGTGTAGGCATACAAACTTATGATTATGGCCATCAACGAATCTCTTTACTGTATATGATCTACCATTCACCATGCAAATCATAAGTTGAGCTTTGCACCCAGTTCTAATGGTCTCCCTGTTCCTTGATTTGAATGGCTTTTTTGACTTCGAATAAGCATCGTCAATAAACAATGGCTTATGTCCCTCTTTAGAACAAACAAAATACTTAGTTTTTGGTTATACCACCACTGTGTACTTCACCACCTTTCCGAGTAGAAAAACCAGCTAATTTAGCATATGTTTGGTAAAACACATATGCTTGTTTAATACAGGTGTAGCTGATGGTTTAACCTCTAGAGTGTACAACCTTTCATCTACATAAATCAAACAAGAAAAAGGAAAATGACATGCGATTTATCGGACTAATTACATGCGATATATTAAAAACTCTATAATTTCATCATAAGAACAAATAACACATGCGAAATACCAAACTCATAACATGCGAAAATGATAATTTTGATAAATATGTTTTACACATGCGATTTATGATATCAAAACAAGCGAAATGATCATTTAGAATAAACATCGCATGTGAATTGCCAGACTCATAACATGCAAACTTATACAATTTGTCAATTTGCTTTTATATCAATTATCCTCAACATTCAAACTTCAAATCAGTTACAATAATGCAAAATCATTACTACGAGTAAACAAAACACATCTACGAACAATTTAAAGATCTGAATTAACATAATTACCATTCAAACAATCATTTACACCACTTGTACTTGCATTTTGATTTGGATTTGCAGGTTCAGGATTTAAAACATCGTCAATCGTAACTCTCTGATACGCAGATAATTGAACCTGATCACCGATCGATCGAGCTTCTTCAAAATCAACATCTGTGTTTTGACCGTTGCTGCTCTGTGGATCCATTGAAAAAAACATTTGAAATAAACCCTAACACAGAAGAACGAAAACTGCAATTTGAGAATTATGAAAAATTTGAAACTGATTCGAATAATAATTACGAGGATATTAGTGTAACGAACTTCTCGCTGATTGAATGAACAGACGAATTTTCCCTCAACTGATAGAATGAATTATCTGATTTAACCTTACGTGTGAAAAACGAATCAGGACACGTGTACGGCCAATAAACTCGCGTATGTAATGTACGATTAGAGGATTTGTATCCTACACTTTCACTCTATATATATATATATATATATTTATCAAAGTAACAAAATACACACGCACACACACACACACATATATATATATATATATAGAGGTCGGTTATAGTACAAATGCCCTTATCGTACATTACGTACGCTACAATCTCAGCCGTCCGATCATCTTCTCGCATTGAATTCGCATGTTGTTTTTTTGTAACAATTTCGCATGTTGGTTTTTTAACATGCGATTTTCATCAAAATTACCACATGCGAAATTGTTACAAAAAAAACAACATGCTATTTCATCAAAATTATCACATGCGAAATTGGTACAAAAAACATGCGAATTCATCAAAAATTATCACATGCAAAATTGTTATAAAAAACAACATGCTATTTCATAAAAATTATCACATGCGAAATTAGTACAAAAAAACAACATGCGAATTCATCAAAAATTATCACATGCGAAATTGTTATAAAAAAAACAACATGCGATTTTAAAATGCGGGAAGATGATCTGACGGCTGAGATTGAAGCGTACGTAATGTACGATAAGCAATATTGTACAGTACTCTTTACCTGTATATATATATATATTAGGTGACTTGTTTCTAGTATAGCATCTTGTTCTCGTCAAACTTCCAGACGAGTTTTTCTCCGATTTGGCGGATTCGATTTCCTTCTTCAACCAACTCTTCACCGTACTTGCGAAGTTCTGCTACATTCTCATGGCTCATTGGTAGCGTTGGGGCTGGAACTGGTTCAGGGTAACGTGCTATTGGTTCTTCGTAAGGATATGGGTTATTCAATATTTCCTGAATTGACCGGTTGTCATTGTAACAACCCGACAATCCAAAAGTCATTCCTGATTGTTCCTATTTGTATCGATGTTTCCTTTTGTAAACGCTTGTACTCTGAGATTCGATGATTACCATGCGTTACCTACATTTTTAAATGCGATAAACAAGTGATAAACGCTTTTACTCGCTTATTTAAACGCTCATCGCAACGCAAACTCAAAACGTGGATTTATTTATATTATTTGTGTTATTTGTGTGTTAAATATTTTATATGTGTTAAAACTCACTTAAAACACTCAAACGCTTAATCACGCAACTTGATTTATCTCGCTAATACGCAATGTATCGCAACACTTAATGTCTCGCTAAAATATATTAAGTACTCGAACTAACTAACGCAACAAAACGCACTGAACGAACATCCGACACGCGAAACGGAAATTTTTCACACAAAACAGGAGGCTTCGTACGAAGGCACCAGCTTCGAACCAAGCTTGCAGCCAGCTTTATAAATACCTAACCCCATAATACTGGCAGCAATTGTAGAATACAAAGACTTAATCACTGTATATAACTGATAAACATTTAGGTAGGGTTGGCAAATCGTGTCTTATCGGGTTTAACAGGTCTCTGACGACGCGAAAAACACAAGTATTAAACATGAATACAACTTGTTTAACTACCTTATATCTCATGTCTATAACACAGTTGTATGTTTTATGTACCAAGAAGAAAAAATGATGGATTGAAGCCTCCTAATTCTATTTATTTTTACAAAAGTAAAAAACCAAGTAGTGTACTTTATCAATAAACAGGTTTAATCGTGTCTTATACAGATATCTATTGCCAGCCCGACATTTAGGGTTTTGGAAAACATTTGAAATAAGGGCTCACAAACTGTGAGAAAAGAGAATGACTCACAAACTGTGAGGAAAAGTAGAATGGACTCACATTGTAGACTTTGGTATTTCTACGGCTTCCTGGTAATATTTCCTGATTATTTTCCTGAGTTTCTAATAAAAACATACAATGCACGCATGTTAGTAAGATAACCCAAATCACATTAGCCATACAACACGAGACAAAACCCCAATGAACTTAGTCAGGCAGAGCTTCGACATGCGTTGGTGGGTCCTAAATCAATCGGTTAGGGTAACGAATTAGTGATTGGGGTTAAAATATTTATAACGGGGAAGAGCTTCGTGTTTTAGAGGTATAATATTGAGCTATTTTCGCACTATAGGGACAGAGAGAAAGAAAAAGTTGAACGAATTGTGAATGATGCTGCCCTGCTCTATTTATACTAATTTTCGGAGTCTGTCGTGCCACGCGACAGCTCCACATGATCCTGGAGTGCCACGCGAGAGCAGCCTTAGCTACGGCTAGGGTTGTTGAGTTAACCCTAGACCCAACACGTTGCTGACAGGTGTCAGCATGGGTGTCCAGCAAGAAAGTAGTCCGTCACGCCACGCGACGGCGCATCCTAATCCTGTCACGTCGCGCGACAGGGATAAAATCAGATTTTTTTTTCATTTTTTAATTAAATAAATGTTATACGGGTTTGGTTACGTATATACGGGGTATTTTAGGGCGGTTTCGAGGGTTGTTATATATCCACAGTGCAAAGGGTTAAAAACACTAACAAGTTATCAACATATGATCGTACTAGGTTGATTTTATATGGTGAAAGGGTTAAAGCATTCACATTTGGGTTTCCATATTTATATTCATCTTCAAATTTTGAAGATTTCAGTTTTGCATTTTTATCAGAATCTCTATCCCTAAAATTTAGAGTTTTATGAATAGTGATTATCTAAATATAGTGATGCACTATGAATCATCTCTATAAATGTTTGTGAGTGTCTAATAATAATAATAAAATAAGTGTGAAGTTATAGAGATGAAGATTGAAGATAAACTCTATTATGGTGTTGTCTGCGAATGCTCGTTTTTTAGGTAAAATGGATATTAAAACAGACTGGGCTTTGCATTGGTGGAGTAATGTATATATTAGTATATGGGCCTGCCATAAATTGGGATAGATTATTTTATACTTGGCTTGATGACGTGATTGGGTGAGCTTATAAAAAGATGATTAATTTTAGTTATTTTATGCACTAGTTCAAGGTTTAATATTTATAAAAACATGATAAAATACTATCACACTATCAGGGACGGAACCACCAAATAAGCAGCCGTAGCATGGGCTGCGGCTCAACCCCATATCCGCAGTGTTATTTTTTTCATTTTTATATAAAGGATACCCCTAAAAATACGCCTAACCATAAAAATAGGATAGTATAAAGTGTAAATCCAATTCTTTTTACAAGCCCAAACATAATTGATATAAACACGTTTCGGGAAGAAAAGGGAAAAGAATACGGTGTTTTGGGTAAAACGATCGTGAGAAATTAATATTTAAAATTTCGGTTGGGATGAATTTACCGGGTCTCAAGAGTGTAAGTAGCGGTGAGGCTTACATTGTGTGGGGAACTTCGAAAATTTGTGCAACATTAGATATTAAATTGTTATCTAGTAGGTTATATATATTGATGTATCTGAGGAGGGAACAACGGATGCATATATGCTATTTTTAATCATTAAGTATTGCACACGTGGAATTGTTGATAGATCTATTGGGTTGACAACCCCGTCGTGACCGGTAGCTCTGTGTCCACATAACGGCGAATTTCATTCTATAATTGTCCAGTATTGATTAGAACCTCAATCATAGTATATAGCTCGTAACTTCTTGCAAACTTACAAAACTGAAAGAATGATGGAATTTAATATTGTAACGCCCTGCTTCTCCGTACTTTCCATATTTAGAAGGTCTTGCTTGTATTTTTATTTTTGGAAGTCTTGTGTTCTTGTAATCGTTCTTTCTCTGTAACCGTTGTAAAATCCGAGACTTTGATCATAAATGAAACTCGTATTTTGTTAAATTCTTGTTGTACATACTTTATACATGCTCATACATTCACTTTCGTGAAACAATTGATGCTTATTCGTAATTCTTGGAAACTATGTGCTAAACTTGTAAATACATGAAACTTATGCATAAAACGTGTTTTGATCGTAAACAATACATAAATACGACCTCCATACGCTTAATTATATTTTTTTATGTTCTCCATACTCATTTTGTCCTTAAACTATGCTTTTATGGCGAAAATAGTCCCTAAAACACTTAAAACCCCTAATTAGCAAACTTGAGGGGAAAATTGCAATTAATTGAAACTTCTGCTTCCCTCCCTTGTTTCCAACTGTAAAGACCATCTCCTAGACCTTTGCTGGCCGCGAACAAGTCCCCAGATCAGACTCTTCATTTCATTTCGCGATTTTGAGCGGGCTTTGAGTTTGTTTTGAGTTTAAACGGGTTTTGGGAATTAAATACACAACTAACACCCACCCTAATCCTTCCCTATATAAACCCAAGCTTCTCCAAGCCATTTTCACTTTACAAACATCCTCACAACTCTCTCAAACCACCAAAATCGTAGTTGCAAACTCAAGTTCGGACAGAATCATCCTTCTTCACTAAAGTGAGCATAACTCACTCGTTTCTTGTCCGTTTTAGCTCATTCTTTTTCCTATGAGCTTGGATTGACCTTAGCTTCGATTCCATGGGTGATTCACAGTAAATAAGCCCCTGGAACTCCGAAAAAAGGCTCCAAAGTTCACTGTTCACTTCTGTTTTCAATTAAACTTTGCTTAACTTGTTCAAACTTGGTTAAACTCATCTCAAACCTATGTCCTTATGCTTATAACCACTTCTATGGTTTGTTAGGCTTAAAAACAAGGTTGAGACATTCAAAATCAGAGGTTAAACCTCATACACATTCTGTTTTGTTTAGGGTTTTTAACCCATAAGTAATGTTTAAGTCCAAGACTTAATGTAGGTGTGATTATGGACTAACTTGGGTTGTCCAACATAAAATCCCCACATTGCTTGATGATTTCTTATAGTGTAGTTGTTTATATTCTTGTATTATTCATAGTTCATGACCCTCCTTTTATGTTTTTACATCAAGTGTAGTGGTGAACACTTAGAGGTACCTAAATGGAAGACTTCTCTTCCTACCTCCTACATGACTTCCATGAAACTTAGAGGTATCTAAATGAAGATTTAATCTTCTACCTCATGCTTGACTATTGGACATAATAATACATATAATACTTATATTTATATAATATTCAATATTTTGAACCCTTGATGGTGAACTTGTGTTCATTCGTCAAAGTGTTAGAATAACATCATCTAAGACATAAGACTTGTATGATTCTAATGAGTATACTACTCATGAAAACATTAACCCTTGAGGTTTCAAAGTGTCAAAACAAATACTTTGTGTTAAAAGATGATTACTTTCGTATACATATGTTCTTGTGTTTTAAGTTCCTAACTCCTTAATCTACCGTTAATCTCTGAAACTCATACACTTTGTTTCTTCGCGTAGAAGGACTTGGTGTTCCAACCTCCTAATCAACAACAACTCACTCGCGGATTCACAAGTAGAAGACTTGGAAAACCGTGAGTATACTCGTAAACCCCCTTTTTATGTTTACCACTTTTGGGGTGTAACATGTAAAATTATAAAATCACACTTAAACTTTAATCTTTATACTTGCACAAAAACAATCCTTATACATGAATGCTATGTTGTTATACTTTTATGCTTATACTTGGGTGATTCTTATGTGATGCTTTAGTCATTAGCTTTGTATGAGCATCCATTTAACATGTATAGCGCTATAGGAGTAACGCACCACCCGTGAACGAGAGGTCATGTTGAATTATATCATTTTTGCGTAAACAGAGGGTTGACTAGAAATATTGCATGCCTTGTATGATGCTCTTGTATAAACTTAGTTGCCATGTGGATTTGTTTTTAACTTTTAAACTTATACTTATACTTATTCTTAAACTTGTATACTCGCCTTTGCTTTTGCATTGAATTGTATTTTAAAGATGTTACAGGTTAATGATTGATGATGCTATGAAACGGACTAGCAATGATGGATAGATACTCACTTAGACGTTTAGGTTTAAAATGTTGTATCAATTTTGTTATATTTATGTTATGAACAAGGTTGTTATTTGAATTTCTTGTAATATTTGACAATTTTAATTATGAATGAAAATGGATGAATTAAATATTGTCACAAATAGTGTTATGAAGTCTCTTGCAATCTCGAACTAGTCCCACACCGATGATTCCGCCATTGGTTGGGGTGTGAAAAATATTGAAACCATGGGTATAAATTTTCAACGAAGATTTTTCAAATAAACCATTTTGGATGGATCACCCACGGATTTTATGAAGGAAATAGAATTAACTTTCTTGAACGTATATGGATGTTTTAACATTTCAAAATATATAATAAGAAAGTTTTTCTTTATACAAATTGATACGAATTTGGATATGTGAACTCACCCTCCTTTGTGTTAACACTTGATTTTTACGTGTTCTTTAGGTACATGAGTTCGGCTTTGGGGATTTTGGCTTGTGTTATCTTATGGTTATGTGATGCGATTGTAATTAAATAATATTTGGACACTTTTAAACTACTTTTGGGACCGTGTGTAATAAGACCCCTAAGGGTTAAACAACTATGACGTGGTTGTGATGAACTTGGAAAATTAAAACTTATGTTTTAAAATAAACTAAATGTCCAACATAAATATTGCGTCGACCACTAAGACGTTTATGGGTACCAACCCCCATCACCACCACGTTTGTATTTCCGCTGTGACGTTTTTGGGGTGTGACAACCATCGTGTGTGCGTTTAGTGAAAATGGAACATGTTTGGTATTATGGGAACTTTCACCAAAATGAGATTAGGGTAGTTACACTCATGGATAGTAATAATTGTGCCAAGAGGGATAGTAAGTTGTTATGGTTTCGGTGGGAGTCAACCTCGGAGGGCAACAAAAGTGATTGGTCAACACAAGAAAGAAAACTTGAAAGAAGTTGGAATGTAATATGAAGCAGGGGAAGGATCATTTGATAAAAAACTTAGGGTCTATTTGGTTTGGGTAACGGAATGGATGATGGAATGGAACGGACGAGGCAATGGTATTGACAGAGGAATGAAATGGACTATTATTGTCACACCCCGATTTCCCCGTGGGCCCGGATGTGGGGTTTAAGTGTGACGATTGTATATCAGTTTCACAACGCAGTGGAAATAAGGAGTTTATATATTAAAGTACAAGTTTCGAAAATCGCCAAATTATATTTAAAACTTTATAACATCAAATATTCAATACAGTATCCCAAAGATAGGATCTAAATAAAATGGACTTGAGACATCATAGGTCTTTTGACATGGAGTCGCAAATTCCAAAGATTTTGACCGAGCCTTATCCAGCCTACTATTAAAGTTCATCACTTGTATGTTAATCTTTAAAAATACGTCAGCTTTCGCTGGTAAATTTATTAACCGACACGTTTGTAAAACATTTAAAATCGTTTGTGAGTCATCGAGATTTTCTTTTTACCAGATTTACAAGTGTGTCACATTCAGGATCCAGTGTTCAAAACCGGTTTTTGATTAATATACACACCATATATTTTTGTGCCTGCCAGGTGTATGCCTACGCCCCGCACTTTAATGGCCATTATAATAAATGAATCGGGACACCCGGATACAGTACTAGTAACTCCTAAATGTTTTATGTAATCAAGCAAAATGGATTAAAATCGTTTATCAACAATCTGAAAGCATTTGCCCATTGCAATACCCGAACCAAGAGGTTTTGTACCATATCCCAAGTTTTATATAATAAAAGTGGTTAAAAAGTATTTACTTGTGCTAGCTGTGTTCACAACGTATTTGGTTCTTTAGCACAACCGAATTCAAAGTTTATTATCCTACAATGCAGTCACTAGGAGGCTCTATAATCCAGAGTGAATGGAAATATTTATCCATTAGAATTGTTTACGGGTCATTATGAGTCCTTTTGACTTAACTGATTAACATGGATTTAAGCTCAGTTCCGCTAGATTAAGTGATGACCGGATAGAATGTGGTTTATAACTAGATAAGTGAAGATTCTTGTGTAATATGATTTATTTAACCTTACATTTTGATTTGAAAAGGTTTTGACCCGTTACGACTTGTTTATATGGTTTATCCATTTTAACGAGTCGTATGCGTAAACACGGGTTCGGATGGTCAAATGGGTTCACAAAAATCCTAACATGTTAAAATATATTTTATTATGATGAACAAAAAGTTTTGTTGTCAACACATGAGATTACACATGCTTTAAAATCATTCTTCGATATTTACATAAATCTACGTTTTGACTTTTTAGAAATATAAGTTTTACTTGTAATTTGACCCATTAAGACATGATGATCACGTAATATAAATGTTGGATATTATACCTTACATTATGATGATCACTTGGGTGTATTTAATTTGAAATTAATTTGACCAAAGTGGTCAGAATTGAAAGTCAACAGAAAAGTCAAATTGTTGACAGTTTCGGACTTCCGGACGAAACTAGACTACAAAACTGAATGCTACGGAAAGATCTAAGGAAAGAGAACATACTTGCTTCAGAGGACTAAACACCTAAAGGAAAGCCTGAAAAAAGTAGAAAGTAAAGCTCACACTAGACTTTATAAGTGAAGTGGAATGGTGAGAGGATTATGGAGGTTCATTGGGCTATTTATAGCAAGGAGTGAAGCACAAGAGGTTGCCAAGTTTTCTAGGATGGTATTTAGTGACTGATTAGTGTCCCTTTAGGTGGCACAACTAGAGTTAAAGTGGCAATGGAGTAGCTAAGTGGAAAAAATGCAGCAAAATGATGCCGCCAGCGTTTTATTTGCTGTCAGGGGACCCCTTACGAACTGCAAGGGATACCCTATACAGTCTGTAAGAACCTTCAGCGCGTAAAAATATCAGACACCCCTTTCGTATTGCAAGGGGTTTATAATACGGTCTGCAAGGCTTCCCAACGTGACCAGAATTTGGTTTTTAGGCAGTTAAAGCCTCTCTGCTCGTGTTTTTGCCCTTTTTGACAATTTTAACCCCTTTCCTTCAACATTGTGAATTATTTGGAAGGTTTTTAGACACATGTCACCTTAGGATTTGATCAATAAATTACCGGGATGTCACAATTACTATTCCATGGCCTTGTTTGGCTATCATGTAGGAAGGGAATGAAACATTACTTTGTCTTCTTTGGTAGGCAGGAAACGATAAATGAATAAAATCGGCGGTGGGTGGCGGTAGTGGATGGTAGCGCTGGTCGTAGAGGGTGGCGGTGGAGGGTGGTAGGAGTGGTGGAGGTGACGAGTGGCGCCAGCAGAGGTGGTTGTGGCAGCCATGGTGGGTGGCGGCTGCGACAACGGTGGTAGCAGTGGTTGGTGATGGTGGCACGTGGATGCAGTAGTCAGCAATAGCGGTGGCAGCAATGGTGGTGGTCAATGGCATCGATGGTTGCTGGCGGAAAATGGCGGCAGCGATGGTAACTGGTGGTGGCGACAGGTGACGGCATCAACGAGGGTGGCAGTGGCGGTGGTCGGCGTTGGCTCCGGTGGTTGGTGACGGAGGGTGGTAGTGGCGAGGGGGTGGAGGTGATGGGTCGTGTTGTTGGAGGGTGTGGCGGCAACAGTGGTGGATAGCTGGATTGCTGGAGACGAAAGTCCAACCCGAAAGTCCAAAACAATAAAATACCCAGGTACTATAGATTAAGGCAGAAATTAGATTTTGGAAACGGATGGTCGCTGGATTGCTGGAGACGAGTTGCACGTTGTCGATATCACCCCTGCAACCTTGGTGATTTGTGAGTGTTTCTTGTCCTTTGATTTCTTGTGTTGTTGTTATTGATTATGCAGAATTGTAGTTTGTAGGTTTGTTACGGTTTAAGTGTTTAGATAAGTTAAATTGTACAAAAACTTATACTTTTTCTAGTTTTCTTGTTAACACGAAGAGGACAAATCTATTAGGTATTTGTTTTACTTTATTTATTATCGTGTTTTTTTATTTATTGTATGATTGAACGGTATTTTTTGGGGGATACCCCTGAATTAGTGGGCTAGCTCCGCCACTGGTTGGAACCATATCGTATTAAAAAATACAAATCTTGAATACTTTTTTTCGAAATTGTAAGACCTTTAGAAAACATGGTAGATTTCATACTTTATCTTGTACACTTGTATATATAATGCATGTTTTTATCAAACACGTCGGTTCAACGATGTTATATATCTTTCAAAACATTCAACTAGTATTTATAAAAATTTAAAAACATCCAAAAGATGGTTATAATAGTTTTACATAAGTTTGGTAACAAAAGAGACTATTAAAGTAGCGGAAGCTTCGTTAGTTTGTGTGTTCGGTCCTCGTGTACGCTTGATCATCATTCGAAAGTTTCTATCACTTACCTATAATAAAAATTATCAAAATGTTAGTTATAAGAGGTTATAATGTGTTTAACCATTTCCTAAGATCAAAACACATCAACAACAAAAATTTGCAAGTCTGGGTGTCTGTCGCGTGCCGTGACCGGTTCCGGAATGGCTGTCGTGTGCCGCGACGCCCTATGACGGGCCGCGATCGAGATTCATGATCTTGTCACGGGGCGCGAGGATCATGTTTCGACAGAAAATTTTGGTTTCAAACCTGCATATTCCCACCCAAGCTAGTTTTTACTAAAACGATCATAACTTGTTCGATTTTGATCTGATTTACGTCACGTTTCTTCCTACGTGATAGTAATTCAATCCTCTATAATATGGAATCAAAACCCAACATCTGAATTAAAAAAATTCTTAAATTTAAGCTCTCGGATTAAATTACTTTCAAGTTATTTTGACCCGTTTATATTTTTAAACCACAAACTTGGCTTATCACATTCATTTAAGTATGAGATTGATCTATATGATCATTTCTAAATTTCCGGGACGTTACCCATGAAGTTTATGTGCAATTATTTAGACGTGGGTCGTTTAGTTGACCCATTCAACTATAACTAGTTAAACAAACTTAATACGAATCCTTTATTTGGAGTTCGCGCATCTTTTAGTCATACTCACACCTGAGTTTATGACTTATATTCAGCGTTACCCATTCTCGGCTAACGACTATAATGACTATTATTTCAAAATCCAGGCATCATTTCGAAGTCTTTAATCGTGCAACCTTCCCGGTTTGCATCAAGACTTCCATTTGACCCGTTTGGTTTTCTTAGCGACATCCATCATTTTATTTCACCAAAGTTTCATTACTATGGCTATTTTGACTTGTTTGGTTTTGTTAGCGAAATCTACCGCTTCATATCACCAAACATTCGTCATTCAAGTCATTTTGACCCGTTTGACTATTATAGTGAAATCCATCACTTTATCTTTCTAACGTAACGTTAAAATCTTAATTAATCCGTTCGGTTTGTCTATACGGAATCCATCGTTTTACTATCAACCGAACTTAAATGAACGTAAAATAATAACGAAAATCTACGAAGAAGATAACAGTCCTGAAGATCACAACAAGAAGAAGAATATCAGATAAGACAACTGAAAGCAGCAACAACTACTTCAAAGTATCATAAGTTGGTCAAGAGTTGAAGAAGATTATCAGAGAAGGTCCTTCTGATGGATCTGATGATATTTCTCAGTTTCTGACGATTCTGATCATCAGATTTTCTGATGATTTGTTCACCAGAATTTCTGATGAAGTGGTTTATCAGAAATTCTGATAAATACCCCATTTGTCTAAAAATCAGCTCTATCCTGCCACACTAACCGAAACAAGTTGACATTATTGGATCTCATGATGAAAAAAGCAAATTGAATGTTGGATTCAATAAATATGTCAAGACGCTACTTTTTGCAGGAATATACATCAATAAACAAATGTTTATTCATGTATTCAGCTGTCTATAAATAGAAGGCTCATCAAGCAGAGAACAATGAATTAAGCTTAGCATTCAATACATACTACAAACTCCATTGTCCTTTCACCCTCAGAATTCAAGTATTCATTTGTAATAGATAATAATCTTACAATCACCTTGTAAACCATTTTGTTTCAAAGTGATATAAACTTGATAATTTTGTAGGTCTTGTTTCTTGAAAGTCTGATTTCTATTTCCGCACACTATTTTCACATCTATTGAAATCACTTGCCATATTACGTGAAAAGAAGTTTTTAAGTCCAAACTGGGACCAACTATTGGTATCAGAGCAGATTGAATAAATCATTTTCAAACGATCAATCGCTCATCTTCTTTTCTCTAAATATGGCCAGCTTTCAAACATGGAATAATGCTTTTAACATTGGTTCAATGTCTAAAGCCCCAACTCTGGTCAGAGAGGAATACCCCTAATGGAGAATCAGGATGGTCAATTTCCTTAATGGACATGACCGAACTCTGTTTCAATCCATTGAAAGGGGTCCACATATACCAATGACTGAAATACTAGTTGTTCCAGCAACTGATCAATCACCAGCAATCCCTGCCTCCCGGGCTCCCAAAAGTGAAATACTTTGGAGCCTAGAAGACAAGGATAATGTTGGTGCATTACATCTGTTGATTCCGTCTAGGTGTCTAGGATCAGGTCTTATGTCGTATTGTATAGCATAGGGCACGTTTTACGAGAAAACAGGAGTCTGTATAGGTGTTACATGTCTGGTCCGCTCATAGGGACATAGGGATGCTGTTCCGCTTATTTGTCAGTCTGGTCCGCTTATTTGTACATGTCTGGTTCGCTTTTATGGTCATGTGCCACATAAGCGAACCAGAAACTCTATATATAGGTGTCATTAGGGCGGACCTAAGAACATAGTTATCGAATTCCATGCCGAAGCTCTGCCGGTGTGAAGATTGAGCTGTAAAATGTTTCAAATCAATAAAACAAGCAGTTAGGAAGAAAAACAAGCTACTTCTACTTGCATTTCTTATTATTCCGCATCTGAAACGCAAGAGACAACCTCTGAACGACTCGTTCGGGTCAGCAAACGATCCTACAAGTGGTATCAGAGCTTGGGAGGAGGTTTTCTGCAGATTGTAGCTGTTTTTCATCATTTCTTCTCACTTTTACACCTTCTTTTACTGATTCGGGAAGATTTCACGGTCGGAAATCGCTCAAATTTTCACAGCTTGTGCGCAATAGTATCGAGATAAACCCTGGAAAGTTTGAAGCCAAAATTCGAAGTTTTAACTAGTCAAAACATGTTCGATGTGTGGATCGCTCGAAATGACGTCATCATGAATCGCTCTTAGATCACGTTTTGGACCGCTCATTCGTACAGATTTGGTTCTGGTTCGCTCCAAATTAGTAATCTTGGACCGCTCGAACGAACAATTTCTGGACCGCTCCAAAGACATCTTGGATCGCTCATTTGAACAGTTTCTGGTCCGCTCGAACGAACATTGTTGCTGGACCGCTCCAAAGGATATTTCTGGTTCGCTCCAAAGCATCATTCTGGTTCGCTCCAAAGAACAATTCTAGTTCGCTTATTTGGATCTTTCTGGTTCGCTTATTTGTTCAGAGTTGGTTCGCTCCAGTGTATATTTTCCGGTTCGCTTATTTGAACATCAGCAGGTCAGCTTATTCGGACATTGAGTAGGTCAGCTTATTCGGACATTGAGTAGGTCAGCTTATTCGGACATTGAGTAGGTCAGCTTATTCGGACGTTGAGTAGGTTAGCTTATTCGGACATTGAGTAGATTCGCTTATTCGGTCATCATTAGATCCGCTTATTTGTCAACTACCTTGGAAAACGTGCTAAGTCATCATGGATACCAATTTCTTTAATATGACTAAAGAAACATTTGATAGAATAAAGGTATTCAAGAAAGAATTTGACTCATTTTCAGGTTATCCATGAGAAAGTACAAAGAGTATCATTGAGAGGTATAGCCATCTTGTTCGCTCAATGTCTGAGAAGGGTATTAAAAAAGAATCAGAAGAATGGGTTGAAAAATTGGCCAATGCCATACCTCAACAAGAGTGGGGTACATATCTTTTGGATTTAAAAAGAACTAGAGAATACTCTGATTTGGCAATTGGTCAATTCATCAAGAAACTTGAGGAACAGATGGAGAGGAATGCTGAGAAGAAGAAAAGTCAAACTGGAAAATCAATATTAAAGAAGAGCAAGAGTAAAGGTGTTCAAGTGGAAGAGGAACAGACTGAAGAAAATTTAGCTTTGAAAGACGAGAAGAAAGCTGATAAGAAAAAGATTTTTGATTTGCAGGAAAATTGTGAGATGTTGAAATCTGAAAATGACAAACTGTTAAATGGTTTGAACAGTTTGACATTAGAAAACGAGATTTTGAAAGAAAAGGAAAAAGAATTTGAAAATGAAAAATTGAAATTTGAAAAAGATTTTCAAAGTCAAATGAAGATTTTAGAAGATGAGAAATCTGTTATCTTTAAAAATAATCTTGAAAAACAAATTGAAATAAATTCTCATCTTCAGAAAATCATTCGACTTGAAAATGAAGCTGAAAAAGCTCGGATTAAAATCAAAGAGCTTGAAGAGAAATTGATAGGTTTTGAGACTTTGTCATCAACACCAGATTATTCATGTCCAAAACCGATCAATTCCTTTCCAATAAGTAACAATGTCACAAACTTTGACAAAGTCAAAGTTGAAGATTGTGATGATAAAACTGATGATAAAAATGAAGAGTTTTATTCAGTAGATGAGTCTGAGTCAGAGTCTGATGCTGAAAATGAGAAAAAGAAAATATTTTTGAAATTGAAAGAAAAATTTCAGAAAACTGTTCTACAATCAACTGAAAAGGGAGAATGCTCTACGCAAAAACCTTTGAAGAAGAAAGTGGAACAGAAACAAAAAGTTAAAAATTCAGAAAATGGTCAAAACAAGAATAAAAACTCATCAGTTCAATCATCCAATCGCAATCAAAAACCACAAAAATTGAAAAATCAAAACTCAAAAATAGTTGGTAATAAGTGGTGCAGGTCAGATCACAGTGCTCAAAAGCCAGATCCAGCAAACTTGAGGAAGGAATATCACCAAGCCAAACAGTGCTTTGATTTGAGCATTTGGGCTGAAAATGGTGATTGGTACGATAACAGAGTGTGTTACCGATGCGGTTATCAAGGACACATTGCTGTTAACTGCCAAAGTTGGAGTTATAAGATGAGAAGACACGGATTTTGCAGTCAGGGTGTATTGGCGACTCCATCAACATCTGAGGGGGAGTCTGTTGGTGCATTACATTTGTTGATTCCGTCTAGGTGTCTAGGATCAGGTCTTATGTCGTATTGTATAGCATGGGGCACGTTTTACGAGAAAACAGGAGTCTGTATTGTCACACCCCGAAATTATCAGAGCTTGGCGTGACTGGACTGGTATCGTTATTGCACAGCGGAAGCAAATAAGCTAAGTCTTTTAGAAAATGAACGCCCGCTAAGTACTCAAGTCTCCAATGGTTCTCCTATTCCAACCGTGCCTTGTCATAGGACTGTAACCTGAGAAAGAACATGCGAGAAAAATCAACATAAAGTTGAGCGAGTTCATAGTTTGTTTGTAAAAGATTTGAAATAAATCTTTTGAGTTGTGAAAGGTTTGAGATAAATCCTTTGAGTTGTGAAAGATTTGAAATAAATCTTTGGAATAACCGGTTTTTGAAGTAGTATTGAGAAAATGAATTTAGAAACCATTTTCTTGCAAAGTTATATGGAAACGTTGTGTTTGTAACACGTTATGTTCATAAAACCATGTTTTTGTAATGTTCGTATAATCATCAATGCCCACCCGGACTTTGACCCGCATAATCCTATGCCTTAAATTTTGTATAAAACATGGTAATTAATTTGTATGAACAAGTATGTTTCGTAAGTATAAAGTTCCTGGTATGTAGCAAATAAGGGGACTTGTGATCACCAATAGTTTGCAAGGCCACTGATATATGTGAAGTGCAAATAGGGAGACTCAAACCTAGCAGATTTCGCCATGGCATTAGTATGTGGACAAAGTCACCCCAAGGTCCGTTTCTAGTTTGGCCTGGGGCTGGGCTCGCTACACCCAGATAGATCTACCGCTCCTGTCCCTCGGTCCCGACATGAGGACTAATGGCCTCATATTGCTCCTACCCACTCACATGATCGGAATAATACACCTCCTTACGCTAACCATACCGTATATAAAATAAATCCCTGGTCACCCTGGCCAGATTCCTGGTCACCCTGACCAGCTTTCCTGGTTACCCTAACCCAATCCCCGGTCACCCTGGCCGAATATCATTCACATTTCGAAAATAAGCATTTGTTTTCGTAAAAACCGGTATGTTTAGTATAACCTTTCGTAAATCATTTGTGTTCCTCGAAATCCCTTCGTAATATGATTTAGAGATACGAGTTAGTTCAAAACTTTGTATGTTTTTGCAAAATGTGCATGTCTTCCCACCCCGAAAACATTTATAAAAATGTAAAATAGTAAAGAGTGGGGGTTATGAACTCGCCTGAATATTCCTGTGCAAAGCTAGCTAATTTACGACTCCTTGATGTCGTTCCCAAAGTGAGACTTGCTAGCGTGCATTCTACAATATTCCTAACACGGAATATCTTTTAAGTTTCTAAATAAACGCAGTATCTAAACTACGTGTCATCGAGCTCTACCAAATCGTTAATCGAACGATTCAACGGTAAATTGTTAACTTAATAAAAAAAAAATGATTAAGTTAAACTTGTTAAGTTCCGAGAAGTCGTTTGTGTATATAGGAATATTCGTACGAAAGTAATATATAATAAACTTGTATTATATATAGCGTCTTGTGTATATTTGCCAAAAATATACGTATATGCCGTTTCGGCGTTCGTAATAAATATAAAATGTTATATTTATTTTGTGAAAATATTATCGAGTTTGTTGGAAGTTTGAAATAGATAAACTATATCTATTTCATAAAAGAATTCGTGTTGTTTATTACTTCAAATAAATATATAAACTATATTTATTCTAGCAGAACAATCGTCGTGTCGTTTGATATTTAAAATAAATATAAACTATATTTATTTTGATGAAACGAATTCGTGATACGCGATGCTTGAAATAAATATATATACTATATTTATTTATAAAACGAATTCGAGTTTGTTTGAAATAAATATAATAACTATACTTATTTGGTTATCAAAATATTTTTCGTATTGTGGTTCTCGTGAGTTGTAAGTTGTTGTCGAAGGAAACTTTATATTTGTATCTCGTAAAAGTCGCTTTATAACAATGGTTGTCGTTTTACAAGAAAAGCACGTTTTTATAATAAAACTCGTTTTGTTTTACGGGTTTTCTCGAAAAACGGGCAGAGTTTCCTCTGTTTTTGGACGCCCCGACAACACAAGTTGTCGTTATATTTGCGAAATTCAATCAAGTTTTCAAACAATATATTTATAAACTCAAGTTATATATCAAAGTGCAAACTTTATAAATACGATTTTATCATTCGGTTCGAGAGCTTGTTTCACGTGAGTAATAAAGTTATAGAAATAACATAAATAGTCGCGCCGTAAATCTTTACCGATTCTTGCGTTGAGTCGTTATGCCGAACATGCTGACCGAGTTGACCGAGTCAACTGAGTTGACTCGGGTTGACTGAGTTTGACCGAGTTAACCGAACCGAACCGTCTGACCGAATCGCGAGACCTGAACCGAACTGCTGTTGACCACGCTTATTTTGCTGTTGACCCGAGTTGACTCGGGTGTTGACCGAGTCAACTGCGTTTGACCCGAACCAGAACCGAGCCGAACCACACCTGCTGAACCGAGAACCCGAACGGAAAAAAAAAACCCGATCCAGAACGAACCATTCTGAACCAAATCATCAACATTAACAACAACAGCAACATCATCATCATCATCATCATCGATCTTTACAGAAAGAAAAATGGAGAGTTTACCGTGACATGGTCGGACCAATACACCACCACCATCGTGTCTTGCCGGTGACCTCCCGGAACCCGAACTACAGCTGTGACTCGAACCCGAGACCCCGTACCCGAGACCTGAACAGAATCGGAGCTGCTGACCATCGGATAAACAAATCGACTCTATCTCTCTCGGTCTCTTCAGTCTCTCTCTCTCTCTCGTCTCTGCTTGTAGTCGCCGTACCACCACCGTACGGTGGTGATGGTGCTCCGACATGTAAATGTAAAAGGGGGGGGGGGGGGGGGGGGGGTTGTTTGCAGGTGAGATGGAGCCTCGTTGCCGGAGAAACTTGCCGGCCGCCGTAGGGTGTGCGGTTCCTCCCTGTGGTTCCGTCCGGCTTGCCATCGAGAGGGAGAGAGTGTTTGTGAGGTCAATGTATTTGTTTGGTATGTGTTTGTTTTGTCTGGGTATTAAAGTCGAGAGGGAGAGTGAGAGTAATTGTGGGTTTCTTTGGATGTGTAGTGAACAAAGGGGAGTGGGGGGTGTATTTATGGTGGAATGTGTGGGTATTGTCCACTGTGATTAATTTTTGTTCTATGAATAAAGATCTAAAGAGATCTCATAATATTTTGTATGCACCAATATTGATCTCACAAATCTTTTGTAGAGATTCATTAGGATTTTTGACAAGATTTTAATAGATTTTATAAGATTGTAGTAAATCTTGTAGAGATCTTTCGAGATCTAGTATATATGCGCAGGTTTAGGCTTGTGGGTGTTGGGCTTGGGCCCAGGGCCCACAAGCCCATCTCGTGTGTAAGTGGCCCGTAATTCCTACGAGACTCGTTGACAAAAACCGAACCCCGTTTAACGTCGAAAATTAAAATATATGAAATACGGTCGGTAGTCGTTGTAGTCGCGTTCGTGCGTCGTTGCCGTTTGTAACCCGTTTTTCGATCCGGTTCCGACTGTAGTCACTAAAATAAATTACGGAGCTCAAATATATCGTAAAAATTTATTATTTGACGGCGTCGTCGGTACCTTGTACGGTTTCAATCCGTTGTCGTTTGACGTTTCACAGGCATCTCTGTAAACCACCGTTAGCGCAGTGTAAAGTCGGATAAACGTTCCTGGGCTCTCCAAGGGCCTAATTAAGTTAATTTGCGTTGTAAACACTATTTATTATCGCGTTAATCACCTGCTAATCACGTAATTAGGTGCCGTAAATCACGGGTTGTCACATTCTCCCCCTGTTACAGAAATTTCGTCCCCGAAATTTAGACTATGTTATCCCCTCAGAATTGTGTTATTCGCAGGTAAGTCCGAATAATAACAAAGTGAATGACCGCGTAATCGAAACAAGACTTATTCGAATCAGGTGAATTTAATGACATTCCTCAACAATAAGAACCCAACGGTTTAATGGAAATGTGTCTCAGTAATTGATGTCAACAGAAACGAGACGTATAGGTACAGTCACTAATGTGACTAAGTTAACAGGGATTCAACAATGAACAGGAATTTCGACCAATCGAATTCCATATGAACGTTTACAACGTGTAAATGAGTTTTAGAAGTAATAACATCCACTGGATGAACTTAGAATCAAATGTAAGTTATATCGACGCCACAAGGTGTCGTAATGAATGAAACAATTCAATAATAGCGGTGATTGAACAAGTATCACCTATGTTTTGTATCAATCATAATTAGCCCAAGCTACAAGTTTGTACTGACACCACAAGGTGTCGTAGTGATTTAAATAGTTCAATAATAGCGGTGATCAAACAAATCCACCGTGTCTGAAGTCAATTGAAAGCGTAATGAAGTAAATATGAATGTTTGTTCCAAACAAACATCAAAGAATTTTCAATTGAAAATGGAACATTAAAGAAATAATGTTTTCGATCGAAGAGGAAGAAGCAATGAATATTGCGAAATATTCGATCGATGTCGAAAGAACCGTTTAGTAGGTACACCAGAATATAAAATGAATTTGTGTACCATTGTCTTAACACACTATTGTATTTAGACCGCTTTGATATAATAAATCGAAGTGGATTGGAAAACAATCAATAAATATTTAGATCCGTGCATGAGATGCGTAAACGAGTTTAGCGCAAGCTTCAAACTAATGAAAATCACCATCACATGGTGTCGAAATCAACAGACAATTTAATGGAGTCGAATACCAAACAAGTTTACCTCGACTCGGAACAAATGAAACGCTTGTTAATACGAATTTGAATGTGATGCTCCCAATACATCATATTATGTTCTGAAGTGAATATGTGTAATGAACAAATTCAAACAATTGAACTTGGTTTTAGCGTAATCCGACAATAAGTATATGTATCGACAAGACAACTTTCGGCATGGTCACAACGAAAAACCATGTATGTAACTTGAAAAGAAGAGAAATTTTCAAGAAAATGTGTTGACTTGATAACAAAGGAGCCAACAGTTACAATAATGTGGGTCATTCGAATTCACAAGTCAATAATAATGATTGTGGCACAATGTCCATTAAGAGGAGTAGAGATACGAAAATCTACTCAGTAATTATGAGAGTCGAAATTTCAATAAAAGAAATTTGAGGACTTTACCTGGGGTTGCGTGTGATGACCGGTTGTTAGGTGACATTACCATGGAATGTCAAACATATCGTACTTGTCATTAGTTAGGTAGGGGGGGAATGCGGAGACAATCGTCTTCTCCCTGGCGTGATTCGTGTCGTTGCAGGATCGTGTGACCAGTTGTCGTTTCCTGATCGTTAGTTCTCCTGCTGACAGGGATCTAGCGTCGTCGTTAAATCTGCGTCATCGTTCCTTCTCAAAGGCCTCGCCCTGATAGTCGTATGTGACGCGCTTCAATTTTCGTTGCTGTATAGCTTAAGTTTCACGTATACCTGTGCACTAGCGCTGTGTGCCGCGTAGAAGGTGATGTACCCCGACATCCGTTGGCGTAAAATTTGAGTTCTATGTATTCTCATGCGCTAGGGTTTTGTTATGCGTAGGATGCCTGCTCGGGAAGTTAAAATATCATAGACAATATGAAATATAGTGTGTGCCCGAGCTAATATTCGCGGTTCCTACGTGATGACCTTTAATAAACACGCACATGCGCAAATAATCAATCAGCAATCAAATAGTCCTCCTAGTCCCACTAGCTTCCCAGCCTCCCAGACTGACTCCCTAGTCCCACTAGACAATTTTTCCCAGCCTCCCAGACTGACTCCCTAGTCCCACTAGACTATCCCTCCAGCCTCTCAGACTGAATCTCCTAGTCCCACTAGACTATCCTCCCAGCCTCTCAGTCTGAATCTCCTAGTCCCACTAGCCTCCCAGCCTCCCAGACTGACTCCCTAGTCCCACTAGACAATTTTCCCAGCCTCCCAGACTGACTCCCTAGTCCCACTAGACTATCCTTCCAGCCTCTCAGACTGAATCTCCTAGTCCCACTAGACTATCCTCCCAGCCTCTCAGACTGAATCTCCTAGTCCCACTAGACAATTTTCCCAGCCTCCCAGACTGACTCCCTAGTCCCACTAGACTATCCTTCCAGCCTCTCAGACTGAATCTCCTAGTCCCACTAGACTATCCTCCCAGCCTCTCAGACTGAATCTCCTAGTCCCACTAGCCTCCCAGCCTCCCAGACTGAATCTCCTTTCTCCGAAGGTCTTAAATGCATGTTTCCTAAACTCTCAGAGTGTTGTGTACTGTATGTAATTGTTTCGTGTATCGTGTGTAAAACACAACTTTAGCGTACGTTTGAAAACGAAATTTTGACTGTTTGTTTTTCGGCAACGGTTGGAGACCATGTTGGAGACCATATTCGAGTACTGGGCGTTCTGTATGTATTCAACGTCTTAATAGTCTAAGTCCCAGAGAAAAGTGAGGTTAGAGCCTAGGTATCACAACAGAAACCTAATTCGTTGTAACCTATAGCTCTGATACCAATCTGTCACACCCCGAAATTATCAGAGCTTGGCGTGACTGGACTGGTATCGTCATTGCACAGCGGAAGCAAATAAGCTAAGTCTTTTAGAAAATGAACGCCCGCTAAGTACTCAAGTCTCCAATGGTTCTCCTATTCCAACCGTGCCTTGTCATAGGACTGTAACCTGAGAAAGAACATGCGAGAAAAATCAACATAAAGTTGAGCGAGTTCATAGTTTGTTTGTAAAAGATTTGAAATAAATCTTTTGAGTTGTGAAAGGTTTGAGATAAATCCTTTGAGTTGTGAAAGATTTGAAATAAATCTTTGGAATAACCGGTTTTTGAAGTAGTATTGAGAAAATGAATTTAGAAACCATTTTCTTGCAAAGTTATATGGAAACGTTGTGTTTGTAACACGTTATGTTCATAAAACCATGTTTTTGTAATGTTCGTATAATCATCAATGCCCACCCGGACTTTGACCCGCATAATCCTATGCCTTAAATTTTGTATAAAACATGGTAATTAATTTGTATGAACAAGTATGTTTCGTAAGTATAAAGTTCCTGGTATGTAGCAAATAAGGGGACTTGTAATCACCAATGGTTTGCAAGGCCACTGATATATGTGAAGTGCAAATAGGGAGACTCAAACCTAGCAGATTTCGCCATGGCATTAGTATGTGGACAAAGTCACCCCAAGGTCCGTTTCTAGTTTGGCCTGGGGCTGGGCTCGCTACACCCAGATAGATCTACCGCTCCTGTCCCTCGGTCCCGACATGAGGACTAATGGCCTCATATTGCTCCTACCCACTCACATGATCGGAATAATACACCTCCTTACGCTAACCATACCGTATATAAAATAAATCCCTGGTCACCCTGGCCAGATTCCTGGTCACCCTGACCAGCTTTCCTGGTTACCCTAACCCAATCCCCGGTCACCCTGGCCGAATATCATTCACATTTCGAAAATAAGCATTTGTTTTCGTAAAAACCGGTATGTTTAGTATAACCTTTCGTAAATCATTTGTGTTCCTCGAAATCCCTTCGTAATATGATTTAGAGATACGAGTTAGTTCAAAACTTTGTATGTTTTTGCAAAATGTGCATGTCTTCCCACCCCGAAAACATTTATAAAAATGTAAAATAGTAAAGAGTGGGGGTTATGAACTCGCCTGAATATTCCTGTGCAAAGCTAGCTAATTTACGACTCCTTGATGTCGTTCCCAAAGTGAGACTTGCTAGCGTGCATTCTACAATATTCCTAACACGGAATATCTTATAAGTTTCTAAATAAACGCAGTATCTAAACTACGTGTCATCGAGCTCTACCAAATCGTTAATCGAACGATTCAACGGTAAATTGTTAACTTAATAAAAAAAATGATTAAGTTAAACTTGTTAAGTTCCGAGAAGTCGTTTGTGTATATAGGAATATTCGTACGAAAGTAATATATAATAAACTTGTATTATATATAGCGTCTTGTGTATATTTGCCAAAAATATACGTATATGCCGTTTCGGCGTTCGTAATAAATATAAAATGTTATATTTATTTTGTGAAAATATTATCGAGTTTGTTGGAAGTTTGAAATAGATAAACTATATCTATTTCATAAAAGAATTCGTGTTGTTTATTACTTCAAATAAATATATAAACTATATTTATTCTAGCAGAACAATCGTCGTGTCGTTTGATATTTGAAATAAATATAAACTATATTTATTTTGATGAAACGAATTCGTGATACGCGATGCTTGAAATAAATATATATACTATATTTATTTATAAAACGAATTCGAGTTTGTTTGAAATAAATATAATAACTATACTTATTTGGTTATCAAAATATTTTTCGTATTGTGGTTCTCGTGAGTTGTAAGTTGTTGTCGAAGGAAACTTTATATTTGTATCTCGTAAAAGTCGCTTTATAACAATGGTTGTCGTTTTACAAGAAAAGCACGTTTTTATAATAAAACTCGTTTTGTTTTACGGGTTTTCTCGAAAAACGGGCAGAGTTTCCTCTGTTTTTGGACGCCCCGACAACACAAGTTGTCGTTATATTTGCGAAATTCAATCAAGTTTCAAACAATATATTTATAAACTCAAGTTATATATCAAAGCGCAAACTTTATAAATACGATTTTATCATTCGGTTCGAGAGCTTGTTTCACGTGAGTAATAAAGTTATAGAAATAACATAAATAGTCGCGCCGTAAATCTTTACCGATTCTTGCGTTGAGTCGTTATGCCGAACATGCTGACCGAGTTGACCGAGTCAACTGAGTTGACTCGGGTTGACTGAGTTTGACCGAGTTAACCGAACCGAACCGTCTGACCGAATCGCGAGACCTGAACCGAACTGCTGTTGACCACGCTTATTTTGCTGTTGACCCGAGTTGACTCGGGTGTTGACCGAGTCAACTGCGTTTGACCCGAACCAGAACCGAGCCGAACCACACCTGCTGAACCGAGAACCCGAACGGAAAAAAAAAACCCGATCCAGAACGAACCATTCTGAACCAAATCATCAACATTAACAACAACAGCAACATCATCATCATCATCATCGATCTTTACAGAAAGAAAAATGGAGAGTTTACCGTGACATGGTAGGACCAATACACCACCACCGTCGTGTCTTGCCGGTGACCTCCCGGAACCCGAACTACAGCTGTGACTCGAACCCGAGACCCCGTACCCGAGACCTGAACAGAATCGGAGCTGCTGACCATCGGATAAACAAATCGACTCTATCTCTCTCGGTCTCTTCAGTCTCTCTCTCTCTCTCTCGTCTCTGCTTGTAGTCGCCGTACCACCACCGTACGGTGGTGATGGTGCTCCGACATGTAAATGTAAAAGGGGGGGGTTGTTTGCAGGTGAGATGGAGCCTCGTTGCCGGAGAAACTTGCCGGCCGCCGTAGGGTGTGCGGTTCCTCCCTGTGGTTCCGTCCGGCTTGCCATCGAGAGGGAGAGAGTGTTTGTGAGGTCAATGTATTTGTTTGGTATGTGTTTGTTTTGTCTGGGTATAAAAGTCGAGAGGGAGAGTGAGAGTAATTGTGGGTTTCTTTGGATGTGTAGTGAACAAAGGGGAGTGGGGGGTGTATTTATGGTGGAATGTGTGGGTATTGTCCACTGTGATTAATTTTTGTTCTATGAATAAAGATCTAAAGAGATCTCATAATATTTTGTATGCACCAATATTGATCTCACAAATCTTTTGTAGAGATTCATTAGGATTTTTGACAAGATTTTAATAGATTTTATAAGATTGTAGTAAATCTTGTAGAGATCTTTCGAGATCTAGTATATATGCGCAGGTTTAGGCTTGTGGGTGTTGGGCTTGGGCCCAGGGCCCACAAGCCCATCTCGTGTGTAAGTGGCCCGTAATTCCTACGAGACTCGTTGACAAAAACCGAACCCCGTTTAACGTCGAAAATTAAAATATATGAAATACGGTCGGTAGTCGTTGTAGTCGCGTTCGTGCGTTGTTGCCGTTTGTAACCCGTTTTTCGATCCGGTTCCGCTGTAGTCACTAAAATAAATTACGGAGCTCAAATATATCGTAAAAATGTATTATTTGACGGCGTCGTCGGTACCTTGTACGGTTTCAATCCGTTGTCGTTTGACGTTTCACAGGCATCTCTGTAAACCACCGTTAGCGCAGTGTAAAGTCGGATAAACGTTCCTGGGCTCTCCAAGGGCCTAATTAAGTTAATTTGCGTTGTAAACACTATTTATTATCGCGTTAATCACCTGCTAATCACGTAATTAGGTGCCGTAAATCACGGGTTGTCACATGTATAGGTGTTACATGTCTGGTCCGCTCATAGGGACATAGGGATGCTGGTCCGCTTATTTGTCAGTCTGGTCCGCTTATTTGTACATGTCTGGTCCGCTTTTATGGTCATGTGCCACATAAGCGAACCAGAAACTCTATATATAGGTGTCATTAGGGCGGACCTAAGAACATAGTTATCGAATTCCATGCCGAAGCTCTGCCGGTGTGAAGATTGAGCTTATGATGAGGAGTTTCCATCATTGAAGTTTGAGGAAGTGAAGAAGAAAGTAGGAAAAACTGAAATTTCGAATCAGTTTTATAATGAAAAGGATGATTTTGATGTAGAGAAAACATTCAACGGGAATGTTAAAAAGATTTTTGGGAAAATGTTGAGTGGGAGAGCTAAGGGAGTAAAAGAGTTTTATGCTACGAAAAAGGCAACATATAACCCTACTGCTCAAGAGTTGAAAGCCATCAAGTCTGAAAAGACTTGGATGGAAGTTTGTTTCCCATGATAGTCTCAGGACTATGCCGGAGATCCCAAGTTTATATCGTGGATCAGGAATCGGCATCTTTCTAATGTTTGAAGATTTTGGTTGAAAGATTTTGATAGTGTTTAAATGTTTACAGGTTGAAGGACTACGCCGGAGCTTCCAGGTTGATAAGCGCGAAGCAGGAATCGGCATCCTGATTGGTAAAATGGTGATGTAGACGTAACATTCCTACAAGTGGTATCAGAGCTTGGGAGGAGGTTTTCTGCAGATTGTAGCTGTTTTTCATCATTTCTTCTCACTTCTACACCTTCTTTTACTGATTCGGGAAAATTTCACGGTCGGAATTCGCTCAAATTTTCACAGCTTGTGCGCAATAGTATCGAGATAAACCCTGGAAAGTTTGAAGCCAAAATTCGAAGTTTTAACAAGTCAAAACATGCTCGATATGTGGATCGCTCGAAGTGACGTCATCATGAACCGCTCTTAGATCACATTTTGGACCGCTTATTCGTACAGATTTGGTTCTGGTTCGCTCCAAATTAACAATCTCTGGTCCGCTCGAACGAACAATTTCTGGACCGCTCCAAAGACATCTTGGATCGCTCATTTGAACAATCTCTGGTTCGCTCGAACGAACAATTTCTGGACCGCTCCAAAGACATCTTGGATCGCTCATTTGAACAGTCTCTGGTCCGCTCGAACGGACATTGTTGCTGGACCGCTCCAAAGGATATTTCTGGTTCGCTTCA
Organism: Helianthus tuberosus; assembly: GCA_030545235.1. NCBI lineage: Eukaryota > Viridiplantae > Streptophyta > Magnoliopsida > Asterales > Asteraceae > Helianthus > Helianthus tuberosus. The sequence goes on along the minus strand of CM060370.1, from coordinate 184,427,729 downwards.
AGAACAGGTCACATTCAGGTCCGCTCCAGTGTATATTTCTGGTTCGCTCCAAAGACAGTTATCCAAAGTGGTTTCTAGTTCGCTTATTTGTTCAGAGTTGGTTCGCTCTTCTGTTATTTGCCTTGAAATACGTGTTAAGTGAGTATGGATTCCGAATTCTACAACGCATTTGCATCATCGACTACTCCAGCCGCAATTGCTCAAGCAATGAATTTAGAAAACGAGACGGGAACGACTCAAAAGCCCCCTAAATTGATGAACATTGAGGAGTATTATGGATGGAAGGATCGGTTTGAAAACTGGGTTCAGGCAAATCATCTCAGATCGTGGGAATGCATACTGAAGAAGTACACATTGCCTTGAACAGATTTGCAAGTCATCAAAGAAATATCTGAGTTCAATGATCAAGAACGAGCAATGTATAGAGCTGAGAAAATGATGATTAGTTTGTTGCAGCAGGCGATAAAAGAAGATATATTCATCCTGTTACAGCACGACAAAACTGCTAAGTCAATTTGGGATGCGCTAAAGGTCAAGTTTGAGGGAAGCGAAAACATGATCAAAAGCAAGAAAGCGTTACTAAAGAAAGAATTTGATTTGTTTAGTAGTTTGCCGGGAGAGGATACTAAAAAGCTAATCGAGAGATACTGTCATTTGGTGCGATCTTTATCTATGTTGGGTGTTGAAAAAGGTCGTGAGGAGTGGGTGGATAAATTGGCAGACGCGTTACCTCAAAAGGAGTGGGGAACGTATTTGATGATTTTGAAGAATACTGGTGTGTATGATGGGTTGACAATCTCACAGTTTATCGAGAAAATTGAGAGTCAGGATCTTGAACAGCAGAAGATTGTGAGGATGAATAGTCCGAGTGGTCAACAGGATGTGAAGATGTACTACAGGGGTAGTATTCCAGCCACTAAGTCTGAAAGAAGTCCGAAAATTCAAACTGCTTTCAGTGCTGGTGATTCATCTGAGAAAGCTAATCAGGGTTCAAACAAGAATAGCAGCGGGTTTTCATCATTTCCGAGTGTGAATCCAAAAGAGACTAACACGAGTTTTCAGTCTCAGAGTACAAAAACAGGAAATGGATACGTGATTCAATGCAACATAGCTCTCAACCTTCCAGAAGGTCAAAGCTTCTCTAAAGACACTGCTAAAGACCATATGGCACTTCTGGGTTCAGTACTGTTATCCTATGAAGGTCTTGTTGCTGGTCGGATCGGCAATCCTATGCTTACCAAAGAGGATTACGATCAGATAGACGCCGAAGAGATGGAACTTATGGATATCAAATGGTGTCTCGCAAGTGTTCTTCGACGAGCTGAGAAATTCAAAACCATTACTGGGAGAAATGACTTTCTAGATGCTCATGTATCAACTTTAGGTTTTGATAAATCTAAAGTTACTTGTTTTCGATGCAGGGAGAAAGGTCACTTCAAACGGGAGTGCAAAGGAAGAGAAGCTAGCGGAGCACAGAATCCATTCGGGAAAGATGATTACTACCGCAAAGCTATCTATCAACAAGTAGGTCAATTTCAAGAACCACAAACAGCTCACGGGAGAGAGATTAAAGATCCCAAAAGAGCATGTTTGGTAGATTTCAGCTGGAGTGATTACATATCATCTGAAGGCAAAGCAGCACGCATTATCGATCAAGATGATGAGAAACTACCAGAAGGTTTCAGTTGGGATATGTTTGTGGATAAAAAAGGAGAATTCAAAGCGTTCATTGCCAAGATCGTCCGAGAGCCAGATTTGTTTGCTACTTGGATGAGATCTATCGGGGAGAATGTGAAAAGTGAATATGAAAAGTCTGTATCAACCGATGAAGGGTCAGATAGTACTGATAAACTTTCAGAGAGATCTGGAGAAATTTCAGAAGGTTTAGATGAAAGTTTACATACAAGCCCAAAGAACAGAAGGTTCAAGAACGTAAAGTTCAAGAACAAAAAGTTCAAGAAAAGAAAGTGAAGCTTTCACAGGGGCAAAAAGACAGACTGAGGAAGAAGAGGAAAAAGGCGAGAGATTATCTCGAAAGGATTTTGTCCTCGGGTTCATCTGTTAAAAATAAGAGTTCTGATGAATCGACTCCCTCGATGGCAAAGTCAAGCAAGACGAATTCATCAGATACAAATCTGAGGACGAAAGAAGAAAAGAAAAAGAAGAAAATGGTCGGTGATGAATCTGACATGTTAAAGTCAGACAAGCCACCTTTTGGCGATGAATTTGTTTCTTCGGAAACAAAGGAGCCACATGTCGGCGATGAATCTGGCTCATCAAAGTCAGACAAGCCACATTCAGGCAATGAATCTGGTGTGGTAAAGCCAGAGGAGCCATGTGTTGAGGTAAAAGTAGAGAATTCTGGTTTAACAATGGATGATGCAAACTTTCCACCATTGTTGAACAAGAATTCAAAATCACCCAAGGACAGTCAGGCTTGGGTGAATCTGTTCAAATGAAAAACCTGACTTGCCGGAGATCCCAAGTTTATATAGTGGATCAGGAATCGGCATCTTTCTAATGTTTGAAGATTTTGGTTGAAAGATTTTGATAGTGTTTGAATGTTTACAGGTTGAAGGACTACGCCGGAGCTTCCAGGTTGATAAGTACGAAGCAAGAATCGGCATCCTGATTGGTAAAATGGTGATGTAGACGTAATATTCCTACAAGTGGTATTGTGTGTTTTTACAAGTGGTTATTTTTACAATTGGTTTAGAGGTTACTTGAATGCAAATGGTAAATCAGGGACATTAATTTGTACTTGATTTACTATATATGACAAAAGACGAACAATTTGATGAACCACACCCCTAATCTACAAGTGGTAAACTTAACAAAACTTATTTTCTGGAAAAATCATTTTGGTTAAAACAAACTAAAGTGTTTTGAAATCATAATGAGAAAATAGTTTTGTGTAAGGGGGAGTTCGGATTGTTTATGCCTAGTGGATGGCGATTTGATGTGATTCAGTGTCAGTTGTCAAGTTTCTGTACAGTTTGTATGTTTAAATTGTGTCAAGAGTCTTAGTTTTCAAATTTCCTTTGAAATGTGTTTGCATTTTAGGGGGAGTAAGAAAATTTTAGAAAATCCAAAAACATTAGAAAATTTGAAAAACGCAAAAACATGATAAAATCAAAAATGAGTTTTTGTTGCATAAAAGAGGAAATGATAGTACATCAGTAGACAGTTACAGTATGCTAAAGAATTGTATTGTTTAAATAGCGTTAAACGATCTCACTGATGATATGCCGATAGGTTTTTACACATTTAGTAAGCTTTTTCGGGATATAAACAAAAATTCAAACTTACTTATTTCGTGGGGAACACTACTTGGATATATAGGTAACCCCTGAAATCTCGTTTGAAAGGTCCCTTATTCTGAGATACTAGGTCTTTATGCTCAGTGATATCTGGGGTATTATCCCGGGACTTCTGCTGAAAGGAATTTCTGACCTAGTCCCCGGAGAATACTTTCCGCATGCTTGAAATATAGCGCAGCCCTCAGCAAATTGATGAAACAATAAAATTGACAGTCATTGCTGTTGTAATCAAAAGATCCTCTAAAGGGGACACACCAAAAGTCGAAGCCGTCATCTCTCTGCGTATCGAAAGATCGACCTGAGCTCTCACGGCCCTCGTACTATAATTTATTCCCCTGACAGATATCATCTGTGGTATACTCATCTGTAAGACTGAATATTGGGATCTGGATACGGGAGTATATTCAAGAGGTGGGACACATGAATAAGTTTAAGTTCTTAAAACACCTAACTCATATCCTGAATAAGTTGAAAGTTGTGTGAAAATTTAAGTGGATCAGTATATTGGCAATCTAAGTGAATTGTTTAATTCTTAATGTGTAACTAAGCTCAACGGTACCTGTGACTTGTCAAAATCTGATATGATCCTCTTTCACAAAACTCATAAACAAAATATATTGTCTGTAAATATTTTATTTCTGCATTTTAGTCTCTCAGAAAATCCAAAAAGATTTTGTGTGTGTTTTAGCATAATTTTTGAAAAAGTCAAAAAGATTTTCGACAACTGATGTTGGAAAACTGATTTTCAAAATTCCGAGTGCTAAACATGATGAGCAGAATTTGAGGAGCAGTGTTTGTGTAAATCTAACTGTTTTCGTTAAATCTAACTTTCTTCAAGTGGTTCATCATAGATATTTGAGAGAGAGCCTGAGATGTTGCAATTATATGTTTGTTTTAGTGATTATGAGAGTCATGTGTTGGTACACAGGTATTTGATATGTGATAAAATTAGAAAATTTATGTCTGGGTTAAGATTGTGCAGGTAGCCAGGTTTCGATATTCTGAAAATCTCTGTTGGAAGAGAGCCAAGTTTCGATCCTGAAAATCAATTCTGAAAGCCTGTGTAGATCAGACAACGATCCTGAAGATGTTACTGAAGAACAAAAGAATGCCAGTAAATCGAGAAGGGGAGTCTGAAGATTGAAAGAAGAAAAAGCCCAGAGAGTGATCTAGATTGAAGATGAGAAGACACGGATTTTGCAGTCAGGGTGTATTGGCGACTCCATCAACATCTGAGGGGGAGTCTGTTGGTGCATTACATCTGTTGATTTCGTCTAGGTGTCTAGGATCAGGTCTTATGTCGTATTGTATAGCATAGGGCACGTTTTACGAGAAAACAGGAGTCTGTATAGGTGTTACATGTCTGGTCCGCTCATAGGGACATAGGGATGTTGGTCCGCTTATTTGGCAGTGTGGATCGCTTATTTGTACATGTCTGGTCCGCTTTTATGGTCATGTGACACATAAGCGAACCAGAAACTCTATATATAGGTGTCATTAGGGCGAACCACATAAGATGTATGTGAAATTCCACGCTGAAGCTCTGCCGGTGTGAAGATTGAACTGTAAAACGTTTCAAATCAATAAAACAAGCAGTTAAGAGGAAGAACAAGCTACTTCTACTTGCATTTCTTATTATTCCGCATCTGAAACGCAAGAGACAACCTCTGAACGACTCGTTCGGGTCAGCAAACGATCCTACAGATAAGGTGGCTGCAGATGAAAAGGAAAAGTCACTTTTAATAACAGTTATCCCTAATGACATATTTTCCCAAGTTGATGCATGCGCATCAGCTAAGAAAATATGGGATCAGTTGGAAAATCTTTGTGAAGGAGGAGAAAGGATGAAAAGAAACTGTAGGATCGTATTCGGACCCGAACGAGTCATTTAGAAGAGTTTATCTCAGTTTCAGAGGCGGAAACTAAGAAACTGAGTTCAATTCAGTGAGTATTACACTTTAAACTGTCGATTGTATTGATTGAATGACTTTTACAGCGACTCGACACTTCGGCAGCACTTCGTTGCAAAACGGAAGGACTAACTATGTGATTTCGCTCAAGACTGCCTATTTATAGAGTTTCTGATTCCCCACGAAAGTGCAATGTTCATTTCGTGGGAAATCAACATTTCGAGCGGAATCAGGACTTATATGATTTAGCTTGAAATGACAAGGTGTCATTTCAAGCGGAATCACTCCTAAAAATCACTATCTCGTTTTTCGTGCCCTGATCTAATACATTCTATACAAGACTCGATACAAGACGTAGACGACAGACGGATGCACCAACAAACTCCCCCTCGGATGTTGACGGAGTCTTCAGTGTTGAGTCTTCGCATCTTCAGTCTTTATCAGTCTCTGGGCTTCTCATTGAAAAATCTGACGCTGTAAGCATTCTCAATCTCTATCTTCTCTTTTCTTTCAATCTTCCTCGGATGTTGACGTCTTTGCTATTCATCAGCATCAACATACACTCCCCCTCAAATGTTGAATCTTTAAATTCATCAGTTCAGAATCCATTCTAAGATCGTGACCTGGCTCTCCTCCAGCTCAGGTTATCTGCACAATCTCTACCTCAAACATATTTTATTAATATAAACTTGTAACTTACTCAGACACCAATTGTAGCAATCATAAATTGATCTAACATTTAATCTCTAATGAACCACTTGCAGGTGTATCAAATTCAAAACTTCTGATGACCACTTGTAACAATATTTTAAAATCTTTCACACACAACACTCCCAAACCAGTTCGTCAAGTTTAGCACTTGGAATTTTGAAAATTAGCTCTTTAACACCAGTTGTCGAAAATCTTTTTGTATTTTCAAAAATTTATGCTAAAACACACTGAAAATCTTTTTGGATTTTTGAAGTAAAGGAATGAAATGCAGTAAAGAAATATATACAGAATATATTTTTGTGAGTTTGTGTAAAAGGATCATATTAGTTTATGAGACAAATCACCAACACCGTTAAGCTTCATTACATTTTAAGTTCTAAACAATTCACCTAGATTGTCAGTATACTAGTCCACTTAAATTTTCACACAAAGTTCAACTGCTTCGAGATACGAGATTAATGTCTTAAGCACTTAAACTCAATCGCGTGTCCCACATCAAAATATACTCCCATATCCAGATCCCAATATTCAGTCTTACAGGTGAGTATACCACAGATGATATATGTAAGGGAATAAATTATGAAACAGTACGAAACCATGAGAGCTCAGGTCAGAACTTCCGTTCAGCAGAGAGATGACGACTCGACTTTCGGTGTGTCCCCTTTAGAGGATCTTTTGTTACAACAGCAATGACTATCAATTTTATTGTTTCATCAATTTGCTGAGGGCGGCGCTGTATTGCAAGCAAGCAGAAAGTACTCTCCGGGGACTAGGCCATTGCTTCCGCAAAATCATAACTCCCGGGATAATACCCCAGATATCACTGAGCATAAAGACCTACTATCTCAGAAAGAGGGACCTTTCAAACAAGATTTCGGGGGTTACCCATATATCTGAGAGATGTTACCCACGATATAAGCAAGTTTGAATTTAGGTTTATATCTCGTCACAATCTACTAAAAGTGCAAAAACCTACTCACACATCCACAGTGAGATCGTTTATCACATTTGACTTTCCAATTCTTTAGCATGTTGTGATAGTCCACTGATATACTATCATTTCCTCTTCTTTGACACAAAAACTCATTTTTCATTTTATTATGTTTTTGTCTTTTTCAAATTTTCAAATGTTTTTGGATTTTCTAAAAACTCTTACTCCCCCTAAAATGCAAACACATTTTAGGAAATTTGAAAATAAACTGTACAAGAAACTTGACAACTGATATCGAATCACCTCAATTCGCCATTCACTTGGCATAAACAATCAGAACTCCCCCTATCAACAAACTATTTTCCCATTGATTTCAAAACACTTAAGTTTGTTTTAATCAAATGGTTTTTCCGGAAAATTAGTTTGATTTTACCACTTGTAAAGTTAGGTGTTCATCACTTTGTCATCAAATACCACTTGTAAGTGTGATCCAATCAAGTTCAAATTGATGACCATAATTAACCACTTGTAGGATAGACAAGTACAACTTAATGTCCTTGGATTACTACTTGTAAAAACACAATCATCTAAGTGAAATTCACAAGAAAGATGCCGATACCTACTCCTCACTTACCAACCTAGGAGTTCCGGCATAGTCCTTCACCTGTAAACATTTCAACCACTTTAACTTTTTCACAAAAACAATTTTTAAAGAATGATGTTGATTCCTGATCCACAATTACAAACTAGGGATCTCCGGCAAGTCAGGTTTTTCTATTTAAAAAGTTTCACCCAAGCCTGACTGTCCTTGGGTGATTTTGAATTCTTGTTCAACAGTGGTGGAAGATTCACATCATCCACTGTTAGACTAGAATTCTCAGATTTTACCTCAACAACTGGCTCTTCTGGCTTTGATGAACCAGAATCATTGCCTGAATGTGGCTTGTCTGACTTTGATGAGCCAGATTCATCGCCGACATGTGGCTCCTTTGTTTCCGAAGAAACAAATTCATCACCATCAACTTTCTCCTTTGTTTCCAGAGAAACAAATTCATCGCCAGATTTGTTAATCTCTTGATTAACTGCCTTTTCTTTCTTTTTATTCTTTCCCTCTTTCGTCCTCAGATTTGTATCTGATGAATCCGTTTTGCTTGATTTGTCATTCTTTGGCGAGCAAGATGATTTATCAGAACTTTTATCTGTTTTACCAGTTGTATCCGAGGACAAAATCTTCTGGAGATACTCTATCGCCTTCTTCCTCTTCTTCCTTTGTCTGTCTTTTTGCCCCTGAGAAAGTTTCACTTTCTTTTCTTGAAATTTAGGTTCATGAACCTTCTGTTCTTTGGGCTTGACATTGACTGGTTTCTTCTCCTGCTTCTGAGATTCAACCCTCGATCTTCTCATTGATCTCATTGAGCAATCTCTAGCAATATGGCCAATGATGTTGCAATTAAAGCATCTCCTTGACTCAAACCTCGAACTCTGGCAGTTAACAGCAATGTGTCCTTGATAGCCGCGTCTGTAACACACTCTGTTATCGTACCAATCACCATTTTCAGTCCAAACATTTAGATCAAAGCACTGTTTGGCTTGGTGATAATCCTTTCTTCTATTGTTTGCTGGATTTGGCTTTTGAGCACTGTGGTCCGACCTGCACCACTTATTGCCAACAATTTTTGAATTTTCAATTTTTAATTTTTGTAATTTTTTATTGCGATTGGATGATTGATCTGATGAACTTTTATTCTCTTTTTGTTTGTGTTCCACTTTCTTCTTCAAAGGTTTTTGCTTAGAGCATTCTCCCTTTTCAGTTGATTGCGGAACAGTTTCTTGAAATTTTTCTTTTAATTTCAAAAACAAATTTTTTTTTTTAATTTTTTCATTTTCATCATCAGATTTTTCATCGCAATCTTCAACTATGACTTTATCATAGTTTGTGACATCGTCACTTATTGGAACTGAATTAACTGGTTTTGGGCAGGGAATAGCTGAAGTATTCACAAAAACCTTCAACTTTTTTCCCATTCCCTGATTTTACCTTCTAACTCTTTGATTTTCTTTTGAGCACATTCAGCTTCTTTTTCAAGTCGAATAATCGTCTGAAGATGAGAATTTATCATTTTTTGCTTTTCAATGTTATTCTTGCTAAAAACAGATCTCCCATCTTCAAGAGTCTTTATTTGACTTTGAAAATCTTTTTCAATCTTTACTTTTTCATTTTCCAAATTGTGTATTTAATTTTTCAAAACATTTTCTGATTTTTTAAGATTTTTGTTTTCTAATGACAAACTCTCAACCTCCTTCAAGAGTTTGTCATTTTCAGATGTCAACTTCTCACAATTTTTCAGCAAAACAAGAATCTGTTTATCATCAGCTTTTGTCTCAACCTTTAAAGCTGAAATATTTTCAACCTGTTTCTTTTCCTCATGAACACTTTCATCCTTACTCTCTTTTTCTGATGAATGATCAAAGATAGGTGCATCTTCTTCAACCTTTTTCTTTAATACTGATTCAGGATTCACAGATACAGGTTTTTCAGATTCTACTTTCTCAATCTTGACTGCTGGAACTTGTTCAACCTGCCTTTTCACACTAGGTTTGATTTGCTTTTCTGTTGTTGCTGCTTTTACTTCTTTCTCAGCTCTGATCTCTTCTTTAACAATAACTGCCTTTTGATTCTTTCTTTTTGCATCTTGTTTTTCTTTCAATTTTTCAATTTTATCGGCATAAAATAACTTTCCACTACGTTGATCAGATGGAAGTTGTTGTTTAAGATTTTCAAGTCTTTGGATTTCTTCTTCATACTTGTCACTCTTTTCATCAGACGAATGATCAAAAACTGGAACTTTTTCAACAACTTCTTTTGCTGAGACTGTTTCTTTATTAGCCTGAAAATAACTCTCATGTTGAGATACATAGTAATACAACATTATATCTTCAGCAGATTCCATGCTTTGGCAACAAATTTCACACAACAAACACTTTCTCAAGCGAAATCAAACTTTAAGATTCAAGTTAAAACAATACATAATAACCGATTTCGCTTGAATTCGTTTCAAGCGGAAACAAAACTATTGTTTCTAGCGAAACCATGTAAGTTCAAGCGGAATCAACACCTCAGTCCAAGCGGAATCACAAAGTGTTTTGGAGCGGAATCACGACAATCAGTTTGAAGCGAAATCAAACTAAACTTTCAAGCGGACCCTGAATTTCAAGCGGAATCTGTTGTACAAGCAAAATCAAACTGAAGTTTCGAACGGAACCTCAGTTCGAGTGGAATAAAAGTTTCGAGCGGAACCTAGATTTTGGAGCGGAATCAAAATCAAATCTCAAGATGAATCAAGCTGATGTCATCATACCATCGATCCATTTCAAGCGGAATAGCAAAAATTGTCACTTTTAGATTTATTTTAAAGCTGAAACTTTTAAGGCTTTGTTAATGTGAAATTCCGAGCAGTGTGTGAAAATCTGAGCCAATTCTGACCGTGAAATGATGTTCAGATTGAAAAAGAAAGGTGTAGAAACAGAATTCGCAGCTGAATTGTATAGAACTCTTCCTCCTGAGCTCTGATACCACTTGTAGTATCGTATTGGGACCCGAACGAGTCGTTCAGAAGAGTTTATCTCAGTTTCAGAGGCGGAAACTAAGAAACTGAGTTCAATTCAGTGAGTATTACACTTTAAACTATCGATTGTATTGATTGAATGACTTTTACAGCGACTCGACACTTCGGCAGCACTTCGTTGCAAACCGGAAGGACTAACTATGTGATTTCGCTCAAGACTGCCTATTTATAGAGTTTCTGATTCCCCACGAAAGTGCAATGTTCATTTCGTGGGAAATCAACATTTCGTGGGAAATCAACATTTCGAGCGGAATCAGGACTTATATGATTTCGCTTGAAATGACAAGGTGTCATTTCAAGCGGAATCACTCCTAAAAATCACTATCTCGTTTTTCGTGCCCTGATCTAATACATTCTATACAAGACTCGATACAAGACGTAGACGATAGACGGATGCACCAACAGAAACAAAAGAACAAACAATGTTTCCTCATATGAGAGATTCAAAAGTTTACCTAATGAAAGATTAAATGAAACATATCAAAGATTTACAAAACTTTTGAATGAGCTAAAGAAATTTGGAATAACAAAATCAAATGATGAAAGAAACATAAAAATTTTGGATGCCTTACCTAGAGAATGGAGAAGTCTAACCATGACTTTGTCCTCAACCTTAGAACTAGGTAATGTGAGTCTTCATGACTTATACAACATTCTAGTCCCCAGAGAAGAAGAAATATTTGAAGAATCCATTCAAAGGGGGGGGGGGGGGGTCTTTAGCTCTAATCTCAAACTCACAAAGAACACCTACCAATGATCCACAACCTTCAAATAGTCAAAATCTTGAAATTTCTGATACATCATCAGATTTTTCAGCTTTTGCTGAAGCAATTGCACTGCTCACTAAAACCTTTAAGCAGAGATTGAGGGGAGGAGGCCAAAGATACCAGAAAGGTGACAGAGGGAGGATGGATGGAAGATCTAGGGAGAAGTTAGATCTAAGGATTAGTGAAAGGCTGAAGTTGTGTGTTATAAGTGCAAATAAAGAGGTCACTATCCATCAGAATGCAAAATCAAGAAACTGAAGGATGTTGCTTATTATGAGAAGAAGCTGTAAGAATCAAAGAAGCAACAACAAGTCAGCTTGATTGCAGGGACAGATACATGGCTATCTGATGATTCTTCTGATGAAGAAGAAGAAGAGATGGCTAATTTCTGCCTTATGGCACTTTCTGATGAACTACCAGAAACTTCAGGACAGAAGGTAAATTTAGACAATCTTGATCTTGAACACAAGCTAAACAATCTCATGTCAGATTTTCTAAATCTGCAAGATAAACAGCAATCAGATAGTAAAAAATCTGATGAGTTGCAAAGGACCATGAATAAAATCATACTTGAAAACCAATTACTAATAGAAGAAAGTTTAGATCACAAAGCTAAAATTGAATTCTATGAAAATGAAAGAAAAGATCTTTACAAAAAGATTAATGATAAGGAAATTAATGTAAAAGGTTTTCAACAAGCTAAGGAATTCATAAATTTTATTGAGTCCACACCAAAGAACAAAGGAGAGGGTTTAGGATATGTAAGAACAAGTGAAGTTAAACCCACTGTCTTTGTAAAAGCAACACATCAGATTTCTGATAAATTTTCATCAGAATCTGATTCTGAATCATGCAAATCAACCTATTCTGAATACTCTTTTGAAAAACCCAACTTTAAAGCAAAAAGGAGTGAATGCAAACAAAAATCTTTAAAAATTCCAGAAGCAGTTCACTCATTGATTCAAAATTATCCACTCATTCCATCACAAGAAAAAATATCAGAAAATTCTGATAAAGAATCTTGTATGTGTGTTGACATACTGAAGCTTGTTCAACACCATCTACAAAAGAAAAGTGAAAAATCTATTTATGGCTCAACATATAACAGATATTCTGATGAAAGGCCATCAAGAGAAAATAATCTGATTAAAATCTCATTAGAAAGAGTACCCAAGCAAGTCTGGGTACCAAAAACCCTCTATTTTTTCTATTTCAGGACCATCATGTGCAGCAGATCTGGTACTACGATTCTGGAAGCTCCAAGCACATGACTGAGGACAGGAGCTTGCTCAGTAACTTTGTTTCAAAACTGGGTAAAATTGTAAATTTTGGAAATGGAGTAAAAGGGAGGATTATGGGATATGGATGCATAAGGTATGGATGTTTGACCATAGAAGGCTTAAAGTACAATCTCCTGAGTTGTGGTCAATTCTGTGATAAAGGTTTTTCGAGAACCTTATTACCAAAAAAAATGCTTGACAATTTGTTTCGATGATCATAAATCTGTTAAAACACCAGAAAATCTAATGTATTATCAGAAAATCTGATGTATTATCAGAAAATCTGATGTATCATCAGAAAATCTGATATATCATCAGAACATCTGATGAATCATCAGAAATTCATCAGAAAACATGTCGAAAAATTAGAATTACAGTTGTTTATTAAAACAGATTCATGCATGCCACCATCTTTATTCATATCTCATATTTGCATATTCATAAGTATTTTTCTTCTCTCGCCAATTTTTTTTTGTTTTTGTTTTCCATATTAGTTCTTTTTAATTGAACACCAATTTGGGCTGATAACGTCACAGTTAGAAAATTTTCTGGGAACTCGTTAATGGTTGTTAAGCTTTTTCTCCTCTTCATCAATTCACCTCATCAATATTAAGGAGTTAGAAGTGACATATAGGCAGGTAATCATGATAAATTATTAGAAAATAGCCTCCTAAATCATTAAATGCAGGAGAGCTCATCTCAGTTATTCCTTATGCCATCTGATAGAAAATTAAATAACAAAGATTGTGATGAACAAAATCTATAAGTAGGTAGATGTCATTTATGCCAAACTTCAAGTTTATTATAAATGATCACCGCCTTGAGATAAGACTGTCACCATCACATAAGGAAACCCTAGAAAATACAATTTCATCTTCTTCTTCATCTTACACTTTCTCACACTCACAAAAATTCTTACCATCAAAGCTGATCGTTTCCCACTTCCTTATCATCCTTATCACAACCTCAGACTGAGGACCAACCTTGAGGGTCCTTGATGGGAAGGATGCCAAACCATATTAAATCTGATCATGGGAAGCTGGTTGAAATATGCCCTCACTGCCAACATAATAGTTCACCCAGACATTCTTCAAATGTTCTGGAAAAATGCAACATTATCAGAATATGAGGGTAGAGGACAGATGGTTATCGAAAGTGTGGTGCTTAACCAAAGAGTTCTGGTAACTGAAGTTATCATCAGGACGGTGCTGCAACTCAATGATGATAATGAAGTTTTGATGTTCACAAAGGCACATATAAATGAAACCTTGGAGCAGATGGGTTACAAACCTGTAAACCCACTACGATCAATCACCAAAAATGGCTTCATCAAGCCATGGCAGTATCTGATCACACAAATGGGAGCATGCTTCTCAAAGAAGATCATCAACCATCATGAAGCATCCCAAAGGTTGATGGAGCCTGTACGAGCACTTGTACTAGACAAACCTTACAACTTCTCTTATTACCTAATAAAAGATTTTGCAAGTAATATGTGGTCTGGCAGGCCATTCTTGATTTATCCTCGTTTTCTGATGAAGATAATCACGAGTCAGCTAGGCTTTAGAGGTGTTCCTGCAGGTTATCCCAGAGCAGAGATGAGACTTCAACAAAACATGAATCTCAACATGCTCATACCTACTAATCAGAACACTGGTTTGGTGACTGATCTATGGTTGCTCCTTGAGATGGATCATGGTGAAGGGATGGACCTTGATTAGGTTATCTTTGTTTAAACTTAGTATATGTAGATAGTCTCCTTGTTAACATGTTAATATAGTATGTTCCTTATACTGCTTTGTTCTCTGGCTCATGGTTTGGGAAAAGAAAAATGGGTAAAGAAAAATGAGAAACATGATCATCAGAAAACAAATCATTTGACACAAAATTCTTGAGTTTCTGATGACATGAGACTAAAATCTGGTAATATAACTTAAAATCTCTCTCAATTTTTTTTGTTAAAACTTCAAAATGATAAAAAGTTTTAGAAAATATCAGAAAAAGTTAAGAGACTTGGATGCCACCAAAATATCACATGTAAGTCTTCTGACCTCATCTCATTCCCTCTCATCTTAAGTATATATATATATATATACCTCGTGTACAATCAAAAGAGAAACTTCAAAATCTGTTGAAAATGCTCACAAGTTTAGGGGGAATTTCAATTAAGAAATTCTGTTGAAAATTATTGACTTCTGTTGACCACATGTGAAAGGTCAACAAAATTCAAAACATAAGAACATATAAATTCTTAACAGAATTTCTGGTCAAATTCTGATGACATCATCAGAATGGATTTTGACTTTGAAAAAGGTGGAGTATTAAGAAGAAAACTGATTGGACCATTAACACAGTGGGGTCCACAAAGATGAAATGGTGTCATATGACCGATAGTGTTCTCCAATCAAAATTCAGTTTAACATTTTTTTATGGAATGATTGAAGAAACTACAAGTTGAAATGGCATAACCACGATTACACGATCAACCATCATTAAATGTCTTGATACCCATGATCCAATGGTTACATTCTGAACCAAATTTCACATCACACGATCTAACGGTAATAAAGATAATTAATGATCTTTTAACCTCCATTACATGGCATGTTCCATATCCCCTCAATTCCACAAACTCACAAATCTCTGCTAAAACCCTCACTATATAATTCATACTTAGCAGAAATTCAAAAATCACTCACCTTCTTCACAAGAACTTCAAACCGCAATATCCCCTGTTTTTAACTCAAAATCCAAAAATCCCTAAACTTCGAACCCTAACTCACAAAATTCAACAATGGCTGAAGTAAACCTCAACATCCCAATTGTTCAACATGATGTACCCTTTGTTGAAGACACAGAATTCCTACCAATGAAAGAAAATAATCTGCTGATGGATACAGAGCATTCGAAATATGATGTGAGATGTCAACTTTTGATATAATATCTTATGAAATGTCCAATCTCAGGTGCACTAACAAAAGGAAGAGAAGTACCAGAAAAGTTACTACAGCAATTTGCCCACACCTTCACTGAAGATGAAGAAAATCAGGTCTCTGCTCATGTATGGGGAAATGTTTCAGTAACATTAACTCCTACAAGGGTAAGAGAATGGCTTGAACTTCCAGTTCTTGAAAACTACATTGAAGCACCAAGCAGAGACGACTTGACAAACTTTATTATTGAGCTTGGTTACAAGAACAAGAAAATTAACAAAATTGGAGCAGTAAGAAGAAATGAAATGCCAGCCATCTGGCAAGTGATGATGGAAGTGTTAAACAAATGCCTCACAACAAAGATAGGAGGAGCTAATCAAGTCAGTCAAGCTATTCTGTCAATCATGTATGGACTCATAACTGGGTACAAACTTGATTATGGGACAGAAATCTTCAACCTACTCAAAAGATCAATCCTTACCAGAAATGGAAGAATAACCTCACACTTGCCATATCCAAGGTTTATTTCAATCTTTCTTTCTGAAACTTTTGCTGAAAGGAACATAGAAATTCCAATTTTGGAAGATATCTAGAGTTCAAATACCATGAAAGCCTGGAGTGCCACTCATGGATGGGAATCAGAAAAAGATATCACTAAGTTACCAGAAAGCATGATGTGCCTCATTGCACCAGACTCACAACACAGACTGCAACATGAAGAACTTCTTGCCAAATCGGATACTCCAACAGAAGAGCATAGCAAAGAAGTTTTTAACTATTCTTCATCACCAGAAGAAGAAGAAGTTGAGAAGTCCTGGTCATCAGAAACAGAGGCTGCAGGAGGAGAAGGAGTTCTGATGATAACTAACTCACCAGAAAATAAGTCAGAACATGCTGAGAGCCAAAAGATTCATGAAGCTTGAATTCATCTTGAGTTTGATATTCATCAGGAAAAAGAACATCAACACTGTGAAGAATCTCATATTGCTGGAGGAACTCATGAAGATGCTGAAGATCAACAGTATGAAGAAACTCACTTTGGTGGAGCAACAAATGAAGCCACTGAAGTCATACATCATGATGAGTCTCGGGTTGCTGGTACATCTCTTTTAAACACAGTTTTAATTGATACTTCTACAAAAAGAACAAACTCAGAAGATTCAGTTAATGTTTCTTACGACTTAGAATATAGAAACACTGATGTTAATGAAGAGGTTACTAGTTCCATTCATCTCAACTCTAAATCAGAAAATGAGGAAGACGTTGAGATCTCAACAGATAGAGATCAGGGAACTGATCAAGGAAATTTCGTAAAAGGTAATCTGTTTACCTCAAAAACTTATGGAGAATCATATATTGATATGATTCAAGGACATAAGGAAATCCAGGATGAAAATGTGTTTTTCACATCTGGTGGAGATGATTCTAGTACATTTAAGGCTGCACCAAACTCTGGTAAAGCCAAAAGTGACCCTATCGTTTCCAAAACAGCTTCAAATGTGTTTACAGCTGGAATGTTAGAGAGAATATATGTTGTTCCTCCTATTACCCAAGAACACCAATCTATGTTAACTGAGCAACTTCACAAGGAACTTGAAGACATAACTGCTGTTTGTACTGGGAAAACAGCCACAGAAGGAAAACTTGATATGATACTGGAAGAGATCAGAAATCAAAAGTCAGATATCAAAGTTTTATGAGAAACGGTCAAAGCTGTGCAGAAACAAACAGAAGAAAACACTACAGCCCTCAACAAACTACAAGAGTCATCAGAAAACAGAGAGAGCTCATCAGAATTCAAGAAAGCTCTCAAAGAACTGCAAGAAATCAAGAAACAGATGGCTGAGGTTGCAAGTGCAGGGGAAAGCTCAAGTTCAGGAAGAATCCTCAAAGAAATTCAGTTCCTCAGAGCCAACAACAGCAGTATGGCTGAGGCTTTTGAGAAGCTGATGGTGGAATTGACTACACAGAAAAATCAAGATAAACTGGAGCTTTAGAGAATGAAGAAATAAGAAGAAACAAATACTCAAACTCTTGCTAATATTCATCTTTTAGTAAGGAGATTACAGTAAAATGTTGCCAGACTGGCAAAAGTTGATTTTCAAGAACTGAAAGCTCCAATTCCACAAGAAAAACCAGCAGGAGAGTCAGAAACTCCTCAACAAAAATTCAAACAACCAGAAGTCATTCAACAAGATCCAACCAAACAATCAGAAAACTCCAACAACACAAAAACAGAAATTACCAATGGGTCCTCCTCTAAGTAAGCCAAAGTTACTCATGGGTCCTCCTCTAAATATTCCAAAGCCAGACACATCAAAGGTGTCACTACAAGGAGCTGTTCCAATTCAATCATCTTCCACAGCTCTCACAGGAGAAACAGAATTCAGCATAAAGTTGGATACAAAAGAGAAGTATTGAATGGAACATGAAGTAACTTCTTCAAAAGGCCAAGAAAAGTGATTGGAGAAGATTCAGATGGAAACATCAAAGAATTCGAAGTGCTAAAAGGTGATTTACACACAATCATGTACCCTGAAGTACACTTGAAGCATTACTACTGGAAAGGTCTAGAAAACAACCCAGAAAGGCCTCTCTCCAATAAGAAAAAATATTGTTCAACTCAGGAATGAGGGAAGCTGGGAAATTCTACACAAACCAATGACCAATCCAATAGTCTCTATTGAGAGAATCATCACTTTAAATACTGGAGGAGGTGTCTTAGGTACTGAAGGGCAGAACAAATACACCTTGATCAGAAAAGATAACAGTGAAGAAAAAGTTACTGATGGAAATCTGGCTGATGATATTCACCTGTTGGGCATAGTAAAAATGAAGAATATCCTTGATAAAGAGAAAAGTGGTTCAGTTGTGATCAGAAGAGCTCTTGACAGCATCAAAAGTGCAGGAGCAAAGTTATACAAAAGGGCTGCACTGGCAGACTTTGATTTATGTATCAATTTTGAGTATAGCAACAAGGTGCTAATACCTCCTCCTGACAACACAATCCCAGCTGAAATTCCTTCTAAACAAGTGAGAACTAAAGTAATCTTTGACAAAACAGAAATGTGTGTGGTCTTCAAAGATGCTCATAATGAGAACGCTTTGTTCAGAATCAGTTAAATATGCAGGTATTCTAATCAAACTCTGAAATATATAAAGAACTGCATGAATGAGAAACAAGAGCAGCTCAAGAAGAAGGGGAAGAACAATGAACAGCTGAGAAAAGCAATTGAAGATAGCATTGAAAAGTGGATGGAATCCAGAGGATGGTACAAAGAACTTTACAAGGAAACTCAAAAGGCAATTGACCACCAGAAAAGGCTGAAACCAGCAGACAAATACAGAAGTGGAGTGAAGATCAATTAATGAACTCATGAGATTAAATTTCTGTTTTTGAGAACAATATTTTATTTTTGTTTGTTTTGAACAATGGTTGGTTTGATTATGTTTTATGTTTCTGAACTTAGTTGTTTGAACTTTCTTTTCAAGGATTAGTTGAAAGTTGTTTATGTTCTATATAGATAGTTCATTTTCTTACAATACTTAGGGGGAAACTGTTAGGAAACTTTATTTGTAAGTATTGAAGAAAATCAGATTCAACTTGATCTATGAAGAAGATAACAACCCTGAAGATCACAACAAGAAGAAGAAGACCAGATAGGATAACTGAAAGCAGCAACAACTACTTCAAAGTATCATAAGTTGGTCAAGAGTTGAAGAAGATTATCAGAGAAGGTCCTTCTGATGGATTTGATGATATTTCAGTTTCTGACGATTCTGATCATCAGATTTTCTGATGATTTGTTCACCAGAATTTCTGATGAAGTGGTTTATCAGAAATTCTGATAAAAACCCCACTTGTCTAAAAATCAGTTCTATCCTGCCACACTAACTGAAGCAAGTTGACATTATTGGATCTCATGATGACAAAGGCAAATTGATTGTTGGATTCAATGAATATGTCAATACGCTACTTTTTGCAGGAATATACATGAATAAACAAATGTTTATTCACGTATTCAGCCGTCTATAAATAGAAGGCTCATCAAGCAGAGAACAATGAGTTAAGTTTAGCATTCAATACATACTACAAACTCCATTGTCCTTTCACCCTCAGAATTCAAGTATTCATTTGTAATAGATAATAATCTTACAATCACCATGTAAACCATTTTGTTTCAAAGTGATATAAACTTGATAATTCTGTAGGTCTTGTTTCTTGAAAGTCTGATTTCTATTTCGGCACACTATTTTCACATCTATTGAAATCACTTGCCATATTACGTGAAAAGAAGTTTTTAAGTCCAAACTGGGACCAACAACATTTAACTAATCAATTAAGTGATTCTTTCATATTTCTCAATATTTCTAAATCACTTAAACATTTTATCGACCATCTTAAGGGCGAGATCATTACACTAACATTATCATGTTCATGATTAACTAGTTAACCATGTCAAATCATCATTTTTATACTTATATGTCAAGAATACCATAAACGACACTTGAACTTGCATCATAACAATCAAATAACATCAATTATCACAATGATTCAAGTATTTATCACAAAACCCATACAACACATATATGAAAATCTTGAAATCACTAGGTTATGACATGAATTTTGTGACATCTATGCTTGTAATCATTGTACAAACTCTGAATAGTTCAATTATCAATAAAACAATGTGTTTTGGCCCCAATATTTGTTTATTTATGCTTGACATTTTGCACGTTTCGATTTTTGTTCAATTTCAAACTCTATATCGCTTTCTAGAGAGTTATACGCAAACCGATGCGTAAACGTAATCAGTTTAATGTGAAAAACACTTCGAAACATCAATATATGCTTAACATACCTTAAATATCCTTTACATAACTTAGAAATAAGTTTTAAAGGGTTTGGTATAGCAAAATCAAGTTTATTTTATCGCAGGGACTATTTACGTCAAACTGCGAAAGTATGCTGATTCTTATAGTAACGAACATTCCGGAACTTGATCATAAGCTAAACATACCCTAAATATCCTTTACATAGCTTAGAAATAGGCTTTGAGGGGTTTGGTATGCTAAAATAAACTTATTGGTCAATCAGGGACTAAAAGCGTCAAAAAGTGCATAAGTTTGCATTTTCGCGCATATCTTACGTTCTGAACATATCCGGACATCCAAAAATTTTTTGTAATCATTAGAATATTTTATTTTAGTGATTGGCATGCTAAAATTCCATTCATCGCACAATTTGGATCGTTTTTCGCGTCCGTTCGTGTTTCGTCGTAATTAACCGAATATCGCAACCGTACCACCAAACGAACCGACATCGGTGATATTTTCAAGCATATTTCATGCCTCCTATACATTGACATCATTATTGAGCCTTGAAAATGGGTTAACGGGGCTTAAACGTGTCAAAAATCAAGTTTTAAGCATCAGGAGCCTGTTCTGCCAATTTGCAAAATTTGATGATCTGGAAGTCTAGGAGGGGCGCGTAAGAGTAGGCTACAGCCTACGCGACCCACGACAGACCCCCAGTTCTGCAAAAATTAGTTTTCTGTAAACAGCAGCTGGTTTCTGGCTTTTGTACATGGTTTAATCAATCAATGAGCTGGTTTTAAACACCCATAGCATTGTAAAACAATGGGTAACACATGGAGGGTTAGGATTGAAGCTCGAAATCCAAGAAACGATCCTAACGGTTATCCGAAATCTATAAATACCCATAAGATTTTCATTTCACCTTGCTCAAATCTGATCTTTCTCTCATTTCTGGAAAATTGGGACTATCCCTTCTGGTTTAAGGTCCCAATCTTCAAGTTTTCTTCTTCTTTCTTCAAGCTTTGGACCTCTTGTAAGCTTCTTTCATGCTTTTATGCATTTTTAAGCATGAAAGTCAAACAGTGTTTGACTTTTTGCTTTGACCAGTCTTTGGTCAACACAAAGTTCATTTGAACTTTGCAACGTGAGCGTAATCACGATGGTTATAGTCCCTTGTGACTATACCTACTTATTACCACGTTGATTAGGCGTAGTGATGAGTCATAGTTTCGGTCAAAATACGTGTTTATGCGTATTTTGCAACGAAGCTATCTTTGGGTATCAAAACACTTTGTTTTTATATCAAACTTGTTTTCTAACTTAGTTAAACATGTTTAACTCGTCACTTTTAGTTTAGTGCTTATATAGGGTCGCAAGATAAGCGGTCTAAGTAACTGCTTAGACTTTCGAACCCGACCCGTTTGGTCTATCATTAGGATCCGACCAAACACATTTTGTGACCATAGTTGTATAGGGAATAACCTTCCGAGGTTATACCTTATGGTCACTTCGTTTAGTTAGTGTTATGATAAGTAGTTTATATGCCTTAGGAAAAATGACCAAAATGCCCTTTTTACGCATAATTTCATTTTAAGCATATGTAACCTAAATTTTGACATCTAAACTGATTAGGCAATATTATTAGACTTGTTAAGGCATATAATACTTGTCATAGGACTAGTTAGGCAGTCCGAACGCGTTTTACGCGAATGACGCGTTAAAGTAGCGTGAGCTACCTAAACGAGTCGAAATGGGTCGTAAGCACTTAGGATAGGTTCTGATTTAGAATGTAGGCTTTGTTAAACCATGTCACATGATTTCCAATACTAATTTGGTTTCCGAAACCTCATTCTATCCAATCTCCTGATTTAGGTCCAGTTTATTAACATAATTACCTATATTAAGTGCCGATTGATTTCCGTGATCCTTCTAGCTTTGTTTGGTTGTTATCTCAAGACTCTTAAGCATTCTCAAGTGAGTACACAGTCCCCTCTTTTACTGTTTTCAAATATTTTTGGGTGAAGCACATGTGCCTACTTGTTACTTTCGTGCTTTTCATGCTTTCATAACATATGCTTGCTATGTTCATGTAGTACATGTATAGTACATGTGTTCATCCATGTTTTATGCTATGTATGTTTAATTAACATGCGAGCACATTGATTTCATCAACACATTTGTTTCATATGTTCATTTCAGCAAATGTACACATTGATTTACATCACATTCTTGCTATCTATGTTCATTTTTGCATACTTAGTACATTGTTTTCACATAACATGCTTACATTTGGTAAGACATTTGGTTTGTATAACGAAACTGAAATACGTTCATTAACATTGATCACGCCGCTTGGTAGTAAGTAGTGGTACCATCGGACTTGACAACTCCCATTCCTGAAATCCTAGGTTTGTTTGGACGTAAGGAATGACTGAATCCGAAAACATTTTTGATAAACCTTTGATTTGTTCTAGGGTTTATCCTTCAGTCTCAAGGCTTGAATGTATACGTTTAACATTACCACATAAGTGTTTGTATCAGTAAAGCATGGATTTTGCAAAACATATCTTTTGACTTAAACTATGATTTATATCAAATACATTGTTTTGTACATTTTTACTTATGGGGTTGAGTAATACTATTATTCACCATACATTTCATTTGGTTACACATAAACATTATACATATGGTTTGAGTAGTTACTTTTTTCTTGCCATACATAACATTTGATTTTACAAGGCATGGTTTACATTTAACATTAAACATTGCTTACACATAAACATTTTGACATTGATTTAAACAAGACATTTTGGTGGTTATTTGGTAAGTTGTTTAAATAACGAGGCGTGTGTAATATGATAAAAGCATGGTGGATACGCCGCTGGTACTTCCTATATATAAGTGTTTTTATGATATTACATATCGTAGCGTTATCTAAATCATTTCGACGGGAACATATTTCATTTTACAACAAACGACATATTTCCACAAGACATTGATTTACAAACAACATAACTTATACAATTATCGATTTTCATATGATTTACAAAGGAAAACATTTTATGAGATTCAAGACTAGCTTTTGTTAAACATATCTTTCAACTACAAGTCATGAAACCTAAATCAATAAACCTATGTATCTCACAGGCATTTTTATGCTGACGTACCTATTTTCACATGTGTTTTCAGGAGCTGATCCATAGGATTGGTCAAGATACACTTAGGCGGAATTGGGCCTTAGTGACAATAAAAGATGCAAGACTAGTTTAAATTACATTATGTACTCTTTTTTTTTCCTGTTTTAAGACAATGTAACCATTTTGTTAATAAATAAAACGAAACTTTAAATACCATGGTTGCGAAACAACAATTCTACCACTCCACTCCCCGACGTTTCCGCCACGGTTTGTTGTTTTACGCGGTCGGGGTGTGACAGAAGAGGTTGGTATCAGAGCCAATGGTTATAGGGAATTAGGTTATTAGTAATTCTTTGACCTAGACTATAACTTTTCTAGGACCCCAACACAAGTTATCTTGTGTTTAGATCTAAAAACATTACGTCACCTATCTTTAGGTGATTACCAAAACAAGAACATAATTTTCCAAAACGATTTTTGAAAATCAATCATCTATTCTTAGATGATTTGTTATAAGGTTTTGAACCTTCTAAGTTTTCAAAATATCGTCAAAGTTTGGGTCTAAATAATGTGAACACGTGCAATCTGGAATGGTGGATGCCTGTACCTCGAGTTTTCTGTCTAGGCTAGAGTGTTCGTACAAATCCACATAATCGGACCAGTCACTCTTACCTGGGAACTCTTGGGGTGAGTGTCCACTTATAGGCTAAAGCATGTCTTCGCGATACATTATTATGACCCATTTACTTTGATTAGTCACTGTGTGTCGTTTCTTTGCTTTGTGGTACGAACGAATGACCACCATCCATGCTTTTTGTCGATATTTGTATCATCTCGCTTTTCATCTTATCATCTCACTCGTTTTCTCTCATGTTTCCTCTTTTAGAATGCCTCCTCGACGCGACAATCAGATACCTAATGCCGAACCGGCAGCAATCATTGCGCAGCAAATGGCTGCTGCACTCCCAAACATTATTGCTCAAGTTAACCAAGCCAACAATAACAATAATGCTCCATGCAACTTTAAAAGTTTCAATTCGGCTAAAGCACTCAAGTTTAGTGGTTCTGAAGGAGCAACAGGGCTCCTACAGTGGTTCGAGAGTATTGAGAGTACTTTTTGTCATGTTCAGTGTCCTGATAATCGCAAAGTCGAGTTCGCTTCTAGTGTGTTTCAAAAGAGGGCTCTTACTTGGTGGAATGGAGTCATGAGAGATCGTGGTGCTAATGTCGCTTTGGGTCAAACTTGGGAAGAGCTTAGGGCTCTTATGATGAAGGAAATTTGTCCTTGTCATGAACAGAGGGCGTTAGAAAGGGAGTTTGATGATCTGAAACAGGATAGTGGTGAACACCGGGCTTATACCGACAGGTATGAGGAGCTGAGCTTACTTTGTCCCACAATGGTTACCGCACTCGAGAAAGCTATCGAGAGGTATGTCAATGGTTTACCTGACCCCGTGCAAGACATCATCACTGGTAGCAAACCTACCACAATTCATCAGGCAATCGAGTTAGCTGCGACTCTGACTGAGTCGCAAATCAGAAAGGGGAAGCTTCACAGGAAAGGTGACAAGGATAAGAAACAATCGTTTGAAAAGAGTGAGAACAACAAGGGTAAGAAAGATGGATCTTCGTAGAGGTCTAGGAAGCGCAAGGCTTGCCAGAATTTCGTTGTTACAGCGCAGGCCAACCAGGCAGCTCCAAATCAACCCGCGCAACCACCTTCCAAGAAACCATACATTGGCAATGCACCTTTGTGCAACAAGTGTAACAGTCATCACCAACCACACATTCATTGTCGTTATTGTACCAATTGTTGAAGATTTGGTCATCTTGTTGCCACATGTCATCTTCCTGCTAATCAGAATCAAGCAGCTCAGAACCCTGCTCAGCAAGCTGCTCAACCGCCTGCTCAACAACAAGCACAGGCTGCACGACCTCACTACCCGCTTGGTTCATGCTACAACTGTGGGGATTTGACCCACTATCGAAATCAGTGTCCGAGGTTAGCCAATGCAAGCAGGCGCAGGCTCGTGGTCGAGTCTTTAACATGAACGCTAATGAGGTGCGTACAGACAATGAAGTGGTCAATGGTACGTTCTTTGTTAACAATCAGTCTGCATCTGTTCTTTTTTATTCGGGTGCTGATCAGAGTTTTGTGTCTTTGTGTTTTAAACCTTTGCTATGCATGACTAGAACAAAACTAGGAAAGCCCTTGACAGTAGAGGTAGCTAGTGGGGAACCCGTTGTTCTCAATTATGTTCTTCGAAATTGCCAATTGAACCTTAATAACCATCTTTTTCCTATCGACCTCACACCGATGCAACTTGGAAGTTTCGACATCATAGTGGGAATGGATTGGTTAGCCAAGTACCACGCAGAGGTAGTTTGTTTTGAGAAGATTGTTCGTATACCGCTTTCGTCTGGTGAGATCTTAGAGGTTCGTGGTGAGAAACCTGCTAGTAGTCTCAAACTCATGTCTTGTACTCAAGCTCAGAAGTATCTGCGAAAGAACTATGTGGCCTTCTTGGCACATGTTGTAGAGGAGAAAGGCAAAGATAAGTCTATCCAAGATATCCATGTTGTTCGGGATTATCCTGAAGTGTTTCCTGAAGAATTACCTGGTTTACCCCCAGCACGCCAAGTCGAGTTTCGTATTGATCTTGTACCTAGTGCAAATCCTATCACTAGATCTCCGTATCGTCTTGCACCATCTGAGATGCAAGAGTTATCTAAGCAGCTTCATGAACTTTCTGACAAAGGTTTTATTCGTCCTATCTTTTCACCTTGGGGTGCTCCCGTTCTTTTTGTCAAGAAAAAGGATGGATCTTTTAGAATGCGCATCAATTATCGTGAGCTTAATGAGGTGCTACATGTTTTTCAAAGATTGATCTACGTTATGGGTATCATCAGCTTTGAGTGCTCGAGGAAGATATTCCTAAGACCGCTTTCCGCACAAGATATGGGCACTATGAGTTCACAGTTATGCCATTCGATTTGACTAATGCTCCTGCTGTTTTCATGGACTTGATGAATAGGGTTTGTAAGCCTTATTTAGACCAGTTCATCATCGTTTTCATTGATGACATCTTGATTTATTCTAAGACACGAGCTGATCATGAGCACCATCTCCGTCTTACTTTGGAACTCCTGAAGAAAGAACAACTTTTCGCGAAATTCTCCAAGTGCGAATTTTGGCTTAAGGAAGTTCAATTTTTAGGACATATTGTCAACGAACAAGGTATTCACGTAGATCCCTCCAAGATCAGTGCGATTAAGGATTGGAATACGCCTACTACTCCTACTGAAGTTCGTTCATTTCTTGGTCTTGCGGGTTATTACCGCCGCTTCATCGAAAACTTCTCCAAGATTGCAGTTCCTCTATGTGACAACTGGCACAAAACCGGTAATTTCCATACAATTTAATTAATACTTAATGACTGCAATTATGTGCTTAAATGTCAACATTATCTAATTATATGTTATACATGTGAATTCATGCACGTTTTATACTACAAACATTGCTTTATGCATTAGTGATAGCGTTGTGTCAAAAATACTAGTAAACTCACCGGTAAGACACATTGTGTCAACAATTCTGCAGAAAGCAGTCAGACAAAAGAATTGGGGCCTAGGTGTAGGTCCAACGTCAAGAATACATTAAAACCCAAATACATATACAAGGGTTAACATATAGACTTTCCGGAAGCTAGAATATACACTGAAAAGCACCCGAAACGCACTTTAAATGCAGAATTCAGCACAAATCAGCAATAATCAGCTTTTTAACACATAAATATTATGCAGAGTTCATGTTTTATTATCCAAAATACCCTCCTAAGTGTTGGGAATTAAAAGCTTCACAAAAGGGTACATAAAGGACACTAAACGGTGCAATTTAGCACTTTAACGAACCGGTATCTAACCGAACAACCGGACATTACCCGAAACATCAAAATATTACTAGAAGCATTGTTTTAATATTTCTGAGCTACTTATGGTCCCCGAACACCATAACACCCCTTATAACATAATAACACATCAAGTCCCTAAACTTTATACTTGAAACCTAACTTGATTTTACATTTGGTGATTGAAATTACACTTTGCCCCCCCCCCCCCCCCCTATAGAGTGGACGGTCACATGAGGTGACCCCACCATAATCTTTCAAAATCCTACAATATCCATCTTGATCTACCTTGGATTCACTTAGATCTTATAGGATATTATGTAATCTTTGAAGATACGGAATGGTTATAAATAAGCACAAAGGATCAAGACCTCACCAACATCTCACTTCACTCCACTCTCTTGCTCTCTCCCTCTTCCTCTCGGCCTAGGTAGTGCCACCACCACCATACAACCACCATCAATTCATTCCATACACTCTCAAGGTTGTAAGAAGGTGTCTTGTGAAGCTTGGTGCTTGTAGAACTTGAAGAAACTTCATCGCTTGCTTTCATCCACCATTTTCATCATCTTTTTCTTCAAGTGTTCTTCCCTAGCCTTGTGCTAGTTGTAAGACTCTCATAACCCTTTGTTACTTCATATTTTGATGAATGAAAGATGATGAATATTGTTAATCTTGAAGAACACAAAAGAACATGACCATGATACTTTAACATAAGCTTAAAAATATAAGAATACATGTTGAATATGTTGATTTGCTTCTTGTTGATTGATTATTAGTATTAGTAATGTTAGACATCATAAGAAACCTACTAGATTGTGATTAAACACATGATCTAGTAAGTTAAAGTGGTGATCTTATGAAAGACCAAGATCTTCATGCTTTATGTCTTCATGAACTTGAATAATGAAATTGATTTTCATATGTAAAAATGATATAAACAAAATACAAATCTTGTAAATAGATGATTACAAGAATAATTTTCCCAAGAAACCAAGTTTATTTATGAGATTTACAAAGTCATGGTTTCTAAATAAACTAACCATATTTTTAGTGTTTAAACAAGACTAGAAACATGATTGTAACAAGAAAAATACAAAAGAAATATTTTTAGAAAAATCATCTTACAAGTTGTAAATGACTAGATCTTTTAATAAAGTAATTTACAAACAAATAACCATTTTTAAGGGTAACTAAACCTACTAAATAACATGGTAAGTTACTACAAGATTTTACAAAGCTTCAAGTTCATGATGTAGTATAATTTACTTGATTTTGACACTCGGTAAGTGTTAAATGAGTTGATGATTGTTGTGATGATTTTAAAAGAAAATAAACACATGTTTTGAAAACATGGGAAACCTCCATTTTTAGGGGAAACCATGTCAAAATTTCTATAAATTTTGACACTTAGAAAAATATAAGTTTTGGTGAAACTTATTCCCTAAAAACATTTACCAAGGTTTCCCTAATTTTTTTTATGTAAACTTCAAGTTAAGAAATGATGATTTCTTCAAGATAAAAATTGATATTAAGTATGTATATTTTTGAGGAAAATATATATATTTATTGATCACCAAATTTTATGCTAAGTGTATGTAGTATGTATTATATGTAATAAGTGTATTAAGACTTGAAAATATACTAAATACTCCTAAGGAGTAAAGATACAAAATACACATACAACATACTTAGACAAACACAAGAGAATGTATTTATGAAAATATATTACTTGATAGATTATATAACTTGGACAAGTTATGAACATGAAATGAAGTTTTGGACAAAATACATAACTCGGGTGAAAAATACCAGAAACTTGTATTTATTTTTGAGAAAATGATATAAGTAAGATACATAGTTAAAAATATAAATTATTTTTAACAACAAAGAACAAATACATAAAAGATGGTGACTTGTACTTGTGCGATACAAGTCTAGTGACTAACGTTAATAAAACACGTATAGGTCACAACGCTATATAAGCAAACCCGGTGAGTTTATGTCCCCACTTTTAATCTTTTACATACTTTTTAAACTTGGGGAAAATACATGTGTTATGGTATGATGGATACAAGAAATAAGGAATGATACTTGAAATCGTGTCGCGAATAGGGTACCAGAAGCACCATTAATCGTGTACATACTAAGACCGCAAGACAAAAGGTTAGATCTAATGGGTTTTCGGGCAGCCACACTCTTGGTGAAAACTAGTACCAAGTAGTGCTTTTGTGTCTCAGTCGTGAATCGACAACTAGAAAAATGCCTATGGTTTGGATGCTTCCTATGTCGTTTCACATGTTAATGGCCTTGCAACCCCTTAACAATCTCGATACATACAGGAATACTTGATTTATACAAATTACATACCATGTTTTCATACAATGTATACAAACGTTCAATACAAAAACTGCATGAATTCACACCAACATTATGTTGACGGTTTTCCAAAAACTCACATGTTTTTCAGGTAACTAAAGTGGATGTGCGCGCGGTCATACTCTTGCTCATGGATGTTGTTTATGTTTATCTTTGAATAAAGTTGTAAACTTTTCAGACAATGTGTTGTCTTGTGATGTAAACACTTAACCTATGTTTTCAGTTACGTAATGTTATTGACATTTGAAGTTATTTTTACAAGCATGTAGTATGTTTACCATTCGTATGCAATGAGAACCTTTCATGATCACACCTCGTGCTTCCGCCTTAGAAAGGGGTGTGATAGATTGGTATCAGAGCTGCGATTGTAGTGAACCAGGATTCCTTCTCGGTAATTTTTCAAAGTGTTTTCATTGCATAAAACTTTCCGCGACGAGACTTAGGGTGCACTGGAGTAGCACTTGAATTTGGCTAGAAATTACTTTCAATTATGTGTGATAATTGATATATACATATACTAGAAATAGAATATCTCAGGTACTTGTGACCCTAGCTGAAAACAGTGGCCTATCTGAAGGAAGTGATACGAGTATGAAACGAACTGTGCGGACTGTGCAAGGAGTTACGTAATTATGGATGCATACATAATTATGGAATTCAGTGCACAGAAACCACAGCAAGTCTTGTCACTTATCATAAGAGATTCTTCCTGCGCAAGAAAAGGTCAAACGTGAACACCCTTCCCCTAGCCTATTAAATACTCTTTTGGAGTAATGATTTAGGGTATAAAGACAAGAACCGCCAATGTGGAGTAAGATATTTAACCTTTACATATGTTAAACTTGTACTTTGGGGAGATGTAACACTTATGCATTTTGTTTACTTCGCAAAACAATGACGTAACAAGTTGTTCTTATATGTGTAAAGACACGGTGAATATCTTATGACACATCAGTATTTATCTATTTATGCATGCTTGTTGTTGTATGAATTGATTTATACATTTGGCGGATTGTTTGGTGTCACTTATGTAGTATATGCCTGTGTATATATATTGCTACTGTCTCGTATGACGATATCAAACAAATGTCTAACCCTGTTGTGTTATGTTCTGACAGAACATGGCACCTAGAAGAGCTGTGACCAATCAAAGTTCCGACCAACCCCCTCCTCCTCCTCTGCTGAGGACTGCTGAAGAACTGAACGCCCTACTAGAGTAAAGGATCTCTGCAGCTATCGCCCAATACGAGGCGAACCGCACCGAACAAAGTGGAGGACCAAGCAATGCTAGACGTAATGGGCAGGGAGACACATCTAGAGGAAGCACAGCTCAAGGCTGCACTTTCAAGCAGTTTCTCGACTGCAAACCACTGAACTACGATGGCACTAGAGGTGCAGTGGCTTTTGTACGCTGGATGGAGAAGACTGATGCCACTATCCGTATGAGCAAGTGTACCGCGGATCAGCAAGTCACTTTTGCTACGGGGTTGTTTGTTGATGAAGCTTTGACTTGGTGGAATTTGCAAGTCCAGACTCTGGGTGATGATGCTACGTGCGGCATGACGTGGGATGCGCTAAAGGGGCGTATGAGAGAAAAGTATTGCTCTCGTGCTGAAATCCAAAGGTTGGAGACTGAGTTCTGGCACTTGACCATGGAAGGTGCTGATATCACTGGTTATACCTAAAGGTTCCACGATCTGTCTAGAGTGATCCCTTACATGGTGACTCCTGAATTTAAGCGCGTTGAATGCTACATTTGGGGATTGGCCTCAGAATTTCGCAGCATGGTAATTTCGGCCAAACCTCAAACGATCACTGATGCTGTAACTCTGGTTGTCAGCCTTACTGAAGATGTTGTTCGTATAAAGAAGTTATCATTGAACCCAACTGAAAAGACCGAGACGCATGCTGAGTCGTCTAGTGACAAGAAAAGGAAACACGCAAACCTGAATCAAGCGACACGTAACAACAAGGGTTCCAACAACAAGAAGCGTGACCCCAACCCGCCTCAGGAGGCGAAAACTCTTGCAACCATGAATGATGCACCTGCCAAAAGGTACCTGGGCACTCTGCCCACCTGCAACCAGTGCAAGTGTCATCATGAAGGAGTTTGTCGCATTCCAAAATGCGACAAGTGTGGAAAACTGGGTCACCATACTGAGGACTGTTGGGGAAAAGGAAGGAACGGGAATGGAAACCGCAACGGTGCTGGTAATAGGAACGGTGGTGGAAATGGAAATTGTAACCGGAATGGTAATGGAGCTGGGCAGAACCAATGATGCTTTGGTTGTAGAAGCAAGGATCATTTCATAAAAGATTGCCCAAGGGGGGACAATGCTCAGGCTCGGGCATTTGTGATTGGAGCAAAGAACGCACGCGAGGACCCTAATGTGGTCACCGGTACGTTTCTCGTTAACAATCACTTTACATCCATACTATTTGACACTGGTGCCGATTTTAGCTTCATGTCTGTGGAATTTAAACATATGCTTGGAATAGAATCTAGTAGATTAGATATTCCTTATTCCATAGAACTAGCCAATGGTAAACTCGTTGAATCGAGCGAAGTTGTTAGAGATTGCACATTAGAACTTGGTGAGCGAAGATTTAGCATCGACCTCTTACCTATTCAATTGGGTAGCTTCGATGTAGTGGTCGGAATGGACTGGTTGTCCAAGAACAAGGCTGAGGTTATTTGTCATGAGAAAATCATTCGCATCCCTCTGGCGAATGATGAAAGTCTCATCGTGCATGGAGAAAAACAAGATACGCCTCTGCGAATCATCAGTTGTATGAAGGCACAGAAGTGCTTAAGGAAAGGATGTGTTGCTTTCCTAGCGCACATTGTAGATAAGAAGGCTGAGGAGCCGAAACTCGAAGACATTCCTGTGGTGAAGGAATTCCCTGATGTTTTTCCTGAAGATCTGCTAGGACTACCTCCGCAATGACAAGTCGAATTCCATATAGACTTGGTTCCAGGAGTCGCTCCTGTAGCCAAGGCACCCTATCGGATTGCACCATTCGAGATGCAAGAATTATGTACACAACTCCAGGAGTTGTTGGATAAAGGATTCATAAGGCCAAGCTTCTCGCCTTGGGGAGCTCCAGTATTGTTCGTGAAGAAGAAGAATGGAACACTGCGGATGTGTATCGACTATAGAGATTTGAACAAGCTCACAATCAAGAATCGGTACCCTCTACCGAGGATTGATGACTTATTTGATCAGTTTCAAGGATCGAGCTACTATTCCAAGATCGACCTTCGATCGGGATACCATCAGTTAAGGATTCCAGAGGAAAGCGTACCAAAGATTGCATTCCTAACGCATTATGGGCATTACGAGTTCCTTGTGATGCCATTTGGACTGACGAACGCACCAGCGGTATTTATGGATATGATGAACCGCGTATGCAAACCATATCTCGATAAATTCCTGATTGTATTTATCGATGATATCCTGATTTACTCACGAACGAGAGAAGAGCACGAGCAACACCTCATGACCATTCTGGAGCTACTGAAGAAAGAGAAACTTTATGCAAAGTTTTCAAAATGTGAATTCTGGATTCGCGAAGTACAGTTTCTTGGTCACGTTGTGAATGAGAAGGGCATTCATGTAGACCCATCCAAGATTGAAGCAATAAAGAATTGGGAAGCCCCCAAAACCCCGACTGAAGTTCGACAATTTTTGGGCTTAGCGGGCTATTACCGAGGATTTATTGAGAATTTCTCCAAAATAGCTCAACCGCTGACGACCCTTACACAGAAAGACAAGAAGTACGACCGGGGTGATAAGCAGGAAGAAGCCTTTCAACTACTCAAAAATAAGCTATGCGATGCACCGATACTATCCTTACCCGAAGGCACTGAAGACTTTGTGGTATACTGCGACACTTCACGTCAAGGTTTGGGTTGTGTGCTCATGCAACGCCAAAAAGTCATCGCTTACGCTTCAAGACAGTTGAAGATACATGAAAGGAATTATACCACGCGCGACTTGGAGCTAGGCGCGGTAGTATTCGCCTTGAAGATCTGGCAACATTATTTATATGGTACTCGATGTGCAATCTTCACAGATCACAAAAGCCTACAACACATATTTGATCAGAAGGAATTAAATATGCGTCAACGACGTTGGGTCGAGCTGCTGAACGATTATGACTGTGAGATTAAGTACCATCCTGGAAAGGAGAACGTTGTAGCAGACGCGTTAAGCCAAAAAGAAAGGGTTAAGACCCTAAGGGTTCGAGCATTGGAAATGACTATTCAAACGAACCTCACTGCATGCATTCGTGAAGCACAACAAGAATCCCTTAAGATGGAGAACCATAGAGCTGAACACCTTCAAGGTATGCTGAAGAATTTGGTGCCAAACAAAGAGGGAACCTTGTACTTTAAGGGGCGTATTTAGGTTCCGCTCTATGGCAATATTCAAGAAGTCATCCTTAATGAAGCTCACAAGTCGAGATACTCGATCCATCCAGGATCGGACAAAATGTATCAAGACTTGAAGGATTACTATTGGTGGCCGAGACTTAAAAGCGATGTTGCTATCCATGTTGGAAAGTGCCTAACCTGTGCTAAGGTTAAGGCTGAATATCAAAAACCGTTCGGTCTACTGCAACAACCCAAGATACCTATGTGGAAGTGGGAGCAAATCTCGATGGACTTCATAACGAAATTACCCAGGACCCCTAGGGGGCACGGCATGATATGGGTGATAGTTGATCGATTGACGAAATCTGCGCATTTCCTACCGATCCGAGAGAAGGATAGCACTGGAAAGCTTGCTGAGTTGTACTTGAAAGAAATCGTGGCACGTCATGGAGTGCCTGTCTCAATTATTTCAGACAGAGATGGACGTTTTGTCTCAAGGATCTGGTAATCCTTTCAGGAAGCCTTTGGATCTCAACTAGATCTAAGCACGGCCTTCCATTCGCAAACAGATGGCCAGAGTGAGCTAACCATACAAACACTGGAAGATATGCTTTGCGCATGTGTTATGGACCTAGGCGGCAGCTGGGATACTCACCTACCTTTAGTTGAGTTTTCCTACAATAACAGCTATCATACAAGCATAAAAGCCGCACCATTCGAAGCTCTGTATGGCCGCAAGTGCCGCTCGCCATTATGTTAGGCAGACGCTGGAGACAAACGTATGATTGGTCCTGAACTTGTGCAAGAGACAACCGACAAGATCAAGCAGATCTGAGAGCGCATTAAGGCGGCTCCAGATCGACAAAAGAGCTACGCTGATCGAAGACGAAAACCATTAGAATTCGAGGTGGGAGACAAGGTGTTGTTAAAGGTCTCACCTTGGAAGGGCGTAGTAAGATTCGGAAAACATGGAAAGCTGAATCCACGATACATCGGACCATTCAAGATCTTGGAAAGAATTGGTACCGTAGCATACAAGTTGGAGTTACCGGAAGAACTCAATGGAGTACATGATACGTTTCATGTATCCAACCTCAAGAAGAGTCCAACCCAAGAAACAATGATCATCCCTGCGGATGAAGTGCATATTGACGACACCCTCCGATTTACAAAACAACCCGTTGAGGTTACTGACTGGAAAGTCAACAAGACTCAAAGGAGTAGTGTCAAGCTTGTCAAAGTACGCTGGAACTCTAAGCACGGACCTAAGTACACGTGGGAACGTGAAGACCAGTTTAAAGAAAAGTACCCCCACCTGTTCAAGAAAACTCCTGCGAGAGATAGATCAGCCTGAATTTCGGGACGAAATTCTTTTAACGGGGGGAGACTGTGACAACTGGCACAAAACCGGTAATTTATGTACAATTTAATTAATACTTAATGACTGCAATTATGTGCTTAAATGTCAACATTATCTAATTATATGCTATACATGTGAATTCATGCACGTTTTATACTACAAATATTGCTTTATGCATTAGTGATAGCGTTGCATCAAAAATACTAGTAAACTCACCGGTAAGACACATTGTGTCAACAATTCTGCAGAAAGCAGTCAGACAAAAGAATTGGGGCCTAGGTGTAGGTCCAATGTCAAGAATACATTAAAACCCAAATATATAGACAAGGGTTAACATATAGCTTTCCGAAAGCTAGAATATGCACTGAAAAGCACCCGAAACGCACTTTAAATGCAGAATTCTGCACAAATCAGCAATAATCAGCTTTTTAACACATAAATATTATGCAGAATTCATGTTTTATTATCCAGAATTGTTGGGATTGAACCCTACCAGAGGAACAGATAATGTAAAGCCAAAACCAGGTCACAACAGAGGATTCACAATAAGCAGCAGTTTACACTTTGCTCTCCCCTTGAAAGTGAGTTATAACATCTGATGGTCTCTATCTGCTGCTCATAATCAACTGCTGCTGACCTTTCAACTGCTGATATGATCCTAAAAGACTGCTGAAGACAAACTCTGTTGCTCTATCTACTGCTGTCTCTTAAGTGCTGCTGAAGACACAAACACTGCTCATTCAAGGACTGATCACCTTTGAAGAAAGCACTGATGTTGTTGTTAAGCATCAGTGCTTAGGCTACAACAGTGGAACGTGAAGCAGTTGTTTCCTCATGTTTTGTATCTTTACTACAATCAGTTGTTAGACATCAGTAGTTTGTGTAAGGACAGTAGATATAGTTTGTTAGGCTGTTAGACGTCGCTTTCATGGTGACGTCAGCTGAGATTCCTCAGTGGTTTGGTTTGCCTATAAATGTAACAGTACCCTGTACTGTTACATTTGATTGACTGAGTGGGTTCTTCTCCTCATGTCTAATCCTTTCATCTTGTGCAATCCAACCTTGGGGTATCAGGCTGAGGGGGAGTATAGTTTGTAAGCTTATCTGTAATCTTTTGCTTTGATTTGTAAATCATTCGACTCTATGAGAAGAAATTGTTTATCAAACTATTTTTCTCCTTTGATTGTGTTTACTAAGTTTGTTTTCATTTCCGCTGCACTTAACATGTTTTCATATTCGTTGATCATTCATTTTAAACAAACAAACACTATCATGAGAGCCTCCGATCCTAACAATTGGTATCAGAGCCTGGACAGTCAAATTCGATCTAACAATCAATTTGACATAACAGTTCGGCTCAAAATTCATTGATACTAAGGTTGGTTGTATTTAGTTGAAAAACAGAGTATCGAGTAAATCATGTTCAAAATGGTTAATCAAAAACTCTGTAAATCAACCAAGATGTCATATGACACACAAATTTCATACAACAAGTGATTTCATGCATAATACACTCATGGTTTCTAGATCTGAAAGTATATCTGTCAAATTATGAGATTATTTCTTATTTTCTAAATTGATTTCAACTGTTGTTATGAAAATTGTGATGTCACTCGTTTAATTGCTAAAGTATGAACCTCAGAGTAGCAAAACCCATGTTCATAAAAACATCTATGTTTTGCTAACATGAAAAGAGGGAAATTAAAACTTTAGCTATTCAGATCTTATGTGTTAAAAACAGGTTGAATTCCTCAAAAGGACAAAATCAACTATGTTAAAATACATTAAGAAAATTCACAAAAACTCCGAAGTGTGTTCATCTCAAAACTTCTGATGTCAGAAGAAAAGAGTATAAACATAAAACACTGAAGAGTCAAAGTGTAGGGTAATAATGGTCATTAAGCAACTATGTGCATTCACCTGTTCAGAAAAGGGTTTTTGAGTCCAGTGAATGAATTACAAAGAGGATCATGTTTGCAATCAACTGACAAAGAAAATGGTATTAAACAGTGGTCAAAATGTATTCAAAAGTTTCCTACCACTGTTGTTAAACCACTGACCATTTTCAAAAACCTGTGAGTGATGTGATTACATTCTCTATTGAAATTATACCAGATCTTTTTGACACTATTCTTAGAAAATCCTTTAACCATTTTTTTGTGTTCAAAGGATTCTCTCGAATAATCAGGATATATTACTCATTTTTTTATATAATATATTTGAAACTTTTGCTTGTTTTTGTTGGCAATAGTTTCAGCTCCTGTCAGGATGTAATACCTTATTTTTGCATGGTATTTGTGTCCTCAGAAATGGGTCAAAAGGAAATGGTACATATGTTATGATCATGTCATACTCAGGTTTGCTCCTAAATTTTTATCAAAGGTTGATTGCAAACTGTGATTAAATTACTAGGGTACTCATGTGTTAATTGAATATTAAACGAAAATGAGTTGCCTTAGTAAAAAGTTTTCATCATCTGGGGTACTAAACCACTGTCTTTCAAAATTGACATGTGGCAAAACCTTGAATGAAAATTCTCAAAACTATTGCTGAAACACCTGTTCTTCAGATTTGCACCATTTACCCTAACCACCGATTTGTTCCAACATCTGATCTCTAAACACTGTCCACTGCTGAAAGTTAACCACTGATCCCTCATTTTCTTGTAAGCACTGATGCTCAAAATCAGTGTCTTATCCACTGATATGCTATCTACTGATAGTAAAAATCATCCACTGCCCAAGATTTTTACCGTTGTAATCACTGATGCTTGATACGTCAGTGGCTCTTAAAACAACTGTTCTCCATACTTCATCCGTTTCATCAGTGTTTGACACGTGGTCAGTTTTTAGCCCTCAGATCTTAATAACCGCTGCCACATTAGCGATCATTTTTTAAAAAAAAAAAAACCTGCCCTAAACCCCAAACAGGGTTTTACACTGTCGAATTGAATTCCAAAAATTCTCTTCTCATAACAGTTTTCAACCCTTCTTCTCCAAAATCCTCCTTCATTCTTCTCCGCAAAAATGACAAAATCAAAGTCAAAATCAAAACCAAAACCTAAATCACCATCACCTTCCAAAGAGGTCGCTCAAACGACCGAAGAATCCATCGAAATACCATTCAAACAATCTCACAATTATCTGGGCTTACTCACAAAACCTACTGATAATCACACCTTTGACACCATCATTGATGCAATAACTGGATCAAAGTACAAAACTTTGTTGACGGTGAATGCTCCCATATATCTGCAAACCCAGAGAGAGTTTTGGAAAAAGGCGTCGCTTGAAAAACAAGACGGAAAAGTCATAGCCATAAACTCCTCGATACAGGGTAAAGCAGTTCAAATAACCCCACAGTCGATCTCCGAAGTCTTTAATCTCAACGATCAGGAAGGTAAACTCTCTTTTGAAAAAGTCGAGATGAAAACTGATTTCGTGAAAAGGGGTTATGCAGAAGAACCTAAGGTAGATACCCTACAAAAGGGTTATTTTCCATCTGCACCCAGGTTTTTATTTCACACACTCTTGATGTGTGCTTCAAATAAAACAACATCTTTCAACGAAATACCATTGAAAATCCAAAACCTGGGTACGCTGTTTTGAATAATAAAGACTATAACTACTCCCAGGAGATTTTCAATGACATGGTGAAAAACGTTGAAAGTAAAGCATTTTTACTTTTTCCAAGATTTTTGAGTTATTATTTTGAACAAAAATTTGAAAAGAAAAATGTAAATTTGCTCAAACAAGGTGTTCATTGTCAAATAAAAAGCATAACAAAAGAAACATTTTCAAGGATGATGGCACCAATAAAAACAAAAGCAGGGGTACATGAGCAGACTTTAGCAGTTACAACTGCTCCTCAGGTATCAGCTGCTGAGCCCACTGCTCCAGGTGATCATAGCAGCACTCCCACTGCTTTGAAACCCACACCTGCCACCACTAAAAAGACCAAAAAGAAAACATCCAGAAAACCCACCAAACCCAAAACAAAGGCAACTCTGGAAGATGAGATCCCAGAGGAAATGCCTGTGACAACACAAAAGTCACCACAAACCACTGCTGCTACTTCCTCACAGCAGTTGGAAGAAAGATCTCAACCCATAACCGAAACTCCTCCTGCATCCTCACAAAAGGATCAGGTTGTAAGCACAGGGACACCACAATATGAAGCTCTGAATCCACTCGGATCCATCTTCCTCAGTCCTGATCCCAAGGACATGTCTCTTTCAACCCCCATCCCCTCACCAATAATAATGCCACAATCCATGCTACCTCTGTTGCATGCAGCTGCTATTGCACAGACACAAACCAGTTCCTCTCTATCACCTATCACTGAGAGTATACATCCACAAGTGACTGGGTCTGATGCTACTACTTCTGCTATCCCAGCAACAGTTGAGGAGGTTACACTGCAGGAGTTACAAGTAACTCTTGTCAGTAGTTCAAGTGGAGCAGCAACTACAAATGTTGGATCAACAGATCTACATTTGGCCAGTTGTTTCATAAATCAGACTCCCTTGAAGGCAATTTCTTCCATGGCAACTTCGATAACCACCAGTGAGTTGGATCTAACCACTGGCACCATCAAAGGTTTATCAAGTGCTGAAGAAAGAAGTCCCCAGTACCAAGAACAAGGGGCATCAATGGGTGATTTTTGGGACTCTGTTCCTAAGTCACACGTTGATACAACCACCACAGGTGGGGATTCAGATGATCCCAGTAAAATGGGTGATGATTCAAGATATTAGGAATTGACGGGCAGAGTGGAAAAACCTGAAGAATCAGTTTCTGAAATAAAGGAGATGGTGCAAGAGATTTTAAAAGCTCAGAAAGCACAATCCTCTGCTGTTCCTGCTCAAGCATCTGCTCCACAACAAGCACCTGCTGCAAATGAGCTCTGGAATATTTTCAACCCATGCTTGAAGCACAGCAACTTATGGCTGACAAAAAGCATGCCATTCAAGTACAAATGCTGACCAACATGGTTGAATCAAGGTTCAAGGATACTCAAGCAGATATCAAGGCTATTAAGGCCAGTATCCAAATTGCCACTGGCAAGGCTCCTTCAACTTTACTATTCTTTGATGACCCCCTTGCAGATAATGCCAAAAAGGGGGAGATATTGAAGCAAATGAAGAAAAAGGGAATTGAACATGGCATTCATATTGAACCTGAAAAAGAAAAAGAAAAAGAAAAACAGGTCTCAAAACCTGTTAGCCAAACAGCTGATACAGCAGCAGTTACAAAAACTGCTGCAGCAGCAGTTACAAAAACTGCTGTCAGTAGCCAAACAGTTGCCATATCATCAACACTCACACCCCCAACACACACCACTCTACCACACACCACTACAACTACTGCTACACCATCATCATCTACAATCATACCATCACCACTGTCTCCTGTCATAAAACAGAAGACAACAGATGTTACAACATCTGTTGTAATGACAACAGTAATTGAAACACAAGTTGTTTCAACCACTGTCAGTCAATCACTGCCACAAACCACTGCTATCCAATCTACCACCACTGATCCACCCAAAACATCATCTGCTTCTTCTTCATTAAAAAGGAGAAGAAATCTCATATCAGATGATGATTCACCACCATCACCACCAACATCACCACTTCCATCCCCTGCTCAAAAGCAGAAGACAACTGCTGACATATCAGCAGTTGTAATGACAACAGATGTTGAGACACCAGTTGTTTCAACAGCTGTTAGTCAGGCATCCATCACTGCTCTCATTCTTTCTACATCACAACCAAAGCTCTTCAATAGAATAAGAAAGCCAATCTCTGTCGATGAGGGTATACATGATCCTAATGCTGCACAATATCCACTAGAACTTGAAGCCATAAAAAATGAGATGAGGCAATTCTATACAGAAGAAGATCCTTCAA
Source organism: Helianthus tuberosus (assembly GCA_030545235.1). Classification (NCBI taxonomy): domain Eukaryota; kingdom Viridiplantae; phylum Streptophyta; class Magnoliopsida; order Asterales; family Asteraceae; genus Helianthus; species Helianthus tuberosus. The sequence continues at coordinate 184,386,357 of CM060370.1, read as the reverse complement.
AAAGGAGATTCTCCTCACTCATAGGCTACATGCCACCAGAGGATATGGATGATTACCTCAAACTCAAGGCAAGACAGGCTAAAGCAAGAGCTAAATTTGAAAGTGAACGTGAACGTCTAAGCGAAGAAGGCATTGCTCAAAGACTGGATTTCTTTCTTGAAAAGGTAAAGCAGATGGAAGATTTCGCACAGGAACTAATCAAAGAAAAGGTTGAACAACGCAAAGAGCTTAGAAAACAATATCTTGCCTACATTATGAAAGAAAAATTCTATCCTGCTGAAGAAAAACAGTTTGAAGAATGGCCAATAATCGCTCTAAAGCATGAGGCTGAGAGGATTGACAGAATTAAGAAAGATCCTACAAAGAAGAAGAATGCTCCAAACTGGAACAAATTCAAAAAGCTCATTGCTGACTTCACTGCTGAGTATAAAAGAAAGAAAAAGGAGCTAGTGGATGCAAAAATGGATACTACTGAAGCCATATCAAAATGGTCTAAACAGCAGACTGATGAAGCCTATGAAAGGCTGAAGAAAAGAAAGATAACTGTTTCAGGCACTTCTAAGAAGAATGAACAAATGATGAAGCTTGAACAGAAGATGGGAAACCTCGACACACTGTTCCGATCTACTTTTGTAACAAATCAAGACAAGGGAGAACAGTTGACTGAAGAAGAGGTAATAGAAAAGGAAGCAGAGTACTTCAAAGATACCATCACGAAAATGGGTCTGAAAGAAGAAACTTCAACAAAGCTTCAAATCCTTTTTAAGGCATTAAACAAAACTGCATCTCCAAACACTGCTAAAGACAAGACAGAAGCTGAAAAACAAGAACTCATTGAACAAGCACTACAAGAAAATGATGCTATTGTAACCCTGGTAAAATGTTGCGTTAGGCCTTGAAAAAGTTGCATTAGGCTTGATGCAACATTTTATCTGGGGCTGCATTAGAAGCAGTTGCATTAGATCTAATGCAACCTTTTCAACACCTAATGCAACCATTTTCGAAAGTGTTGCATTTATTTATCAAATGCAACCTTTTTAGTATACAACCTTTTTACATTTTAAGGCAACTTTTATTATAGTTTAGTTACAAAAATGCAACTTTTTCTACACTCAAATGCGACTTTTTGTATACTTAAATGCAACTTTTATTATTGTTAAGTTACAAAAATGCAACCTTTTTCTAGACTTAATGCAACCATTCTTATATTTTTAAAAGGAAAAAAGGCAACTTTTTTATAGCAAATGCAACTTTATAACGTAAATTCAATTTCTATTAATTAATATGCATTCAATCGCACCAAAACAATGATCATTGATAGTCAAGTAGTGTACTTGAACACACTTGTCCAGACTCGAATAACAATATAGTTAACACAATGTGTCACTTGTCTTGATTTTCGGTTGGTAGTTGCTTCATAACTCGCTTCCAAATTTTGTCGTTGGCTGTCAATATCTTCTCATATAGCGTCAAGTTTAACCTTTTTTTCTTTCATGAACTTCAATCTATTTGCATATTTCCAACAATTGGTTTTCTCAGCTTCAACGTTTGCTTTCAATAATTCCACCGGCCCCTTCGAAAGTCTCTTTGCACATTTTCAGCAACAGGTATCGGTTGCCTTGAGTCACCCATGCCCAACTATTAATACCAAGCAATAATGCTGCAAGTTGATGAATAAAGACAATATTAGCAAGTAAAGCAGAAATCACTATAAACCTATAATTCTCGCTAGCATTTCATATTAATAAGGAATGTAAAAATGATCAATGTTGATGTTATAAGCTCATAACATAGTTGAACTTACCTTACTGCGGTGTCTGAACAACCCCATGTCTTGACATGCTAGTGCACCATCACTTGAGTGAACTCTATTTCAACATTCTGAGTTAGAGTCAAAACCAACACCAGTAATCAGCAACTTCTATCTATGTAAGCATGTGACGTAGCTAGCTCTACATGTACAAAAAACATATATATATTTATTGAGTAAAGCATGATAAACGGAAAAAAGTAGTTACATTAAAATAAAGGAGAAGTATAATCACAGTATCAGCTTCATGCAACTTATGCAGTACATCTGAAAGTGTCTTGCTCGTGCAGTTCTTCTATGCGCTTTTGTTTATTTGTCGGTATGCCTCTAAACATGGACATAATAATAGTTATGTCATACTATTATTCGTGAGGTATTTGACATTAATAAAGTATAATCTACGTAGAGTCGGAGATGTTACTTGATGCATGAATTTATAGATGCCATTGTAGCTAATGTTGAGCTTTAGTTGTAACGGTCCTATAGGAAAAATGTATTCGTTAGTGTCAACATGTAAAAAAATTATAAATATTACATAGTAAATATATAATTTAACACAAATTTGAGCTCTAAAAATTGTAAAACATAAGCTGAACTGAAGCAACAACAATTCAAATTGTACCTTCTTTCTCTTAGTGACAGAAAAAAGAGCAGCCTTGCCTACATAGTTTAAAAACACAGTTTAGTTCATACAATAAGCATAAAACTAAATGTTATACAAGTAATCTCAGTTTCAATCATTCAAAGATCCATTATGAAAACATAATATGAATAATATCTGAATGTTTCAAAAGTATAACATTAGCTAATTATCATATTGATACATCTTGCACCATAAACAGTAACTATAATGTGACAGTTTGGTACACATTCTAAGCTTATAGCATACAAAAACCTGCTCTACCTATTTCTTAAACTAAAAGAAAAAAGTACCTTTTTATCGAATGTAAACAACAAACATACCCAGTACAAACCCACCCATACCCATGCTATTGGTAGGGTCTGGTTATATTTAATGTGAACGTATTAGAGCATTCACATTCAATCCACCATATTTAACCTTAAAATTTAACTAAAAATCACTACTTTTAAAAATTTATCTCATATTTTAAAAACCTTCTACATCCAACACCCCATACCTTTAACCTTATAATTTAACTAACTTTAACGTTGTTTTACTAATTTCGTGAAAATAACGTTAAAAGCTGGTGGATGGTTAATCATGCATCATGTGGTGACGTTGATAGCTGAAAGACATAGGGTACATGCACCAATCAGTCTTTGTCCCGATTGTTTGACTGTTATGTGTCTTAGGTCCAAGGCTTGATACAAAACTACAATCCCACCAATAGCAAAGCAAAGGTAGGGTCTGAGGAGAGTAAGATGTAGACAGCCTTACCTCTACCCCATAAGAATAGAGAGGCTGCTTCCAGTGAGACCCTCAGCTCGATAGTAGTTTTGCATCAAGCCTTGGACATATGGCACATAACACTCAGCAATCGGGACAAAGACCGATTAGTGCATGTACCCTTTTGTCTTTCAGCTATCAACGCCACCACATGATGCATGATTAACCGTCCTCAGCTTTTAACGTTATTTTCAAGAAATTAGTAAAATAACGTTAAAATTAGTGCACTTTCACTTTTGCCCCTGATGGCCCACACATATATACATTATATGCGCATACCGCAAGCGGGGCGTAATACGAAATACACTGAAGCATTTTGCACACTAGATGATATAAGTTTAATTTGAGCTGCTCTCAGTTAAGAAACGCTGAGAGTTTAAGATATAAAGAGATATTTATGAATGGAACAATTTATGTTATGTTTTATCTTGAACAGGTAAAATAGTAAAATAAAATAAAATATAACGTAACTTAATAGAAACAGATTAAAAATAGCACAAAGTCCCAGGTCAATTTTATTTAAATACAAAAATCATTATTCAAATAATATAACTTTTATGACCCTATTTCACACACTAATAGCATAAAATAATTAAAAACATAAACACAATGTGTTCCAAGGTTAACCAACCTGTGTGGAGTGGGCCCACACCAAACAAAACTAACCATTTTCACATTTTACCATTCATACAACTTACTGGAAAACTAACTATGCTGTCCATGATAGAAAACTATCTTCTAGAAAACTATCTTCTTATTAGATAGAGAATAGTAAATAATTAGCATACCCTTTGAACCTTTGGAACTAACTACCGCATAACATCTGATTTCAAGTGTCTTAGAATAAACGGGTCCAATATTGACTTCATCCAAGCAATCAATTCTGTGTCTTCCGCGTTTAACAGATTTTTCAAGTCAACATCTTCTGTTTCAAATAAATCGGGCATCATAAACTCCAACAATGACCATAGCTCATGATGTTTTTTCAACAAATAAACGCCAAAAACCTGCAGGTTTTTTCAGCAAAACCCCCCAGAAAACAGCATGTTTTTTCAGCAAATAAACGCCAAAAAGTGCAGGTTTTTTCAGCACCCGGTTCGGCCAAAAAAAACTGCAGTTATTAGCAGAAAAAAGTAAAAAACCTCAAAAAACGCAGGTTTTTTTTCTGTGAAAAACCTCGAAAAAAACGCAGTTTTTTTAGCGGAAAAAGCAACCAGCAGCAACAGTGTTGCTGCAATTTTTTAGACTGGGTTTTGGACCTGGGAAAACAGCAACAACAGCAGCGTTCTGCAGTTTTTTTGGACCAGTTTTTTGGATCGATTATAAAAAAAAAAAAAAAAAAAAAAAAAACGGTTCTGAATTAAGATCATCATCGCTATCATCGGAAGATAGGTATCTCAACAATTTGCGAAAGAATGTATGAACCATGTGATCAAACGTGCAATTGACTCAACATGTCATTTTACATATTATAAGTCAAAGCAGAAAAAAATAATAAAGCATCGATGAGTCCTACAAAGAACTTATTAAATGATTTTATATTCAGTCATATGGTTGGTAGTACTTAACCGTGGTGATGAGTCCTACAAAGAACTAGAAATTCTAAAAAGCATCGATGATACAATAATTATTCATAATATTCAGATGAAAAACTGGCAAGTACATGCTGCTAGATGGTATTAGCTTTCAGTAATTATTGATAGTCACACTCTTTTAGTACGCCGCAACGCGCACAGGGTATAAAGTCAGTTTGTATAAGAAATTAAATTGCCTAAAAAACTAGTTCTTTTAATTTAAATGCAAACGGTTCTCACGGTTATGTATGGTTTTCGATAGGTCGGAACCGGAACCGACCCGGAAGCGTATATTCACGAAATATAAGAACCATGAACCGACCCTTTTTCTAAAAGGGTTCTAACCCTCGGTTCTAAAGAGCCGGTTTCGTGGTTCTCACGGGCCGTAAGCGTTTATTGCTTACCCCTAATACTTAAACCTAGTTTTCCCAACATTCACATGACAAACTCTACCATCTTTGTATACAATAACAAAAAAAAAGACATAATCATACCTGTTTGTCTAGTTTTTCAGCAGCCCTTCGAAATCCAAAACCTGCATTTGATACACTTCATGAATTAACAATCAAAACTCAAAATCCAACAATAGATTGAACAAAATAAGCTTACAGAACGCAGATGGATGGAGATCTGAAGGATGAATCAATTGATATTTCCACTGATAGAAAAATCATTTTCAAATCGGAACCCTAGTTTCCAATAGAAGCCGCATCATTGCCTATGTTTACAAATCAGAAGTGTTTTCAACCCGGAACCCTTCAGACTTTACAAATCAGAACCTGGGAAGTGGGAACTTGCTGGTAGTTTTGCTTAATTTGTTGATGGTAGTCGATGTGCAGGAGAAGGAGAGGGGCGGGAGAATTTGGGGGAAAATAAGAGGTAAAGTCCAAAAAAAAAAAATTAGTAAAGAGGATTAAATAATAGAGAATCATAATAAAATAAAGTATTTATAAAACTTTTGAATAAATTAATATATATGTTCTAACTAGGTATATAAATAATAAAATAATTATTTATAAAATTTTTGAATAAATTAATATATATGTACTAACTAGATGTGTAAAAGCTAAAGCTAATTATAAATTAAATAAAAATCATGAAACGTAATTCTTTTAAATAGTTTATATGGTTTAATTTTAAATATACTAGTAATTAGGCTCACGTGCGTTGCGGCGCCGGTACATCACAAACATCGAATGGATTAATCGAAGCTTTATGTCATAATCATATAAAAATGTGTGTTTTGGATCAAAATGTAAAGTAAATCGAATTTATACTTTTTTAAAGAAACGAAATCGAAACCAGCTTGGTTCGAAAGATGAATTTACACCATTTACATTGAAATGTGAATTTATACTGATTAGTACATAAAAATAAGCACGTGAGAAAATAATATTTTTTATTTACGTTAAAATATAAACCAGTTGAAAACGTACCTAAACATAAGCATAAAGACCTCTTATATTTGATCCTACGTGGCTACATCCACTACTTCTAGCACCCCCCACCCCCCCCCCCCCCCACCCCCACCCCCCTTCTAGCATGTTGGTTACCCATTCAACTTGTTTCTTTATAGATAGAGATTAGCCATACCCAAATCAACATATTTATAAGTAAATGTGAAGTTAGCCACACCAAATCGACTTGGATGGGTAAGAAGAAATTCCTAAAGCTATTGAAGGCTAATAGTAATGTTCTTAACAATATTAATGATAAGGATTAGTTGTTTTAATTTGTTATTTGATTTTTAATATTAATATTAATAATCATTAGGATTATTATTAGTATTGGTGATAAGGACTAATACTAACATTACTAGAAATAAATAAATAAACATAATATAACATAATACTTTTCGTTTTCATCTACTTGATACTGTGTACATTTGGATGAAATCTTCTTATAAATAATAGATACATTTAAGTTTCAACAATTCAACATTTTTTTAAAATAAGAGTTGCGTTAAAATTTTCGTAATGCAACCATTTTAACAAAAGTTGTAAATTTCAATAAAATTTGTAACCTTTTAATAAAAAAGTTGCATTTTTAGTAAATTCGCAACTTTTTTAATAAAAAGGTTGCAAACCTAATATAATTTTGCAACTTTTTATGAAAAAAGTTGCATTAGATCTTCTAATGCAACCTTTATGTTCAATGATGTTGCATTAGAGTCAAATGCAACTAATCTGAGAAAGGTTGCCTGTAAAAAGTTGCATTAGACCTATTTTCTAGTAGTGAAGAAACTGCAGAAGATATAGCTGCAGTTGACAAAGTCTTTGAAGAAGCTTTCAAAAGAATGTCTGAAAGTCTGCAGTTGTTTTCAAGGCCATTATCCCTCAACTCATCATCAAATAAATCTCTCCCAAGAAACCCACTTGGCTTAAAAATACTAAAGTGGATGTCTGATCAAAAGACTCACGTATTGACCTTGGTCAGAGCCAATGGCGATGTGAAGCACATATCAAGGAAAGAAGCACTAGGCCTTAGTGTTCAAGATTTGCAGGATCTCCTTGGGCTTTCACTGTGTAGGGATGAGGATGACCAGAGTGCAAAGGAATTTGAAGCTGAATTCAAAGAACAAGCTAAGGCACTCTTGATGAGTAATAAAGGTCCTGAATAATGAAAGGTTTTGGCATTATCTGTTCCAGGGGGAGATTGTTGGGATTGAACCCTACCAGAGGAACAGATAATGTAAAGCCAAAACCAGGTCACAACAGAGGATTCACAATAAGCAGCAGTTTACACTTTGCTCTCCCCTTGAAAGTGAGTTATAACATCTGATGGTCTCTATCTGCTGCTCATAATCAACTGCTGCTGACCTTTCAACTGCTGATATGATCCTAAAAGACTGCTAAAGACAAACTCTGTTGCTCTATCTACTGTTGTCTCTTAAGTGCTGCTGAAGACACAAACACTGCTCATTCAAGGACTGATCACCTTTGAAGAAAGCACTGATGTTGTTGTTAAGCATCAGTGCTTAGGCTACAACAGTGGAACGTGAAGCAGTTGTTTCCTCATGTTTTGTATCTTTACTACAATCAGTTGTTAGACATCAGTAGTTTGTGTAAGGACAGTAGATATAGTTTGTTAGGCTGTTAGACGTCGCTTTCATGGTGACGTCAGCTGAGATTCCTCAGTGGTTTGGTTTGCCTATAAATGTAACAGTACCCTGTACTGTTACATTTGATTGACTGAGTGGGTTCTTCTCCTCATGTCTAATCCTTTCATCTTGTGCAATCCAACCTTGGGGTATCAGGCTGAGGGGGAGTATAGTTTGTAAGCTTATCTGTAATCTTTTGCTTTGATTTGTAAATCATTCGACTCTATGAGAAGAAATTGTTTATCAAACTATTTTTCTCCTTTGATTGTGTTTACTAAGTTTGTTTTCATTTCCGCTGCACTTAACATGTTTTCATATTCGTTGATCATTCATTTTAAACAAACAAACACTATCATGAGAGCCTCCGATCCTAACAAGAATACCCTCCTAAGTGTTGGGAATTAAAAGCGCCACAAAAGGGTACATAAAGGATACTAAACGGTGCAACTTAGCACTTTAACGAACAGGTATCTAACCGAACAACCGGACATTACCCGAAACATCAAAATATTACTAGAAGCATTGTTTTAATATTTCTGAGCTACTTATGGTCCCCGAACACCATAACACCCCTTATAACATAATAACACATCAAGTCCCTAAACTTTATACTTGAAACCTAACTTGATTTTACATTTGGTGATTGAAATTACACTTTGCCCCCCCCCCCCTATAGAGTGGACGGTCACATGGGGGTGACCCCACAATAATGTTTCAAAATCCAACAATATCCATCTTGATCTACCTTGGATTCACTTAGATCTTATAAGATATTATGTAATCTTTGAAGATATGGAATGGTTATAAATAAGCACAAAGGATCAAGACCTCACCAACATCTCACTTCACTCCACTCTCTTGCTCTCTCCCTCTCTCCCTCTTCCTCTCGGCCTAGGTAGTGCCGCCACCACCACCACCATACAACCACCATCCATTCATTCCATACACTCTCAAGGTTGTAAGAAAGTGTCTTGTGAAGCTTGGTGCTTGTAGAACTTGAAGAACCTTCATCACTTGCTTTCATCCACCATTTTCATCATCTTTTTCTTCAAGTGTTCTTCCCTAGCCTTGTGCTAGTTGTAAGACTCTCATAACCCTTTGTTACTTCATATTTTGATGAATGAAAGATGATGAATATTGTTAATCTTGAAGAACACAAAAGAACATGATCATGATACTTTAACATAAGCTTAAAAATATAAGAATACATGTTGAATATGTTGATTTGCTTCTTGTTGATTGATTATTAGTATTAGTAATGTTAGACATCATAAGAAACCTACTAGATTGTGATTAAACACGTGATCTAGTAAGTTAAAGGGGTGATCTTGTGAAAGACCAAGACCTTCATGCTTTATGTCTTCATGAACTTGAATAATGAAATTGATTTTCATATGTAAAAATGATATAAACAAAATACAAATCTTGTAAATAGATGATTACAAGAATAATTTTCCCAAGAAACCAAGTTTATTTATGAGATTTACAAAGTCATGGTTTCTAAATAAACTAACCATATTTTTAGTGTTTAAACAAGACTAGAAACATGATTGTAACAAGAAAAATACAAAAGAAATATTTTTAGAAAAATCATCTTACAAGTTGTAAATGACTAGATCTTTTAATAAAGTAATTTTCAAACAAATAACCATGTTTTTAAGGGTAACTAAACCTACTAAATAACATGGTAAGTTACTACAAGATTTTACAAAGCTTCAAGTTCATGATGTAGTATAATTTACTTGATTTTGACACTCGGTAAGTGTTAAATGAGTTGATGATTGTTGTGATGATTTTAAAAGAAAATAAACACATGTTTTGAAAACATGGGAAACCTCCATTTTTAGGGGAAACCATGTCAAAATTTCTATAAATTTTGACACTTAGAAAAATATAAGTTTTGGTGAAACTTATTCCCTAAAAACATTTACCAAGGTTTCCCTAATTTTTTTTATGTAAACTTCAAGTTAAGAAATGATGATTTCTTCAAGATAAAAATTGATATTAAGTATGTATATTTTTAAGGAAAATATATATATTTATTGATCACCAAATTTTATGCTAAGTGTATGTAGTATGTATTATATGTAACAAGTGTATTAAGACTTGAAAAAACACTAAATACTCCTAAGGAGTAAAGATACAAATTACACATACAACATACATAGACAAACACCAGAGAATGTATTTATGAAAATATATTACTTGATAGATTATATAACTTGGACAAGTTATGAACATGAAATGAAGTTTTGGACAAAATACATAACTCGGGTGAAAAATACAAGATACTTATATTTATTTTTGAGAAAATAATATAAGTAATATACATAGTTAAAAATATGAATTATTTTTAACAACAAAGAACAAATACATAAAAGATGGTGACTTGTACTTGTGCGATACTAGTCTAGTGACTAACGTTAATAAAAACACGTATAGGTCACGACGCTATATAAGCAAACCCGGTGAAGTTTACGGCGCAAGAAACGCAAAGTTGTGAGTTCATGCTCCCCTTTTTCTTTTAACTGTTTTCAGTTTTATAACTTCGGGGGTGAAGTACATGTTACTAAATGTTTACAGAAAAGTGAGTTTATGTCCCCACTTTTAATCTTTTACATACTTTTTAAACTTGGGGAAAATACATGTGTTATGGTATGATGGATACAAGAAATAAGGAATGATACTTGAAATCGTGTCGCGAATAGGGTACCAGAAGCACCATTAATCGTGTACATACTAAGACCGCAGGACAAAAGGTTAGATCTAATGGGTTTTCGGGCAGCCACACTCTTGGTGAAAACTAGTACCAAGTAGTGCTTTTGTGTCTCAGTCGTGAATCGACAACTAGAAAAATGCCTATGGTTTGGATGTTTCCTATGTCGTGTCACATGTTAATGGCCTTGCAACCCATTAACAATCTCGACACATACAGGAATACTTGATTTATACAAATTACATACCATGTTTTCATACAAAGTATACAAACGTTCAATACAAAAACAGGAATACTTGAATTCACACCAACATTATGTTGACGATTTTCCAAAAACTCACATGTTTTTCAGGTAACTAAAGTGGATGTGCGCGCGGTCATACTCTTGCTCATGGATGTTGTTTATGTTTATCTTTGAATAAAGTTGTAAACTTTTCAGACAATATGTTGTCTTGTGATGTAAACACTTAACCTATGTTTTCAGTTACGTAATGTTATTGACATTTGAAGTTATTTTTACAAGCATGTAGTATGTTTACCATTCGTATGCAATGAGAACCTTTCATGATCACACCTCGTACTTCTACCTTAGAAAGAGGTGTGACACTCTAACTGCTCTAACTTAGAAGAATAAGCCCTTCGAATGGGATCCAAACAGGAAGAAGCTTTTCAGTCCTTGAAATAGAAACTTTGTTACGCACCTATCTTATCTTTACCTGAGGGCAACGACGATTTTGTCGTATATTGTGATGCATCCAATTTAGGCCTTGGCTATGTTCTCATGCAAAGGAACAGAGTCATAGCTTACGCATCGAGACAGTTGAAGATACACGAGAAGAACTACACGACTCATGATCTTGAGTTAGGTGCAGTTGTATTCGCTCTCAAAATCTGGAGACACTATCTGTATGGTACAAAGTGTGTGATATTCACTGACCACAAGAGTCATCAACATATTTTCAATCAGAAAGAATTAAACATGAGGCAACGACGTTGGGTTGAACTTCTAAACGACTACGATTGCGAAATTCGCTACCATCCTGGTAAGGCGAATGTTGTAGCTGACGCATTGAGTCGTAAAGAACGAGTCAAGCTTCATTATGTTTAAGTTCGATCTGATATTCAAGCCCGCATTTCTCAGGCTCAACATACTTGCGTTTCACAAGGTTTAATGGGTAAGGAGTTACCCTATCACATTAATCCTGATCTTGAACTGAAGGACAATGGATTGTATTATTTCATGGATCGTTTGTGGGTCCCAAGTCAAGACAATCTTCGCACCTTGCTTATGGATGAAGCTTATAATTCTCATTATTCTATTCATCCTGGTGCAGATAAAATGTATAAGTATCTTCGAACCCAGTATTGGTAGCCCGGTATGAAGAAAGACATTGCCTTGTACGTATCTAAATGCCTTACTTGTCGTAAGGTTAAGGCTGAACATCAACATCCCTTTGGATTATTGGAGCAACCAGAGATTCCAGTTTGGAAATGGGAAAACATTGCTATGGATCTTATTACCAAACTTCCGCGCACTAAGAAAGGTCATGACGCTATCTAGGTAGTTGTCGATCGTCTTACAAAGTCAGCACATTTCCTGTCGATCCGTGAGGATATGTCTGCCGACAAGCTGGCTAAAATCTATGGGGATGAGATTGTATCCCGTCATGGCGTTCCTTTGAACATTATTTCTGATAGAGATGCTCAATTTTCATCTCGTTTTTGGAGAACCATGCAATCTGCTATGGGAACCCAACTTAATTTGAGCACAGCTTATCATCCGTAATCAGATGGTCAATCTGAAAGAACAATCCAGACATTGGAGGATATGCTTAGAGCTTGTGTGATTGATTTTGGTGGTAGTTGAGATTCGTATCTTGCGTTGATTGAATTCTCCTACAACAATAGTTATCACTCCAGCATCAACATGGCTCCTTTCGAGGATTTATATGGTCGAAAATGTCGTTCCCCAGTCTGCTGGAATGAGATCAGTGAGGCTCAGCTTACTGGACTTGACCTCATTCTAGAAACAACAGATAAGGTTAAGAAAATTCGCGACAACCTTCAGACAGCTAGAAGCCGTCAAAAGAGTTACGCGGATCGACGACGCAAGCCCTTGGAATTTCAAGTCAGTGATCGCGTTCTACTCAAGGTTTCACCTTGGAAATGTGTGATCAAATTTGGAAAGACGGGAAAACTTGCACCTAGATATGTTGGACCATTCAAGATCGTCGAAAGAATCGGAAGGGTAGCCGACTTGAGTTACCTCCTGAACCTGGAAATGTTCATCCAACCTTTCACGTGTCCAATCTCAAGAAGTGTTTAGCTGATGAGAACCTCCACATACCACTTGATGAAATTCGTGTTGATGACACGATGCACTTTGTCGAGAAGCCTGTGGAAATCATGGACCGTGAAGTCAAATGGCTCAAACGCAAGCGCACTCCACTTGTCAAAGTTTGCTGGGAATCTAAACGTGTACCAGAATTTACTTGGGAACGTGAAGATCAAATGAAAGTGAAATATCCACATCTATTCTCACAAGTTTCCTCTAAATAAATTTCGGGATGAAATTTCCACAAGTAGGGGAGACTGTGACATATGTGCTTGTAATCATTGTACAAACTCAGAATAGTTCAATTATCAATAATACAATGTGTGTTGGCCCCAATATTTGTTTATTTATGTTTGACATTTTGCACGTTTCGATTTTTGTTCAATTTCAAACTCTATATCGCTTTCTAGAGAGTTATACGCAAACTGATGCGTAAACGTAATCAGTTTAACGCGACAAACACTCTGGAACATCAATATATGCTTAAAATACCTTAAATATCCTTCACATAACTTAGAAATAAGTTTTAAAGGGTTTGGTATGGCAAAATCAAGTTTATTCGATCGCAGGGACTATTTACGTCAAACTGCGAAAGTATGCCGATTCTTATAGTAACGAACATTCTGGAACTTGATCATAAGCTAAACATACCCTAAATATCCTTTACATAGCTTAGAAATAGGCTTTGAGGGGTTTGGTATGCTAAAATAAACTTATTGGTTACAAAATTTGAGAAATGACTGAGCAATTTTTGTTTAATCACGAAGTCAAACTTAAATTACGATGGATTGACTTTCGGTTAATAAATTAAGCTAGAACGGATTTGAGAAGGTTATGAACACTTACAAGAGTCCTAATAAAGCTTAGAGATCACTAGAAAGATGTCTTGACGTCCAGAGAGCTCCAGATATGATCTTGTGAATTTTTGAAAGTGTAAGTGTAAGTGTTGCAAGCTTCAAGTCCCTTTTATCACAATTTTGATCTGATCATAGGCTGCCACAGAGGTCTAGGAGTGTTATGAGAATAGGGCAAGTGCCCTTGCATGCATTAAAACCCATTGGAGAGCCCCTTGTATTGATTACAGCTGGTTACAACCAAAACAAACCTGATAACTGGCATCTGCCAGTTCTGCTGTGAAAACACCCCCGTCGCGTCGCGCGACGGGTTCTCGCGCTACGCGAGGGTGCTAACTCTCAAATTTTGTTGTTTTGTTGCATGTTCAGTCCCTGTACTCTTGTTATTCGATCTTTCCGACATTTTCAGCATGCAAAGTCAGTGAAAGCAGGTCAAGGGTGTCCTAGGGAGTGTGGCCATGCATTGGAAGGTCTTGAATGCTTGGGGAAAGCTTCCGAATCCAAGAATTGTGATATTTACACTTTTAACCCTTAGTCTTGGAAATCTTTAAATTTATCTCAAATTTTAAATTGAATCCTCATGAAACTTTTACCAGATGTTCTTGTGGGTGTAATAATGTACTACAAAACTTTTGGGATTTTTAAAAAGGCTTCTCAGAGGTAGTATTAACATGTTGACACTTTTACCCTTTCGTATACGAATTTGATCATATCTTTCTCATGCGGTGACGAAACTTTATGAAATTTTTACCACATATTCTAGTGAGTATATTTTACCATTATAAAGCTTCGGGTTTGCCAAAAGGTCACTCAGAGGTATACTTTCAACATGTTGACACATTTAGCCCCTGTAGTTTGTAATTCCTCACTTTCTTTCATTTTCCGCTTCGTATGATCCATGATTTATCCGTTTAAGATTATAAACACCATGTAGGGTTATTGTAGAGCCTATTTATCCATTGTTGACACTTTGGACCCTTATAATCACATAGTTTCACTGTTTGTCAACTTTAGTCCCTCTAAAGTATGTTTTCACATATTCAAAGCCTATGACACGTGTCAATACATTATTGGACGTAAATTTTTCGAGGTGTTGCATCCTCACCCCCTTAAAAGAAATCTCGACCTCGAGATTTACTGAAACAAATGAGGGTATTTTTCTTTCATCGTGGATTCTACCTCCCACGTGTATTCGGGACCTCTACGGGCATCCCATTTGACTTTGACAATAGGCACATGCTTCCTTCGAAGCTTCTTCACCTGTCGATCCTCAATCGACAATGGTTTCTCCACGAATTTCAAGCTTTCATCTATATGCACATCCGTATGTGGTATGACCAATGATTCATCAGCGAAACACTTCTTCAGATTACAGATGTGAAAAACATTGTGGATAGCACTGAGCTCTTCAGGCAAATTTAACTTATAAGCAACTGATCCGATACGTTCGATAACCTCGAAAGGTCCTATGTATCTCGGACTTAGCTTGCCCTTCTTACCAAATCGCATTACCCCTTTCCAGGGTGATACTTTAAGCAATACCTTGTCACCCACTTCGAAGTGAAAAGCCCTTCGCTTTGGATCCGCATAACTTTTCTGCCTATCCCTGGCAGCTTTCAAACGATCACGGATCTGGACAATCTTGTCCGTCGTCTCAAAAACTATCTCTGGTCCTGATAGTTGGACATCTCCAACTTCCGCCCAACAAATGGGCGATCTACACTTTCTATCGTATAAGGCGCAGCTTTTATGCTGGTGTGGTAGCTATTGTTGTAGGAGAACTCAATTAGTGGTAGGTTCTTATCCCAATTTCCTCCTAAGTCGATCGCACATGCACGTAGCATGTCTTCCAACGTTTGAATAGTACGCTCACTCTGACCGTCAGTCTGAGGATGATAAGTTGTACTAAAATTCAAACGAGTACCCAAAGATTGTTGGAAACTTTTCCAAAATGAGAGGTGTATCTTGTATCTCTATCCGAGATAATAGACACAGGTATACCATGCAAAGCTACAATCTTATCAACGTATAACTGTGCTAACATATCGGAGATATAAGTTTCCTTAATGGGTAGGAAATGTGCTGACTTGGTCAGCCTATCTACTATGACCCAAATAGTATCGTTTCCTTTTCTCGACTTTGGCAACTTGGTGATGAAATCCATCATCACCATCTCCCACTTCCACGTGGGAATTTCAGGCTGTTGTAACAAACCTGATGGCTTCTGGTGTTCAGCTTTGACTTGCGCATAAGTCAAACATTTAGCTACATAAGCAGCTACAGACTTTTTCAAACCAATACACCAGTAGTTGGCCTTTAGATCCTGGGACATCTTATCGGCTCCAGGATGAACGGAATATTTGGAACTGTGGGCTTCCTGGAGAATAACATCCCGAAGTCCTCCATAAACTGGAACCCATATTTGTCCATTCAATCTTAGCATTCCATCTTTGTCATAGGATAACTGCTCCTCAGTTACTCCTAGCTTTTCTTCAGGATAGTTAATTCTCACAGTCAGTCGAACAATTCGACGATCCTGGGCAGCTGATGGAAAATTCTTAATTGTTGCCTAACTAGGGTTGCGGTAATCGATGCATAAGCAATATGAACCGTCTTTCTTAATTAACTATACCGAATCCTCAGGATATTGAGTTAGGCTATATGAATTCTCTATTTTAAAACTTACTTAACCAAGGTTTCGATTCTTCCAATGATGGTACTACCCATCTTGGAGACTTCATAAGAATACAACCCTAAATGGGATATAAATCTTAATTCTACCTGCCTCTCAGGAGGTAAACAGGGTAATCAAGATACAATGAGGTTACAGAGATTTTCCAAATCTCAGGCTCCAGTTCATCTGTCATATTCTGTGTCAGATAAGTGACACATTTATGTCACAAGTCCATGAATTCCTTAATCGGGAACATTTACTTTGGCAATTCCATTCTGGATATCTCCCTTGAATACTATTAGTTGACTTTAGTACCATATGACTTATTAGGATATCCTTGCGGTCCCATGCATTAAACCTCCATACTGATCAGGCATGGAAGCAATCTATGGAACATATTAAGATACACCAATCCTCATGTGGTGCTTTTATCATACCATCTGGTATTCGCAATCGATAGAGATCAAAGAGATATCAACTATACATGCTGACGCACTTCTTCTAGAGAGATGGTACTTCTAGAATTCCATGATTAGAGATTTCTAACAGGAACAGAAGAAATGGTTCTTATGATTTTTCCTGTAAGTTTTACCTTACACTTACTATCTGGGGTTCTTACGGGAAAGATTAAAAGTTTGCTAAGCTTATGGTTTTATGAGAGACTTAGCAGTACCTGCAGCCAAACGTAACTCCTAGCCATAAAATCACCATAATGGATTTATTTGGTGTCATTATAATGGGATCTGCCTCTAATCATACATCAGGAGGGCTAAACGCCTCCATTCTTAAACCTTTTAAACTTAGCTATAAAACCTTTGACTAATTGTAGGGCAATCTCGGCCTCGACTGGTGATTTCTTAATCTATAAAACGTGAGTAGTTGAGGTGGATCCATAATGGATTCATAATAAGTAGGCTTTGAAATCTTAATGTGCCCTCTTATTGCCGATGCTAAATCATAATATATATATATATATATATATATATAGTGCATTATGCTTAAATTCTAGGTTAACCGAATAAGAGCACTATTTTCATCAATGAACCAAGGTCTGCAGCACACTGCCGATAGTTTATAAATCTTATGGGGGAGTCAGAAAATTATTACTCATTTTTTTCCTATTCCGTGATGCGTATAATAGGTTTTCAAATAAGATCCTTAAAACTTGGACCATCCCATAATGTATAAGAGGATCCTTCTTGTGGACTCCATTAGTGTCCTCGCTAATCAAGGGTATTACCACCGAATGATTATGACGTATACCTTACCATGTTCTTTCTAGTATAATGGTTTCTACTCCATCCTTTCTAGTGTTTAGTCAACATAAGCAAGCCAAGAGTAACCAAAACATAGAGGTAAAATCTTGGATTCTAATACTTAGTCAACAAAAGGAGGATAAGTAAGTGACTTATAGTAAGAAGTAAGGAAGTTATTGTACATGTGCTTATATTCAATCAAAATAGAAATTTCACAAACTAGGCACCTAGCTCGGTTGGCTAGGCGCGCGAAAGGGTGTGGCCTAGACCCGGGTTCGATTCCGGGGACGGCCGGTTCTACCATTTTTTTATGTTGTTTAATATTAATTAAACATACGGATACATGTAATTATGAGGGTTGTCTCATAAAGAGCTTTGATAACTACTTGTTTCTTATTACACACAATATGGGCTCGATTTTCAAGACAACCAATCGATTTTTATCACTATATTGAGTCCTTATACTTTAACGGAAACTAGGACATCGGACGAATGATTCCTAATGGATATAAAACATCCATCTAATAATGTTGAAGTAGTCTCTGAGGTACTATCTACCAATTTTACTTTATACTTAACGCTTAGAGTGTTTAACAGGCAGATTTAATGATTTACAAAATCTATTGTCTAAGAAAGACTTATCTGAACCTGAATCAAATAATACTCTAGCATGAGCGTTATTGATAAAGATAGTACCTGTTGTGACATTGTCATCCGGAATAGCCTCTTGAGCGTCCATTTGAGAGATCCCAGCTTTGGTCTCCTTAGCCTCCCCAGGCTTCTTGGTTTTATTTGGGCAATTTGTCTTGATGTGCCCTATTTCATTGCAACCATAGCAGGTTGCGTCCTTTATGTTTTGGCACTCCAAGGTCTTATGCCCCTTCTTGTTACAAATCCCACAAGGTCTAGCTTGTGACTCCAGAGTGCATCTCCTTTTTGTTGCCTTCTTTGGGCAGCGGTTAATTATGTGCTCTTTCTCGCCACAATCATAGGATGTGGCACCCTTCAAGTCCTTACACTCATGGGTCTTGTGATCCATCTCCTTGCAGATGACATATCCCCCGGTCTGCTCATAGAAACATTTTCCGAAATGCTTCTTCTTGCAGGTTTTACATTTGGGTTTTGCCTCCTTTGGTTTGGACTGGTTATAGTTTGAACCGGTCTTACACTTTTTACAACATTTATTTGGGGTATCATCGCACTTTCGCTTATGATCATTCAACACACGGTCCACAGCGTTGTTTACGGCTGTATCTATCATAGCCTGTAACTCGGTGCTTGTTAAGTTCAGTCTTGCATCATCATTCTGATCAACTAGATAATTGTGAGCTTCAGAGGAGTCAGCCATGGTGAAGCTTTGAAGGCTACAAACCAAGTAGTAATAAATTGGTTTAATTATATAGCGAATTGTCGAACTTGATAATTAAGTAGCCATGGTGCGAATAAACCATATGGGCCAACAGATAGTATTTAATTTATTTGATTATGTTTTGCCTAAGCTTTTAAATAAACCATCTTTGGCGTTTAAACGGAATATAATCCTTCATATTTACTAGACAGGGGACATGAGTTACGATTGTCAATGTCATACTGACATCTTATATAGCACAACGGCTTGTTCCAAAGGACTTTTCGATGGCACAGATGCCTTGTCACTAGGGAAATTTTAAAACATAATCAATGATTCCTTTGGATTCAGAAAATTTCATAATTCATTGTTTTGACAAGAAGTTATGAAATAAAACTATCGTTTTCATGTATGCATCTTTGCCCATAGGGTATACATCCCAGGTGGATGTTTAGATGTGTACATCATGTTCGACGTTTATTAGCCATGATTCCTATTGATTATATAGGCTAAATAAAGGGTTTGGAAGTTCCTAATATAAAGATGACAAGCGTGATTTTATCGCATCACTGTTGTCGGGAGTGTTAACACGTTTTCAAGTGTTAATAAGGATCTGAATCTCTTTTAAACAGGTTTTACCATTTCAGCTAGGTCTTCAATGACATTCAAGCTAAGTCAAACCTTTTAAGATTCTCTTTTAATACATATACTTAACAGAAAAGGAATAATATTTATTTTATTCAGGATTTTTATCATAAATCCTAATTTATAAGTTAGTAGTAGCACAAATGGCATAGTCGAGTAGACAAGTTTAATTTATAAGTCATGATTTCTAAGAATCGAGGCATTATAATTTATCCTAGTTATAAAACTTTACGGATATTAAGGTGGCACAAAGGCCTAGTCACATGGATACTTTTAAATTATAAGCTATGATTTCAAAGAATCAAAGCATGAAGGTGTTCTGGCACAATAGGCCTAGTCACAAGGACATTTATAAATTATAAGCTAGGATTTCAGAGAATCAAAGCCTTGAGGTTTGAACCTAGTTCATTACCTTTTTCTGACAGGGAGTCATAGCTACCACTGTATTTTGGCTCATGTAGAAATGAGCAAGGCCCGTAGGCACTATATTACCACGTATGGTTAGAATATGATCATCTTAATTGATGATGTAAACCCAGGATTCAGAGATCATTAAACTGGGTTAGGAATCTTTTGAAGAATTCTTAATAACGTGTGTGATTTCCAACGAATCACATCTGTCGGGAGTGTTAACATGTTTTCAGATGTTAACTGGGATACGAATCTTTTAAACAGGTCTTACCATTTTGGCCGGGTCTTTATAATGACACTTAGGCTAGGTTTCACTCTTAAGATTCTTTTAATATTTATCGCAGAAAAATTTCTAAATTGAACTGTTAATAGGGATCTGAATCTAAATTGAGGAACTGCCATCTTGGCCGGTCTTAATATGACCCGAAGCTAGGTCTTGTCCTTTTAGATTTTGCCGTTTTATTATAATGGTAGATCTTATAAAAATAATGTTATTTTTCATTTATCTCTTATTTCATGTTTAGAATGAAAGTTTAAACTTAATCATTCCACTATATAAAATAAGGTATAAAGTTGCCCTAAGCGGGACTTGAAAGGAATAATGTTGTCCTCGAAGGGACTGAAAAGATAAATATGTCCTTATAAGGACTATTGAGGAAACGATCTTCAGCAAAGGAGTTTCTTCTTTATTCAATTCCTGAATGCTTTCTCTTTGGTTACACGTTTCATCCTGGTCGCGATACGAAGCTCAGCATTTCAACGCTCCAGACGTGGAGGATTCCTATTACGGCTTCTTCGCTTGGCGACGTGTCCAATAAAAATTTGGAAGCAAAAATTCTAGATTAGGATTGAGAATATTCATAAGTTAAGTCTAGACTCAGAAGGTCAAAGAATGTGCTATCGTGTCATTGAGATTAAACACAAAAGGCTAGTGTTTAATTCACTCAATGTTGGCTCTGATACCAACCTGTCACACCCCTATTTTCCACGTGTCACCGGTGGGCCCGGTGGGGAGTATAGTGACGTAGTTGGTATCATCATAGACAAACAACACAATATATAAATGCACAACGGAAGCAAAGATAGATTCATTTCAACTTTAATAAAGTGTAATATTAAATATCACTAATAGTTGAAACAGATCCACAGGCGGATCAAAATAAAATAAGATATTGTTCAATAGTTTATTGTCATCCAAGCTTGCGAGACTTATTGTGGACGCTCTAGAAGACAGCCAGCCTATTACGTGTAGTACCTGCACTTAACCTTTTGGGAAAAATACGTCAGTTTACACTGGTAAATACAATTTAACTGACTCGTTTTGAAAATGGTTGAAAATTGATTTGAATGCTCAAGGCACAAAACATTTTATAACTTGGGGTAATTATGTATTATTATAATCTTGTGAACGAATTACATGTTACTTGTGCGTTCAGTAGCCCAGCTCGTGCCGGGTTAAAGATCAATAGACCCTCCACAATATAGAGTTATACACTGACAGGTGTACGCCTACACCCCGTGCTCAGGTCGTGGCCATCTCGTAAGATGATGCCGAGGATATTCGGGACATGGTCATTAACCCCCCAAAGGCTTTAAGTGAACAAGACTGTTTAAACGAGCTGATCAAATTATTAAATTAACCACCCAAAGATGTAAGATTTGATGCTCGATCAAGCGGTATTCTATATACCGTAACCCAAGCCCGTATAGGGAAAATAAGTTAAAAGTATTTACCTGGGTAAAGTATAATTCACAATAAGCAAATTGCAAGTAGCTTTTACCGGTGCTCCTAATCTGGAACGAAGGTTTATAATAACCTATTAGATTTCTAACGGGCCTTTATTTAAGCTTAAGCTTAGACCGGTTAGCTTTAAGGACGAAACGGTTCAAACGCACGATTAAGCGAAGACCGGATAGAATGTGATTTAGACCCGACAAGTTTGAATACTTGTATAATATGGGTATACTAAATACATTCTGGATTTTGAGACAAAAATGATAATGTTTGACCCGTCTCGGTCAATTTATGCAACTAGTTACATAAACCGAACCGAACGCGAAAAGAGCGTTACGGGTAACCGTAAGAGTCATATGCACGTTCCCTGAGATAATATGGCTTAAATATGTTATAACATCAGTAAGATATCTCCTATTATACCCAATACGGATTTAAACACAATTTATGCTTCATAAGTGCATTTTGGTCATTTAAAAGATTATAAAAGAGTTAAATTAGAAATCTGAGTTACAGGTTTGGTTCATACAGTAAATATACTTAATTTAACATGTTATAACAGTAGGGTATGACCCATAAGTGAAAATCATTATTTAAAACCAAACTATGCACCTTAGGGGTATTTTGGTAATTTCACAAGGGCTAAAAATGTCAAAATTGGAAACCTGAGTTCAAAAACTTGTACTTACTGTTATTTTATAAAAATATACTCAAAACATCAGTAGGTATCATTCTTATATGTTTAATATGGTTACAGTGCATACTATGCGATAAAAACGCTTAAAAAGGCGATTTAGAGCCGTTTCCGGGTTTTTAAAAGAAAGCTGATATTTTTATATTTCCAGAATGCTCAAAATATTTTATTTATCAAATAAAATCAGTAGAAAAAGGTTTGGGGTCAAAAGGATTTATAAAAACTCGTTTTATGGCTAAAAAGGGTAAAATAAGTATTAACCGAATTAAACTTAGAGACCTATGTTATGCTCAGCCAAAAATTAAATAAAAATCTTTAAAAATCCCAAAATATTATATAACAACAGTGGGTAAAAAGTTTGATATTAAAAAGTGGGTTTAAATGGGTTATATGCTAATTACGCCGTTTAAGTAACATAAAGCTTTCAAAATACGCTAATGGGCATAACTCTTATTCTAGACCTCAAACTGATATCAAATTTTAGGTGCAAGTTTATAAATCAGTAACAAATGTTTCTACTCTTTCACTTTTTCAAAAATCACGTTTTATAGCCAAAAGGGCATAATAGTCAATTTTAAGCATAAATCGGAAACATGCATATGAATCGGATAAGTGTTTAACCAAGTTGTAAAATCTCAGAGAGTTAAACTTATATAAAAATTGGTCCAAAATAAGCTCTAATGCAGATCTCAAACATGCATGAACGGATCAGAACTGATAGTCAAAGAAAAAGTCAATTTATGCGACTTTCGGTTCCGATTCGGGTTTAAACTGAAAATTGTCGAGATGAACATGTTGAGACATGTTCTTACATTAATTATCAAGTTATTTTAATGATCAAACAGGTTGCATGTACCCTACATTGCTAATCATGCTTAAATTTGCAAAAACACATTCTGTTGACTTTTTGAAACAAGCTTTGACTCGACAATTATCATACTTAGAGTGGGAATCTGAAAATACCCTTTTGAGGGTTTGTTACCCACATAAATACCAACTTGTAGGTACTTTCAATTTGAGAAATGACTGAGCAATTTTTGTTTAATCACGAAGTCAAACTTAAATTACTATGGATTGACTTTCGGTTAATAAACTAAGCTAGAACGGATTTGAGAAGGTTATGAACACTTACAAGAGTCCTAATAAAGCCTAGAGATCACTAGAAAGATGTCTTGAGGTCCAAAGAGCTCCAGATATGATCTTGTGAATTTTTGAAAGTGTAAGTGTTGCATGTTGCAAGCTTCAAGTCCCTTTTATCACAATTTTGATCTGATCATAGGCTGCCACAGAGGTCTAGGAGTGTTATGAGAAGAGGACAAGTGCCCTTGCATGCATTAAAACCCATTGGAGAGCCCCTTGTATTGATTACAGCTGGTTACAACCAAAACAGACCTGATAACTGGCATCTGCCAGTTCTGCTGTGAAAACACCCCCGTCGCGTCGCGCGACGGGTCCTCGCGCTACGCGAGGGTGCTAACTCTCAAATTTTGTTGTTTTGTTGCATGTTCAGTCCCTGTACTCTTGTTATTCGATCTTTCCGACATTTTGAGCATGCAAAGTCAGTGAAAGCAGGTCAAGGGTGTCCTAGGGAGTGTGGCCATGCATTGGAAGGTCTTGAATGCTTGGGGAAAGCTTCCGAATCCAAGAATTGTGATATTTACACTTTTAACCCTTAGTCTTGGAAATCTTTAAATTTATCTCAAATTTTAAATTGAATCCTCATGAAACTTTTACCAGATGTTCTTGTGGGTGTAATAATGTACTACAAAACTTTTGGGATTTTTAAAAAGGCTTCTCAGAGGTAGTATTAACATGTTGACACTTTTACCCTTTCGTATACGAATTTGATCATATCTTTCTCATGCGGTGACGAAACTTTATGAAATTTTTACCACATATTATAGTGAGTATATTTTACCATTACAAAGCTTCGGGTTTGCCAAAAGGTCACTCAGAGGTATACTTTCAACATGTTGACACATTTAGCCCCTGTAGTTTGTAATTCCTCACTTTCTTTCATTTTCCGCTTCGTATGATCCATGATTTATCCGTTTAAGATTATAAACACCATGTAGGGTTATTGTAGAGCCTATTTATCCATTGTTGACACTTTGGACCCTTATAATCACATAGTTTCACTGTTTGTCAACTTTAGTCCCTCTAAAGTATGTTTTCACATATTCAAAGCCTATGACACGTGTCAATACATTATTGGACGTAAATTTTTCGAGGTGTTACACCGTAGCATTATAAAACAATGGGTATCACATGGAGGGTCAGGATTGAAGCTCGAAATCTAAGAAACGATACTAACAGTTGACCAAAATCTATAAATACCCATAAGATTTTCATTTTACCTTGCTCAAATCTGATCTTTCTCACATTTCTGGACAATTGGGACTATCCCTTCTGGTTGAAGGTCCCAATCTTCAAGTTTTCTTCTTCTTTCTTCAAGCTTTGGACCTCTTGTAAGTTTCTTTCATGCTTTTATGCATTTTTAAGCATGAAAGTCAAACAGTGTTTGACTTTTTGCTTTGACCAGTCTTTGGTCAACACAAAGTTCGTTTGAACTTTGCAACGTGAGCGTAATCACGATGGTTATAGTCCCTTGTGACTACACCTACTGATTACCACATTGATTAGGCGTAGTGACGAGTCATAGTTTCGGTCAAAATACATGTTTATGCGTATTTTGCAACGAAGCTATCTTTGGGCATCAAAACACTTTCTTTTGATATCAAACTTGTTTTCTAACTTAGTTAAACATGTTTTAACATGTTTAACTCTTCACTTTTAGTTTAGTGCTTATATAGGGTCGTAAGATAAGCGGTCTAAGCAACCGCTTAGACTTTCGAACCCGACCCGTTTGGTCGATCATTAGGATCCGACCAAACACATTTTGTGACCATAGTTGTATAGAGAATAATGTTCCGAGGTTATACCTTATGGTCACTTCGTTTAGTTAGTGTTATGATAGGTAGTTTATATGCCTTAGGAAAAACGACCAAAATGCCCTTTTTATGCATAATTTCATTTTAAGCATATGTAACCTAAATTTTGACATCTAAACTGATTAGGCAATATTATTAGACTTGTTAAGGCATATAATACTTGTCATAGGACTAGTTAGGCAGTCTGAATGCGTTTTACGTGAACGACACGTTAAAGTAGCGTGAGCTACCTAAATGAGTCAAAATGGGTCGTAAGCACTTATGATAGGTTCCAATTTAGAATGTAGGCTTTGTTAAACCATGTCACATGAGTTCCAATACTCATTTGGTTTACGAAATCTCATTCTATCCAATCTCCCGATTTAGGTCCGGTTTATTAAAATAGTTACCTATATTAGGTGTCGATTGATTTCCGTGATCCTTCTAGCTTTGTTTGGTTGTTATCTCAAGACTCTTAAGCATTCTCAAGTGAGTACATAGTCCCCTCTTTTACTGTTTTCAAATATTTTGGGGTGAAACACATGTGCCTACTTGTTAATTTCGTGCTTTTCATGCTTTCATAACATATGCTTGCTATGTTCATGTAGTACATGTATAGTACATGATTTCATCCATGTTTTATGCTATGTATGTTTAATTAACATGCGAGCACATTGATTTCATCAACACATTTGTTTCATATGTTCATTTCAGCATATGTACACATAGATTTACATCACATTCTTGCTATGTATGTTCATTTTTGCATACTTAGTACATTGTTTTCACATAACATGCTTACATTTGGTATGACATTTGGTTTGTATAACGAAACTGAAATACGTTCATTAACATTGATCACGCTACTCGGTAGTAAGTAGTGGTACCATAGGACTTGACAACTCCCATTCCTGAAATCCTAGGTTTGTTTGGACGTAAGGAATGACTGAATCCGAAAACATTTTTGAAAAACCTTTGATTTGTTCTAGGGTTTATCCTTCAGCCTCAAGGCTTGAATGTATACGTTTAACATTACCACATAAGTGTTTGTATCAGTAAAGCATGGATTTTGCAAAACATATCTTTTGACTTAAACTATGATTTATATCAAATACATTGTTTTGTACATTTTTACTTATGGGGTTGAGTAATACTATTATTCACCATGCATTTCATTTGGTTACACATAAACATTATACACATGGTTTGGGTAGTTACTTTTTACTTGCCATATATAACATTTGATTTTACAAGGCATGGTTTACATTTAACATTAAACATTGCTTACACATAAACATTTTGACATTGATTTAAACATGACATTTTGGTGGTTATTTGGTAAGTGATTTAAATAACGAGGCGTGTCTAATATGATAAAAGCATGGTCGATACGCCGCTGGTACTTCCTATATTTAAGTGCTTTTATGATATTACATATCGTAGCGTTATCTAAATCATTTCGACAGGAACATTTTTCATTTTACAACAAACGACATATTTCCACAAGACATTGATTTACAAACAACATAACTTATACAATTATCGATTTTCATATGATTTACAAAGGAAAACATTTTACGAGATTCATGACTAACTTTTGTTAAACATATCTTCAACTACAAGTAATGAAACCTAAATCAATAAACCTATGTATCTCACAGGCATTTTTATGCTGACGTACCTATTTTCACATGTGTTTTCAGGAGCTGATGCATATGATTGGTCAAGATACACTTAGGCGGACTTGGGCCTTAGTGACAATAAAAGATGCAAGACTAGTTTAAATTACATTATGTACTCTTTGTTTTCCTGTTTTAAGACAATGTAACCATTTTGTTAATAAATAAAAGGAAACTTTAAATACCATGGTTGTGAAATAATAATTTTGCCACTCCACTCCCCGACGTTTCCACCGCGGTTTGTTGTTTTACGCGGTCAGGGTGTGACAAATTTATTGAATTCTTATCTAAGACTTATTCTTAGACTTGTAAACATCCTAATTTTGCCATAACATCAATCAATCCTTCAATAATTTCATTTATGAAATTTCATGAAGAATCAAAACATCACCAAAGATCAAATTTAAACATACCTTGTGCTCTCCTAAGTATAGTGATCACTAATTTCACTTGAAATTGATCTCAAATCGGTTTCCTTCTTTGATTTTGATAGTAATTGTGTGAATTTAGGGTTTAAAGAGAAGAACTCTCTTGTACAAGGGATTACACAAAAGTGTGTGTTTTGAACTTATCACTTATTTTAAAAACAATTTCAATTATGTCCAAATTTGGTCCCTCTAATTTTAAGGTTTATAAAATGGGTTAGAATCCATTGATTCTTCATCATTTATAATAGATATTTAACTAGGTTAAATAATCCTAGGTTTATTTTCACTGTTTTTATTATAAATATTATTAATTATACATGTATACACACATATATAGTTTAATATTTTCGGGGTGTTACAAGTCTACCCCCCTTAAAGAGGATTTCGTTCTCGAAATCGTATTACGTACCAAATAAGGAAGGGTATAAGCATCTCATCTCTTCTTCGGACTCCCAAGTGGTGTCTGATCCCTTCCGATGTTCCCATTTAACTTTTACTTGATTGATTTCTTTATTCCTTAGGATTTTGACTTTTCGGTCAAGAATTGCAATAGGCTTTACGACATAGTTCAATTTATCATCTACTTCAATGTTGTCATAGCTTACATAAGTCGTTTCATCAGCTAGGCACTTCCGAATATGTGAAACATGAATAATGCTATGTATACTGCTTAGTTCTTCTGGCAGTTCGAGTCGGTAAGCTACTTTACCCACACGTTCAACAATTTTAAATGGCCTGATAAACCTTGCGCTCAACTTCCCTCTTTTTCTGAATCGGATGACCTCCTTCCACGGAGATACTTAAGCATGACTCTATCCCCATCCTGAAACTCGATTGGTCTTCGTCTTTTATCAGCGTAAGACTTTTTTCGGTCTTGGGCAGCTTTCAAATGAGCCCGGACCATTTCAATTATGTCCAAATTTGGTCCCTCTAGTTTTAAGGTTTATAAAATGGGTTAGAATCCATTGATTCTTCATCATTTATAATAGATATTTAACTAGGTTAAATATCCCTAGGTTTATTTTCACTATTTTTATTATAAATATTATTAATTATACATGTGTATACACATATATAGTTTAATATTTCCGGGGTGTACATAGACTTGAAAACTTCCTAATTTTGCCATAACATCAATCAATCCTTCAATAATTTCATTTATGAAAATTTATGAAGAATCAAAACATTACCAAAGATTAAATTTAAACATACCTTGTGATCTCCTAAGTATAGTGATCACTAAATTCACTTGAAATTGATCTCAAATCAGTTTCCTTCTTTGATTTTGATAGTAATTGTGTGAATTTAGGGTTTAAAGAGAAGAACTCTCTTGTACAGGGGTTTTGGTCGATCAAGGGATTACACACACAAGTGTGTGTTTTGAACTTATCACTTGTTTTAAAAACAATTTCAGTTATGTCCAAATTTGGTCCCTCTAGTTTTAAGGTTTATAAAATGGGTTAGAATCCATTGATTCTTCATCATGTATAATAGATATTTAACTAGGTTAAATATCCCTAGGTTTATTTTCACTATCTATACTAAATTATAATGCATGAGGGAGGGATTCTCAAAAGTTAAGAACTTCTTCCCCCCTTATTTATAAATAAACCCCTAAAATGAGGGTAAAGTGGTCTTTTAAACCATAATTATTTTTTAGTCTCTCAATCTATTACATTTAAATCATTGAAAACTTAACAAAAAAAAATGATTTGTGATACAATAAGATTTTTTTTTTTGAAAACTTAACAAAAAAATGCCGCGCGGGACGGGACTGTGATACAATTAGATGACCGAGACTTCAAAATTCAAAATAAGAAAAAACTTTGATACAATAACATGAGCGGGACTTCAGAGAAGCCGATTTTCCAGCAGTCGCGGCCGATGAACGGCGAGCCCAGCTTGACAACAATTAGGGTTTTGACAAGAACCGCTACGGCCATGACTTCAGCAGCAGCTACTTGTGGTGTTCGGTGTGGTCCAACTACGGCGACGGCAGTTACAAGGCTTTCAGATCCAGCGACGGCGTTAGATGTAGCGGTGCAGGTGTTATCTTATGACGAACCCATAAATAGCAGCGGTGTAATCAACAGATCTGACGACGGATGGGACTCAAAACGTTTTTTCTGTTGACTGAGACAACACAAAACTCAAAAAAGTGTTCCCTCTTTTAGATTTACCACTGATGATTTTGTTTTGGCCGGTTAGGGTTTCCGATTCCATGGTGTTGCAGGTCCTCGTCATTGGCGGACTTGAGGGTGGCTAGGCTTTCCTTATGGTCGTTATTGATGACATGAAATTGGGTTTCAATTTTGTATCTTTTTTCGTCCTATCGAAAGACGTGTTTATTGAGCAATTAAGGATAGACTTATGTGGTATGCTTCGATTTCATATATGTATTCATCATAGTTTTTGGATTTAAAGTTTCTATTTTTTGTTGGGTTTGTGATGTATATGTGTTGTTCATATTGCCAGGTGTAGCTTTACTTTTGATTTGGGTTTCATTTTTGTTTCTTTCGCTTTGTTTATGCTTCTGTACGGGAAATTTGGTCATAGTGTTTGTAGACTTTATGCAGTATATCAAATGTATGCTTACCAGGTGTTTGATAAAATGTTTGACTTAACTTTTGTGTACCCTTTGATTCATATGAGTATATATTATTGGTTATTAACTGTTAGGATGATGTTTATCATGCTCTTAATAATTGTGAACTGCAGGTTGATTTGAAGCATCTGATGCTGGATTTAGATAGATCTTTCATTGGTGTTTCACTTGCTTTTAAAGATAACGTTTATCAGAGTGATGTTATGATCTCTACTAAGCTTGCTCCTCGAATAATCATGTGAGTCTTTACATATCTACCCTTTTAGTTCCGCAATAGCTAATCAATATTTTAGAGTAAGTGGTTGAATTAGATCTTCTTCTTACTAAAGTTTGTTGCTTTTTATGTTTTTTTGGAAGACAAGGCTTTGATAATTCGAGCAGTGTTGTTTATGTCAGGTTTGACGCTAATGGTATAGCAAAAGCCGGAGCAAAGATGGTAATTGTTATTTTTTACACAATTACTTGAACGAATTGTTTAAAACAATAATTATATATTAGCCAGATATTAATTATGTTTAGTGATATGCAGATTGTTGTAAGTATTCCTATAAAGATAATGCCTGGATATAACGACCCTGCCAACTTTTCTCTACCACAACAGGTTGTCACAATTAAGTTGTTTCATGTCTATATGTTCAACCACATTGTTTGTACTGGTTTTAATGGTACGTCAAACATTGCTCAAGCAGGTGATCTTGCATGTCTTTCTTATGAAGGTCTTGAGGTTAGTTTATGGGTACAAATTAGGTAACGAGTTTGGGTCAGAACATGTTATTTTTTCTGTTGGCCCAATGTTATT
The DNA here is from genome assembly GCA_030545235.1 of Helianthus tuberosus. NCBI lineage: Eukaryota > Viridiplantae > Streptophyta > Magnoliopsida > Asterales > Asteraceae > Helianthus > Helianthus tuberosus. The sequence continues at coordinate 184,355,356 of CM060370.1, read as the reverse complement.
GTTTTTGTTGTTTTTATTTGTGTATTTTTCAAGATTCAAGAGGTTGCTGATGGTTTATTAGATGCAATGGAAAGAGGATTTTTTGGGGAATTTGGTGGTTTATGTGCCTAAATTATAGTTGCTGGTATTGTTATTATTTTTTTTGGGTTCATGTGTACTGGCGGAAGGTGGTTTTAGCAATGATGTTTCTTCTGGAGGTGAAGAGGAGTCACATAAATCTGACAAATTTAGGAACCATTGCATGAACCACTCTTGTATTTGGAGGTAGGCAAGCCGCTTCTTGTTTTAGTTCTATGAATCGTTTGAAAATCATGATTTTACAAAGTTTTACATAAAGTGTATTATTTAAAAAAAATGATGTGTTTTTATAGGTAAACAATATAGCAGAATTACAACCGTTCTATTTGTGTTATTCATGCAACCTGTTAGATATGAAACATAAATTGTATCGTCTCGCTATTAAATTGAATGTTTGTACTTACCTTTTTATTCAATTGGACAATCATGGTCTCATAAGATGGAAACCAGACAAAATTTCATAGTATCTATTCCCTACCCAAAAAAAAAAGAAAAAAAAAACTCCTTAACTTAAAAAAAAATTCATATTTTTTTTTCTCAAATACTCATTTATGGCCAATACAAATAACAAATACCATGTGGAAACAATGGAATGGATATGAAATCTATTAACGAGAGAAAAAAAAAATGCAATTTACATGCATTATTCTTACAAAAAAGTATTATCCATACCACGTCACTACTAGAAACGCGTGCCTCAATGCAAAGTATCATCCCCGCCGCATCGCGCGGGCACCCTACTAGTTTTTATTATAAATATTATTAATTATACATGTATACACATATATAGTTTAATATTTTCGGGGTGTTATAGAAATCATATTTAGTGTTGGTTGCCCAATTCGGTGAATCTACGTAAAACCCAAGTAGAAATTTAGGTAATCGATTATAGTTTCAACACCTATTACATTTAAGCATGAGTTTAAAGCCAAGACCCAAGTAAAAACATGCGGGTCTAGATATATTATAGAGTAAACTGCCATTTTGGTCCCTGTGGTTTGGCCAGTTTTGCCACTTTAGTCCAAATCTCAAACTTATTACATCCAGGGCCCTGTGGTTTGCATTTTGTTGCCATTTTAGTCCAAAATCCAAAAACCCTAGTTTTTTTACTGTTGCAACCTCCTATTTTGTCATGTAGTGCAGGGGCATTTTGGTCATTTTGTTTTTCATTTAACATTTTATTAATTAAAATTTTGGTCATCTTGCCCAAATAAATAATCATCATCCCAAAATAAAACCCTAACTCTCTCTCTTCTTTCTCTCTTCTCCCAAATAATCATCATCAGCAGCAGAATATGTAGAACATCATCATCATCAAAACCCAGAAAATCCAGAAATTCCAGAAAATCAAGAACATCATCATCAAGAACATCATCATCATCAACCCAGAAAACACATGGTAAATCGAAGCTCAAACGCTCGAAATCGAAGCTCAAACGCTGCTGGTGCTCAAATCGAAGCTCAAACGCTGCTGGTTCTCAAATCGAAGCTCAAACGCTCGAAAACCCTAACCCTAAGAACACACAGATCTCCGCCCCAAATCAACTTGAACCGAGCACAAATCCACACCTGAGTTCACCCGAGTGAGCTAACCCGGAGTCGGTTGTACTCGCCGGAGTCAGAACACCACCGCCGTCGCCACGACGGCGCCGTCGCTGTAAGCCACCGTCATCGCCGCCCCCTTTCTTCCTCTCCTGCCTCTCTATCTCTCTCCCGTCTCTCTATCTCTCTCCCGTTCTCTCTTTCCTCCATCAGACTATTTGCTTCCCGAGATCAGTTGCGTGTGGTGGGGGGTGTCTGGTCGGAGGACTGCCGCCGGCGATGTGGAAGGAGGGTGGTTGAGGGTCCGGCTGTGAATGTGAACGAGAGAGAAGGAGGGTTGGGTGATTCTTGATGTAGGATTTTCAAGAAGATGAAGAGATAGGGCAGGGAGTTGAGTGTGTGATTAATGTTTATTGTTTAATTAAAAATGTTAATAATAATTCCAAAATGACCAAAATACCCCTCCACAACAGGACAAAAAAGGGTCAGTAAATCAGTAAAAAATCAGACATTTTGGATTTTGGACTAAAATGGCAACAAAATGCAAACCACAGGGCCCTGGATGTAATAAGTTTGAGATTTGGACTAAAGTGGCAAAACTGGCCAAACCACAGGGACCAAAATGGCAGTTTACTCTATATTATATAATGTTCCTTTCATTGGTTCTATCATTTGTATAAGAAAATCAGTTTTAAACTCAAATCACTTAATTTGTTAGCCATATAATAATATAATTCTTGAAGTGTCTCCGTACTAGTCGGAGAATATGTTCCTGATAATCGTGTAGTCGCAATTTTAAAAATCTCAAGAAATTCGGTGATTTGTTCGATAATTTCAAAATCCGCGTACTCAAGAAATTCAGTGATTTGTTTGAATTGTTCAACTAATGGAAGCGAGATGCCGTCTTGCACCATTAATATAATAATACGTGCAACACATCATGTATGAAAAAAATCGCCGGTATGGGTATTTGTAACGGCGTGAAACTATATATAAGTATTCAGTTATGACCTTGTAACCATTCAAAATTTGCATCTATATCCCCCGACAATTTTTTTTTAAATATATTCCTTCGATAAACGAAATCTAACTCTAAACATCACAGCATCGTACCTTGAGTTTTCGACGAAGTAATCATTCATTAGAACTTGAGCTGATCACGTGGCACATGCATGTTTCTTCTTTGATCGTGTTGCATCTTCAATTTTGGTTGATGTGGTGACCGCTTTGGCAATAAACTCAAGATCAAAACCACGTTATGTCTTTTTTTTTTTCTTTTTCTCTTTTTTTTTGGGGGGGGGGGGGGGGGATTCAACGTTTTGAATTCAATTAGTATGGTTTATGTTGAATGGTACAGAGACAGAAGAGATGAACTGTTTGATAATATTGGTTTTTCTTGATGATCAATTACAAAGAAAAAAAGGCTCAATTTATAGGCCTCAAAGAAACATAACAAAGGAAAACATTAACTGTTGATTGGCTGTGATTGAGGAGAGACAACCGTGCCAAACTTCTATTTTGGGAGCTGATAATTCTGTCACAATATTTTATTTTTTAACAGTTTATTCGGTTTAACCAATTTAATATATAAAGTAAATATGTGTTACACACATGGGCGGACCTAGCCTTTGGCGAGGGTGGGCGGCCGCACACCTTGAAAAAAAAATTAAGTGTATATTTTAGGCAAAAAAAACCCGACCGCACCCCTTGAAAATATGGTTGAACACTTCAGCAAAAAAATTCTGAGTCCGCCACTGGTTACACTGTTAATGTCTAACTCAAGCCCAGTAAGTAACCAATCGATCAAGTTTACCGTTTTGACTTGAACTTTACTGTTTTGATTCACATGTGACCTATATCGATCTAGTTTATTTATGAGTTTTAATTTGTGTTCATTGATCTTGCATTATGATAGTCGGGTCTCCGAGATTCTCCAATTCAGTGTGACATAAGAGGAGATCGAGCAACTTTCCTTCTCCAGTTATTCAACCACTGATCTGTAACTACTTGTTGACCATATAAAAATAATTTTAAAATGATGGGGTGTTTGTGCTATCATTGACTTGTTATAAATAATAACATATGGGTGGGTTTTTTTTTTTTTTTTTTTTTGAGAAGAAACATATGGGTGGGTTGGACATAGAAAAAAATTCCTGGAATTATCTTCAAAGTCCATTGTTGATTGTTGTATGTGGTCCTTAAATAACATGATTGGTGTTAGATTTAGAAACATGTTTTGTCTTTTCTTTATTTAATTTCTGGGTTGATGTACTGTTCTTAAGCAGTCAGTTTTTTTATGGAGTAACTCAGATACCCCAGTATATATTTATCCATTGTCTGTTGTTTCTGGAGTTGGGTTTCCAAAGTTATAAATTATATGTGTTTATAATTATAATGATTATTAAAGGGTAAGTGTGTATACTGGTCGTATTGATGACGTTCCCTTGAAAAACACAACTCGCATAAGTGTATACGGGTTGACGGGGTTGTATAAGACATTCCTTGACATCTTATATGGCTAGAGCCTTATCCGGATCTTATAAGAGGTTGAGCTTTCAACCAGTGTGAACGAGAACGGGTCAATTTAGGTTGTATATATTTGATAACAGGTCAACTGGCGAAAATACAAACAAATAAAACCTACATAGTAACATAACTTATCTCATAAAGTAGAGTCTAGAGAGGGTGTAAAAAGCGCATGATTTTTCTCTATGCTCACGAGATAGAGCGGTTGCTCCCTATTAGTATATATCGGTGTATATATGTAGAATGTTTTTCTGTATTTAAGTCTGATAGGCAAAAGTCATAGTGGGAACCCAATTTAGTGCTAGGCAAAATTAAAGTGGGAACCCACTGGCAAAGTTAAAGTGTGAACCCAATTATGGTACTACACTATATATGTAATGTTTATTGTAGAATGGAAGGGACAGGGAAATCATTGTTAATTTACATGGTATCAGTGTAAGTTTCTCTCTTTCGATCCTGCACACCTTCTCCTTTTCTTTCTTCCTTCCTTCCCCAATGGACCCCAAAACCTACCCTGCTATCACCGTGAACAACATAAAGAATTTCATACCCATCACTCTTGAAGTTGACACCAGCCAATACGCCTCCTGGGCGGAGCTTTTTAAGATTCACTGCCGTGCTCATGAAGTTATCGACCACCTTTCTCCCCCTAAAGCCGCTGCCTCCGCGCCTGCGGACAAAGAAAAAGACAAAGATACTCAAACCGCACCAGTTTCAGATGATATTTGGAAGCGACTCGATGCCATAGTCCTACAATGGATCTATGGCACCATCTCGAATGATCTTCTGTGCACTATCATACGACCGGACTCAACGGCTCACTATGCATGGACGGCTTTGAAAAGCATTTTCCATGACAATCAAGCCACCCGGGCCGTCCTCCTTCAACAGAAGTTTGCCAACATCAAACTTGATTCGTTTCCCTCCATGGCGGCTTATGTCCAAGAAGTCAAAGTCCTCTCTGATCAGTTGGCAAATGTCGGTTCTCCGGTCACCGAGCGCACCCTAGTTATTCAACTTCTCTCCGGTTTGAATGAAGCCTACGGGGGTATTGCTTCCATCTTACAAAACACCAAACCCTTTCCCACCTTCTATGAAGCCCGTTCTCAATTAATTCTCGAAGAAACCACCAAAGCAAACCGAGTCTCTCACGACGCAGCACTTCACACCTCCACAACCACTACTAACTCATCTACTCCACCCCCTACCCACCACCAATCTGCCAACCCAACTAGAGGCCGTGGCCGAGGTCGCGGAAGGGGCCGAGGTCGTGGAAGACACCAAACCCCACAGTTGAACTCTTTTTCCTTCCCACCATGGCACACTAATCCATGGACTCCCTCATCAGCCGCCAACCCAAACCGCCCACCCTCCCCTTGGGCCCCTTACTTTTGGGCCGCCCCACCCTGTCCTTACCCTACTGCCCCCTCAAATCGGCCCACTACAAATTCTCACCCAACCTCTCAACCGTGTATTCTAGGCCCAAGGCCATCCCAACCTCATGCCTATGCTGCGACAGAAGCTTCCTACACCCCAACCGAGTTAGATCAGGCCTTCAACACACTCTCTCTACACCCGCCGGATCACACTTGGTACATGGATACCGGTGCTACAGGTATAATGACACATAACCCTTCTAATCTTTCGTCTTGTTTTAATAAGGTTAATGCTCAAAACATAATCGTCGGTGATGGCACTACAATTCCAGTTCATGCGATTGGAAATCACACCCTACCATACCCTTTTCCAAATTTTAAACTTAACAATATACTTTACGCACCTAAACTTGTTAAAAATTTGATCTCCGTTCGTCGCTTCACCACCGACAACAATGTTTCAGTCGAATTTGATCCCTTTGGTTTTTCTGTGAAGGATCTCCACACACGTACGACACTCCTCCGATGTGATAGTAATGGTGATCTTTACCCCGTCACTCTACCTTCAAGTCCACAACCCCAAGTCTCCAATTCTCAAGTCACAAGTTTCGTTGCCGTGTCTCAAGATACTTGGCATCACCGTCTTGGACACCCGTTTATTAATGTTTTTCGTTGTTTGAAACCTACTTTATCTACTTGTTTTAATAATTCTAAACGTTCTCATGTTTGTGAACCATGTGTTTTCGGCAAACATATTAAATTTCCGTTTAATAATTCTTATTCTTCGACTCATTTACCATTTGATATAGTTCATAGTGACTTGTGGACCTCTCCGGTTCTTTCATCTACAGGTTGTCGTTATTACATTTTGTTTTTAGACGGCAAAACCAATTTTTTGTGGACATATGCATTATCATCCAAATCCCATGTTTTTTCTAAATTCTTAGAATTTTATAAACTTATCTCTACTCAATTCCACATGCCCATAAAAAGTTTTCAATGTGATAATGGGAGGGAATATAACAATACGTTATTTCATAAATTTTGTAGCGCCAACGGCATGACCTTTCGTTTCTCTTGTCCTTACACGTCCTCCCAAAACGGTAAAGCCGAACGCAAAATTCGTTCAATCAATAACATTATGAGAACCATTTTGTCTCAATCATCGACTCCTCACAACCTTTGGCCTCATGCTCTTGAACACACCACTTATCTTTTAAACATTTTACCCACTAAAGTCCTTAATAACTCTACCCCCACTTTCTCTCTTTATAATCTTCATCCAACTTATACCCACCTACGCACTTTTGGCTGCCTTTGTTATCCCCTAATACCCTCCACCACGATTCACAAGTTAGCGGATCGCTCAACTCCGTGTGTATTTTTGGGATATCCTTCCAACCACCGAGGGTACAAATGTTACAATCTCAAAAACAACCAAATACATATCTCTCGGGACGTCATTTTTGACGAACATATTTTCCCTTTTTCAAAAATCTCTCCACCAACAAAATCATATGAATTCTTAAATACCGATCCTCATCCACTACTCTAGGACTCGCCATCTAGCCCCACACCCTCTGTCACCCCCACTAACTGATTACCCACCCTCCCCTTCCACTTCTGGCCCAACACCACTCGGCCCAAACCCCTCCTCCCATATCAGCCCACAACCGTCATCCCATACCGACTCACCATCCCTTTCTCAACCCAGCCCACCTATTTCTCAACCTAACCCAAACCCGGCTCCACCACCCAGCGATCATCCGGTCACCCGAACCATTCACACCAGATCCATGTCTGGCATAACAAAACCAAAATCGCACTTCAATCTCCACACCTCTTGCTCCACACCCATCTCTCCTTTACCTAGAAACCCAACCGAAGCCCTTTCTAATCCTGACTGGAAAAGTGCCATGCTCGATGAATATCGAGCTCTTATTAATAACAGGACGTGGGAATTAGTACCCAAACACCCACAATGAACATTGTCCGTAGCATGTGGATTTTTCGGCATAAAAAGAATGCGGATGGAACTCTCGAGAGGTACAAAGCTCGTCTTGTATGTGATGGCCGTTCTCAACAAATCGGAATCGATTGTGGGGAGACCTTTAGTCCGGTAGTCAAGCCAACAACAATCCGGACAGTGCTCTCCTTAGCTCTCTCTAATTCATGGCCGGTTCATCAACTTGACGTCAAAAACGCGTTCCTTCATGGCCAATTAAACGAAACGGTGTACATGCATCAACCAATGGGTTTTCGAGATCCGCAATATCCGAACCACGTTTGTCTTCTTAAGAAGTCCCTTTACGGGCTAAAGCAAGCACCTCGGGCATGGTACCAACGGTTCGCAGATTACGTATCAACTTTGGGTTTTCATGATAGCCAGTGTGATCACTCTCTGTTTATCTTTAAAGATGGTAAGCAAATGGCCTTTATCTTGTTATATGTGGATGATATTCTATTAATCACCTCTTCAGATGCTTTACGGAACCGATTTATGGATCTACTATCCAAAGAATTTGCCATGAAAGATCTTGGTCCTCTTACTTATTTTCTTGGCATCTCGGTTACAAGACATGGTGAATCTATGTTTCTTTCACAAGAAAAATATGCTGGGGAAATTTTGGAAAAAGCAGGCCTTTCGGATTGCAACCCCGCGGCTACACCGGTTGACACCCAACAAAAATTGAGCCGAAATTCGGGTACCCCATGGGACAACATCACCGAATACAGAAGCATGGCTGGGGCACTTCAATACTTAACAATCACACGACCCGACATCTCCTATGCCGTACAACAAATTTGCTTACATATGCATGCTCCCATGACATCTCACATGAATGCCTTAAAACGTATTTTGCGGTACATTAAAGGGACTCTGTCTTTCGGCCTACACCTTCAAAAATCCTCACCCGCGTCTCTCGTTGCCTATACCGATGCTGACTGGGGCGGGTGCCCCGATACACGTCACTCAACTTCCGGGTACTGTGTCTACATGGGTGAAAATCTATTATCTTGGTCTTCAAAGCGCCAACCAACTTTATCCCGCTCAAGTGCCGAAGCGGAGTATCGGGGTGTAGCAAATGTTGTCTCCGAAGTTTGTTGGATCCAAAATCTGTTACTTGAATTGCATCATCCTCCAAAATATGCAACTCTAGTTAAATGTGACAACATAAGCGCCATTTACTTGGCCGGCAATCCTGTTCAACACCAAAGGACCAAGCACATCGAAATGGACATCCATTTCGTTCGAGAAAAGATAGCCAAAGGTCAGGTTCGAGTCATGCATGTCCCCTCACGGTATCAAATCGCGGACATCTTTACTAAAGGCTTACCCAAAGTTCTTTTTGACGACTTCCGTTCCAGTCTCAACATTCGGGAACCGCCCGTTTCGACTGCGGGGGAGTATTAGTATATATCGGTGTATATATCTAGAATGTTTTTCTGTATTTAAGTGTGATAGGCAAAAGTCATAGTGGGAACCCAATTTAGTGCTAGGCAAAATTAAAGTGGGAACCCACTGGCAAAGTTAAAGTGTGAACCCAATTATGGTACTACACTATATATGTAATGTTTATTGTAGAATGGAAGGGACAGGGAAATCATTGTTAATTTACACTCCCATTGAAACCCTCGGTTCCATGTTACCTTTCTTATACAGCATTAGAAATAAAAATAGCATATAATATAGGAATATTGGATTTTAATAATCCCAACTATTCGCGGTTGACCGCCAACAGTCTCAACTTAAAAAATAACCACTGGCAGTCTCAACTATTCACATATTGGCCATCATTGGACACTGACTAACAGAACCCTAACTTCGTTAGTCTGCGGTCGTCGGAAAACCGTTTTTGGCCAGAAAAAAGGTTTATAAAGGTCCGATCTAAGGATACAAAGAGGTTTGGGACGAAAATGTTGAGTTTTCAAGCTAAAAAGTTGAGTTTTCCAGCCACAAAGAAGTTTTCCGGCGAAAAAGAAGTTTTCCGATGACTTAAATAATTGGCGCTTTTACTAGAAAAGGGTTTCTAAAGGTCCGTAATAAGGTTACAAAGAGGTTTGGGACGAAAATGTGGAGGTTTCCGGCCAAATATGAGTTTTCCGGCCAAAAACGGTTTTCCGGCGACCTGAGACTAACGGCGTTAGGGTTCTGTTAGTCAGGGTCCATTGGTGGGCAATATGTCAATAGTTGGGACTGCCAGTGGTTATATTTAAAGTTGGAACTGTTGGCGGCCAACAGGGAATAGTTGGGATTATTAAAATCCAATATTCCTTTTCCTATAACATAATATACAGTAACATTTAAGTATATAAATAAGCTAAACAAAAACGAAAATACTACTAAGTTTAGTAAAGGTATAATAAGTAGTGGATAAAACTAAAATTACTAGTAATATTTTATTTAAGTGGCTAAAATATTAATTATAAATTAAAAAAATAGTTAAAAATGAAAAGTTTCAAACAGGTAAAACATGGTAAATTGGTTGACAAATCACCTAATGTGTATTCAAATGTTTGCAATGCCCTAAACCTTTATATTTATAAGATCTTTTGCTATTAGTTTTTTCAATCCTATTTAATGTATCAGTAATATACAAAATCTACAAAAATGGATAATAAGTGTTGGTGAACCGACCCGTCTCATTTTGAACTGACGTAAAAACTACTCAAGCTTATTTTGACCTTATTCGTGATCTGTCTGATTTGACACCTCTTAACATCTTCTCTAGTTTCAACACATATGCCGCTACATTTGTTTTTTAGCTTTTAAATATATTAATTAGATGTATACATCCTTACCCAACATTTATTCAAGAGTTCTTCACGACTTAAACTTGTGACCTCAAAGTCACATAATAACAACCTTGGTTTTATGTGCACTTTTTTAATATGTCACATGGCAGTCTTCAACAAAATTTGACCAATCTCAAAAATAAAGTCAAAGGCTTGAATATACAAGATCCCTCACCTTAATATACAAGATCCCTCAACCTAACACAAATAAAAGGATCTAAAAAATCCTCCAAATTTTTTTTAATGCTAAGGAAAGAATTAATCATATAAATAACAAGGTTATACTATGCAATTACTCTCTATTGACAACCTGCATTTCTTCCTGGGCCTCCATAATAAATATAATTTCCCCAAACATTATTTTTTCCAGACTTTATGCTATAACAATTTGGATGATCAGCCAATAAATGTGGATTTGATAAAGGGATCAAAGTATTGCCCCAATCAACAACCTGCAAGTTTCTAAAATAAGCAGCTTTCCCATAACCTTCACTTGCAAAATGACCACTACCCATTTGTGTATATGTGTGATGACCTCTTGATCTCGAGTTCACTATTTCCCCGCCGAATTGTATCATACTTGCGTGTTTTTGCAAATGACTAAATAAGAACGATGGCCAATAGCCGATTAGCACCCCGGATCCTAATTGGAGCCACCAGTGTCCATGTTTAGGGTCCTATGCAAAAGTACAAAATTTATTTTCAGTTTAGCAGTGACAAGATGGTGGGTTGATAACGAGTCAAAACATGCCCAAGATGAAATTAGTAATTTTTTAATACGGGTCTAGTCAGGTTGGGTTGAACATCAAACTTTTTTCACTTTTATGAATAATAAACTAAAAATGATTAAAAAACAATGTTATTTACATCATATAAATTAGCAACAAATTGAGCCATTAGGTGTTGTACCCTATGTTTTGGGGGGTTTTCAAAAAAAAATTGTTGATGTTTCACTTTAAACCCAAAAGTACTTGATATTGTAGGTTTAACCCAATGTTTTTTGTTTTTCCAATTTAACCTCACAACTTTTTTACTTTCAACTTTGATCCCCTATGTTTTTCATATTTTGTAAAATTTTTCGTTTTACCTTTGGTTCTAAATTTTGTGAGTTAACACGGCACAATTTGTGTGTGGATCAACGATTTTACGTTTTATTATACGTTTCGTTCTAAATTTTGCGAGTGAACATGGCGTAACGTACGTGTGTGGTTCAGTGTATTTACGCCGTCTATTTTTTCCCGTTTAATAAGTTCGTCACAACGCGCGAGCCCTAAATCGAGTTAGTTATTATTTTCTATGTTTTATATGTCGGTCTAATTTCTCCACATAAAAAAGCCACAACTTCAATGTTGGTGGTCGTTGGCTATAGTGTGGCGTTCGTGCTATTTGTCACGGTCTTATGCCCCCGCCGCAACGCAGGGGCTTAACACGATATGTTATTTATATGGATACAAGTCATGTACCGTAGTAATTATGATACCATTAATTGTATTGAGCTTATTTGGTGCATTACTTATTTGTATAAGATAGTTCTACAGACTTAACCTACAAAAACATTTTTAACACATTGTAAATGTGAATCTGATCAATAGCGTGTCAATTTCGTTGGCCGCGGCGCAACGCGCGCGGGTCAATGTTCTAGTTACAATATTAATCTAAATCTCTAAATATAACGATTTAGGAAAATGGGTCAGACAAGTTGAAAATTTCCAAAGGTGTATTTTTAAAGCACTCGTCCAAGATTCTTTTAATAAAAATTTAGACTATTTTTTTTACATATGTAGGGTTTAATTGTATTTAACGAATTAGTTATTTATAAAAAATGGACAAAAAAGTGTTTTAGGACGGCTTTGTTTCAACTTGGGCAAATTGAAATAAATAATCTCACCTAACTCAATTTGGCCGATAATAATCCAAATTCAGTTATTGGCCGATAATAATCCGAACTGGTCAATTTTTTTTTTTGTAAAATAGTCCGCCGTTAAAATAGCTTAATGGAATTAAGTTTTTTTCCGAATTACAAACCGATATTTTAGGGCTTTTGATCAGAACGAGAATACGAGCCGATTGATGTAAAACTTACCTCGAAATACTGCCCCAACCCACGAAAACGGTGCTTCAATTCGGGTGTTTAAACTTTCAATTAACAAAACTCAAGCCATTTCGAGCACAATTTCGAGGTAAGTTTTACATCAGTCGACTCGTATCCTCGTTCTGATCAAAAGCCCTAAAACATGGGTTTGTAATTCGGAAAAAAAAACTTAACTTCGTTAAGCTATTTTAATGGCAGACTATTTTACAAAAAAAAAATAAAAAATTGACCAATTCGAATTATTATCAGCCAATAACTGACTTGAGATTATTATTGGCCAAATTAAGTTAGGTGGGATTATTTATTTCCAATTCACCTTTCAACTTGTAATAAAAATGACCCCTAACCCAACCTGCATCTAATTATGGAACAGTTGCACTATAGCCCACATAATCTTCTATTTTGTTTGTGTTTATTCCTCATAATCAACAGTATTGTAATAGTGAGATTTAGAAGCATCTAAGTAGAAAACCAACAAAAAAAAAATTAGAAAATAAAGGACATTAGGAAAAGAACAATAAAGGCTTTTACATAACTAGTCCAAATCCAAGATGGTATCAGATTAGTTATATTGTATATAATAATATAATTACTTAACTGTTAAAAGGGTTACACATGGGAGACACTATCCTTGAAATGAAGAAGAGAATCTTTAAAATATAATATTCCATCAACCCACTTTAAAGTTTTTCTTTATCCTCAAAACAGTCAATTCTATAATCTAACAATATAAGGCTGGTCGGCATGGGGTACGTCCCCGGATCATCTTGGGACGGCGACGGTCCAAACACCGTGCCGCCCCCCCCCCCTCGCGTCCCGTCCTGATCGTCCGCAGCTAGACGTTTGCGACGAACCATTAATGGTGGGGCCCATGCCAAAAGTGACCGTTAAATCAAAAAAAAAAAAAAAAATTCAATTTTTTTTTCAAAAAGTAACGGTAATATTATTAATATTTATAAATTTCAATTCCATTTTCACTTTCATTCACCAAACTAACCACAACATCTCATCTCTCTCTCACATAATTTTTATAAATCTTCTTCCACTTTTATAAACCTTATACTTTTGCATGGATCCTTTCAACAACCCGACCAACCCGAACAATCCGTATAACCCGACGACTCCCATCAACCCGACCCAACCTAATGTTTTCTCGGGTCCGGGATATTATCCGACGTTAGAACCGAACCAATTCTCGCAATACTCATCAAATGCGTTTGCATCATTCCAACACTCGCCAAACCAATTCGCTCAATTTTCTCAAAATCAAGCCCTACAACAAATGATGATGCGGGGTGCTTATAATTTCCAACCGAACCCGACACCACCCGTTCAACAATCCTTTCAACAATCCGAACCCGACGACGATGTGGAGGTTGTTCCCGAAACCCAACCGCCTAAAGGAAAAGGAAAACGAAACAAAGGCAAGAAACATCGGAAACGAGTAGTTTTAGCGCCGGTGGATCGGACGCGAGGTGTAACTTAAACTTAAATGATGACGTCGCCTTTGACGAAGAGGAGTACGCCGTACATGAGCCGGAGCGTCCACCGGGCCGAGACAAATCAAAGAAGGAGCGGGCCAAGGGGAAACAAAAGGAAACGGTGGACCCGAACATGGTTGAGTTTATGGAACACTTAAAAGTGTACAATGACGTCACGGCCCAAAAGACGAAGGCGAAGGACCGGTTCGCGGAAGAAAAAGCTCGTGTAGAGGAAGAAAAGTTACGCGAGAAGGTGCGGTTGTCGAATGAGAAAATCCGAATTTCCGATGAAAAAATTCGGCTCAAGGAATGGGAGATAATGATGATGAATGTCGAGGACGAACCCGAGCCGAAACGTTCGATGTTGAAAAAACTTCAAAACGACATCATGAAGAAGCATAATATTATTTAAGTCTATGTTTTTTTTAAGTCTTTGGTTTTTTTTTTATTAACTTTATGTTTTTTTTTATTAACTTTATGTTTTTTTTTATGTTTATGTAATGTGGTTTTAATATTAATGAAAATATTTTGTTACTTTATTTGTTAAATGTTAAAAAAAGTGGAAGATTAAAAAAAAAAAAAAAAGTGGTGGAGGATGATGACTAGGACCAACTTAACCATGCCCTCTAGTTTTGGAGGATGAACCAATCTTGGGAGGATGATGACGTGGCGCATACGTGGCGGATCATCCTCAAGGATGATCCATCAACCATACCCATTAGCCTAATAAATATCAGACAAAGATTCTTGCTGATTTATATTTTATTTGTGTGTTAAGTTGTCTAAATAAATTAGCATCTCAACAAATAAATTCAAAGACTTTATTCTTCACTTTATTTGTGTGTTAAGTTGTCTAAAAAAATTAGCATCTCATCAAATAAATTCAAAGACTTTATTCTTCACTAATTAGGACAAAAATAAAATTTCGTTTAGAATTTACCTTCCATATCGTCACACTGATATCGAATTGTTTGCCGTTGTACGATGATTGAGGATATATCGCGGCACCTATTGCAATCCTGTTATTTGTTTGAACAAATCCTGAGCATAGTAAGTTATAGCACCCGGTTTCTCGGTATGCATCAGTCTGTAAATATTAACATAAATTAGCTCTTTCTTATGCGCGCGCGTGTAGAAGCATTTCTCGCACCAAAGGGTATGATTGGTATTATGTAAAATAAAATACAAATATATACACTTACTAGTGGTTGATTTTGTTTGTATTTTATTTCAAATAGTTCAAACAGGTTGACAGTCGTCCAAAGTCTATTTTTAGTTTACACAACCTCGTGTTATTAATAAATATTAAAAACCATGATTGAAAAAAAAAGTTAACAGCTCAACCCAACCAGACATGTTTGAACCCGTACTTAAAAAAATGACATGCTTCAACCCGGATTTGTTTTGACCCGTTATCCAACCCACCCACTTTTTAGTCTCGGATTTGAGATAAATTAACATGGAATTACTTACAGTCCAGTAGGTGAAAAATCTAGGATAACCATCTCCGTATAACTCCGGGCTAACCTGAAGAATTATGAATACGCGTCAAGTATATTTTCTATTAATTCTAAGCCTTAAAAAAATAAATATTACCTGCCAACCGGCTTCTATGGTATTAAGATCATGACCAAATGAACCGGATATGACCCATAACTGTGACAAACTAAACTCATATGGTTCAGTAACTCTAGGTGACCATACATTCATGTTGGCCTTTGCTCCATAGTATCTATCTCCATTTACAAAACCAACTGCATGCTACAATTCAAATTCATTATTGTGATTTCAAGACTCCACAATTTGATAAGGAGTTCCAAGTTGATTTCTCATTTCTTTTTTACCATCAACGAATCCTTATTACTAATTACATCGAGATAGAAGGTAAATGGGCAACAAGCTGCGCCGCTACCCCTTTCTGAATAGCAAAACTAAGTCTTTTAAAAAAGTTATGACTGGAATTGTTCTTGTAAAAAGACTAAACTAACCTCGTGACCACCACTCATGGTATCGCGCCTCACACGTCTAATCTTTCTTCCAAATCTTTTTAGTGAATTCGCACGTAAAATATCATTTTTGGTTGTTCTTCTAATGGGAATAGTGCCATCCGGGCAGAATTCGTTCGATTCGGCCCATAGTTGAATTGTTTCAAATGTTTCATCACTTGAGTTATGCCCTTTTGGCCTCTCTAATGGTGGTTCCTGTAATTCAAAAAAAAAATTTTGATAATGTTCATGAAATCAATCAATTGATACAGGGGCGGAATGGCTGGGTGGGCGGGTGCACCCCTTGAAAAAAAAATATTTAGTGTATTTTTTAAGCAAAAAACCCGATCGTACCCCTTGAAAATATGGTTGAACACCTCCTCCGCACCCCCAGAAAATAATTCCTAGGTCCGCCAGTGCAATTGAATAAGAAAGTTTGTGTATGTGTGTGTATATATATATTTATACGTATATGTGTATATCTATATACCAATGGTATTTGTCCTTTAAGCTTAGGATGATCAAATGCTGGTTGAAGATGAGAAGGAACACAATCTATCAAATCACCATCAGGACTCTGTATCCAATCAATCAAGAAATACCCAAATTGTCAAAACTCAAAACAATAAAAAGTCAAACTAGCAAAAAGTCAAAAGTCAAACCTGAATGGTCTTGACAGAAGGTTTATTGATCTTCATCAAATGAGCTCTAACTCTTCTGAGCTTCTTCAACTCTTCCACTGGCTTAAATCTTGTTTCATTAATCAATACAGATTCAGTAACAGAAACAAACAAGAACATAGTACAAACAAATATGAAAATAAAAGAAGTAGAAGGCATGTTTGGATTGGTAGTTAAGAAAGAATATTTGTGTTTGGTTTTATTCTTGTGAGTTAACATGATGTTTTCTGGTATATGCTGATTTTCAGTTGTCTGTTTGCAACTGAGATATGGTGATCAGCAAGACAACAAGAAGAAGAAACAACTGGTTTATTCCAGTTTTTGGTGCATTTCTTCAAAGACAAGATTTGGTGAGTTTTAAATTTGAGCCAACATTTTCAGTCTTCTAATATAATAAAGATTACAGATAAATACACAACACATATACACCTTTCTCTTTCTCTCTCTCTCTAACTCTCTCTCTCTCTATATATATATATATATTTATATGTGTGTATATATATAATATATAATCAAGATTCCTTGGTGGTGTGCATTGACACACAGAACCAGCTTGAATATACATTAAAGATGTGGGGCAATAAACCCATTAACACCCCAATAGTCAATTTTTATATAAATTATTTTGAGTATATTTTTTTTTCTTTTATAGATGACACCCACGGTGTGTGTTATTGTAGATTGTAGCTAGGGTGATTCAGCTTTGGTCTCTAAATACTGTTGTGCTGGTGTGAACATTAACATCATGTTATCTTATATAAATTATAAGAAGATAATTAGTGTTACAATTTTGTCATATAATATAAACTTTTTCATTCACAACGCATTTAGTTTAACTATTGATTTTTATTTTATTTTAATTTAACAAAATTACTTTTATACCCATAAATAGTTTTTCTATAGAACACGTTAATAACGTTTTAGACATATTGTTTTAACTTTGTTTTTTCTTTGCTATAACGAGTGTGGAGAATGTTTTTTTTTTAGTTTAGTTTTTTTTAACGAACACACCGACACCCTTTTGAACATATTTTTTAACGTTTCTTTTTCTTTGCTATAATGAGCGCACCGAAAACGACCGACTTTCTATCGTTTTCTTTTTCGATTACCTTTGTTATTTATATTGTTTTACTTTTTCTTATTATTTTGATGTTTAAAGCCAAGTTACGACGCAAATAGCATAACCCATTTAGATATCATTTTATTTAATTTTACAAATTTATTTATTGGTTGTTATGGTGTGCTATATGTTCTGAATTCCAACTACGTCCCTACGCAACGCACGGGTAACTACTACCTATTAACCGGAGGTGGAAATCACAACACAATACTTAAAAATATTTCAAATGAGTATCAATATTTCATTATTCATTTAAACATACAAAGAGAGAGATATAGTTATGTAAATGTGTTTTTCTTTATTGATGATGATATCCAACATATCAGAAGTCTTTACAGTCATAAGGTATATAAATGGTCATGATTGGTTTGTAAAATTATTCATGTAGTAACTTTTTTCATTTACTGTCCTCTTAAATTTCAGATGGTCAAAATAAGCTCCCAATAAATACTATAATCCATGCATCTTGTCATGTGCTTTCACCTTTTAAATAAACAAAGATAGAGACAAAGTACGAAAGCAACTTATCGCTCTATACTCTTCAATAAATAAATAAAACGTGAGGGGACAAAATGAGAGACCAAATTCATATGTGTTAAGCTAGGTAGGTGCCATTATATTTCATTTAGTAACTGATTAATAGTAGAAGTAGCTAGTATTATTGAAAACTATTTCACTAGATTAACAAATACAAGTTATTTTATATGTATATCTTCTATATGTGTGTTTTGATTTTTCATGCCAAGTGTACGAAGTAACCAAGATGTGATTCATGTACTTTATGTGAGGAGTGTTTGCGTTTGTATAAGTTTGTATAATTAGGCACCATAATAACGCAACGTTATAATCAACAAATGAATGATTACGCATCCTTATATGCATAAATCATGCAACCATAAATCATATGATCTAAGAACTATACTTGCATATTGTTTCAATCAACCGGACTAACTTGTGCCAAGTGGGGCTAGCTCACTTGGTAGAGGCTATTGCCTCTTGGTGGGAGGTCTTGGGTTCAATTCCAAGCAAAGGTGATTTATTTGTAAATATAGGAGTGTGAGAGAGTAACATTAGCCATTCAAAAAAAAAACCGGACTAACTTGTAATATCTCATGTATTATCCGAACAACTATGTTGAGGTATAATAAGTATTAATGTTTTGGCCAAGAGGTTCAAAAGTGAACCGCAATGAGGTCCAAGTGACATAGCGTGGTGGTAAAAGTAATCTATCTATGAAGGGGGGGGGGTCAATTTATGCAATGTGTAGGTATATGAGTATTTTAGGAGTAAGTTAGTTTATCCTTAAAAAAAAGTCATAATCATAATTGCTTTTGTCAAGCACAATTATGAATATTGCAACTTGTCGTAACAAGCACATTTGCGAAGCCTCCAAACATCTCATAAGTCATAACTTAAGTTTTGTTACTTCTTAGAAGTGTAATACTTGGTATTTAATCGACTTGAGATTATATGATTATTTCCGAATCAAATAATCATTTTATTTTTCATACCCACTGCAACAAAATTGCTTATCATACGTAAAAATAAAATCACAATCATCATCATCATACTCAGCAAATCCCACCAATAGCAAAATTACAATGTAACCTTTAATCTAATTTTGCGAGACGCCTTTAACGTTACAATACATTAACAAGATTTATTTTTACTCATCCTAATGTTAGTTCTACAACATCATTATTTAAACAGTTTGTTCTCTCATTATTACATGAAAAAAAAAAAGCAATAGTCTATATTGTTACAATTTATTATCTTTGAGATCACTCAGCATTGTATTATTTAGTAGGCTCATCTTAATTTTTACACCCTAAAATCTTACTTTTACATCTTTTTCACTTTATCTCTCTCTATATATATATCTATGTATATATAGAGAGAGAGAGATTAGAGGGTGTATTAATATTAACACCCTAGTAGGCTCATACTAATTATAACTTTTAGAAAGCACATTTAAACATTCTATGTATAACAATATATACCCACACTCATTATTGTTTTTGTAACTATGAGCGGTGAGACCCTACTAGGACCACCAAAGTGCTTCTGACCAGAAACTCGCGAGCCCCTACCAAACCCTGTTCTTCAAAATGTAATTAAAGTTTGATTTGGACCTTTTGCTAAATAGTACCGAAATGTAGCTAAAACCAAAACAGAATACCATATTGTATATGTTCGGTCGATACCATTAAAAGTCCTGAACCAATACCGTACCATATAATACCGATACCGAAATTAAGCTAAATTCAAAACTGAATATGGTACCGTATATGTTTGGTCATGACATATATGGTATGGTACTGGTAAAGTATCGGTATGATGCTGGTATTCGGTAAAAAAAAATTCTCATCCCTATAGATGGGTATCAGACGCTTACCATTGAGCCAGCTGCTAAAGTTCACACAATCACTAGTAACATCGGGCAGCGACTCAACACACCGTACCAAGGTACTAGAAAACCCTACAATGCATTTAAACCGGTTGGTGTGAAAATTTAATATCTTTCAATGAAATGTAAGTAGAGGGAAAGAAATGATTGCAATCTCCCCACTTGGAGATGAATATCAGATCTTTTGATGTTTGGTATTTTGGGTAATTTCCATTTAATGGTACAATATGGTTATGAATCATGGAAGTCATAAATAAGGGTTGGGGTAGAAATTTGATTTCAAAGTGAAAGTGCCAACCTAACACACACCTATGAGTTTTCAAGTACTATTTATTATCTCAATTTGAAGCCTCAAGATGCAAATAGTACTTCACACATTTGTTTTTAGCTTCAAGCAAATAGTACTTCACACATTTGTTTTTAGCTTCAAGCTTGCATCATTTTTATTGTAGAATGTTTTATGGTCCCTTCGTTTGGAAATATAACTCAACAAAATTATTTATAATTCTAGAAGTTAAAATCAACAGTTAAATGCCATTTTAGTCTCTATTGTTTGGGTCATTTTGTCAGTTTAGTCCAAAGGTTTGAAACGTTGCCATTTTAGACCAAATAGTTTCAAACGTTGCCATTTTAGTCCACTGGATTAACTCCGTCCATTTTTTATGTTAGCTAGAAAGGTAATTCGATCATTTTATATGGTCGAATTGCCCTTCTAGTTAACAGAATTACATATAAAATAGAATTACATATAAAATGACCGAAATGCCCTTCTAGTTAACAGAATTACATATAAAATGACTGAAATGGCCTTCTAGTTAACAAAATAAAGGGATGGAGTTAACCCAGTGGACTAAAATAGCAACGTTTAAAACTATTTGGACTAGAATGGCAACATTTCAAACCTTTGAACGAAACTAGCAAAATGGCTCAAACCACATGGACTAAAATGGCATTTAACTCTAAATCAATAAGATGACTCGAAACTGCGTGGCCGTCCATAAAATTCGGTTGGTCGGTTTGAGATGACTCTAAACTATGATGGTTCCATTTGTAGTTTAAGGTAATAGATAGTCGTGTAGTCAAACAAAATCATTGTATAAAAAAAGTTTAGTGATATATATTTTTGATCCTTGTAATATACAAAAAAAAAACTATGGATTGAATCTCTTTAAACGTTACACGTCCATTTCTAATCACTTTTGTTACTATTTTGTTCCTCACATAAGTGTTATTTAACCTATCACGTGTTTGGCATTTAAATTGATTCACATTTAAATTGATAATGGGATTTTATGTTATTTTATCATCATTTGTTGTTTTCATTAACCCCGCCCATTTTGACCCACCTATTTAGACTTTGCATGTCTGACTAGTCATTTTCAAAAACCATACTTAAAGGTTCGACTCAAATTTTGTTGAAACCAGACTGTAAACACCATACGTAGGTTGTTTGAGTTGGTTGATTTAAAGAGGTTAGTGTGCATTGTGCATTAAAAGCTTCCACACAAAAAATAACCTAATAGGCTTAGTTAAACCCCCTTTTTAGTCTTTTTTAAGAATATCATAAGTTGTAAGTATAAGTTGGTAAGTTATCTAAATAAACACTTGGTTAAAGTTATAATCTTGTTTATTTGGCCTCTTATTGTTTCACAAAGACCCCTTAGCTTCAAGAAGAGACCCTGCCCTTTGAGATTTTTGACCCATAAAAAGTGTCACTTTTACATACTTTTAGTAAAGGTGCATGCCATTTGCTAGAATCGATTCTCACACTACAATGAAAGAAGTGTATAGGGTATATTAATATATTATAATAATTATAGTGTTAGGATTCTAACACGTACAACTTTTACTGCATAAGATACATGTCAGAAGACTGTTTTTTATTGACATGATCACTTCCACATGGGAGTTTCTTTGCTTTTTAGGTTTTTGACTTGGGCATCATGTGGTGAGACTTGTATATTGTTTTGCATAGTACATCTTTGGCATAGTAAGTACTAAGTACAAAGACGGATCTACACAAGCTGTCTTAGTGTCACATGACATTTGTTGACATTTTTTTATGTGTCACACAATGTACTCTAGTACTTGTTTTATAATATTTGAAACTTTATTGATCACATTGATTCACCGAATTTTTTTGAAAAACGACTTTAGTAAAATTTATGGATCTGACACTCTATAATGGGTTGCATCTTTAACCATAAGTAAGTGTGGGACATGAATAAAGGGTCGGGTTATGTCGACCCTCTGGCAGGTCAAATTTTCAATTAATTAATAGGAGTATTTAGTGTTGACGTTTTCTTGTAGTTTGACCTTATAAATCATCATGATAGAGTAAAGTGAACATAAACAACAATATTATATTGAGACCCTATGTTGTCGTTTGGTTGGTGACCTTAAATACGCATTGTAACACCATTGGCTTGATCCTATCAACTTAATAAATTATATGTTTGTTTAAGTTCAGGAATTTGTAATTCGACACGTTTCTCTTTTTTACTTAACTATCGATTCAGGTCAACATAATGATGATAGGATAACATCTATATCACGTAATGCAATTTGTATCAAAGAGCTTGTAGGCTAGCAATATAAAGGTGTGTAGTAAATATGTTTCTCACAAGTAGTTGAGTGTTACATTCTCATAGTATACATTAATGTAAATATAGGAGTAGGTTTATAGTGTGTGTGAAATCATGAATATTAAATGGCTACAATGTAAAAGAAATGTTATGGTTACATGTGCTTTGTGGAGTAAGAATTGTTCATTTATGTTTTACAGACAACGAATTGACGTTGTCTGTGCATTGCGACGGGATATTGATTATCAATGTCTTTAGTATCATCACCCTACACTTTGCACAAATTCAAATTGCCCATCAAATCCTAAATCAATTGGTTGAACGCACCTAGGATACGATACGATAAGATAAGAGTAGGGAATTTAGGTATAAGCAACAAAAATCTAAACTCACCCATATAATATTCAACGTCACAAAATATTTTGCCCCCACCTTTGAATCATAGATGTTGTAGGATTTGGGGTTTTTTGGGTTGAATCGGTGGTATATGAATATAAACATAGAAGTTGGAGTGGCAATTTCTATAATATGCTATCGAAGCGATGAATTCCCAAACGGTGGCATTAATGGTTAGAAAGTTGTAGCTTTTAATTAAGGGATAATTTGGATTTTAATTGAAACTGTGGGAAAAAAGTTGTAATAGGAGACAACGGTTCTGTTTGGTAACGTTTTTTTTAAATAGTTTTGAAAGTGTGCAAGGTTATGGACGCGTCGTTCGGATTTTCATCAGAATGTAAGACGCAAAAGTGTGACGCGTCGGTTTGACCCTAGTTGGTAAAATCATACCTTCTCAAACGGTATTGATTAAAGTAAAATCACACGTCTAGTACACTAGGTAGCAGGCGTGTTCGTTTTGGCTCCCGAGCGAGAACGAGAAAGAGGCTATGCATAAGTTGTTTTTCCCCAAGTTACTATTTGTATAAAAGTATAATGTTATGGTATACATTGATGTAAATATAGGAGTATATTCAGGTGCGGACACATGCTTTGGTGAGGTGGTGGACAGACACCCCTCAACTTGGGTTTTTATTACTAAAATGTCTGAAAGTTTGTGGGAAAAACACATGAGGCTACAGGGTGTGATCATGACCCTCATGACCACCATGACTCTCCACGTCAGTGTCATGTCACACGCCTCTAATCCACCATCCAAAACAACTACCCTAAGGGTGTGGTTATGACCCAAACCACTAGCCCCTTATTTATTTTAATTTATCTTTGTAAAAAGAAAAAAGAAATAATTTCTTGAAAAATGTAAAGGATGATCATGGTTGTCGCAACCCCCGATCCCTTATCTGTCCCGGGAACGGGCGGACGCGAACTCAGAGTTTCGGTGGTATCAGTTGGTTAATTTGGCAGCGGGAATTACATCAGGACCGTAGTTAGGAAATGTTTATCAGAGTAAAACCACCATTTATATATAAATAAATATATTGGGATGAAACCCAAGTTTTGTTATAGAGATAAACCCTATTTTATTGAATTTAAAACATCGTCTTTTATGTAACTTTTATAGCCACATTTTTCCCAAGCCTTCAGTGCTTTCCAGCTGGCTTTTTACTAATTGGCTGTCACATTGTGTTACCTGAAACGCGTTTTACAAATATTTGTCAATGGGAAATACTGGTGAGTGAATCCCAGTTTAATCAAGAAACATTTTATCAATTAAAACAGTATTGAGAGCGATCACATTGTTTATTTCTACACAATTACTCATTCAGTGCTGTCAATCCTGACTTGCGGGTCTTATTACACATTGGCTAACTCGTTGTCCAATGGTAACGTGTTGTCGTCCCGACTTACTACTCACAGTGTAGTAAATTTTGTATACAAAACCCCAACATACCAGCAGTAATTAGAACTACAAAGACTCAATCACCGCTTAATCACATTGTAAAACATTTAAGGTTTTGTAAAATATTACAAAAAGGTTAACAAAAATTGGATAAACTCACATTGCTATCTTAGACTTCGCGTAAGGGTTTCCTGGGAATAATCTATCATTTACACAATTGTACATAGGTTAGTATCATAACCCTTTGAAAATATTAATGATACCCTCCCCGAGACGGCATTCCAACAACTACGTCGGGCAGAACCACGACAGTTGTTACGGAACCCTAAATCAATCGGGCAGCGTATCTAGTACGAAACTGGGGTTATAATACTTACAACGGAGCAGAACCTTGCTAATTAGGGGGTATAATACCAGCTTTATAAAGCCTATATTCAGAATTTGAGATTGAGAAATGAAAACTAAACGAATTGAAATGAAATCTGATGCGTTCTATTTATAGGTGCTGAAATTGGGTCCCTGTCACACCCCGATTTTCCACGTGTTACCGGTGGGCCCGGTAGGGGAGTATCGTGACGTGGTTGGCAACATAATAGTCAAACAGCACAATATTTAAATGCACAGCGGAAGCAAAGTATAGATTCATTTCAACCAAACGATATTGTAATATTAAGTATCACAAGTAGTCGAATATAAATCCACAGGTAGATCAAAATAAAAGGAAACAGTGTTCAACAGTCTATGACATCCAAGCTTGCGAGACTTATTGTGGATGCTAGGAGACAAGCCAGCCTATTACGCGTAGTACCTGCACTTAACCTTTTTAAGAAAAATACGTCAGTTTACACTGGTAAATACAATCAACCGACTCATTTTGAAAAGAGTTTAAGAAAATGCATTTAAGGCACAAGGCACAAATAATATTTTATAACTTGGGATAATTATTTGAATATAATACTCGTAAAAGATTTACATGTTTCTTATGCGTTCAGTAACCGGATCGAGCCGGGTTAAAGATCAATAGACACACCACATTAAGTAAATGAGACACTATCAGGTGTACACCTACACCTGTGTGCTAAGGTCGTGGCCATTTCGTAAAATGATGCCAGGGATATCCGGGACATGGTCATTAACCTCCCAAAGGATTTAAGCAACAAAACAATTTAAACGGTCATCTCGATAATACTTAACCCCCAAAACGATTAAGGTCGAAATGCCCGACCAAGCGGTATTTTATATACCGTACCCCAAGCCCGTATAGGGAAAATAAGTTAAGAGTATTTACCTGAGCAAGTATAAATCAAAATCAGCGAGTGCAAGTATCTTTTACCGGTTCTCCTAATCTGGAACGAAGGTTTATAATAGCCTATTAGAATCCTAACGGGTCTTTAGTTAAGCTTAAGCTTAGACCGGTTAGTTTTAAAGATACGGTTCGTACGCACGATTAAGCGAAGACCGGATAGAATGTGATTTAGACCCGACAAGTTTGAAGACTTGCTTAATATGAGTATATTATACACATTCTGGATTTTGAGATAAAACCGATAAGGTTTGACCCGTTTCGGCTAATTTATGTAAACTAGTTACATAAACCGGACCGAACGCGTATGAAGCGTAACGGGTAACCATAAGAGTCCTAAACAGGTTTCTTAAGTTAACATGCCTTAAATATGTTGTGATATCAGTAGGATACCTTCCGTTATGCCCAAAACGAGTTTAATCTCATATTAAGCCCCGTAGGGGTATTTTGGTCATTTTAAAGATTATAAAAGGAATTAATTAAGTTTCTGTGAACCGGGTCTGATTAAATCAGTAAAATGGTTTATTTTAACAGGTTATAACATTTGGTTATAAGTCTTATATGCCAAAATAGTTTTAAACCCTAACTATGCGTATAATACGCGTATAAAGCCGTTTTAAGCGACGTACGGGTTAAAATCGGATTCTGAGTTTCCTGATCAGTTAAACAGGTTCAAAACACTCCATTTAATATTTAAAATCAGTAGCAATTGGATTGGCATCAAAAGGATTTGTAAAACTCATTTTATGGCCGAAAAGGGTATATTCGGTATTAACCGAATTAAGGCACTAATCCTAACTTATGATCAGTTTAAAAATAATTAAAAATATTCAAAAATCCCAAAATATTATATTACATCAGTGGGTAAAAGTTTTGGTGTCAAAAATGGGGTTTAGATAGGCTTTACGCTAATGACGTCGTTAAATCACTAAGAAGCGTTCTAATTACGTCATTGAGCATAACTCCTAATCTATATGTCCAACTGATGTAAAAATTTAGGGACATGTTTAATAATTAGTAACTAAGATTAGTTTACTTTCATATTTCCAAGATTCTCGTTTTATGGCCATAAGGGCATTACGGTCAATATTTAGGCGATTAACGGAAACGTCGGACAAATAAGGATTTATGTGGTATAAACGCAGAGGGTTATACACACATGTAACTAGGTCCTAATGAAACTTTAAGGCATGTCTAAACCTATCAAAACCGGGTCAGAACTGAAGTCAAAGCAAAAGTCAAACTTTTGCGTCTTTCGGTTCCGAATCGGTTCAAAACAGAAAGTTGTCGAATCAAACAAGCGTAGACAAGTTTTTATACTTATTATCAGGTTATAAGAAAGATAAAATAGGTGATACGCCTTTTACATCGTTAATCATGCGTTAAATCGAAAATAACACTTCTGTTGACTTTTTCTAATTACCATTGACTCGACAATCGACCTAGTTAGGATTGGAATCAGTGGGTGCCCTTTTAAGGGTTTAAAGCCTACATAATTACCAACTTATAACAACTTTCGTTTCGAAAAATCCCTTAACCGTTTGTGTTTTATCGCTAAGTCAAACCGTAGTTACGACGGTTTGACTTCTAGGCTATAAACTAAGCATAACATAATTTAGAAAGGTCAAGGGCATTTACATGTGTCTAATGGATGATTAGGAAGCTTGATAATGGTCCTTATGCTCCAGAAGTTGATCAGATGATGAATGGAAGAATGTTGCAACATTATGAAGCTTATATATTGACTTTGATCATGCTAGATTGATGCCAAATGGGTCTACTAACAATCAAGGATTGATACATGTGTCTTCTATAGGCTATATACCAGTATAGGAAGCCCATAGAATCGAAAACCTGAGTTTAAAGTCGGTTACAAGATGATAACAGCCACCTGTGGGTTTTTCTGTCGCTGGGCACTGCTTGCGCACCGTAACAATTATTTGTTGCGGTGCGCAACAATTCATCAGGCTCCATATTTTTGCACTTTTGATCCCTGGTCCCCCGAAAGGTCATTTTCACTACATTTCTTGCATCTTAAACCCCTAATATTGACATATGGGGGCTTTAAAACTTATACCCACTTTGTGAAGTCCTTGGCCACTTCGGGTTTACCCGAAAAACCCTAAATTTCAACGTTGACGCTTCTAACCCCTTGCACACGAATTTTATCATAACTTTCTCATACGGTAACCAAACTTGGTGATATTTTTTATGGTGCATTCTAGTGAGCATAATTGATCGTTACAAGGCTTCGGGATTGCTAAAAGGTCACTCAGAGGTAAAGTTTAAACATGTTGACACATTTAACCCCTGTAGTTTGTAATCTCTCACAATTGGCTACGTATGATCCATGATTTATTCGTTTAGAGTTATAAACATCATGTAGGATTATTGTAAAGTATATTTATTCATTGTTGACACTTTGAACCCTTATATTTACACAGTTTCATTGCTTGTCAACTTTAGTCCTTCAAGAACATTCTTTCACACGTTCAAACCTATGACACGAGTCAACACATCATAGGACGTAAATTTTCGAGGTGTTACATCCTCACCCCCTTAAAAGAAATCTCGACCTCGAGATTTACTGAAATAGATAAGGGTACTTTTCTTTCATCGTGGACTCAACCTCCCACGTATACTCGGGACCTCTACGGGCATCCCATTTGACCTTTACAATCAGTACATGCTTCCTTCGAAGCTTCTTAACCTGTCGATCCTCGATCGACAATGGTATTTCCACAAATTTCAAGCTCTCATCTATATGCACATCTGTATGGGGTATGACCAGTGATTCGTCAGCGAAACACTTCTTCAGATTGCAGATGTGGAACACATTGTGAATTCCACTGAGCTCTTCCGGTAAGTTCAACTTATAGGCAACTGACCCGACACGTTCGATAACCTCGAAAGGTCCTATGTATCTCGGGCTTAGCTTTCCTTTCTTACCAAATCGCATCACCCCCTTCCAGGGTGACACTTTAAGTAGGACTTTGTCACCTACTTCGAATTGAAAATCCTTACGATTTGGATCAGCGTAACTCTTCTGCCTATCCCGGGCAGCTTTGAGATGGTCACGAATCTGGACAATCTTGTCCGTCATTTCGAACACGATCTCTGGTCCTGATAACTGGACTTCTCCAACTTCCGCCCAACACACGGGCGATCTACATTTTCTACCATATAATGCCTCGAAAGGTTCAGCCTTTATGCTAGTGTGGTAGCTATTGTTGTAGGAGAATTCGATTAATGGTAAGTTCTTATCCCAACTACCACCCAAATCGTCGCACATGCGCGTAGCATGTCTTCCAACGTTTGAATAGTGCGCTCACTCTGACCGTCAGTCTGAGGATGATAGGCCGTACTAAAATTCAAGCGTGTGCCCAAAGATTGTTGGAAACTCTTCCAAAAATGTGACGTGTATCTAGTATCTCGGTCAGAGATAATAGACACAGGTATGCCATGTAAGGCTACAATCTTATCAACGTACAACTGGGCTAACATGTCGGAGCTATAAGTCTCCTTGATGGGTAAGAAATGAGCTGACTTAGTCAGTCTATCAACGATCACCCATATAGTATCATTTCCTTTCCTTCTCTTTGGCAGTTTGGTGATGAAATCCATCGTCACCATCTCCCACTTCCATGTGGGAAGTTCAGGCGGTTGTAGCAAACCTGGCGGCTTTTGATGTTCTGCCTTGACTTGCGCACACGTCAAGCATTTAGCTACATAGGTAGCTACAGACTTCTTCAAGCCTATCCACCAATAGTTTGCCCTTAGATCCTGGTACATTTTATCAGCTCCAGGATGAACGGAGTATTTGGAACTATGGGCTTCCTGGAGGATAACATCTCGAAGTCCCCCATAAATTGGAACCCATATTCGTCCATTCAATCTTAATATTCCGTCCTTGCTAAGTGTTAACTGCTCCTCAGTTACCCCTAGCTTTTCTTTAGGATAGTTAGCTTCCAACACAGCTTACTTCTGTGCAGCTAACAACCTTTCAATCAAGTTGTTCTTTATTTCCATGCGCTTGGCATTGATTCGGATGGGTTTCACCTTCTCCTTCCGACTCAAGGCATCGGCGACTACATTCGCCTTGCCGGGATGGTATCTTATTTCACAATCGTAATCATTCAGAGTTTCCATCCAACGGCGTTGCCTCATGTTCAAGTCCTTCTGATTGAACAAATGTTGAAGGCTCTTGTGATCAGAATAGATCACACATTTGATTCCATATAAGTAGTGCCTCCACAGTTTTAGTGCGAATACAACGGCACCCAACTCCAAGTCATGGGTGGTGTAATTCTTTTCGTGCACCTTTAACTGGCGTGAAGCATAGGCAATGACTTTGCCTTTTTGCATAAGCACACATCCCATCCCGGTGTGTGATGCATCACAATAAACTACAAACTCCTCTATTCCATCAGGCAATGTCAGTACTAGAGCATTGCTCAACTTTTGTTTCAAAATATCAAAGGATTCCTGCTGCTTAGGACCCCAGTCAAACTTAATCTTCTTACGTGTCAGCGAAGTCAGGGGTGCAGCAATCCTTGAGAAGTTTTCAATGAATCGCCTATAGTATCCTGCCAAACCTAGGAAGCTACGTATTTCTGTAGGCGTCTTTGGCTCATGCCAATTCATGACAGCTTCAACTTTAGCGGGATCTACTTGGATACCACGCTCACTAACAACATGTCCAAGAAATTGGACTTCTCGAAGCCAGAATTCACACTTCGAGAATTTGGCATAGAGCTTTTCTTTATGAAGTAGTTCCAGAATGCAGTGAAGATGCTTCTCATGGTCAGCTTGGTTCTTCGAGTAGATGAGAATGTCGTCGATGAAAACGATGACGAATTTATCTAAGTGCGGCTTGCAAACGCGATTCATGAGATCCATGAACGCGGCCGGTGCATTAGTGAGCCCAAAAGGCATCACTAGGAACTCGTAATGACCATAACGAGTCCTAAATGCTGTTTTGTGCACGTCTTCATCTCTAACCTTCAATTGATGGTAGCCTGACCTCAAGTCAATCTTCGAGAGGAAACTTGCCCCTTGAAGTTGATCGAACAGATCGTCGATTCTGGGCAAAGGATACCTATTCTTGATAGTGACCTTATTAAGCTCGCGGTAGTCGATGCACAGACGCATCGATCCATCCTTCTTCCTGACAAATAAAACGGGTGCTCCCCAAGGAGACGAACTAGGTTTGATGAAACCTTTGGCTAGCAAATCATCTAGCTGCGTTCTCAATTCCTTCATCTCTGTTGGTGCCAACCTATAAGGCGCCCTTGCAACTGGTGCTGATCCAGGAATAATGTCAATTCTGAATTCTACTTGCCTATCTGGTGGCAAACCAAGTAGTTCTTCAGGAAATACTTCGGGGTATTCAGAAATGACGGGGATATTCCCAATCTTGGGCTTCGGCTCATCAATTATCACTTGTGCCATATAGATGACACAACCCTTCTTCAAACACTTAGAGTCTTTGAGCATAGACATTTTCTCGGGTAGCCCATACTGGGTATCTCCCTGGATAGTAAGTGATTCACCAGACGGAGTCTTGATCATCACTTGTTTCTTATTGCAAATAATCTGGGCCTGGTTATGAGATAACCAGTCCATACCCAAAACTATGTCAAAACCGGCTAGTTTTAAAGGAAGTAGGGACAAAGGAAAAGAGTGGTTCTTAATGGATATGAAACATCCATCTAATAAGGTTGAAGCGGTTTCTAAAGTGCCATCTGCTAGTTCCACCTCATACTTCACACTTAAAGTCTTAACAGGTAATTTCAACAATTCACAAAACTTATTATCTACGAACGACTTATCTGCGCCTGAATCAAATAACACTCTCGCATAAACATCATTTACGAGAAAGGTACCTGTTATCACATTGTCGTCCTTGACGGCTTCCTTAGCATCCATCCTGAAGACCCTAGCATTGGTCTTCTTAGTCTCTTCGGGCTTCTTGGCGTATTTTGGGCAATTGGTCTTGATGTGCCCCTTTTCATTGCAACCGTAGCAGGTCGCATCCTTCATCTTTTTGCAATCTAAGGTTTTGTGTTCCTTGGACTTGCACAACCCACATGCAAAAGATTTCGATTGTGAATTCGAGTTTGATTCATACCTACACTTTCCGAAGTGCTGTCTCTTGCAGATTTTGCATCTGGGTTTTTCACCCGACTGCTGACCATCCTTCCTAAATCCTGACCCCTTCCGGTGGTCATTTTTTCCCTTCTGCTTCTTGTCTGAACGTCGTGAGTTGTCATCCTCACGTTTCCTCTTTTCGGTATCGGTGTTCCTCTGCGATTTCAGCCTGACCGCATCCAAGGTAAGGGACAACGATATGTCCGCTACAGACCGAAAAGTAGTTGGTCTGGAGGCCTTCACACTTGCTTTGATCTCCGGGGCCAAACCCCCAATGAATCGAGCTATACGTTTAGGTTCCGGAGTTACCAAATATGGGACCAACCTTGACAAGGTGTTGAAACTGGTAAGGTAGGCCTGACAGTCTAGGTTTCTCATGACCAGCGACAAGAAGTCAGATTCAATTTTCTCAACCTTGTGTTGAGGGCAGAAATTTTCCTTAATCAGCGTCATGAACTGTTCCCAGGTCATATTGTATAACGGGATTTTCCCCGTAGCTTGGATCAAAGATCTCCACCAAGCTAATGCTTCTCCCTTGAAAGACTGTGACACGAATTTCATAATATCCCTATCATTGCAACCACTGATATCCACAACCGTATCCATCTCGTCCATCCAAGTCATGCAATCTACTGCTCCTTTTTCCCCAGTAAAATCCCTGGGTTTGCATGATACGAAGTACTTATAGGAGCAACCCTTATTACGGGGTTCTTGATTCTGTACGATTCTTTGGGATGGAGCACTCCTCTGGTTTGATGAGGGGTGAGAATTACTGTTGTGGGCAGTGTGGGTCCTGGAGGGTGTTCTAGAGTGTGGTGCAGATTGGGTCCTTGCATGGGTACCACCGGATTCATGTAGCTGTCTATTCATAGCTCGATTAACAGCATTATCTATCATTGCCTGTAATTCCGCACCCGCTACATTTACTCGGGCATTATCATGCTCTCTTCCTGGGTGACTGTTGACCTCATTTGAGTCTGCCATGTAGCTTGAACTGTTACATATCGACATCAATTCATTGGTGAGTTTATTATAAAATTGTCTTTTATGGCAATTTATTAACCGTGGTACACGTAGACCATATATGGTTAATTTATTACTCACATAAATTTAGGATTTCTAATATAATTTATCCTAATTATTAAAACAATAACAGTTTTATTAGCACAAGGCCTAGTCACAGGGACAATTTAGATCATAAGCTATGATTTCAGAGAATCAAAGCATGAAGGTTTGAACAAAGTTCATTACCTTTATCAGACAGGGTCACAGTCTAATACTGTCTTTTGTCTCATATGAAAATGAGAAGGGCCCGTAGGCATTCCATTACCAATGGATGGTAAAAAGAACTGATCATATTTATTAATGATTTAACCCATGATTCAGAGATCATTTAGTTGGGTTTGGAATCATTGAAAAGATCCATATATAATAATAACACGTGTGTTTTTAACGAATCATGTCTGCCAGGAGTGTTAACATGTTTTCAGATGTTAACAGGGATTTGAATCTTTTTAATGAGTTTTACCATCTGGGTCAGGTCTTAAAATGACATGCAGGCTAGGTTATACTTTTAAGATCCTTAATTAAAAATAGCATAGGCAGATAGATTTTTAAGAGGAATGATTCCGATTTATTTATTTCATATCTAATTTAATTATTCATAACATAGCAAAGATGAAATTTATAAACTTACATTCCATTGGAACTAAAAAGTAGTACACTTTGCCCTAAACGGGACTTTTCACATAAACACTTGCCCACGCAGGAGCTATACAAATAATACATGTCCTCACAGGGACGGTTTACAAAAGTAAATGTCCACGCAGGGACTAATAGAGACAAGTCCTCGTAGGGACTAAGTACAAAGATAGATGTCCACGCAGGGACTGCATACACACATAACTAAATAAATGTCCACGTAGGGACTTGATTTAAACAAGGAAATACAATAATACATATTGGGATTTAATGATCCCGTTTCTTCTTTCCCTTCAGCAAATTTGCCAAGCCACTCATGAATCCCTCATTCTTCTTACGCTCTCTCTGGAGGTCTCGCTCAACCCTGTCCAGTCTTTGACGGAGATCCTCCTGCTCTGGTGGAGAAAACCGTGGTGGCTGGTACTGTGGCGGCGGCTGAGCAGGTACTTGATACCCACGAGCTGGATGTCCTATTCCCCAAGGGGTTCCATATGGTCCCTCAGGATTTTGGGCAAGGTAGTTTGCTGCCACTAGGTATGGGTCAGCCTCGGCATAGTTATAGTTATGGTATGCTGGCAGTCCATAAGGGTTGTAAGCTGCCGGAGCAGTATAAGCAGGGATATGGTGGCCAAAACCCGGTGATGGCGGTGCAATAGGTGCCGAATTCACCTCTGAAACTGGAACTGAAGGTCCACCCATTTGTGGGCCTTCATATATAAGCGGGTAGTGGCTGCCGCTAGAGTGTTGAGGGGTACTGAAATGAAACTCCCCTCCTCGTGATGACATCCGTGCGCCAGTCCTCCTACGTCTTGGTGGTTCTGGAGGCTCTAGATGAACTGGCGGCGGTGGAGGCGGTGGCGTGACTGCCTCGAAATGTGGATCCCCAGAGGGATCTTGCGGCTGCTGGTGAGGCGATGAGTGGGAAGATGGTGTATAGTACCACTCACACCGTTCGAACCGTGCCAGGTGACTATCCGGACCTTGGTATGGTGTTCCGTGAAAAGACGAACCATCTGAGATCACAAAAGGATGGTTCATGGTTCCGGTGGAAGCCTCGACGGGATCTGTGTCCTCGTCCATATCTTGATCACTAGAAAAGTGATCCTCCGATCCTAGTGGGTTAAAGCCCACTTGTTCTGGTAGGTACTCTGCTGGGTTAAACTGGCCGTGAAAGACAGGAGTAGGGTCGCAGAAGGAATCTTGCGATGCAGATCGCTGTAACGGTATGTATGAAGGTTGCGGGTTGTTGGGCTCATTCTCGGACTGAGGCCCAAAGGAGTGATGATATGGAGGCGTTGAGCTATGTGACGTGGATTGTCTGGCAGGCTCCTCATAGATCCTCCAAGGTTCTCGCGGATCTATACTCCTTGTAGCAGAAGGAGTTCGCCGGCCTGAGGGCCCGGCCTCGTGGTCGTTAGGGGCGCTGATCGGCGCCTTTCCTCGATCTCCTCGCCTGAATCTTGGCGGCATTGCTAAACCTGTTAATATATCAAAGGTAACGACAAGGAAAAATAAAGGACAAATTTTAAATTAAAATAAAAACATTTTGGATTATTCCTAAGTTCTTTATCTAGACTCGAAGATTTAGGAATGTGCAATTGTGTAACTGAGATTAAACACAAAAGGCTAGTGTTTAATTCAATCAGCGTTGGCTCTGATACCAACCTGTCACACCCCGATTTTCCACGTGTTACCGGTGGGCCCGGTAGGGGAGTATCGTGACGTGGTTGGCAACATAATAGTCAAACAACACAATATTTAAATGCACAGCGGAAGCAAAGTATAGATTCATTTCAACCAAACGATATTGTAATATTAAGTATCACAAGTAGTCGAATATAAATCCACAGGTAGATCAAAATAAAAGGAAACAGTGTTCAACAGTCTATGACATCCAAGCTTGCGAGACTTATTGTGGATGCTAGGAGACAAGCCAGCCTATTACGCATAGTACCTGCACTTAACCTTTTTAAGAAAAATACGTCAGTTTACACTGGTAAATACAATCAACCGACTCATTTTGAAAAGAGTTTAAGAAAATGCATTTAAGGCACAAGGCACAAATAATATTTTATAACTTGGGATAATTATTTGAATATAATACTCGTAAAAGATTTACATGTTTCTTATACGTTCAGTAACCGGATCGAGCCGGGTTAAAGATCAATAGACACACCACATTAATTAAATGAGACACTATCAGGTGTACGCCTACACCTGTGTGCTAAGGTCGTGGCCATTTCGTAAAATGATGCCAGGGATATCCGGGACATGGTCATTAACCTCCAAAAGGCTTTAAGCAACAAAACAATTTAAACGGTCATCTCGATAATACTTAACCCCCAAAACGATTAAGGTCGAAATGCCCGACCAAGTGGTATTTTATATACCGTACCCCAAGCCCGTATAGGGAAAATAAGTTAAGAGTATTTACCTGAGCAAGTATAAATCAAAATCAGCGAGTGCAAGTATCTTTTACAGGTTCTCCTAATCTGGAACGAAGGTTTATAATAACCTATTAGAATCCTAACGGGTCTTTAGTTAAGCTTAAGCTTAGACCGGTTAGTTTTAAAGATACGGTTCGTACGCACGATTAAGCGAAGACCGGATAGAATGTGATTTAGACCCGAAAAGTTTGAAGAATTGCTTAATATGGGTATATTATACACATTCTGGATTTTGAGATAAAACCGATAAGGTTTGACCCGTTTCGGCTAATTTATGTAAACTAGTTACATAAACCGAACCGAACGCGTATGAAGCGTAACGGGTAACCATAAGAGTCCTAAACAGGTTTCCTAAGTTAACATGCCTGAAATATGTTGTGATATCAGTAGGATACCTTCCGTTATGCCCAAAACGAGTTTAATCTCATATTAAGCCCCGTAGGGGTATTTTGGTCATTTTAAAGATTATAAAAGGAATTAATTAAGTTTCTGTGAACCGGGTCTGATTAAATCAGTAAAATGGTTTATTTTAACAGGTTATAACATTTGGTTATAAGTCTTATATGCCAAAATAGTTTTAAACCCTAACTATGCGTATAATACGCGTATAAAGCCGTTTTAAGCGACGTACGGGTTAAAATCGGATTCTGAGTTTCCTGATAATTTAAACAAGTTCAAAACACTCCATTTAATATTTAAAATCAGTAGCAATTGGATTGGCATCAAAAGTATTTGTAAAACTCATTTTATGGCCGAAAAGGGTATATTCGGTATTAACCGAATTAAGGCACTAATCCTAGCTAATGATCAGTTTAAAAATAATTAAAAATCTTCAAAAATCCCAAAATATTATATTACATCAGTGGGTAAAAGTTTTGGTGTCAAAAATGGGGTTTAGATAGGCTTTACGCTAATGACGCCGTTAAATCACTAAGAAGCGTTCTAATTACGTCATTGAGCATAACTCCTAATCCATATGTCCAACTGATGTAAAAATTTACGGACATGTTTAATAATTAGTAACTAAGATTATTTTACTTTCATATTTCCAAGATTCTCGTTTTATGGCCATAAGGGCATTACGGTCAATATTTAGGCAATTAACGGAAACGTCGGACAAATAAGGATTTATGTGGTATAAACGCAGAGGGTTATACACACATGTAACTAGGTCCTAATGGAACTTTAAGGCATGTCTAAACCTATCAAAACCTGGTCAGAACTGAAGTCAAAGCAAAAGTCAAACTTTTGCGTCTTTCGGTTCCGAATCGGTTCAAAACAGAAAGTTGTCGAATCAAACAAGCGTAGACAAGTTTTTATACTTATTATCAGGTTATAAGAAAGATAAAATAGGTGATACGCCTTTTACATCGTTAATCATGCGTTAAATCGAAAATAACACTTCTGTTGACTTTTTCTAATTACCATTGACTCGACAATCGACCTAGTTAGGATTGGAATCAGTGGGTGCCCTTTTAAGGGTTTAAAGCCTACATAATTACCAACTTATAAAAACTTTCGTTTCGACAAATCCCTGAACCGTTTGTGTTTTATCGCTAAGTCAAACCGTAGTTACGACGGTTTGACTTCTAGGCTATAAACTAAGCATAACATAATTTAGAAAGGTCAAGGGCACTTACATGTGTCTAATGGATGATTAGGAAGCTTGAGAATGGTCCTTATGCTCCAGAAGTTGATTAGATGATGAATGGAAGAATGTTGCAACATTATGAAGCTTATATATTGACTTTGATCATGCTAGATTGATGCCAAATGGGTCTACTAACAATCAAGGATTGATACATGTGTCTTCTATAGGCTATATACCAGTATAGGAAGCCCATAGAATCGAAAACCCGAGTTTAAAGTCGGTTACAAGATGATAACAACCACCTGTGGGTTTTTCTGTCGCTGGGCACTGCTTGCGCACCGTAACAATTATTTGTTGCGGTGCGCAACAATTCATCAGGCTCCATATTTTTGCACTTTTGATCCCAGGTCCCCCGAAAGGTCATTTTCACTACATTTCTTGCATCTTAAACCCTTAATATTGACATATGGGGGCTTTAAAACTTATACCCACTTTGTGAAGTCCTTGGCCACTTCGGGTTTACCCGAAAAACCCTAAATTTCAACGTTGACGCTTCTAACCCCTCGCACACGAATTGTATCATAACTTTCTCATACGGTAACCAAACTTGGTGATATTTTTTTGGTGCATGCTAGTGAGCATAATTGATCGTTACAAGGCTTCGGGTTTGCTAAAAGGTCACTCAGAGGTAAAGTTTAAACATGTTGACACTTTTAACCCCTGTAGTTTGTAATCTCTCACAATTGGCTACGTATGATCTATGATTTATTCGTTTAGAGTTATAAACATCATGTAGGATTATTGTAAAGTATATTTATTCATTGTTGACACTTTGAACCCTTATATTTACACAGTTTCATTGCTTGTCAACTTTAGTCCTTCAAGAACATTCTTTCACACGTTCAAACCTATGACACGAGTCAACACATCATTGGACGTAAATTTTCGAGGTGTTACAGTCTCACGCAGCCCGCGTAACACATAAGCGGGGCTTACGCGGCCCGCGTTAAAGCTGGGTCAACGCGTAGCTCGTCCGGATCACTGCCTAGCTTTGCCACGATGATGACACGTGTAATCACCGGGCTTCGCCACTATTTTGATCTCACGCGGCCCGCGTAAGGGTTGGGGTGGGTCCTACGTGGCCCGCCTTAACTTAATAATAAAATTTTAAATTTTATTTTTAATACTATACTGTATCTCGGGCTCGGTTTTCACATACGGGGTGTTTTTAAAGACATATTGAGACAATTTAAAATATACTAGGGTGTCGGAAAATTTATGAGGGTGTCGGTTTTACTGAGGGTTGTTACATCCTCCCCCACCTTGTTTTAGAGCTCGTCCTCGAGATCTACTAGAACAAGTACGAATATTTCCTTTGCATTTCAGATTCAAGCTCCCATGTGTATTCAGGTCCTCTTTTGGAGTCCCACTTCACTTTGACCAGAATTAGTCTCTTGTGCTTGAGATTCTTGACTTTCCTGTCTTCAATCTGTAGAGGCCTTTCTACAAACTTGAGTTGTTCATTTACCTCTATATCCTTAAGAGGTACTATTAGTGATTCATCAGCTAAACACTTTTTGAGATTAGATACATGAAATACATCATGTATTCCTGCCATTTCCTCTGGTAGTTGTAGCTGATAGTCTACAGGTCCTATTCTTCTAATAATCTCAAAAGGTCCAATATACCTGGGACTTAGCTTTCCCCGTTTGATGAATCTTACTACTCATTTCCAAGGAGAGACTTTCAATAATACTTTATCTCCTGCTTGAAATTCCAATGGCTTGCGTCGGTTATCAGCATAACTCTTATGTCGATCACGTGCTGCTTTCAGTCGTTCCTTGACTTGAATAATCTTGTCGGTTGTTTCTTGCACTATCTCAGGTCCAGATAGTTGCTTTTCCCCAATTTCTGCCCAACAGACTGGGGTTCGGCACTTACGTCCATAAAGTGCTTCAAATGGTGCAGCATTGATACTTGTGTGATAACTGTTATTATAAGAAAATTCTATTAAAGGTAAGTGATGTCCCAATTACCTCCGAAATCAATTACACAAGCTCTAAGCATGTCCTCCATTGTCTGAATTGTCCTTTCACTTTGTCCGTCTGTTTGAGGGTGATAAGTCGTGCTTAGATTTAACTTGGTTCCCATTGCCTTTTGGAAACTTGACAAAAAATGAGAGGTAAATCGGCTATCTCTATCAGAAACAATTGATAAAGGAATTCCATGTAAAGAAACAATTTCATTTACATACAACTTAGCTAGTTGTTCCATATTGAAAGTTTCCTTCATTGGTAGGAAATGAGCTGACTTGGTTAGCCTATCTACAATCACCCAGATTGTATCATTGTCTTTCTTTGTTTTGGGTAATTTAGTAACAAAATCCATTGTTATTAATTCCCATTTCTATACTGGCATTTCTAACTGTTGTAGAAATCCTGAGGGTTTCTGGTGTTCAGCTTTGACTTGTGAACAAGTTAAACATTTGGAAACATAGGCTGCTATGTCCTTTTTCATTCCTATCCACCAGAAATTCTTCCTTAAATCTTGATACATCTTATCATTTCCTGGATGCATCGTATATTTGGACTAATGGGCTTCTTCTAATATACGATGACGCAGGTTTCCTAATTTAGGTATCCACATTCTCTTTTTATGGAATCTCCAAATTCCATCTGTACCTTGTTCTAATTCTTTTAGCATGCCTTTTAATCTTTCAGCATCATCCTTGATTACTGATTCTTGTGCTTCTCTTATCTGATCATTTAAATCTACTTGTAGAATTAATTTAAGAGAACGTACCCTTTTTGGCTTTTCATGATACTTTCGGCTTAAAGCATCTGCCACTACATTTGTTTTTCCTTCATGATACTGGATATCACAATCATAGTCACTAAGCATCTCCATCCAGCGTCTTTGTCTCATATTCAACTCCTTTTGCTTGAAAACATACCTTAAACTCTTATGATCAGTGAATATGGTAAACTTACTACCATAAAGGTAATGTCTCCAAATCTTAAGAGCAAAAACTATAGCTCCTAATTCTAAATCATGTGTTGAATAATTCTCTTCATGATTCTTAAGTTGTCTAGATGCGTAAGCTATAACTTTTTGTCGTTGCATCAATACATATCCATAACCTAATTTGGAAGCGTCACAATAGACTACAAAGTCTTCAGTTCCTTCTGGTAACGCTAGTATGGGTGTATGGGTTAATCTTTGCTTAAGGATTCTAAAGGCTTCTTCTTGTTTTAATCCCTATTCAAACTTAACAGATTTACAGGTTAGCTTAGTTAAGGGAATGACTATTCTAGAAAAATCTTGAATAAATCTTCTATAATAACCGGCCAATCCTAAGAAACTTCTAACCTCGGTTGGTGACTCAGGGGTTTTCCATTTAGTAATTGCCTCGATCTTTGTGGGATCCACATGAATTCCTTCATGATTGACTAGGTGTCCAAGAAACTGTATCTGTTCTAACCAAAATTCGCACTTGGAAAATTTAGCATAAAGCTTTACCTTTCTTAATAAGCTTAAAAGTGCGTGTAAATGCTTTGCATGATCCTCTTTACTCTTAGAGTAAATAAGAATATCATCTATGAATTTGTCCAAATATGGCTTAAATATTCGGTTCATCATGTCCATAAATGCAGCTGGGGCATTGGTTAAACCAAATGGCATGACAGTAAATTCATAATGGCCATACCTTGTTCTGAATGCGGTCTTAGGAATGTCCTCTTCCTGTACCTTTAATTGATGATATCCTGACCTTAAATCGATTTTAGAGAAAAATCGAGCTCCTTGTAGTTGATCGAACAGATCATCGATTCTCGGTAATGGATACCGATTCTTAATCGTGACCTTGTTTAATTCACGGTAGTCAATGCACATATGCATCGATCCGTCTTTCTTTTTAACAAATAATATTGACGCTCCCCATGGCGACGAACTTGGCTGTATAAATCCTTTCTCTAATAATTCGTCTAATTGTTTCTTCAGTTCCTGCATTTCCGCGGGTGCCAAACGGTAAGGGGCTTTGGCAATCGGTGTTGTTCCTGGTATTAAATGGATTCTGAATTCAACTTCTCTATCTGGAGGTTGCCTGGCAATTCTTCTGGAAATACATCTAAAAACTGAGATACTAATGGAATATCCTTTAAATCATTTCCTTTAGTGTTAGTGATTATGGAAATCAAATACACTATAGAACCTTTTCTTATATAACTTGGCAGTTTTCATCACAGAGATAAATTTTGTAGATCTAGAGGGTTTATCTCCTTTAATTGTGATCGTTTTACCTTTTGGTGAATTTACTCGAATTGACTTTTGATCACATAAAATACTGGCTTTATTGGCTATTAACCAATCCATTCCTAAAACAACATCAAATCCTGCCAGATTCATGGGATAAAGGTTTGCAATAAACTTCTGATTTAAAATTTCTATGCTTGCTCCCTACAAGATTTCAGAAATCCTAACAGTTTCTCTATTAGCTGTCTCTACTAAGCATTCTTGTGGTAGTTTAGTTAATGACTGATTTAGAAATTTTCAAAATGATGTATTAATAAAACTTTGGTTTGCACCAGAGTCAAATAATGTCACACCCCGACCGCGTAAAACAACAAGTCGCGGCGGAAACATCGGGGCGTGTTGCGACAGAATTAATTGTTTCAAATCCATGGCAAACAAAGTTGTATTTTATTTATAAACAAAGGTGTTACATTGTTTCAAACAGGAAATTTAAGAGTTCAGAACATAATTAAACATAGTCTATCTTCTTTTAAAGTCTCTAAGGCACAGGTCCGCCCTAGTATCATGATCAACATCCTATGGAAAAGCTCCTGAAAACACATGTGAAAATAGGTACGTCAGCATAAAAATGCCTGTGAGATACATAGGTTTGTGAAAATAAGATTCATGACTTGT
This sequence comes from Helianthus tuberosus, assembly GCA_030545235.1. Lineage (NCBI taxonomy): Eukaryota > Viridiplantae > Streptophyta > Magnoliopsida > Asterales > Asteraceae > Helianthus > Helianthus tuberosus. The sequence continues at coordinate 184,312,774 of CM060370.1, read as the reverse complement.
GTTTGAGAAAATATTTCGTCATGAACCTTGTAATTTGATTTGTTTTGTAAATCACTTGAAAAACGATAAGATCAGATGATATGTATAAATAAGAGAATAGTGTATGGTTAAATGGATAACCATTGTAAACTGAGTTTGTATAAGATAAGTTGTTTGTAAAACAATGTATTGTGAAAAGTATGTTATTTGTATGAAATGTTCTATGTATAAAACTGAAATGATTCAAATAACGCTACGATATATAATACCATACAAACACTTATATATAGGAAGTACCAGCGGCGTATCCACCATGCTTGTATCATATTACACACGCATCGTTACTTAATCACTTAATCAAACCAAACCAAACAATGTAAAATGTTCATGTCAAGATGTAAATCATGTAAAAATGTCTATGTCAAATATCCAAGTCAAATGTCTATGTTTAAACCAATAGTCAAAAGTCCTTGTATAAACCATGTCAAATGTTGATAGTCCAAAAGTAGCCAAGTAATGTATAACCAAAATGATATGTATGGTAAGTAAAATAAGACTACTTAAACCATAAGTAAAAATGTACAAAACAAAGTATTTTGATTATATCAAAAGGTTATGTTTTGTAAAGTGATGCATGATACATTGATACGAACATTTATGTGGTAAGTTAACGCATACATTCAAGCCTTGAGACAGTCGGATAACCCTTTCAGTCAAGGTTATCAAAAGAATTGTATTCGGATTCAGTCATTCCTTACATCCAAACAAACCCGGGATGTCAGGAATGGGATTTGTCAAGTCCTATGGTACAACTACTTACTCCCGAGCGGCGTAGCAAATGTTAATGAACGTTATAAAGACCCGTTTGTGCAAACCAAATGTCATAGCAGTTGTATACATATCATATGAAAACAATGTACTAAGTATGCTAAGTTAACATACAAAGCAGAAAAGTCTTGTAAATCAATGTGCTAGCATGCTATCAGTCAACATACATAGCAGAAAGGTAATGTAAATCAATGTGCTTAGCATGTTATCAGTCAACATACATAGCAGAAAAGTCATGTAAATCAATGTGCTTAGCATGTTATCAGTCAACATACATAGCAGAAAAGTCATGTAAATCAATGTGCTTAGCATGTTATCAGTCAACATACATAGCAGAAAGGTAATGTAATCATGTACTATAATGTACTAACAAACATAGTCGGTATATGATGTGAAAACAGGAAAGCATGAAAGTAACAAGTAGGCACATGTGTTTCACCCCAAAACAGTTTGGAAAACAGTAAAAGAGGGGTCTATGTACTCACTTGAGATTGCTCAGTTGTATAAAGATAACCACCAAGCAATGCAAGAGATCTCGGAATCAAACGGCACCTAGTATAGGTAACTATGTTAATAAACCGGACCTATCTCGGAAGACTGGGTAGCATTAGGGTTTGTAAACCAAATGAGTGTCGGAACTCACGTGATATGGTTTAACAAAGCCTACATGCTAAATGAAACTTAACATAATTGTTTACGACCCATTACGACCCGTTTAGGAAGCTTATGCTACTTTAACGTGTCGTGCGCGTGAAACGCGTTTGGACCGCCTAACTAGTCCTATGACAAGTATTATATGCCTAAACATGTTACATAATCAGTTACGTGACAAAAGTTTAGGTTACATATGCTAAATTACCAATTATGTATGAAAAGGGTATTTTGGTAATTTACCTAAGGCATATAAACTACATATCATACAACTACTTAAACGATGTGACCATAGGGTATAACCTCGGAAGGTTATTCCCTACCTACTATGGTCACCTAATGTATTTGGTCGGATCCTAATGATCGACCAAACTGGGTCGGGTTCGAGGTATAAGCGATTTATTAGATCGCTTACCCTACGACCCTAGACAACGTGGTAATCAGTAGGCATAGTCCCAAGGGACTATAACCATCGTGATTACAATCACGTTGCGAAGTTCAAACGAACTTCGCATTGACCATTACTGGTCAATGCTGAAAGTCAAACAAAGTTTGACTTTCTGACTCGAAAAGCAGTAAAGATAAGGAAAAGAACGAAAGAATACTTACGAAGGGTCCCCGAATGCTAACCCAGATCAAAATAGCTCAGGTATGAAACGAAGGTTCCAACTTAGAGCTTTCTTAATCAGATTTGTGGGTTTTGGGGTTATGGGTGGATGGGTATTTATAGTATTCGGTCCACCGTTAGGATCGTTTCATGGAAAGGAGGGCACGATCAAGGCCGTACACTTGTCGGGAAGTTATGGTGCCTCAAAATGCTCACCACCATAAGGATTGGACACTTGGCAAGGGGTTAGGGAGTGCAAAACAGCTGAAAACAGGCTGTTAAGTACTCTGCATCTGGTCTGGAGACCCCATACGCATCGTATGGTATATATACCATACGCATCGTATGGGTGAACTTTGGCAGAATTACAGTTTTGGTCCCTGAACTGTATTTAGGCCATTTTTGACACGTTTAAGGCCCGTTAACCCCATTTCAAAGCTCTTAAATGAAGTCAAAGTATAGGGAACTTAAAACATGTTCAAAAATATCTCAGATGATGGCTCGTTTAGTCGTACGAACGCGATGTTCGCTTAATTACGACGGAATGCGCATAAGCGCGAAAAACGATCCAAATGACGAAACGAATGGATTTTTCTTAAGGCGAACACTAAAACATAATATAGTCATGCTTACATAAATTTTTGGATGTCCGGATGTATTCAGAACGTAAGTTATGCGCGAAAATGCAAACTTGTGCACTTTTTGACACTTTTAGTCCCTGAATGACCCAAAAGTTTATTTTAGCACACCGAACCCCTCAAAGCCTATTTCTAAGCTATGTAAAGGATATTTGAGGTGTGTTTAACTTATGGTTATGTTCCGGAATGTTCGTTACAGTTCAAATTGGCATACTTTCGCAGTTTGTCAAGTTCAGTCCCTGTAAGCGAATTAACTTGTTTTTGCCATACCAAAGCCTTCAAAACTTATTTCTAAGTTATGTAAAGGTTATTTAAGGCATGTTGAGTATATGTTGATGTTCCGGAGTATTTCTCGCATTAAACTGAGTACGTTTACGCACTAGTTTGCGTATAACTCTCCAGAAAGCGATGTAGAGTTTGAAATTACATAAAAGTCAAAACATGAAAAATGTAAAACATAACAAAACAAACATTGTGATCAAATAACATTGTTTTATTGATAACAGAACTGTTCATAGTGATTACAAGCACAGTTGTTACAAATAATACTTTAGTAAAGACATCATTAAATAAAAATGTATCAGCTATGACATCTGGAATTATCTTGGCTTCATCTGCAGTCAGAACAAATGCTCTAGCATTTTGAGTATTCTTGTTGTTTGTAGCTGGAGCTAATTTCGGGCAATTAGGCTTGATATGACCTTGTTCTCCGCAGTTGTAACATATCCTGTTATTAGCTTTCTTCCTGCAATTTTCTTCCTTGTGTCCCGATATTTTGCAAAAGTTACAGTATATAGAGCATCTTCCTGAATGCTTTCTTTTGCAATTCTTACAGTAAGGTGTAGAGGTATAACCTATATTTTTCCCACGATTAAAATTTCCAGAACGAAATTCTTGTGTGAGTTTCTGGGTTAGGTTCCTCCTTTGATCTTCTTCTCAGGTACGGACTAATTCATCTATCAAGGTATTTGCTAGTTCTACAGCTTCTTCTATAGTTTGAGGTCTAGCTGCCTTGACTACGTGTCTTATTTCTCCAATTAATCCCTAGATATAATGGGAGATCAATACTGGTTCAGGTGAAGCAAGAGTTGGCACTATTCTAGCATATTCGAAGAATAATTTAGTGTATCCCTTACTATCCACACTAGTCATCCAAAGGTTTAGAAATTTGTTTGCTATTTGTTCCTTCTCATTGGGTGGGCAGAATTTCCTTTCTACCTTGTCCTTAAATTCTTCCCATTCCATATTGTAGGTTCTATCACTTCCTCTTGATTGGAGGATAGTGTTCCACCATTCTAGTGCTGAATTCTTAAACAGATTAGAAGCAAACAATATCTTATCTTCTTCAGCACACTCGCTTATTCTTAAGACTGCCTCAGTCTTTTCTATCCAGCGTAGGGTTGCAATGGCCCCTTCGTTGCCCGAGAATTCCATTGGTTTACAAGACCAGAATTCTTTATAAGAACAACCGTAAGACACGGTTCTTCTCCTTTTGGGAATGGGCATTTGAAATACAAGCCCATTATTTACACTGTTTTCGGGTTCGATGGGTCGCGTACTGCTACGCTTACTTTTATTATTCGCTTCTTGAATCGTTTGAATAATAAATGGCATTGCATCTATGATTCCTTGTGCCACTATATGTTGAACGCACTATTATCCATTTGGTTTCCATTGTTATAGATGCTCGGATTCTCATTAACCACGTTAATGTTACTCTGGTTATCATTATTCAGATTTCCTTGATTTCCTTCATCGGCCATCTGAATTTTAAACATTTACCAATCATTAATAGAATAATTAAATAGTTTTAATTAACAACCACATAATACACATATTGGTCAAAAACGTCGTGCATTGCGACTTTACTCTTTTTGCTATAGTAGGTTTCAAATACACACTAAAACAAAACTTAAAAATTATAATACTACTATGCCTCGTTAACCACAAAGTGGTCTATACTACAATAGATTTATTACACATATTTTATTTATTATTATTACCAACTTTATCACTTCCTTCAGGGATATGGATTTCCCCTGAAATCCATCTGGCGCTCATCGTATTTCCATACGAGTTGCTCTCCTACATACCTCATCCTCTCACTACTTTCTATGATTTCCTCTCCAAAATTTCAGAGTTCTTGCAAATTCTCTACACTCATTGGGGGTGCAGGTACTGGTATTTGTCTGGGTACTGAGGTACTGGATTCTCCTGAGGGTATGGATTCTCCAAAATCTCCCTAATATATTCATCGTTGTCAAAATAGGGATCTAGAGGGTCCAAACCTGGATATGCTGCTAAGTTCGGCAAGGTTTCTTCGTTTAAGTGATAGCATGGCACATAATCCCTAAGATAATTTGGATCTAGAGGATTAGGGGCTGGTATCCTAGGTATCTCCTCAGGGTTAAAATCTGGCATTTCTACCTCCATTGGTTGAGTGGGAAACAAAGGTAAGGGTTGTGGGGCTACTAGTTGTTCCAGACTTCGGTCAGCAGCAGTTGTAGCTAGGATATGGAAATTGGCTAGGCTTCTATTAAGCATATCCTGTGTATGGGCATCTGTCTTTCGCTTAGCAGCTGCTAAAACTCTATGCTGTTGCAACTTTCGCATTCTTTTCCTACGTGCAAATGCTTCCTTACTGAACCATCCTCTTTTCTTATGAGGGAATGGCTCTTCTGACTGAGCTTTAAAGGCAAACATCCCTTCTTCCTGATCAGCAGAATACCCAGAAAGGGCAGGCTGTGAAGAGGTACCTTCACTCCTAGGTGAATCAGACAACTGACGACACATGTCTGAGGGTCCTTGATCACTCATACTGTAAACTAACAAATAGTCAAATAACACAAAACACATAATCACATAAATTATTTCCTAACACAAAATTTAGAATTTAAGTGTCAGCAGAACACTTCTTTGGCTTAGACCAGTGGCTAGGCTCTGTACCACCTTCTGTCGCAACCCCCGATCCCTTATCTGTCCCGGGAACGGGCGGACGCAAACTCAGAGTTTCGATGGTATCAGTTGGTTAATTTGGCAGCGTAAATTACATCAGGACCGTAGTTAGGAAATGTTTATCAGAGTAAAACCACCATTTATATATAAATAAATATATTGGGATGAAACCCAAGTTTCTTATTACAACTTGTTATAGGGATAAACCCTATTTTATTGAATTTAAAACATCGTATTTTAGGTAACTTTTATAGCCACATTTTTCCCAAGCCTTCAGTGCTTTCCAGCTGGCTTTTTACTAATTGGCTGTCACATTGTGTTACCTAAAACGCGTTTTAAAAACATTTGTCAGTGGGAAATACTGGTGAGTGAATACCAGTTTAATCAAGAAACATTTTATCAATTAAAACAGTATTGAGAGCGATCACATTGTTTATTTCTACACAATTACTCATTAAGTACTGTCAATCCTGACTTGCGGGTCATATTACACATTGGCTAACTCGTTGTCCAATGGTAACGTGTTGTCGTCCCGACTTACTACTCACAGTGTAGTAAATTTTGTATACAAAACCCCAACATACCGGCAGTAATTGAAGAACTACAAAGACTCAATCACCGCTTAATCACATTGTAAAACATTTAAGGTTTTGTAAAATATTACAAAAAGGTTAACAAAAATTGGATAAACTCACATTGCTATCTTAGACTTCGCGTAAGGGTTTCCTGGGAATAATCTATCATTTACACAATTGTACATAGGTTAGTATCATAACCCTTTGAAAATATTAATGATACCCTCCCCGAGACGGCATTCCAACAACTACATCAGGCAGAACCACGACAGTTGTTACGGAACCCTAAATCAATCGGGCAGCGTATCTAGTACGAAACTGGGGTTATAATACTTACAACGGAGCAGAACCTTGCTAATTATGGGGTATAATACCAGCTTTATAAAGCCTATATTCAGAATTTGAGATTGAGAAATGAAAACTGAACGAATTGAAATGAAATCTGATGCGTTCTACTTATAGGTGCTGAAACTGGGTCTCACGCGGCCCGCGTAACACATAAGTGGGGCTTACGCGGCCCGCATCAAAGCTGGGTCAACGCGTAGCTCGTCCGGATCACTGCCTAGCTTTGCCACGATGATGACACGTGTCATCACTGGGCTTCGCCACTATTTTGATCTCACGCGGCTCGCGTAAGCTTAGGGGAATCTTACGCGGCCCGCCTAAACTAAAGAAACCAACGAAATCAGTTTCCAACCTTGATACTGCCCGCGTAAGGGTTGGGTGGGTCCTACGCGGCCCGCCTTAACTTAATAATATAATTTTAAATTTTATTTTTAATACTATACTGTATTTCGGGCTCGGTTTTCACATACGGGGTGTTTTTAAAGACATATTGAGACAATTTAAAATATACTAGGGTGTCGAAAAATTTACGAGGGTGTCGGTTTTACTGAGGGTTGTTACAATGGTTGTCATGGTTTAATCCATGCAAACCATGGTAGATCAGGCAAGGGGGTGGTGTAGCCTTCCATTCATATTCGTATGTGGCGAATCATGTCCCAACCGACCCCCACACCCTTTAGCCTGAGATGGCCCTCTCGAAAAAAAGGCACCCTAAGACAAACTTTAAGGACCCCAACATGATAGTGAGAGAGATGTTTTATAAACAGAAACAGGTTACAACTTGCTCTGGGTTTTTTGTTTGTTTGAGAAAATGTATGGTTGGAGAAGATGATCTTTGAAGAAGATGAGAGGTGTATTATATTAAATTTACATTTTCCCCCTAAAAGTGATTATTAGGCTCTTGGGTATGGGGTGTGGGATGGGGCTTGGAAGGGGGTTTAACGCCGGCTACAGCACCCCGGTTCGGCGTTGGACTTGGCGTTGCCCGTTTGGCGTGGCTATTCTGCATGGCGTGGGACGGGCTCTCGATGGCTAAAGTAATTGGACCGTTGGCGTGCCCAAGCCAAACGGTCATTTTTTTAATGGTTGGGGTAGCCGCTATGCCAAACTTAGTTTTAAAAAAAATTACATTTTATACCTATAAATACCCAACCACAAACCATATTCTCCCAATCTCCTTCACCCACACCACCACCAAAAAAACGAAGATAAACGTGGTGCATTAGACCGAAGAGGAAGAAATCGCACTTGTTACATCGATTGTCGATGCCCAACGTACTCTACAACACGGTCAAACCGCGTATTGGGGTCGAGCATTTCAACAATACCAACAACACATCGGCAACATGGTTCACAACTTAAACGCGTGTCAACACAAATGGCGGGAGCTCAAACCGAAGTTCGATCGCATTAAAACTTGCTATAAAATAATTTAGAGTAAACTACCAAAATGGTCCCTGATGTTTGGTCATTTTGTCACTTTAGTCCAAAACTCAAACCTTTTGAATCTGGGTCCCTGTGGTTTCAATTTTGTTACCATTGTCATCCATAAGCAAATTCTTGTCAGATTTTTCAGTTAACATTCACCTTTTTTGTCTTTTTTCCTCCGTTTTAATAAAGGGAAGAATTGTCATATTTTTTTTAATTTGTTATAATAAAACGTTAAAAGGTCATTTTGCCCTTCAAGAAGGGAGAAAAAAAGACCAAAAAGCTGGATATTAACTGAAAAATCTGACCAGATTTTGATTTTAGATGAAAATATCAACAAAATTGAAACAACAAGGACCCAGATTCAAAAAGTTTGAGTTTTGGACTAAAGTGGCAAAAGTGACTAAATCTCAGGGACCATTTTGGTAGTTTACTCAATAATTTATCCACGATCAGACAATCTTGCTATAAATAAGTTCGAAACCCCCCCACCCCCCGGGTCAGGTTCAAACCTGGTATTAAAGTCCCGATCCGTCCCTTCACCAGATATCTCTTGAAAATGGCCTAAACGAAAATCGAACCTGTATCTCTAATTTTAGACAATCTAATCTTATAAAAAACTATAGTGCTTCAATAGTTTGACCGTTACGTAGCTAACGTTGCACACTGCTTTGAATTTGAGAATCAAAACCCTCGAAAAAGGCTTTGCCTTAAACAAATAACTTAATTTATTCTTCTAACGAGAACAAGAATGTGTGTGATATCTCTTTCTTATATATTTTTTGTAATAATATTTTTATTTTCTTATATCAAACTTATATGTTTAGCCTTTGGGATGTAAAAACTGTGGTTTAATCTGTAAAATAATTACTTATTAAAACTTTTATTAATCAATAAAATAGTTATTATTTTGTTTATTTTTGTGCTATTACGAGCTTAAATAAAAAAAAATATATTAAGATGTTGTATAGTTACTTGAGGACTTGACTTGAGCCTTGAGGTCAAAACAGAAAATTTTCATGTAGGCCTGTAGGGTACAAAACGGGCTGGACTGACCCATCAAAGTTTTTATAAAACTTGTAAACTTAACAAGGTATTTAAGTAGCTGTGACAGACAAAATAACACACCATACTAATCAAAATATTGGGTTTTCATATATCATATTTTCAATAACATGTCATGTTTAATACATTTAGTTAAACAGATTATGTTTTGATTGACATGCGTAACCTTCTAATTAAACACGTCTTGTTTTGGTTAATTAAGGTAATTTGTTTAATTAAAAGGGTTAACTATTATCCATTTAAAAGCTAGAATATAGAATTAAAAATATATATTTGTAAGCTCATCTCTCCAACGCTTTATTTAACGGTTAACCATGTACAACTCGATTACAACTCGTTTGACTCATATGATAAACGAATTGCATGGTTTGTTTTCAAGTCACGCAAATTTAAATGTGATGTATTTGACACAAATAAGTATATGGATCGTGATACACAGAAATTATCAATTTAATATGCCAACAGAGACTCTTCCTCCCACACCTCTGTACAACTTCTCAATTCCCAAGTCCCAACGCCAAATCTCCGGCTATCATCTCTAATTATTAGGACTCTAAAAAAATATGAATTCTTGCGGTACTTGTTTTCGGTTGTTATTATAAGTGCTATTTAAATATATCTTATATATGATAAGATAACTATAGTTTGTTCTTTTTTTAGTTTTAACGGGTGTATAATATATTGTTTGAGTGTTTAATAAATTTTGAAATATTTATAAATTAATAAGTAAAAATGATATTAAGAAAAGCCAATACTTATAAATATGAAAACAAAAGTAAAATTCTATTAAAATAAATAGTTAGGTAATCTTATTAATCAATCGATATAGATTTTGTTGATAATAAATATATTATCTATAATACATTTTTTATATAAGAGTAAATTACAAAAATCGTCCTTTATGTATGCTACTTATTACAAATCATGTCTTTTATCTTTAATAAGCTCAGAAAACATACTCAATGTTTGTAAACCCTTACAAGTTATGTCCTTTAGTCATAACACAATTAGTTTTCATGGTTAAAGTTGACTAAGTCAACCCCACATAAGGGTATTTTAGTCATTTTATCCTAAATATTATAATAAATAATCATAAACCCAATAAATAAAATAATTTTAGAATTATATATGTAAATATATACATACAAACATTATTAACCCCTTCTCCTTCTCTCTCTCACACCTACCCCCACCACCACCACAACTCACCTGCCACCACCACCACCACCGATCTGCCACCACCACCACTTTCACTAAACCCCTCACCACCGTAAGTCCATCCACCAGTCACACAATTTCTGAACACCCGAAACTCTTTCTCTCTCTCTCTAAACACTGCTGCCGGAGTTTCCACTCCGGCCACAACAGAAACCGCAATCACTCCGGTCCTTCTTCTCCATTTCTGACCACTAAAGTCGCCGCCACTACACACGAACACTAGATTTGAACAGATTTGATCTCAGATTTGATCGCCGCCACTAAAGTCGCCGCCATAGTGGTGGGGTGTTTAATGGTTAATCGCAGATTTGATCTGGAACCTTAGCTGAACACATACCAGATCTGATTGGATGTGGTTTGGTGGGGCTTGGTTTTTTTTTTCTTTTTTGTTTCTTGGTTTTTGATTTATTATTTTTAAATAGGGATTTGTGTATCAAGAACTCTAATTTGGTGAGATATGTATGTACTTCTGTAAATATTAGAAGTGGGAGTTGATGTAATTTGGTTCATATAGGCTGGTGGCCATTGTTGGTTGTTAATAAATGAGAAAATCATATATGCCAATAGGTCAATTTGTGTGGTGGTGGCAATGGTGGCGGGATAAGTGGAGAAGAAGGACTGAAAAGAACAGGGTTTTATTTATAAGTAAATTTTTAAATTAAAGGGTAGCGTAAAGAGTGAAAGTGGTGGTGGTGGCAGATCGGTGGTGGTGGTGGTGGTGGCAGGTGAGTTGTGGTGGTGGTGGGGGTAGGTGAGAGAGAGAGAATGAGAAGGGGTTAATAATGTCTTTACATATATAATTCTAAAATTATTTTATTTATTGGTTTTATGATTATTTATTATAATATTTAGGATAAAATGACTAAAATACCCTTATGTGGGTTGACTTAGTCAACTTTAACCATGAAAACTAATTGTGTTATGACTAAATGACATAACTTGTAAGGGTTTACAAACATTGAGTATGTTTTCTGAGCTTATTAAAGATAAAAGACATACTTTGTAATATATGACATACATAAAGGACGAACTTTGTAATTTACTCTTTATATAATCAATTATTAACGTAAATTATTTATACAAATATTATAAAGAGTAAATTTCAAAGTTCGTCATTTATGTATGTCTAATATATCAAAGTATGTCCTTTATCTTTAATATCTTCAAGAAACATACTCGATGTTTGCAAATCCTTACAAGTTATGTCCTTTAGCCCTAACTAGGTTAATTTTTACAGTTAAGTATGACCAAATGGACCCTACATAAGGGTATTTTGGTCATTTACTTTATTTACTCAAATTAATAAATATAAAAAGTAATAAATAAAACAATTAAAATATACTTTATTTATACTCAATACTAGCTACGAATTTGACCATAGCGAAAATAGTACCATCCAACTGTATCACAAACAATTTCAAAATCAAATATCACATATCATGAATTCGTAAACAACGAACCATAACAAACTGCAACAAACTTCCACCAACCTTGAAATTAGTATCGCCTCTGCTTAGATTCTTAAGCACCTCCATCTCTACCTCCGTTTCAGATCTCAAAGGCTCGATCTAGAAACCCTGCTCAGAGAAAACCCCTCCCGTTTAGATCTCAAAGGCTTGACCTTTTTTGTTGTCACTTAGGATGTAGGAACAATCGATTTGGTTAGGAATTGAGAAAACGCTTGTTTATTCAAAGACGGTGTTATAAAGTCTCCGGCGAGTCGGATCGAGTCACAGAAGGTCGGGATTTTGCTAATGTTCGATTGCTGCTTCTGGATTTTGGTTGTAATGTTTTGATTTTTGCTTCTGGATTTTAGTTTTAGTGTTTCGATTTCGGTTTCTGCTTCTGGATTTTGGTTCTAGTGATTCATGTCTAGATTTGGTTATAATGTCTTGATTTCTGCTTCTGGGTTTCAATTCCTGATTATGGATTTTGGCTTTAATGTTTTGATATCTGGATTTGGTTAGAATGGTGGCTGGTGGGGGTGTCTGGCGGTGGTCGTGGTGGTGGCTGGTGGGGGTGTTTGGTGGAGGTAATGGTGGTGGCTGGTGGAGGTGATGGCAGAGAGAGAGAGAGTGTTTGTGTCTGGTGGAGGAGAGGAGGTATATTGTTTTATATAAATAAATGGTAAAATGTCCAAAATACCCTTATGTAGGATACACTTTGTCTGATTTAACCATGAAAAGTAACTGGATTAGGACTAAAGGACGTAACATGTAAGGATTTGCAAACATTAAGTATGTTTCTTGAAGATATTAAAGATAAAGGACATACTTTGATATATTAGACATACATAAAGGACGAACTTTGAAATTTACTCTATTATAAATAACAATTAAAATGTTGAAAGATTGTTGAACGAGTGTCATAGAAGTCGGGTAGAGGTTTCATCTGTTGTATGACGGAGGTTGTGTTCTCGTATTGTTCTGTCAGACCCGAAAGAAGCTGCAACACCAGTTGTTCATCGGTAACGGGGGAGCCAAGGTTGGTTAGTTGGTCGAAGATTACCTTAAGAGCTTGACAATACGCTGACATGTTCGGAAATTGATCCAGATGGGTGTTGGCGAACTTGTTGTTTAGGTCAATGGTATGAGTGGCTTTGTTGTCTTGAAAGATGTTGGCGATAGTTGTCCATGCCTCATGGGCAGTAGTATCAGGTTTCAAGACAGTGTGTAGAAGATCAGTTGATATGGTGCTGTAAATCCACTGGAGAACAATGGAATCGAGACGCTCCCATGTCTCGATCGGTGTCGTCTTTTCTTTCTCCTTGTCCTTGTTCGTATCTGATGATGACGCGGTTTTCGTAGTTGTAAGACCCTTACTATTATTTAACGGTTTTCGTACGATTATCGACAATTAAATGTGTATTTACGTATACACATACATATAAAGATGCGGGTTTATTGAAACTTTTACAATTTAAAAACAATACAACATAATGTAATTGAATTCGTCGTTCAAAACAACGACGTAATAATGTGTGAAAGCTTGTAACTTGATCGTGTTCGGTTCCTCATTGAGCTTGATCGTCATCCGGCATTCCGAGTTATACCTACATTTCATAATTTATTAAATGGGTTAGTTACGTACGTTTAAAACGAGTCTAAACGAGTTCGCAATGCAAAAACAATTAATTAAACAATTTTTTTAAGATTTCGGAATGCACCGCGACACGCGACGCCCTCGGGCTCTTTTTCCAGAATGTTTGCAGCTTGTTGCTGCATATTCCCAGCTCCGATTTTAACCAAAATTCTAACTTCAAAGCTTCATAACTTTTGATCGAGATGTCCGTTTTACGTAATTCTTTCTCCTACGCGAACGTAATTTGATTCTCCATCACATGAAGTTAAAATCCAACATCTGAATTCACAAAATTCTAGATTTCAAGCTCTCGGCTTGAAATTCAAATATAACACCTTTTGACCAGTTCATGATTTTATCAAACAAATTGTTTGTTACCTTTTAAAATATCATGGACATCATGCTATGTCTGTTTACTACTATTCAAGATTCAAATTACGGGTTTCTTATGTATTTTTAACCCATTTTGCATATCTACTCATTTTGACCCGTTAAGAGTATTTAAACACTTTTAAGCTTAAATCATGCTTCTTATTGGTTTACATCCTATCCCTACTTTTAGTTATCAACTTGTCTTCCACCAAATTATAATTATGGTGGATTTATTGTAGTAAACCGTTTATTCCGAGTTTTACCCCTCGGTTGTCATTTTACGGAAAATACTCATTTCAATTCATTGGACACTAAGGTTCCATATCATCTTTTTTTATACTTGTCCTAAGGATTTAATTCATTAAAATGGTTATTTCTAAACATCCTTTAAAGTTCGTTTACCCGTTTTACCCATCAAGGGCGTTTTGGTCAAATTAGTCCATCCTTTTACAACAAGGGTCCTTCGCTAAGGTAATTGACCAACATTGCACTTTTAACTAATAATCTATATATGCGTACCTGGCTCGAGTCAACATATAGAGCCGTTTTATACCTCGCTTTAATGATCTGATATTCTATGGCAACGCAATTATCCAAACTGCTATTCGCTCCTGTGAACATATGACTTGACAACCAACATTAGTCGATATTGTCAAATGGTGTTATCACCACCATTTGACCCGTTCGGCCTATATGACACAACGTTTACATATGTAACAAAACATGGTTTTTAATGACCAAATCACACATCCGACCCATTTCGAATTTTATCACTAGATCATTTTTCTCTTAAAGTCATTTCTTATATTTTTAACCCATTTCTGCTTACGCCGTGGGTATCCTTTTTACTTCAATTTACTTTAGTTGACACTTGACTAAATTTTCATTTTTACCCCTTTTCTCATTATGTCATGGCCCCCGACCCGGTTTGACCCGTTTCAGGAGCCGCGGGACAGAAATACTACGGTATTTAATTGATTAAGTTTAACAGCGGAAGTTTTCATCAGGATCGTTTAAAGCTAAAATTTTCCCCGATTATTTTATTTCACAATTCGGGATAAAACCCCGATAATTTACAATAGTATGATTTTATTATAAAATCGTTATGTTACAAAACTTATTTCTTTATTTTTATAATGAGCCACTATCTTAAGCTTGAAATGCTTCCCAGCACTTTTTCCTGAATTACAACAGATTACCTGAAACATGTTTGAAAAAAATTTTGTCAGCGGGAAATACTGAGTGAATCATTCTATTTACTAAAATGACACATTTGTTATAATTTACAGTATTAAGAGCGATTACAATGTTTCTAATATCAACCAACTACCCACGGTATTTGTCACTCGACCGAATCTGTGACTATGGTCATATCCCCCAATTGGCTGCCCCAATGGTGACGATTATCAAGTAATATATACAAAACCCCACATACCGGCTGTAACTTGGTGATTACAAAGACTTAATCCCCGTAATTATAACTTTGAAAATAACATGCTTTTATAAACAAATTTGATAAAAAGAGAGAATGACTCACATTGTTGTTTTAATACGGACAGAGTCTAGTCTATGATTTAGACTTGTTAACCTAATTTAAATAACAATGCACACAAAACTGGGTTAGTAATCAATCCAACAATTTACGATAACTCACGAGATCAAATTTTCACAACGAACGACAAAGTGCAATACTTCATCCATCGATTTAACGATGATCCGTCAAATTAATGACGAACGACAAAGTATAATACTTTATCCATCGAATTAACGATGATCCGTCAAATTAATGACGAACGATAAAGTATAACCCTAATGTGGGCGGCACTTAAACATCCATTGGATATATTGATCGTCGGAAAATGAATCGTAGCAGCGATCGTGCTAATACCCTGTTTTGCAGCAGAATTTCGAGACCCGTGTGTGGATTTAGAGTATACTGTTCGTATCTCAGTGAATATTGTGAATTTTTACGTCGTTGTTTTTCCAGATTTCAAGTCCCACTGCCCTTTATTTATAGGTAAAATTTGACCCTTACGCGGCCCGCGTGAGATTTAAGCTTATCCTTACGCGGCCCGCGTAAGACCTACTTTTTAGGCCTAGGTTGCCACGGTTGGGACTAGCTTAGCTGAGTTGACAGTTTTCGTAAATTCGGTTTCTACAGCTCACAATTTGGATAATCGTTACTAAGGGTATTACCCCCCCCCCTGAGTTTTAGGGGCCCTAATCCTGATTCTGAAAATTATGAAAATTTTAGGGTTTGTTCAGAATCACTTGGGTGTCTCAATTAGGGTTTCCTTTTGGACTAATTATTTTAATAATTATGACTTTTGATGAGAGTTGTTACATTCTCCCCACCTTAATAAAAATCTCGTCCTCGAGATTTACTGGAATAAGTGAGGATACTTTTTCTTCATTTCTGATTCCAGCTCCCAAGTGTATTCAGGTCCTCTCTTTGAATCCCACTTTACTTTAACTAGCACTAATCGTTTGTGCTTGAGAAATTTCACTTTTCTGTCTTCTATCTGAAGAGGTTTCTCCACAAATTTTAACTTTTCGTTTACCTCTATGTCTTGAAGAGGTACTACCAGAGATTCATCTGCTAAACATTTCTTGAGATTGGATATATGAAATACATCATGTACTCCAGCTAATTCTTCTGGTAATTGTAAACGATAAGCTACTGGTCCTATACGTTGGGTCACTAAAAATGGTCCTATGTACCTTGGACTTAGCTTTCCTTTCTTTCCAAATCTGACTACTCCTTTCCAAGGAGAAACTTTCAATAGTACCTTGTCTCCCACTTGAAATTCTAGCGGCTTGCTTCTATTGTCTGCATAACTCTTCTGGCGATCTCGAGCCGTCTTCAGTCTTTCTTTAATTTGAGTAATCTTATCAGTCGTTTCTTGCACAATTTCCGGACCTGATAATTGATTTTCTCCTATTTCTGCCCAACAAACTGGAGTTCTGCACTTTCTTCCATATAATGCTTCAAATGGAGCAGTTTCAATGCTTGAGTGATAACTATTGTTATAGGAGAATTCAATTAATGGTAAGTGATCATCCCAACTTCCACCAAAGTCTATCACACATGCTCGGAGCATGTCTTCTAGAGTTTGGATCGTTCTTTCACTTTGCCCATCTGTTTGGGGATGATATGCAGTGCTCAAATTTAGTCGAGTTCCCATAGCTTGCTGGAAATTTTTCCAGAAATGGGAAGTAAAACGACTATCTCTATCCGAAACAATGGAGAGTGGAACTCCATGTAAGGATACAACTTCATCTACATACAATTTAGCCAGTCTTTCCATGCTAAAGGTTTCTTTCATAGGTAGAAAGTGAGCAGATTTGGTTAATCGATCCACAATTTCCCAAATCGCATCATTACCTTTTCTGGTTTTGGGTAACTTAGTAACAAAATCCATTGTTATAAGTTCCCATTTCCATACTGGCATTTCTAATTGTTGTAGTAATCCTGAAGGTTTCTGATGTTCTGCCTTAACTTGTGAACAAGTAAGACATTTAGAAACATAGCTGGCTATGTCCTTTTTCATTCCTATCCACCAAAAGTTCTTTCTTAAATCTTGATACATCTTATTATTTCCTGGATGCATAGTGTACCTAGATTTATGAGCTTCTTCTAAAATCTTAGGTCTTAAGTCTCCCTGCTTAGGTACCCAAATTCTACTTTTATGGAATCTCCAAATTCCATCTGCTCCTTGTTCTAATTCTTTGATTCGTCCTTTCATTCCTTCAGCATCATCCTTGATTGCTGTAGTTTGAACATTCTTTAATTGTTCCATTAAATCTATTTGTAGATTTAATCTGAGAGCACGAACTCGTCGTTGTTTTTCATAATACTTACGACTTAAGGCATCTGCAACTACATTTGCCTTTCCTTCATGATATTGAATATCACAGTCGTAGTCGCTTAAGATTTCCATCCATCTTCTTTGCCTCATGTTTAACTCTTTTTGCCCAAATATATATCTTAAACTCTTATGATCTGTATAGATAGTAAACTTACTTCCGTACAGATAATGTCTCCAAATCTTAAGGGCAAAAATTACGGCTCCTAATTCTAAATCATGAGTCGTATAGTTTTCTTCATGCTTTTTCAATTGCCTTGATGCATACGCAATTACCTTCTTGCGTTGCATAAGCACACATCCAAATCCTAGTTTTGAAGCATCACAATATACTTCAAAATCTTCAGTTCCTTCTGGTAAGGCTAAAATTGGTGCATGGGTTAATTTCTGTTTCAAAATTCTAAAGGCTTCTTCTTGTTTGGGTCCCCATTCAAACTTAGTAGCTTTACAGGTTAACTTAGTTAATGGTACAGCTATCTTGGAAAAATCCTTAATAAACCGTCTATAATACCCAGCTAAACCTATAAAACTTCTTATTTCCATTGCTGTTTGTGGAACCTTCCATTTGGTAATTGCTTCTATCTTAGAAGGATCTACATGAATACCTTCGTGATTCACCATGTGTCCTAAAAATTGCACTTCCTTTAGCCAAAATTCGCATTTCGAGAATTTGGCGTACAACTTTTCTTTTCTTAACAAAGTTAAGAGTGCATGAAGATGTTCACAATGCTCTGTCTGACTTTTGGAATAAATAAGTATATCGTCTATGAAGACAATTACAAATTTATCCAAGTACGGTTTACAGATCCTATTCATCATGTCCATAAATGCCGCAGGTGCATTTGTTAATCCGAAAGGCATGACTGTAAACTCATAATGACCATACCTAGTTCTGAAAGCAGTCTTAGGTATGTCTTCTTCTTGTACCTTTAATTGATGATATCCGGAGCGTAAATCTATTTTAGAAAAATATCTAGCCCCCTGAAGTTGATCAAAAAGATCATCAATCCTAGGTAATGGATATCGATTCTTAATTGTAACCTTATTCAATTCTCTATAATCGATACACATTCTCATTGAACCATCCTTTTTCTTCACAAACAACACTGGCGCTCCCCAAGGGGATGAGCTAGGTTGTATGAATCCTTTACTTAGTAATTCATCTAATTGCTTTTTCAGTTCTAACATTTCTGTGGGTGCTAACCGATAAGGTGCCTTGGCTATCGGTGTAGTTCCTGGAATTAGATGAATCCTAAATTCTACTTCCCTATCTGGAGGTAATCCCGGTAAATCTTCTGGAAATACATCAGGATATGCTGAGACTACTGGTATTTCCTTAAGATCTTTACCCTTAGTGCTAATGATTACTGAAATCATATACACTATTCCTTGTTTTCGTTCATAATTAGCAACTTTCATTACTGATATGAACTTCATGGGCTTACGTGGTTTATCTCCTGTAATCCTAATCACTTCTCCGGTAGGTGATTGAATTTCTATGGAATTTTGATCACAAAGGATTCTAGCATGGTTGGCTACTAACCAATCCATTCCTAATACAACATCAAATTCAGCCAAATTCATTGGCAATAGTTATGCAAAGAATTTATGTCCTAAAAGTTCTATGTTTCCTTCTTGCAAAACTTTATCTATTTTAACTGAATTTCCGTCTACTGTTTCAACTGTAAAAATCTGCCTAATATTGGTTAAAGGTAAACTAAGAGCTTGGCAGAATGAAGTATTTATAAAACTTTGGTTTGCACCAGAGTCAAATAATACTTTTGCGTACACGTTGTGAACTAAGAACGTACCCGCTATCACATCCGGAATGAGTTCTGCTTCTTTGTGGTTCCTTCGGTCGCCTTGGGTTTGTTATCTACTGGTTTGACTAATTTAGGACATTCTGTTTTATAATGCCCCGCTTCTCCACAGTTAAAACAGATTACGGTTTTCTTTTTGCAGTTTTCTTCACGATGTCCTACAGTTTTGCAAAAATTGCAAGTGATATCGCATCTTCCATAATGCTTCTTTTTGCATTTTCTGCAGAATGACGGAGCTGGAGATTGCCCTGTTCCTTTTCTCTTGAAGCTGTTATTATTACCCACACGAAATCCTTGGGTAATTTTCTGAGCTAGTTCCTTTTTCCTATTTTCATCTTTTGTGCGCACCAATTCATCGGTTAGAGTATTAGCTAATTCTACCGCATCATCAATAGTGCGAGGTCTCGCAGCTTTAACAATATTGCGGATTTCACCAATTAGCCCCCAAATATAGCGAGAAATGAGTACCAGTTCTGGCGAAGCCAGTGTTGGTACCACTCTTGCATATTCAAAGAATGTCGAGGTATACCCACGACAATCCACACCCATCATCCGATGATCTAGAAACTTATTCGCCATCTGTTCTTTTTCATACTCGGGACAGAATTTTCTTTCCACCAAACCCTTAAATTCTTCCCAAGTCATAGCATAAGCTATTACTCTTCCTTTTGATTGTAAAACAGTGTTCCACCATTCGAGTGCTCCTTCCTTGAAGAGATTTGATGCGTACATGACCTGATCATCTTTACCACATTTACTTATTGCAATGACTGCTTCGGTTTTCTCTAACCAACGCAGTGATGCAGTTGCTCCTTCATTGCCTGCAAATTCAGTGGGTTTACAAGCAAGGAATTCTTTGAAAGTGCAACCAGGCGTTGCAGTTTTCATTTTCTTGGGTAATGGAGCTTGATGTGGTTCCCTATTATGATTAACATGATTATTACCTCCATTTACACTATTACTGAAGTTATCTTCAGTAATCTGTTTACTAGGGACAATTTGTTGCGGTTCGATTGGATTCTTTATAGCAGCTACGAATGCTGGAATAGCATTGGCTATCCCTTGAGCAACAATGTTTTCGATATCTTGCCGAGTCATATATTGATCTCTTGAATGTTGCTCAGACTGATTAACTTCATTTATAGGTTCATTACCACTGTTTGCCATCTGATAATATATATATAAATTTTATTAGTATCTGCTAAATAACAATTACATACAACAATTAGAAAATTTTATAATACAGATATAGTCAAAACAATCGATTTCTCGATTTCATTTTATATCTATCATAGTATGCATCATTACTCACAAATATCATACAGAGTTTTATTTGTTATTTACAGACTAACTTTACTATTACTATTATACAAACACCGTTTTACCATCCTACTATCTCTCGTCACTTGCTGTTCTAAAAACGCAGTTCCCTCTCATCGTACTTCCAGGCAATCTGTCCCCCTATTTCCCTGATTCTAGTTCCAGCATCAAACAACTCTTCACCAAAGTGGCGAAGTTCAGCCATGTTTTCATTACTCATGGGTGGATTAGGTAGGGGTTCTGGATCGAATTGTGGAAGAAAAGAGTAAGGATCGTTGACAATATTTTGGAATTGCCAATCGTTTGTCCACCATTCGTCCATTTCTATGGGTTGAGAGTGGACTATTGGGTCTGGAATTGCTGGTTCCCAATTCATAGGGAGTTGGTTTTCAAGAGGATAATTAAAAATATTATTATTATTATTATTGACAGGCTGAATTGTTTCACAGCTTGCCAATAGGAAATCTATCTCATCTTGAAAGGTCCTTTCCTGGTTTTGATTGGAGCTCTCTTCGATTTCTATCTGAGTTGGTCTAGAGCCTTGCCCAACTTCCATTACTATTTCTTTAGTAACTTCCTCCATCTGTATTCCTATCTCCTTAACCTCTTCCTTGTCTTTAGTTTCCATTTCCTGTTGTTTGGAACTTTCTCCGGTTATAATTTCTTTTCCCTTTTTCAAAGGATTATTTATTTTGGGAAGTTTTGTAGCTGGCTTTTTCTTACGTATTTTCCTCCATCCTACATAACTTCTTTTCTTTCGTTTTGGCTTGTTCACAGGTGGAACCTTGAATTCTACTGGTTGTTCTACATCGGGAAAGTAGCTAGTATATTCTTTGGAAGCTTCGATATTCACTGGGTAAAGATTAAGGTTCTGAAAAGCTTCAGATATCCCACTCATGCTGATGTAGCATATATGCAAAATGCATAAAATACTAAGTTAAAATTCATAATTAACCTTTTAATTTATTACATACTGTGTACTAATTTATTACAAAGATAACTGGAAAACACACTTAGGTTTTGAAATTTTTTATTTATTGCACAGGGTTTCTAGATTGTAAGGGTAAGGTGCTAAAACTTTAAAATATTTAAAGATTTATATTTTCTGCTACTGTGGCTAGCATATATAAGTTTGCCCATTTCTCATCTAGCTTATCTTCCCAAGGTGATTTATCAATTAATTCCTGGGTTTCCCGTTTAATCTTCTTTTCTTGGATTTTCTCTTTACTTTTCTTAATAATCATCTCCCTCCTTCTAGGAGAAAGTGATTCCTCGTATTGTTCCTTTCACACAAATATTCCTTCTTCAGGAATTTCAGCCTGATTCGAGGATTTGGTTTGGGATGAACTTCCCTTCTCATTGGATGATCTATCTAATTTAAGATAGATACTTGACAGCTTTTGCTTACCCATACTGTAACTAACAAATAATCAGTTAATATCATACATAATCACATAATAGTAATCAGGAAAAATTAAGTATTTCTAAATACTTAATTAGCTTAACACAGTGGCTCTGATACCACCTTTTTCTGTCACGGCCACCGACCCGGTTTGACCCGTTTCAGGAGCCGCGGGACAGAAATACTGCGGTATTTAATTGATTAAGTTTAACAGCGGAAGTTTTCATCAGGATCGTTTAAAGCTAAAATTTTCCTCGATTATTTTATTTCACAATTCGGGATAAAACCCCGATAATTTACAATAGTATGATTTTATTATAAAATCGTTATGTTACAAAACTTATTTCTTTATTTTTATAATGAGCCACTATCTTAAGCTTGAAATGCTTCCCAGCACTTTTTCCTGAATTACAACAGATCACCTGAAACATGTTTGAAAAAAAATTTGTCAGCGGGAAATACTGAGTGAATCATTCTATTTACTAAAATGACACATTTTTTATAATTTACAGTATTAAGAGTGATTACAATGTTTCTAATATCAACCAACTACCCACGGTATTTGTCACTCGACCGAATCTGTGACTATGGTCATATCCCCCAATTGGCTGCCCCAATGGTGACGATTATCAAGTAATGTATACAAAACCCCACATACCGGCTGTAACTTGGTGATTACAAAGACTTAATCCCCGTAATTATAACTTTGAAAATAACATGCTTTTATAAACAAATTTGATAAAAAGAGAGAATGACTCACATTGCTGTTTTAATACGGACAGAGTCTAGTCTATGATTTAGACTTGTTAACCTAATTTAAATAACAATGCACACAAAACTGGGTTAGTAATCAATCCAACAATTTACGATAACTCACGAGATCAAATTTTCACAACGAACGACAAAGTGCAATACTTCATCCATCGATTTAACGATGATCCGTCAAATTAATGACGAACGACAAAGTATAATACTTTATCCATCGAATTAACGATGATCCGTCAAATTAATGACGAACAATAAAGTATAACCCTAATGTGGGCGGCACTTAAACATCCATTGGATATATTGATCGTCGGAAAATGAATCGTAGCAGCGATCGTGCTAATACCCTGTTTTGCAGCAGAATTTCGAGACCCGTGTGTGGATTTAGAGTATACTGTTCGTATCTCAGTGAATATTGTGAATTTTTACGTCGTTGTTTTTCCAGATTTCAAGTCCCACTGCCCTCTATTTATAGGTAAAATTTGACCCTTACGCGGCCCGCGTGAGATTTAAGCTTATCCTTACGCGGCCCGCGTAAGACCTACTTTTTAGGCCTAGGTTGCCACGGTTGGGACTAGCTTAGCTGAGTTGACAGTTTTCGTAAATTCGGTTTCTACTGCTCACAATTTGGATAATCGTTACTAAGGGTATTACCCCCCCCCCCCCTGAGTTTTAGGGGCCCTAATCCTGATTCTGAAAATTATGAAAATTTTAGGGTTTGTTCAGAATCACTTGGGTGTCTCAATTAGGGTTTCCTTTTGGACTAATTATTTTAATAATTATGACTTTTGATGAGAGTTGTTACACATTATTAGTTACACTATACGGTAATCTTACCGAAAACTCATTACTTCTTAGTCATTACATGACTAAATTACCGTTTCGCCCCTTTCACCATAACCCATGGTTTTTATCATTTATATTTGTTCTAACTCGTATCAATCGCATCGGAACCCTTATTTCGGATATTACATTTGTCGCATTTGTAGTTTATAAAATAAACGCGTATCCTACAAAAAGGGTGTAAGCTTCACTTACCTTGCATCCCAAATACGCTTTTCCTTTATGTTTGACTCGTTTGACCCGCTTTCTCCCCAAGCTTCCACCTAGCTTGTTAAGCGCCAAACTATCATTCATCATTCACAAGGTAGTTAGACTAATCATACTTTAATACGATTATTCCACCTTACGCATTTCATATCAAATTATCATTCATCGTATAGTGGGTCAGTTTGACTTTTTAAAAGTCAAATGCCCATTAGTATACAAGATGCATATTCAAGTTTATCAACTAGTTTAGGTATTCTTTGATTACCCGTAGGCGCTATCTTTAGGCCACCGTTTTAACCAAGGTTCTAACCGAGTTTTCATAACCATAATCCATTGAACTAACACAACATCAATCTTTCTTAACACAAGATGATATCAAACATCATTTTTAACATGAATTTATCATCATTTCCATCTTTTTATACCAAACCCAATTCATGGTAAGTATGATTCATGTACTCAAACACCTAAATTGTTCAAGTATTATGCCTTTACTATCTAATACGATGATTCTAATCACAAGTTAGACACTAACATCATCATATCATAAAAACCCACTTAGCTAGGTGAGGTAATCCACTCAAACACTTAATCATGGAAATTTTACTTCAAATTTCTACTTAGGGTTTGTTCCTAAGCAATCATACTTCATTAATTCGGCCATAGCCTCTACGATTCATACATAGATCGCATCATGCAAAGTTAATCGATTTTCACAACTTCATAAATGTCAAAAATTCGACATACCTTACGATCCCCTTGACTCGGGGATCGTTTATATGTATTAAAATCCGAATTTGGCCTTTGATTAATCCTCAAATTTGAAGATATTGTTGAGCTAGGGTTAGAGCTCCATGGGAGCTTTCTCCTGGCCATCTCACGCACGCACACGCACACTTAAAGTGTTTGTTGTGTTATTTTTTTTTTGTTTATAATACTCTTTTCAAGTTATCCAACTTCGGTCCCTCATGTTTGGTTAGTTATTAAGTAGGCCACAACCTAATTATTTCTAACAATATTCCCACTTATTAACTAATGTTAGGATCGGAGGCTCTACTGATTGTGTTTGTTTGTGAGATTTAAACAAATCAAATAGATATGAACAGTTTTAAGTGCAGCGGAAATGAATAACAAACTTTGTAAACACAATCAAAGGAGAATATAGTTTGATAAACAATTGCTTTTCATAGAGTCGAAAGATTACATCAAAAGCAAAAGGTTACAATGCAAGCTTACAGACTAAACTCCCCCTCAGCCTGATACTTCAGAATTGGTTGCACAAGATGAAAGGATTGAATTGAGGAGAAGAACTCTCTCAAAACAAATCAAATATAACTGTACAGAGTACTGTCATATTTATAGGCAAACCAAACTACTGATGTACCTCAGCTGACGTCACCATGATAGTGACATCTAACAGCCTAACAACCTATAAACACTGATCTTATACAAACTACTGATGTCTAACAACTGATTGATAATAAAATACAAAACAAGTTAAACACTGTTCTCGTTCCACTGTTGTAGCCTAAGCACTGACTGTTTGAAACATCAGTGCTTTCTTCAAAAGGTGATCAGTCCTTGAATGAGCAGTGCTTGGGTCTTCAGCAGTACTTAAGAATCAGCAGTAGATAGAGCTCAGTGTTTGCCTTTTAGCAGTCTTTAGTTATTTCATCAGTGTTTGGTTCATCAGTTGTTCTTCAGAGCAATACTTAGAGTGTATCAGCAGATAGATAACCACTGTCAAGGGAAGAGCTTAGAGTAAACGTCTGCTTATTGTGAATCCACTGTTGTAACCAGGTTTTGGCTTTACATTATCTGTTCCTCTGGTAGGGTTCAATCCCAACAATCTCCCCCTGGAACAGATAATGCCAAAACCTGTCATTATTCTGGATCTTTATTACTCATCAGTAGTTCCCTTGCTTTTCTTTTTAAATTCTTCTTCAAATGCTTTGGAACTTGTATCATCTTCATCCCGGCACAGTGTAAGTTCAAGGAGATCCTGCAAATCTTGAACACTAAGGCCTAGTGCTTTTTTCCTTGATATGTACTTCACATCTCCATTGGATCTGACTATAGTCAATACGTGGGTCTTTTGGTCAGACATCCACTTTAGTACTTTTGAACCCAATGGATTTCTCGGGAGAGATTTATTTAAAGATGAGCTTTGGGATATTGGCCTTGAGAAAAATTGTAAAGCAGTATCCTGAACTTCAGACATTCTTTTGAAAGCTTCTTCTATGACTTCATTTGCTGCAGCTATATCTTCTGCAACCTCTTTGTCAATCAGCTCTTGTCTTTGTTGTTGATCAAGCTCACTGTCTGGGATATCTGCTGAACTATGTGGTGATGCAGGCTTGGTTAACACCTTCTTAAAAAGGTTTTGAAGCTTTTCTGAGCTCTCTTCTTTTAGACCCATTTTCTTGATGGCTTCTGTGAAGTACTCAGCTTCCTTTTCCTTAACCTCTTCATTGGTCAACTGTTCTTTTTCTTTTTGGTTTGTCACAAAAGTAGACCGGAACAGTGTTTTGAGGTTTTCTATCTGCTGTTCAAGCTTCATTCTTTGTTCATGCTTCTTTGAGGTGCTTGAAACAGTTATCTTTCTTTTCTTTAGCCTTTCATAGGCTTCATCAGTCTGCTGTTTTGACCATTTTGATATGGCTTCAGCAGTGTCCATTTTTGCATCCACCAGCTCCTTTTTCTTTCTCTTATACTCAGCAGTTAGGTCAGCAATGAGCTTTTGGTATTTGCTCCAGTTTGGAGCATTCTTCTTCTTTGTAGGATCATTCTTGATTTTCTCAATCCTTTCTGCCTCATGCTTTAGAGCGACTATTGGCCATTCTTCGAACTGTTGTTCTTCAGCAGGATAGAATTTCTCTTTCATGATGTAGGCTAGATATTGTTTTCTTAACCTTTTCTTTTGATCAGCCTTTTCTTTGTTTAGGTCTTGTGCAAACTCTTCTATCTGCTTTACTTTTGTGAAGTAGAACTCCAGTCTTTTAGCAATGCCATCTTCGCTTAAACGTTCACGTCCACTCTCAACTTTAGCTCTTAGTCTAGCTTGCCTTGCCTTGATTTTGAGGTAATCATCCATATCATCTGGTGGCATGTAGCCTATGAGTGAGGAGAATCTTCTTTTTGAAGGATCTTCTTCTGTATAGAATTGCCTCATCTCATTTTTGATAGCTTCAAGTTCCAGTGGATGTTGTGCAGCATTAGGATCATGTATACCCTCATCGGCAGAGATTGGCTTTCTTTTTCTGTTGAAGAGCTTTGGTTGTGATGTAGGGAAGGTGAGAGTAGTGGTGGATTATTGACTAACAACTGTTGAAACAACTGGTGTTTCAACTGCTGTTGTCATTACTCCTGCTGATATGTCAGCAGATGTCTTCTGCTTTTGAGCAGGGGATGATGGTGGTGAGGTAGTTTTTTATGATGGTGATGGTGGTGGTGAATCATCATCTGATATGAGATTCCTTCTCCTTTTTAATGAAGAAGGGGCAGATGATGTTTTGGGTGGATCAGTGGTTTAAATGATGGAGAGTGTCTGACAAACAACTGTTGAAACAACTGGTGCTTCAACCGCTGCTGTCATTACAACAGATGTTGTAACATCTGTTGTCTTCTGTTTTATGACAGGAGGCAGTGGTGATGGTGTGATTGTAGATGATGGTGGTAGAGCAGTAGTTGTGGTGGTGTGTGGTAGAGTGGTGTGTGTTGAAGGTGTGTGTGTTGATGACATGGCAGCTGTTTGGCTACTGTCAGTAGTTTTTGTAACTACTGGTGTATCAGCTGTTTGACTAACAGGTTTTGAGACCTGTTTTTCCTTTTCTTTTTCTTTTTCAGGCTCAATACAAAGGCCATGTTCTATTCCCATTTTATTCATTTTTTCCAACAGCTTGATATTCTCCCCCTTTTTGGCATTATCTGAAGGGGGGTTAACAAGAAATGATATGGAAGAAGGAACTTTGCCAGAGGCGCTTTGAATGCTAGCCTTTATAGCCTTGATATCTGCTTGAGTGTCTTTAAACCTTGATTCCACCATGTTGGTCAGCATTTGTACTTGAATAGCATGCTTTTTATCAGCCATATGTTGCTGTTTTTCAAGCATGGGTTGAAAAATATTCCAAAGCTCATTTGCAGCAAATGCATGTTGTGCAGGTGCTTGAGCAGGAACAGCAGTGGCTTGTGCTTTTTGAGCTTTTAAAATCTCTTGCATCATATTCTTTATTTCAGCAACTGAATCTTCAAGTTTTTCAACTCTGTCCATCAATTCCTGATATTTTGAATCATCACCTACTTTAGTAGGATCATCTGAGTCCCCACCAGCAGTGGTTATATCAATGTTTGACTTAGGAACTGAGTCCCAAAAATCACCCATTGATGCCCCTTGTTCTTGGTACTGGGGACTTCTTTCTTCAGCACTCGATAAACCTTTGATGGTACCAGTGGTTAGATCCAATTCACTGGTGGTTACCGATGTTGCCATGGAAGAAATTGCCTTCAAGGGAGTCTTACTTATGAAACAACTGTCCAACTGAAGATCTGTTGATCCATCAGTTGTAGTTGCTGCTCCACTTGAACTACCACCGAGAGTTACTTGTAACTCAGGGGGTGTAACCTCTTCAATTGTTGCTGGGATAGCAGGAGTAGTAGCATCAGACCCAGTCACTTGTGGGGGTATACTCTCATTGATAGGTGATAGAGAGGAACTAGTTTGTGTCTGAGCTATAGCAGCTGCATGCAACAAGGGTAGCATGGATTGTGGCATTATGATTGGTGAGGGTATGGGTGTTAAAAGAGACATGTCCTTGGGATCAGGACTGTGGAAGATAGAGCCAAGTGGATCCAGTGCTTCATAATTTGGTGTCCCTGTGATTACAACCTGATCCTTTTGTGAGGATGCAGGAGGAGTTTTAGGCATGGGTTGAGATCTTTCGTCCAACTGCTGTGAGGAAGTAGCAGCAGTGGTTTGAGGTGACTTTTGTGTTGTCACAGGCAGTTGCTCTGGGATCTCATCTTCCAGAGTTGCCTTTGTTTTGGGTTTGGTGGGTTTTCTGGATGTTTTTCTTTTGGTCTTTTTGGTGATGTCAGGTGTGGGTTTCAAAGCAGTGGTTGTGCTGCTCTGATCACCTGGAGCAGTGGGCTCAGCAGCAGATGTCTGAGGAGCAGTTGTAACTGCTAAATTCTGCTCAGACACCTCTGCTTTTGTTTTTATAGGTGCCATCATTCTTGAAAATGTTTCATTTGTTAAGCTTTTTATTTGACAATAAACACCTTGTTTGAGCAAATTTTTATTTCCCTTTTCAAATTTTTGTTCAAAATAATAACTCAAAAATCTTGGAAAAAGTAAAAATGCTTTGCTATCAACAATTTTTATCAAGTCATTAAAGATCTCCTGGGAGTAGTTGTAGTTTTTGTTGTTTAGAATAGCATATCCCAGGCATTGAATCTTTAATGGTATTTCGTTGAACGATGTTGTTTTATTCGAAACACACATCAGAAGTGTGTGAAATAAAAACCTAGGTGCAGAAGGAAAATAACCTTTTTGTAAGGTATCTACCTTTGATTGTTCTGCATATCCCCTTTTTACGAAATCAGTTTTCATCTCGGCTTTATCAAAAGATATTTTACCTTCCTGATCGTCGAGTTTAAAGACTTCGGAGATTGATTGTGGTGTGATTTGAATCACTTTACCCTGTATCGAGGAGTTAATGGCTATGACTTTATCGTCTTGTTTTTCAAGTGTCGCCTTTTTCCAAAACTCTCTCTGGGTTTGCAGATAGATTGGAGCATTCACTGTCAACAAAGTTTTGTACTTTGATGCAGATATTGTATCAATGATGGAGTCGAAAGTGTGGTTGTCTTTGAGTTTTGTGAGTAAACCCAAGTAGTTGTGAGATTGTTTGTATGGTATTTCGATGGGTTCTTCGGCCGTTTGAGCGACCTCTCTTGAAGGTGGTGGTGATTTTGGTTTAGGTTTTGATTTTGACTTTGATTTTGTCATCGTTGCAGAGAAGAACGAAGAACGATTTTGAAGATTTTGAGAAGAAGGGTTGGAAACTGCTATGAGAAGATAATTTTCGAATTCAATTCGACAGTGTAAAACCCTGTTTGGGGTTTAGGGCAGGGTTTTATTTTGGAAAAAAATGATTGTTGATGTGGCAGCGGTTATTATGATCTGAAGGCTAAAAACTGACCACGTGTCAAACACTGATGAAATGGATGAAGAAAGGAGAGCAGTTGTTTTAAGGACCACTGACGTATCAAGCATCAGTGGTTACAACGGTAAAAAATGAAAACAATGGAGGATTTTTACTATCAGTGGATAAGACACTGATTTTGAGCATCAGTGCTTGTCTAAGCAAAATGAAGAATCAGTGGTTAACTTTCAGCAGTGGACAGTATTTAGAGATCATACGTTGGAACAAAACAGTGGTTAGGGTAAATGGTACAGATTTTAAGGACAAGTATTCCAGCAACAGTTTTGAGAATTTTCATTCAAGGTTTTGCCACAAGTCAATTTTGAAGGACAGTGGTTTAGTACCCCAGATGATGAAAACTTTATTGCTAAGGCAACTCATTTTCGTTTAATATTCAATTAAAACATGAGTACCCTAGTAATTCAAGCATAGTTAGCAATCAACCTTTGATAACAATTTAGGAGCAAACCTGAGTATGACATGATTTTGACATATGTATCATTTCCTTTTGACCCACTTATGAGGAGAATAATACCAGCAAAAATAAGGTATTACATCCTGACAGGAACTGAAACTATTGCCAACAAAAACAAGCAAAAGCTCCAAATATATTATTCCAAAAAAATGAACAATATATCCTGATTATTCGAGAAAATCCTTTTAAAAAAAATGGTTAAGGATTTTCTGAGAACAGTATCAAAAAGGATCTGATGTATTTTCAAAAGAAAACATAATCATATCATTCTCAAGTTATTGAAAATGGTCAGTGGTTTGAAATATTGAATACATTTTGACCACTGTTAAGAACCATTTTATTGTCAGTTGATTGCAAACATGGTTCTCTTTGAAGTTCATTCACTGGAATCAAAACCTTTTCCTGAACAGATGAATGCACACACTTGCTTAATGACCATTATTACCCTAAACTTTGACTCATAAGTGTTTTATGTTTATACTCTTTTCTTTTGACATAAAAAATTTTGAAATAAACACACTTCTGAGTTTTTGTGAATTTTCGTCTTCCCTTTTTACCCTTCCCAATCATAAGTATTGAAATACTTACTGAGGGGTATTTATTGAAAGAATACTTGTTCCAGAATCATTTTGCAGTAATGTTTTGAGAGATTTGGTCATTTCTGCACATGCTTACGCCAATCTTCTCGTTACCTATGATCTGGACATATTTGACTCTTGATTTTCTTAATGTATTTTAACGTAGTTGATTTTGTCCTTTTGAAGAACTCAACCTGTTTTCAACACATAAGATCTGAATAACTAAAGTTTTACTTTCCCTCTTTTTATGTTAGCAAAACACCAATGTTTTATGAACATAGGTTTTGTTAATCTGAGGTTCGTACTTTAGTTTTTAATGAAAACATCACAAATTACACATCAACAATTGAAATCAATTTAGAAAATACGAAATAATCTCATAGTTTAACAAATATTGTTTTCAGATCTAGAAACCATGAGTGTCTTGTGCATGAATTCACTTGTTGTGTGAAATTTGTGTGTGATATGACATCTTGGTTGATGTACAGAGTTTTTGAATAACCATTTTGATCATGATTTACCCGTTACTCTGTTTTTCAACTGAATACAACCAACCTTAGTATCAATGAATTTTGAGCTGAACTGTTATGCCAAATTGATTGTTAGATCGAATTTGACTGTCCAAGCTCTGATACCAATTGTTAGGATCGGAGGCTCTACTGATTGTGTTTGTTTGTGAGATTTGAACAAATCAAATAGATATGAACAGTTTTAAGTGCAGCGGAAATGAATAACAAACTTTGTAAACACAATCAAAGGAGAATATAGTTTGATAAACAATTGCTTTTCATAGAGTCGAAAGATTACATCAAAAACAAAAGGTTACAATGCAAGCTTACAGACTAAACTCCCCCTCAGCCTGATACTTCAGAATTGGTTGCACAAGATGAAAGGATTGAATTGAGGAGAAGAACTCTCTCAAAACAAATCAAATATAACAGTAGAGAGTACTGTCATATTTATAGGCAAACCAAACTACTGATGTACCTCAGCTGACGTCACCATGATAGTGACATCTAACAGCCTAACAACCTATAAACACTGATCTTATACAAACTACTGATGTCTAACAACTGATTGATAATAAAATACAAAACAAGTTAAACACTGTTCTCGTTCCACTGTTGTAGCCTAAGCACTGACTGTTTGAAACATCAGTGCTTTCTTCAAAAGGTGATCAGTCCTTGAATGAGCAGTGCTTGGGTCTTCAGCAGTACTTAAGAATCAGCAGTAGATAGAGCTAAGTGTTTGCCTTTTAGCAGTCTTTAGTTGTTTCATCAGTGTTTGGTTCATCAGTTGTTCTTCAGAGCAGTACTTAGAGTGTATCAGCAGATAGATAACCACTGTCAAGGGAAGAGCTTAGAGTAAACGTCTGCTTATTGTGAATCCACTGTTGTGACCAGGTTTTGGCTTTACATTATCTGTTCCTCTGGTAGGGTTCAATCCCAACAACTAAGTTAAATATTCCTAGTTATCTTAGTGGGCTCAGGGAATTTATGACTCAGTTTGTTTTAAGTCCCGTTAACTCGGGTCTTTTATCCACTTTATTTTCCTCAAAAGGATTTATTCAACTTTTATTTAATATTAGGTTTATTTATTTAAATCCTAATATTTACCGGGTTACTTTTACCACTAACGGTACTTTACCCGTCTTTTAGCATTAACGGGGTTTGATTACCAAACCCGTTTTCGGGGTGTTACATCGGGCCTTTTATCCACTTTATTTTCCTCAAAAGGATTTGTTCAACTTTTATTTAATATTAGGTTTATTTATTCAAATCCTAATACTTACCGGGTTACTTTTACCACTAACGGTACGTTACCTGTCTTTTAGTATTAACGTGGTTTGGTTACCAAACCCGTTTTTGGGGTGTTACAGTAGTCGGTTTAGGTTGTAGGTGATCGTAAACAAGGTGTGCCTTAAACTGAATTTTAAACATCTCGGACCACATAGTATAGTGGTCGTTTTCGATATCCAGTATGACGGGTATAAGGTTTTTGATGGAGGTGACGGTGACTGCAGGGTGTGGGGAAGAAGAAGAAGAAGGAGTAGACATGATAGCAGAGGAGGAGATCGGCGCAGAGAAATGATGGGGGGAGGCAGGATCGGCTAGAAGACTAGGGTAAGAGGTTTGATATCATGAAAGATTGTAAACCCTTGCCTTCTCATTCATGTTTACATAATATAAATAATGTACAAACAATCTCATATCTTTGAGGAGAGATTTACATGACAAATATAACTGATATGGTTGTTATAATTTCCTAAGATATACAATGGTATTAAATGTTATAAATAACCACTACAAAAATTCAAATGTCATACAATAATGTAAATGTTGATGCATGAGTTTTACCATAAAGATTTTTCAAGCAAGTTTTAGGGTTGGATACTTGGATAAAGAAACCCCACCTCCAAATTTTACAGCTTACCCTTTAAATCAAATGCGTTTTTTTCTTTAACCCCACCTCCAAATTTTACAGCTTACCCTTTAAATCAAATGCGTTTTTTTCTTTTAAAATCAAATATTTTTAAATTCAAAATGGTGAATATTAATGATTTGATAACTAAAAAAAAGGCACGACGAGTAAAAATTGAGGGGTGACTGGAGTGATCATGGGCCAAACATCAGAACAAACTTATTCAAGACCTAGCTAAAGAAGGTGAAAATGTTGTCTTTGTTAAGCAAAATAAACATGTTAAGATGCTTTCCTCGATTAGGTGACGATGAGATACAATTAAAACAAACCCGAACAACCGCTCTATGATGCTAAAAATGGACCCCAACACCAATTTTTTTGGTGATGAAGAACCTAGGACTCTCTTTTTGTCTTTCACTTTCCCGGTTTCATGTACAACCCCTTAGAGCATATACAACGCTCTCGTCCCGACAACTCGTCCAAAAGCAAACCACTTCATCTGGACCACCCCCGTGTTGTGAAGGTTTGATATTGGTGGTCCTGTTTGTTCTACCAGACCACCTTGGTTTGGATATGCCACCCCCCCCCCCACACACACACACACACTCACAAACCTTTTTTTAGTGTAAAAAGTAGGGTGTGATGTGGAGGTTTCGAATTGTTTAGTGTTGTGAGAAAAAGTGAGATTTGAAATGATGTGGCATGCTGACTAGGCTAGTCTAGATTTTGACCAGCCTTATAGATGCTCTTATAAAACTAGTTTTTTTTATTAATATCAGGTTAAACATGTTTAGGCAAGCTGAACGGGTCCAAAACCGAATCACATTAAAATCAAGGACCGAGAACCGCGTGATTGTAGGTATTTCAAATCGGTCCAGTTAGGTTACATTTAGCACAACCCAAGTCTAAACCTAACAAAATTAGCTACCCTTTGACTTTAAGTTTGACTTATTGATTTTGAACACTACTCCACCAAAACTAGGATAGCCGCTTTCTTGGATTGAATCCAACGGCTAACCCCCAAATTACCGTTTCCTTAAAATTATCATTTGGGTTTCTCCAAATTTTGTTTCTTTCAAATGGGTTCCCTGCAGATATCTATTTTGTGTTAGGTTTTTTTCTAAAAATGGCAGTCAAGATTGCTTCTTCATTATCTTGCTTTTGTGCATTTATCTTTTCTTCATTCCAGCCCAGAAGAACTCCTCAGGTATGTGTAGATGTATGGTATTTGGCCCGACTTAAATGGTCGGACATTCTGTTACTTATGGTATTTTATGATATTATCTATTATTGCGTACTAACCCAATTGCGAGGCTTAGCACGATGTAGTTTACACTGCACTGGGCTAGGGGCCTGTAGAAATAACCCCTAATTGAGCCTGACCATTAAGGTAGGGGTGTCCGATGTCTCCTATTCACCTTATTAGAGAGAAGTTTCTTTAGCATGATTCTTTAATAATCCAAGAATACCCTATTTGATTTGCTAGCATACTTCCTTTTTAGGTTTTAAAGATCCATTTGGGTTTGTTGAAGCAAATAGTTAATCCTGCATTTGAAATATTAAAAAAAAAATCCATTCAGAAACACCAAATTTAGGGTTTAAAATCAAGAAAAAAAAAAGTTAAATTTTTAAATGTTAAGTCATGCATTCTTTGTTTTCTTACAGTTTGTTGGTTATTTTGGCCCTAAGACTATCTTTAACCCACAGCTGGTGACGTGAGCGCCTGTGGGTGGAAGGCCCGTCTACAAGGGCGGGCTGGGCGGGTGTGGGTTGTGCCAAGGTTCGTTTATATATTATTTTTTTATAATATTTATGTGGAGCGATTTTTTATTGTTTTTATGACTTGTATAATATGCTTTAATGATTTGTACACTATATTTATTTTTAAATTTTAAAGCATTTTAAATGTACTAATTAAAAAAAAATTGGGCAGAATGATAAAAATATGTAATAGAGTAAACTGCCATTTTGACCCCTGTGGTCTGGGCACTTTTGTCATTTTAGTCAAAATCTCAAACTTTTTAAATCTGGATCTCAGTGGTTTCACTTTTATTGCCATTTTAGTCTAAAATTCAAAAACCCCTTGATTTTAATATACCATATTAATAATTAATAAACTAAATTAAATATCTAAAACAGAGAGCAAATTAAAACCTGAAGAACATCAAATATCTAAAATCATCACAAAAATCAAAACATAACATGAAAATTCAATATCTAACTCTCGCTATTCAACCTGCAATTTAGTCTTCAAACTTAACCAAAACAGAACATGAAAATCTGATGTCTTCTCTCTTCCGGCAGCAACCGCCATGAACCACCAACACTCTTGCTATTCAGCCTGCAATTGAGCCTTCAAACTTAACCAAAACAGAACATGAGAATCTGATGTCTTCTCTCCTCCGGCAGCTACCGCCATGAACCACCACCACTCTCAACATCACCAACACCAACACCATCCATCACTTACTGTTCTCCACCGCCCCACCTGCCACCGCACCACTTCCAACCACTAACCACCGCCCCAGATCTGAGTAGGAGGAGAAAGGCGGCGGCGGTTGAATCCTCACCGCCTCATTTCCACCTCTACCTACCTCCGCCACCGTCAAACCACCTGCAACAACCCAGCAAGATCCACCGTGTTTAAACCATCGGCAACCACCACCTGTCACCTTCCTTCATTCTCCGACAACCACAAAAACCTAGAGAGAGAAACACCTAAAAAACCCCCCAATCTAGAGAGAGAAACCTCTCAAAAATGTCAAAACCTAGAGAGAGAAACACCGCGTCCTTTGCTGGGCTTCCGGCATCACCGTCGGTTGTACCGGAATCATCACCGGCGGTTGTTGTTGTGGCGATGGTGTTAGAGAGAGAGAGAAGAGAGAGAGGTGGTGTTAGAGAGAGAGAGAGAGAGAGAAGAGAGAGAGAGAGAGTAAGAGGTGGTTTTATAGATAGAGAGAAGAGAGAGAGAGTCAGAGGTGTGTTTATATTAAATAATCTTAAAGTTCTTTTTAATAATGACCAAAATGTCCCAGAGGAAAAGAACAAAAACCAGGTTTTTTTTTTAAATCTGACCTGATTTGAGATTTGGATCAAAATGGCAATAAAACTGAAACCAAAGGGACCCAGATGCAAAAGGTTTGAGATTTGGACTAAAGTGGCAAAAGTGCCCAAACCTCAGGGACCAAAATGGCAGTTTACTCTATATTTTATTTTTAAAACATTAGTTTATATAATCTTTTACACAATTATTATTTCCCTTATACAATACTTTAATATTTATAAATTGTTCTACTAACAAAGTATTTGTTTATTATAATAAGTAAATTAAAAGAAACAAATACTTTGTAATTTGCGCTACTATCTTAATTTATCCTGGTGATTGGAATAAAACAAGTTCACCGTTAAATTTGAATTATTATTAAAGAAAAACTGAAAAACTAATCATGAAAAATAAATGTAAAAAGTGGTAATGACGTTGAAATGTAAGGATATGCAAACGGCGTAATGGGTGTTTTTAAAGGATGAGTGGAACTTTGGTTGGGCGTGTTTGTGGGTGTTTTGGAGGTTTAGGTTGGATTGTCTAAATGATCTAAAAGTTGGTTGATATGAAAGGTGTAATGCATAATTTAATCTTTTAGTGCAATGGTTAACTCATTTGACCCGTTTTCTTTTAGCTAAAACTTTTGATCTAACACATTTGGCCCGTTTAGCTAATTGGTTAAAAACCGTCGCCTCTATTTAAAGCTATCTTGTATTTTGTGTATGCATAATATAGCTTGACGAGTGTCTTTTGATTATTATGCTTGTACGGTTAATGCAAGATGCTCCCTACACGTAACGGGTTAAAATATGTCATTTGTAAAGCGGACCAATACAACTTGTCCTGCCAGCTTTTTTTTTCGTCCACCTTTATGAATCGTTAGATGGCTTGTTTGTTAAATATGATTATAAAACTAAAGTAATAATGTGATTTGTTCTTGACAAGCTCTTTTCTACTGTGGAGTAGCCATGTTCCTTTTCATAGTAGAGTATTTGCATGGACCTAATGAACCTGTTAATGCTAAAAACAACCCGATCCCATCTCCTCCGTTGGTTTACCAGGCCACATCTATGACTGCATTGGTTCTTAGTCTGTTGATTCCAATGGGCTTGGTTTGGCCCAGCAGCTTCTGCTACCCTTGCACCATATCTTTTTGGCATTATTCCTATAATATTGGCAAATTGGATTTAAATAATCTCAACTTTCTCAATTTTGCCGATAATAATCTCAACTTAGTTATTTGCCGATAATAATCTGAACTGGTCAACTTTTGGCCGATAATAGTCTGTGTTAAAAATAGTTAGGAGTTAAGTTTTTCTCCGAATTACAAACCGTTGTTTTAAGGCTTTTGATTAGAACGAGGATACGAGTTGATTGATGTAAAATTTACCTCGAAATACTGCCCCAAACGACGAAAACGGTGCTTCAATTCGGGTGTTTAAACTTTCAATTAACAAAAATAAAGTCGTTTAGAGCACCGTTTCAAGATAAGTTTTTACATAAATCGACTCGTATCCTCGTTCTGATCAAAATCCCTAAAACATCGGTTTGTAATTCGGAAAAAACTTAACTCCGTTGAGCTATTTTTAACGGCGGACTATTATCGGCCAAAAGTGGACCGGTTCGGATTATTATCGGCAAATAATTGAGTTGTGATTATTATCGGCCAAATTAAGAACGTTAGGATTATTTAAATCCAATTTGCCTATCACATTTCAAGTAAACCACACATTTATGAAGTTTTCGTCAAGTTTATGATCTTGTTTAGAGGTGGTAACATGAGTGCTGAACAAGATCTTTACATTTTTCATAAATAATTAGTGTGTCAGATATGATCATAGAAATTATATCTAAGGGTTGAAACGGGTCCCCTTTCTATCCAAATTTTCTATTTTCGTAATAATTAGTTAATTACTATGTCAAATATTGGTACAAAAATCATGTTATCTTGGTCCAAATTTCCGACTTTTTTGTTACAAATAGTAAATATGATTACAAACTAGGTTATCACCCGGGAATACTCCCGGGTTGTGAATCTTTATATCTAAAAAATAAATATACATCTATATATATTAATTAATAAAAATATACCATGTAGTTGTGAATCTTTATAACCCGGGAACTTCCCGGACAGAAAAAATCAATTTATAATCTAATTATGTCATTAAATAAATTAAAATACATGTTTTCAAACGTTATTAAGTGTTTAAATAAATAAGTTAAAATTTGGTGTCAATACTATGCGGTACCAATGTTGAAATTAAAAGACATGTTTTTAAACGTTATTTGCCGTAAAATAACACTTTTTTTTCTATGGGTCGCCTCCTTCCTTTTCTTTACATGTGCACCCCTATGCTATGCGATACGGTACCGGTTAAGCCAACGCACTTATGAAGAAATGAGTTGAGCCAAACCACTTTTTTACCATAATCCCAAAGAAATAAAGGCACTTATGTTTTTACCTTTTTTAACCGAAACCCAATTACCAAACCTGACCTGACCCAATGCTACCTAAACCGAGTATTTAACACAATTGTACATGAAGCCATACATGACCTAAGTAAAAAACATAACAAAAACTTTCCACATCAAACTTTCCACAACAAAACTTTTAAACACATTAAAAGAAGATAATTGAGATATATTTCCTTTTTTAAACAGCCAACAAATCAAAATTTATTAAAAAACAGATTAGCATTGTGCTAATCCACATCCAAAAACAACCAGACAACAAACTATCACCCCTACACCCTACAGCCTTAAGTGGAGTTAAGGAGGGTTAAAGTATACCTTCAGGCCTTATGAAACCAAACCAACATCATTTGTTACTAACAAATATGACGGTTACGTGAATCTTCCTTTAAAGTGTATCTTTAAATTAAACAAAGATATATGCAATTAAAAAGACGATGTTCATTTAGATTTAGGAAAATGAAGATATTGCAACATATAAGTTAAAATTGCACATATTTAAATTTTATTAAACACAAGTGTATATATATTTTTAAAAATGAATATTATAAAGCGTTTGGTGGCATTTATTAAACACAACTCTTTATATATTTTTAAAAATTAATATTACAAAGCGTTTGGTAGCAGGTTTAATGAACACCTAAGATTCGTCAACACTACACAGCTGCTCATTCGCATTGAATCATTCAGTTCATCAACTTTTAACCAGAGGAAATGTAGTCCGGGTGACATCTTTAGGGAGGTAAAATCTAGAGGTTTTGCGTGGGTTAAGAATCGAACTTCCTGTAATTATATTATTTGGGCGGACTGGTGTAAATACCCGATGTACATGTTGTAATTTGTTGCCCTTTGCCAGTTTGGGTCGGGGGTGCTTTTGTTTGTTTGGCCTTTTGCCCGTTTGGGTCGAATGTTTGTTTTAATGAAGTATATTTAAAAAAAAAAAGTTATAGAGATATTGGAAAACAATAAAATCTCCCTCATTCATGTCTTATTTTTCTTAGAACTTGCATTTTGGACAACAACATGCAACAATAAATTTAGCACATTAAATTTCCACTTTTCATGCATTAGTATGTGATTTGATAATATAGCGCTAACGGAAAATAATTTTAAAAGTAAAATAAATATGAAGAGAAAATATAAAAGAATAATGTAAAAAGTTTTAGAAAGAAATATATAAACTATAAGTTGGTAACTTTGACATAGTTACAGCTGATGAAGCCTCTCAAGGAGCTCTTGTTATGCCATTCAACTGATGAAGCCTCTCAAGGAGCTCTTGTAAATTTAATATAAAATGTGTAATGTTTAACAATAAAAACATATTAATTCATTAAAGAGATATTAATTATTGATACAAAGGCTCCTAAAACACAATTAAGGAGAAATTAACTCACAAAAACAAAAGTATATAAATAACATTTTGAACCTCTTTAGTATCCTCTTTCTCTTCTCCACCACAAAATTATTAGTTCGGTTTCATAAGTATCCCAACTTTGCCTCTACATGTATTCAAAGTTTTCATGTAAAGCTAATTCATTTGAGATCTCAATATAAGAATGTTTTCTAAACCCATACAAAATGTTTTATTGATTTATGTTTTTTTTTAAATTATATTAAAATATGTTACTTGAATTTGCAACGAATGACATTAATAAAGAAATTATGATCAACGTCTTTTAGATTAATACATAATTAAAATCACACAAAAAGTATGCCTCAACAGAATCCTTTGGTTTCGACGAAGAAACACTTCTATTATTCCTACCCTACACCACTCGTTTTGTAATGGCATTATCCCTTTAGTTATTTTTGTCGTACTTTTTGTATGATTTTAAGTATACTTAATCATAAATAATAATTAATATAAGTAATTTTTTTGAGCCTGAGAAGCATATAATTGGGCAAAAATACATCATAAGACTATGATACACCAAGTACCACAACAGTTCAAAAGAATACTTAGCTACCTACCCACCCAAATTAAAAGTTGCCCACAAACTCCAATCCCGGCACCTTATTTTTTATCTATTGGACAACTATAAAAATAAATTTTGTTTAACATGACAATTAGACTGGAGACTTAGGTTGTCTTTTGATTAAACACCCGATCATTCCTTGCAAGCCATAATCTTCACATCGTAGATAAACCAATAACCGCGAGCACTTTCCACCCCTCCTTCGAAGGCCCAAACCCAGTCACATACTCTTATCACTTCTTTAACAGAGCATAGAAATGGGTTAGCTCGAACCTTAGCCCATAAACACACCTGGTCCCAATCAACTCTAGAACTACTACAAATTCATAATGCCACATCATGCATCAAGATAATGGCAACTTTCTACCCATCTAATAAAACACAAAAATTTAACATGTTAGTGATAAAACATAATCTAAGATAATGGCAACTTTCTACGCATCTAATAAAACACAAAAATTTAACATGTTAGTGATAAAACATAATCTGAATCGACCCGTTCACAAGTAACTGGCGCGTATATTGATCGCAGAACTTGGAATTTTGTGTACTTTGCAGGTGTATAGATTGCACCATCTGAATCAAGCAGTACAAACTCATGACTGCACTTTCATTTACAGCTAAAGGGGCGGAAACAACAACGTGTAATTTGGCTATTAATCGATCATTAGGCATACTTTTAATGTTCTTCGATATCTTGGGGTCATTTGCATTTGGTCTCTTTCAGATTTTTTTTATGCGGTTTTTACCATTTGCAACGATAACTAACCGAACACTGAATCTTTATTCGTGTACATAGTGATTTCTCATGTGGGACATCTTTAACATATGTGCAATCAATGGGGTTGTACATATGAAACAACCATGTTTTTTTGGTGAATAGTTGCTTTCATGAATAAATAAAAGTTTGAATTTCTATTGCGCCTTAGTGTCAATGACCTGGATCAAGAAAAAAATGTGATTTTGACTAAAGTTGACCCAAAATGTCAATTTGGTGGATTAAAAATTAACAAAAATGGTTTTGCATGATCCATTACATTTCCATAAGTATTCAAAATCATATATCAAGAAAAAAAATGTGATTTTGACCTGCAATGTTGAGCAATTCAACAGAAATTCTTTAATTTGGCAAATTGGATTTAAATAATCACAGATTTCTCAATTTGGCCGATATAATCTCAACTCAGTTATTGGCCGATAATAATCCGAACCGGTCCACTTTTGGCTGATAATAGTCCGCCGTTAAAAATAGCTTAACGGAGTTAAGCTATTTTCCGAATTACAAACTGATGTTTTATGGATTTTGATCAGAACGAGGATACGAGTCGATTTATGTAAAACTTACCTCGAAACGATGCTTCAAACGGCTTGATTTTTGTTAATTAGAAGTTTAAACACCCGAATTGAAGCACCGTTTTCGTCGTTTGGGACTATTTCGAGGCAAATTTTACATCAATCAACTCGTATCCCCGTTCTAATCAAAAGCCCTAAAACATCAGTTTGTAATTCGGAAAAAAACTTAACTCCATTAAACTATATTAACGCAGACTATTATCGGCCGAAAGTGGACCAGTTCGGATTATTATCGGCCAATAACTGAGTTGGGATTATTATCGGCCAAATTGAGAAAGCTGTGATTATTTAAATCCAATTTGCCATTTTAATTTTGATGTTAATTCATAGCAAATTGAAAACACTGATTAAAAGTCATCTTGTTGTATAAGAAAAAAAAAAAACCAAAAACTCACTGGTTTATTGTATATGTTTCACTCAAAAACAAAGAACAAATGGAAAGAAAAAAAGGCCAACATTATTTTCTATCTTCTTTGAAGATTAAACCCTAAAACTGATATAAAAAAAAATAAAGAAACTGTTTTGGGGCTTCATTTGTTTGTCAAACCTCCTGCAAATGAATCTACAACAGTTTCTATCTTCAACATCACAAATCATTAACTGAGATTCATGCCATCACTTCAACATTCTGCAAATACATCAACAGTCGATGCAAATTATTCATGTTGTGTTTTATCTTAACGGGTCGAAAGTTGCCCAAAATGTGCATTTTTTATAATGCGTAGCCTCCCAAATTATTTTATTCAAAAATCAAATTATTGTTGTTATTGAAAGAAAAGTATGATTTTTGTTCTTGAAATAACAGTCACTATATTATATTATATTCAAAAGCATTGTATTTGCTAATTTTAAGAAAATTGCATAAGAATGGCAGGAAGACGAGCAACAAGCTGCACCGCAACCCCCTGCCCGACCTGTTTTGGTCCATGACACAACCCCACCTGCCCGACCCGCCCATATTGCGACCTAGATTACAAATTTTCTAGGACAATGACTTACCATGGAGTTATTGGAGACATCTATCCATGAATCGAGGGTTTTGATCGCCTTTCCGGATTCTAATGTCTCACGGGCCAGAACCACTCCCTCTCCTAAGCTTTCTACACACCCGCTCACCATTAGGGCTGCAGCTGCATTCAGTGCCTGAAAAAATATTAAAATAAAATTCTTGTTAACAGACGGTCAAAGTTAAATGTTGACATTTTCTAAAGATGAAGGTGGTATGATTTATGAGAAAGGAAGTTGATTTTTCCTTAATAATGAAGTTGATTAAAGTGTTTATACGTTTCGCTTAGGAAGACTTACAAATGCATCAGCAATGGATCCCTTTTCTCCTGCTAATACACGCCTTAAGATTTCTGCATTGTATTTCGAATCACCACCGCGCAAGTCGTCTACCGTGCAACGTGGCATCCCAAAATCCACTGTGTAGCGAAAAGTCGAAAATCCCAGAGTTTATTAAAGCATGGAAGAACATATAAGAGGAACAAAAAGATCATTTCTAAAGTAGGCTCCATGAGTAACATATGTCCAATGACTACATTGTCTCAAGAAGCTAGTCCTAGGTTCCAACTTAATACCAATTGGCATTATATAAAAATCGTGTGTGTCTGTGTCTATTATAGTTGTCAATAGCAAATAGTGGACAACAGCGACAAGCTACCTATACGCTACGTAGCGATAACGATGAAATGGCAGGCGCTATTTTATGTTTAGCTATACGCTCGAAGAAAAATTTAGAACTATTTTATATGTATATTTTATCAAAATACACTGTTTTTTCCATCTAAATACGCAACTCGTATTAAATAGTTATATTAACAAAGAAAAAAAAGCCTAAAATCCCACTATTTATATTAAAACAAAAAACACCTGAAATCCAGATTCCCGCTATTTTCACGCTATGGAGTCCCTAACAATCAGATTGCGAAATAGGGTCGCTCCGCTATGAAGCGCGCTATAGCAAACGCTATTATCCCTTGTGTGTGTGTGTGTGTGTGTGAGAGAGAGAGAGAGAGAGAGAAAGTGTCATTCAATTAAACCAATTTCAAGTAGAGAAATGCTAGAACCACATAAACACTTCAAGACGCGCTCCATACACACATATATACATAAATCATTTAACACATAGTTCTACGGGATAGAGGTAAGGCTGTCTACATCTACCCTCCTCAGACCCTACCTTAGCTTTGCTATTGGTGGGATGTACTGAGTATGATGATGATGATTTAACACATAGTTCATAGCTGTGCTTCCTTATAGATAAGAAGAAACTTACATGGATCAAATGAGAACTTCTTGATTGAATCTTGGGTGACATCAAGCACTAGTCCTGGACCTAGAATTGTGAATAGATTAAAAAAATTAATATATGGCACTAAATTTTTCTTA
This sequence comes from Helianthus tuberosus, assembly GCA_030545235.1. NCBI lineage: Eukaryota > Viridiplantae > Streptophyta > Magnoliopsida > Asterales > Asteraceae > Helianthus > Helianthus tuberosus. The sequence continues at coordinate 184,267,897 of CM060370.1, read as the reverse complement.
AAAAAAAACAGAAAGAAAGATTGGCATTTCAAAACATTGTATTTGGTACTTCATTGTTAGGGTATACGGGGCACCAGCGGGGAGGGGGATCGGTGACCCAATTCCCCTAGCGGGAACACCGCCGCCATCCCTGCGGTGAGGCAAATCGGGGAGGGGGATCGGGGAGGAGTCACCGCATGAAGGAGGGAGGGAGATGGTGGGCCACCCTCTTTTCAACCAATCAAAACATTTTCTCTTTTTTTTTTTTTTTTTCTTTTTGAATAAAAAAAGCAAGTCCCCTAAGAGGGGAGTGCCGCCATCAAATTGAGGGTGTGAGGGGAGTTTAAGAGGGGAGTTGACGTGGCATAACCTGATTGGGTGTGCGTAAGAGAGGGGACTCCCCTAAGAGGGGAGTGCCCCTCTCACCCTTAGCAAACAAACATATATTGAAAATGCGATAAGAAGGCATATGCATACAAAGTAAATGAACTTTGGCTGGATTGTAAAAAAAAATTATAGAAGATAATTTTGTAGGTTAAACGGTTTCAAATGCCACGTAATCACCATTTGTCAGAGGAGCACCACATAAAAAGGTCAACATGGTCAAAGTTACACGTCATCATTTGACCAAGTAACCAGGTCAATTCACCAAAATTGAAATTTTGTAACTTTGAGCCTATTTATCAAATTTTTGAGTTCTTTTATTTTAACCTCTTAACACAAATTTTTGAAAGGTAGAGCCTTTTTATTTAAACGTTCACCCGCAAAAATAGTGAAACAACAGCAAAGCCCCAACTAGAGTTTGCTATTTTTCTCCCAAATATATTTTTGCAAATTTTAGTATTTCTTTTTAATTCATTGCATTTTTCTAAATTTATTGACTATTTAGAAAGAATAAAAAAAAAAGTTCACCTTATAATGATTTAAAATGCTAATAACTCAATAAAAAAAGCATAAAGCAGATCTTACCAAGAGGACTCATTTCATCCAACCCTTCAGAGTGGACAACAAGTGCCCTCTTCATGCCAAACCGTTGAAGTGCCTTTGCCATTTTATGAACCTATAAAACATTAAACTTCGCTCAAAAACATGAATCTATATTTAATCATTTGGCAATGTAGACCTACTGGTTGTGTTTTATCTCAAACGGGTCAAATTAAATACTTTATATAAAAGCAAAAGTTAAATAGGCTGAAAATAAAGTCAATTTTAGTGTATGCAAACTCCTAAAATAAATTCAAGTAGTATTTATTCAAAGATTTAGATTATTACTAAAGGTAAGGGCTATGGTTAACAACTACCTTGCAGTTATTTTTGGAAGTATTTAAGGTTAAGGGGATTAACCAAGTTCGACTATTTTTGAATAAATATAGTTAACAACCATAAGGTTTTTTTTTTGTTGTCATAATTAACACACTTGGTATTCGTAATATTTTTTAAAATTTAATAAGAAAATGTTGTGATTAAACTCAACCCATCTTGACCCGTACTAAAAAACGGCCCAGAACATGTTTTGACCCGTTATCCAACCAGCCCGACCTGTCCATCTTGTCACCTCTATACACATAAATGTAAAGGCACTTAACTAGATCTTCCTTGTAGACACCAACAACCGCAAAAGGCACACGTGCTGGATTTAACAAAGGACCCAAGATATTGAATACGGTTTTCACTTTGAGTTGTTTCCTCACGGGCCTAACAATTTGCATAGCAGGATGGTATACTGGCGACATCATAAAACCAATTCCTGCCTTGTTCACGCACCTTTTCACCCCCTAATATAATTATATAACAAATTAGAACATACATATACAAGAAACTTAATAACTTTATTTAATATAATTATATAAAATATAATGTCCTCATTTAGATCTATAACTATTCACTTCCTTACATACAGTAGACTATTTAATAAAAGAATCATCGTCGTAGTTATAAAAAGTCAAAAGTTGCATCTTAGATAGATCAAAAGCACAAGTATTTTGTCATGCTTAACAAAACTACGATAGAATCAGTTTAAAAGTCAATAACTTTTGAATGAATGCTAACTAATGTAGCAATTCATCAAACATAATTCAAACAATATAAAGGAAGTCAACAAACCTCAGGATCTAATTCAATTGCAACACCCAATTCTTCCAATACATCAGCACTTCCACATGCAGATGAGCTTGACCTATTCCCTTGCTGCAACACAATAACTTGGATTACAGGTGGCAAAATGAGTGAGTCAACGCGGGTTGGGTTGACCCGAAACACTTTTGGTTCAAAAATTTGAAGTTTTTATAAATAACTAGTGTCATATATGATTACAAAGATTATATTAGTTCGATAATAATCTAATCTTGTAAAAATGAATTACCAGGTTATTTGAACTAAAAATACACTTTCGGCAAATTTCAACCCATTTGACCCAATTGGCCTGCTTCATTTTAAGCTAACCTTTTGATTATAACAATATTAACTATGAGATCAAACAAAGTTGACCCGTTAATAGGTTGGATCATTACAACCTAATATGATAAAAACTTTCAAGAAAAGCCTCGAGATAGATAGAAAATGGTTGTGATTATAATTCACTAATGAAACCTTTGCAACTCTTGCTCCACAAGCGGCTGCTAATATGGATGATCCAGTTGAGATATTTACGGTGTTTGCACCATCACCACCCGTTCCAACTATGTCCACTGCATCACCTAACCCTTCTACCTTTTTACAATGTTTGATCATGGCTCTAGCTAATCCCACCACCTGCACAATCATAATCATAATTAAAAATAAACAAAAAAGGGGAAAATGGCAAAATGCTATTCAAGTACATCCACTAAGAAATTATTATGATAGTTAATACCTTCGTTAAAAATCAAACTAATTACTTTCTTCTTTTTCTTAAATCTTACTTGCATTGGATACACATTGATTCAAAGCAACACTACATATATATATATACACACACACACACACACACATGGGTAAAATGCCAAAAAAAAGAAAGAAACATCTACGCTCTTGCGTCATTGGTGAATTTGACATTTTTTATAGAAAATACAAATCAAGAGCTAGCAAGCATGTTATGCAAAATCATAAACAAAGCTGCAATATTGAAAATAAACATAACTAAAAACTCAATTTCATTTTGAAAGTCAAAATAACACCAACTTTGGCATTGAATGCATTCAAACAACACATGGGAAAAAAATTTACCATATGCCTTCTTGCACAGCTGCATTAATGGTAATTTTGATATAACATTCACACAAAAAAACCCTTGCTTCAAAATTCAAACTTGGGTATAGGTTGACTTTTTATGGTCAAACAACACATTCTTGATAGAAAACAAAAATCAAGACCTAGCAAGAATATTCTACTAAACCATACAACAACAAAGCAACAACCTTTAATCATCAAATCATCAAAATAAACATAAACAATTATACAAATGACCCTTTTCATTGCAAGATTCAAACAATCACTAAACTTTGAACTTTCTAGTTGACAAAAAAAAAGTCAAAATACCCATTTAAATTGGGGAAAAACAGAACAATCATACTTACTTCTTCATAAGTTTCACCTTTAGCCCTCAAAAGAACAAGAAAAGCACTAATCAACGCCTCATTCGCATCATGCAGCAGAAAATCAAGACACTCCTCTGCTTCACCCTCAGTCAAATTCTTTCTTTCAATCAACGACTCAATCAACTACACCCACCAAAATTAACAACAATTAATCCAAGAAAACACCAACCCAGTTCAAAAAATCACAAATTTAAACCTGGGGAAACGACGTCGTGTTGGAAACTGCAAGATTGTTGAATCCGCCATTAGCGTGTAGCTTGAAATTGAGTGAAAAGGGTGTCTGAATCTTGGGTTTTAGAAAGGGGGAAGAAGGGGTGAGAGGAAGATGGTGAAATCTGAGAGAAGCCATTGGTGTTGGGTTGCAAATTTTGCAATGTATGTATTGGTGAGTTGTGATGAATGGGAATGAAATGATATGAAGATTGGATGTATTGTGATGAAGAAATGGTTATGATTTTGAGAGTCAAAGTGGACCTCTTTTTAATCTTGAAAATCGTATTAATTCGATTTATGATTTTTATGATTTTAAAGTTCCTTTAGCATTTAATTTGATTCATTAGCATTTATGATTTAAGAGTTCCCTTTACTGTCAAGATAGTTCCTTTTTTCTAAAGAGTAAACTGACATTTTAGTCCCTGTGGTTTGGTCAGTTTTGTCACTTTAGTCCAAATCTCAAACTTATTACATCTGGGTCCCTGTGGTTTGCATTTTGTTGTCATTTTAGTCCAGATCTCAAAAACCTCATTTTTTTTACTGTTGCAACATCCTATTTTGTCTTTTAGTTTAGGGGCATTTTGGTCATTTTGCATTTCATTTTACATTTTCTTAATTAACATCCTCCCCAAATAAATCATCATCATCCCCTATCTCAATACCCTAACTGACTCTCTCTCTCTTCTCTCTCTAAATCGAAACTCAGGCGTGAAGCAGCCTATTATTATCTATTCAACAAAGAACAGGATAAGTACACGGATTTGGGTCGAGATCCATCATCTAACACCCACAGGACACGGTCTGGTCTACTCATTCACACAACGAGGTCACATTCTTTCTCTCTAGCTTTCTCTCTCTAAAACTCTCCTTCGATCGATCGATTTGTGTATACGACATTGCGTGTTTTCCGATCTCAATTCTCTCGTTTCTTGCGATTCTATCTCCCTAATTTCTGAATCCACCTGTTCCTGTTCTTATAGATGTATAATCATATCCTTTCAATCGTTTGATCTGAGCTGTCATTATTGATTCATGATTAGTTAATTACATCCTGCTTTCAATTCTGTATGCAAAAAGAAAACACCCGATTAAACAAGATTATAGATTAATTAGCTGGATTTCTTGATTTCGTTGCATTTTGGATCTGTTTAGATTGAATTATTTGAATCTAAACGCTAGTTTTGATGTACATGTAATCATTTTTGTGATTATTAGTTAGAGAGAGAGAGAAACAATTGTGGTTGTATGATTGATATTAAACTGGAATATTCAGAATCTGGTGAGAATTTAGGGTTTGGAATTGGAGAATTGAAAAAACTGTGGTTTTTGGGGGTGAATTTGGAGAACTAGGGTTACACAAACACGAAGGTTTCGTGTTTGTGAAAGCGGTTGTCACGGATTCGTTAATCGAAAATAGGGGGTTTGGTTGTGCCGCCGGACTGGAGTGCTTGTTGAATGGGTGGTGATGGTGGAAACAGGTAGTTGTGGAAGGAGGTTATGGCGGTGGTGGTGCTAGAGAGAGAGAAGAGAGAGAGAGAGAGGGAGGAGGTGGCGGTGGTGGTGGTGGTGGTGCTATATAGAGAGAGAGAGAAGAGAGAGAGAGAGCTGATTATTTTTGGGGATGATGATGATCAGTTTATAATAAAACATAAATGACCAAAATACCCCTGCACTAAAGGACAAAATAAGCAGCTTTCAACAGTCAAAATAGGAGGTTTTTGAGATTTGGACTAAAATGGTAAGAAAATGCAAACCACAGGGACCCAGATGTAATAAGTTTGAGATTTGGACTAAAGTGGCAAAACTGGCCAAACCACAGGGACCAAAATGGCAGTTTACTCTTTTCTAAATAATATTTTTCAAAAAAGGTACAACACTTTTAGCATGGTATCATCATCATCATCATAGTCACTAAATTTTATCAATATCAACAGCAAAGTTAACGTAGGGTCTAAGAAAGGTAAGATGTAGACAGCCTTACCTCTACCCAAAAGGAATAGAGATGCTGCTTCCAGTAACACCCTTGGCTCGTCTTGGACACTAGGCACATAACACTCAACAATCAGGACAAAGGCCGATTAGTGCATGTACCCTTTTGTCTTTCGGCTATCAACGCCACCACATGATGCATGATTAACCATCCCCCTTTTAACGTTATTTTCACGAAATTAGTAAAATAGCGTTAAAATTAGTGCATTTTCACTTTTGTCTCCGAGCGTCCACACATATATACATTATATGTGCATACCGCAAGCGGAGCTAACTTTTAGCATGGTATATAAAATATAAATACTACCAAGTTATTTCACATTTACCCATGTATTTATAAGTGAGTTCCGCATATTTTAGAAAATGATTTTTTTAACGGTGAGAATCCTTAACTTGTTATGAGAGATCTCACACTTTTCTAAACAGAGAGCCATAACCCTACTTTGGTCAGACTATGTTGTCTTAATCGGGTCCACGCTGGCGTCAGAGTTTGGCTAACGGTGTTCCCCGGGAAACCATACCACCCAGTGCCAATGATAGGGGCTTGCGCTGCCACAAGAGAGAATCTCTTTGACGTAACGCACGGTAGACTAAAACCCGAGGTGGCTCGGGCTCGAACTCTTTACTTAGGGTCTGGGAGAACTAGCCTTTATTGTCTTTATCCATCAAATATGGCACTAGTGGGGATTGAACTTGGGTCTCCAAGAAGAACTCAGGTCTTTCGAACCACTAGACCACAAGTGATGGATATTTTAGAAAATGGTTATGAATGGAGAAAAAAGAATATATTATTGTTTATTTGTATACTAGCTTACAACCCCGTGTATTACACGGGTTGAATGACAAAAAAATATAAATTATAAACTGATATATAATCCTTATTAATGAAATGGCTTATTTAGATAAATTAGTAAAACAAAAGAACAATTATATGTTCGTTACCTGTACATATGATTTGATACTTTATTAGTATTTATTGTTTATATCCAAATAATATATTTTATCTTAACAAAATATATATGGTTAGGGTAAAATGAAAACTTCTACGAGTTGTGAGAACTTAGAGAACTCAACCTTACAAAAGGTTTTGTGAATTGTTTACAGAGGGTGTGAATGAGCGGTTAGAGACTTGGGGCGTTAAACTTTTTGATTTTGCATTCAAGTGGTTAAATACATTAAAACATAGGGACTCAAAAAGTAATTTACTATTAATTAAATTTGAAATTATACGTTTGATCTCTAACTATATTAAATAATATTATACTTATTATATTATTTGATACATTTACATTTGTTATAGATAATTATTATTAATTAAATTTGAATTTATACGTTTATCTCTAACTATATTAATTAATATTTATATTATATTTTGTGTATAAAAATTAATATGTAACACTATTATTAAAAGGGAGAAGACACCAGAGAGTGACACGTGTACAAAAAGATTTTCATACATTTATATTTGTTATAGATAATTATTATTTATTAAATTTGAATTTATACGTTTATCTCTAACTATATTAATTAATATTTATATTATATTTTGTGTATAAAGCATCAGAGAGTGACACGTGTACAAAAAAGATTTTCATTTATTAGTATAGGAAGATTTAAGAATACATTGTTTCCAGTATTTATTTTTAAATATATTTTTAAATGGTTGAGAGTGAAGGAAAAATAAAAAGTAATAATAAATAGTCAAAGTGATGGGTATCAAGGGTTAAATTGTAACTACAGAACAAATTATTGCTATTGACGTATGCGTCATCAGATTATTACATACTACCAAAAAATTTTTAACACGTGTATATAACTAACAATTTTAATTCATAGCCCAAGGCCGGCTCTTCTATGTGGGTGTTTTTTATTACTTATTTTAAGCTTATTTTAACTTTTTTAACTTTTAAAAGAAGAAAAAGGAGTTTTTATATTGTTTGGATAATGTGTTGAAAAGGAATTTTTGTGTTTTGAAAATGAGAAAATGAAAAGTTAGATAACTGTGACTTTCCAAAGAAAAAAATATGAAAAAAAGAGAAGCAATCCCAAACACACTATATGTGAAGGAAAAATTTGTTTGCCTCGAAATATGAAAGAGCCCCAGACTTTTTCATAGTGATAACCCTTACTTTTCTTTTCAAACATATAATAACATGTAATTATTATATTTTAAACTAGTAGTCGGACCCGTGTAAAACATGGGTAGTTTTAGTAACGTTTTATTATATTAATTAGTAAGTAATTATCGGTTCATTTAGATTGTCGGGGATTTGATATATATTGACATTCAAAGTCATTGTCCAGACTATAAAACATTGATGTGATAAATAATGTTGCATATAAACACTGTTAACATAAACACTGATGCAATATCTGCTGTTGATGCTGAACCACTGTTGTTGTTGGACAGTGGTTCACCTTTGGTTGATCAGGCCTTTGGTTCATCAGTGCTTATCTTCAACAGGCATTTGGTCTTCATCAGTGCTTTGGTCTTCAACAGTGGATGATCTTCATCAGTTCTTTGGTGATGAAGGCCTGCTCATGAATCTCTTGGCTATTTCCTGTAGCTTTGCTGAGTCAGGATTTTCTACCAACATCTGCTTGATGGCCACTTTCAATATTTCGGATTCTTCTTGTGCTTCTTCTTCTTCATCCATCTGATTTTGCCTCTTTCTTTGATAGACAGCAATAGCAGATGGAACAGTGGGTTTAGCAGATCTTTTAGTTGGTAGGGTCTGTTTGATTGAAACCTCTGATGCTGGATAATCTGGCTTTTTAGGAACAGATGGATCTTTCTTTCTTTCAATTTTTTGTATGTGTCTATCACTTTAACCTTTGTTCACATTGTGATTTGATTCCTTGAGCCATAATTTGCAGTTATAAGCTCTTCCTTCATTCTCTTCAATTTCAAAACTCTTTCAGGTACATTCTTTTTATACTAGGACCAGACTGGTGGGGTTGGTTTTATTGTTGAGTCATCAGACATCTTTTGTATTCTTCCAATTTCTTGCCTGAGCTCACTTATGGTCCAGTCTTTGAATTGATACCTTTTTTGCCTTGTATTTCTTGTTTTCCATGATATGTTCAATGTAATCTTTCCTTAGGCTTTCATCATCTCTTTCTGATAACTGCTGACAAAGATCTTTTGAAAACTGTTCTAATGTTCTGACTTGGCTGAGCAGATATTGCAGATTTCTCTGTATTTCTTTATCAGATTTTCCTTTTATGTCTCTTTTTGAGATATCCTCTGCTTGTTTGGCTTTCATTTGAAGATACTCATCAATGTTCTTTGGAAAAGGATAACCATGAAGAGATGGGAAGTTTCTCTTTTGAGGATCATCTTCAGAATAGAAGGATTTAATCTCCTCTCTAACTGCTGGAAGATCCAGAGGATATTTCACTCCCAAAGGAACCAAGGCAGCAATTTCCTCAGTGGTTTGAATTGAAGAGATTGAAGTAGGTTTTTGCACAGTGGATAGAATCAGAGGTTGTGAAGATATTGGAAGTGGAAAAGGTACAGTGTCATCTTCAAGTATGACATTTGTTTTCCTCTTTCTCTTGATTTTTGGTGTGGTTGGGGGTGTTGAATTTGGAGGTGTATCTGTGGATTGAGTGGTGGTTGGTAAAGTGATGAGAGCATTGGCTAAAACAACATCTGTTGAAACCACTGATGTATCATCAACTGTTGATATACCTGGTGTCTCAACATCTGTTGGCTTTGTGGTTTGAGGTGAAGAACTTTTGGGGATTTCGGTGAATTGTTCAATGGATTTGGAAGGTGTGGAAATGGGTTGGCTGAGCTTTCTGGTAGTTCTCCTTGTTTTTGAAGTACCCTGGTCTTCCTTTGCCATTAGAACTTTCTTTTCCTCTGCAAATCTTACAGAACCCTTTCGTTCCATTCTCTCTTTTCCTTTTGCTTTTTCTTCAACAAACAGGTTGAGAGTCACATCAACCTTCTTTGTACCATCTGGTTTTGGAATCTCTACAACATGTTTAGCTTTTGGATCAGGCTTTAGGTGTAAACCTTCCTTTCTTTCATTTCTCCCCCTTTTTGGCATCGTCAGTGTTTACATAGATAATGGTAGGAGGAGAAGTACCAGTGGTTTGGAGTAACTGAGCTTTGATGGCTTTAATATCAGCTTGAGTGTCCTTATACCTTGCATCCATCATATTTCTGAACAGTTGTAACTGGATTTCATGTTGTTGATCAGCATATTTTCTTTGTTGATGAAGCAGAGGTTGTAAGAGTTACCACAGCTCACTTGTTGTGGTAGCAGATGATGAAGCAGTGGATTGAGACTTTGATGATTGTAACAACTGTTGCAGCATATTTTTGATAGCTGCCACAGATGTTTCAATATTGGTAACTCTCTCAGTCAATTCCTGATATCTTAAACCATCACCTAAGTTAATGGGATCATCTGATTTCCCACCAGCTGTGGTTGTATCAGCAGTTGGACCAGGAGAAGTCTCCAATGGTTCATCCACTGATGTCCCTTTGTCTTGGTACTAGGGACTTCTTTCTTCAGCAGTGGTTACCTTAGTAAGCTCACCAGTGGTTAACTGGAACACACCAGTGGTTACCTTGGTTCCCAAAGAAGAAATTGCCTTCAAGGGAGTCTGACTTATGAAACTACTGTCCAGGTGTAAATCAGTGGATTCAACACCTGTAGTAGTTGCTCCACTTGAACTACCACCAAGAGATACATGTAACTCTAGGGGTGTAACCTCCTCAACTGTTGATGGGTTAGCAAATGTAGAGGCATCAGACTCTGTCACTTGTTGGAGTATATTCTCAGTGATGGGTTGTTGAGAAGAACAGATTAGTGTCTGATCCATATCCAATGCTTTCAACAGAGGTGAAATAGTGGGTGGTAATGTGGTTGTAGGGAACTAGGGATAGGAGTTGAAAGAGAATTTGCCCCAGGAGCAGGGCTATTGAACATACTCTCAAGTGAGGGTAATGTATCATAGAGTGGTGTTCCTGTGCTTATAACTTGTTCCTTTTGTGAGGAAGCAGGAGGAGTTGAGGCCTGGGGTGGAGATCTTTCCAACTGTTGTGAGGAAGTAGCAATAGTGGGTGTTGGTGACTTTTGTGTTGTCACTGAATTAACTTCTGGGATCTCATTTTCCAGAAGGTCCTTTTTAGATGGTTTGTGGGGCTTTTTGGATAATTTCTTTTTGGTCTTTTTGAGAGTTTTTGGTGGGGGTTGCACAGCAGTGGTTGTGCTGCTGTGGTCACCAAGAGCAGTGGGCTCAACAGCAGAAACCTGAGGAGCAGATGTGGACGCATCTAAAGTTTGCTCAGGCTCCTCTGTTTGTGTTTTAGAAGATTTTGACTCTGACAGCCTTGTAAAAGTTTCAGAAGAAAGGTTGTTTATTTGACAAGAAGCACCTTGGACAAGCACTTGTGCACTATCCTTTGGGATTTTCTTTTGTAAGTAGTAACTTAAAAATCTTGGAAACAGCAAAAATGGTTTCTTCTTTTCTTTTATATTATTTAAAGTTTTAACCAAATCATTGAAAATCTCTTGGGAGTAATTAAAATCAACTTCTGCTATGATAGCATATCCCAAGTATTGGATCTTCAATGGAATTTCATTGAAAGTTGTTGTTTTGTTTGAAACACACATGAGCAGGGTATGAAATAAAAATTTCATGGGAGGTGGGAAATTTCCCTTTTGCAAAGTTGCTTTAGTCATTTGTCCCACATACCCTCTTTCGATCACATCTGTCTGATACTCATCTTTAGGGAAAGAATTTATACCTGTATGATCGTTCATTTCAAAAACCTCAGATATGGTTTGTGGTGTGATTGAAACAAGAATTTCACTGACTTTTGATGTAATAGCCCAAGGCTTTTTGTCTTGAACTTCCAAATTTGCATTTTTCCAAAAGTCTCGTAGGGTTTCTTGATAAATGGCTGCATTGCAGGTCAACAAAGTTTTATACTTTGAGGATGAAAGAGCATCGATGATTGAGTTAAAATCTGTGTTTTTACTTGTTTTATCAAGTGTACACAGATAGTTATGAGGTTTTTTTAGAGCAAGAGCCATGGTGATTCGAATGAATTTGTGAAAGGAAGAAGAAGATGAAGGGTTTGAAGGAATTTGATGGAAACCGCTTTTGAAAGAATTTTGGAATTCGATATGGCAGTGAAAACCCTGTTTGGGGTTTTGATCAGGGTTTTATAAAAGTTAAAAGTGAATGCTGACGTGGCAGCGGTTACAAAGATCGGACGGCTAAGAACTGTCCATGTGACAACCTCTGATGAAAATGGATGACAGTTGTTTAGGGAAACCACTGATGGTCAATATCAGTGGATGTCAACAATAAAGTGTGAGCAGTGGCTGTTTTTTAACTATCAGTGGATAGCCAACAGTGATTGAAACACTGATGTTTGGTCAGTCAGTGGTCAACATGAAGAATGAAGAAACAGAGGTTGTCTTTCAGCAGTGGATAACTTTTAACAATCAGATGACATGCTTTGGTTGTGTATTAAACAAGGCTATTTATATATTTTCTATTATGTTTTATAAGTATTTGTTTATGCTTACTTTAGTTTATTAAAAATCACAAAACTTATGTTTTTACCGGTAGTTTAGTGACAAAGGTCTAGTATTATTTCTCCGCCCATTTCCTTGGATCGATACTTGGTTCTTACCGATACTTTACTACATATATGACGGGGTACACTTGCCTCTTTCGTGTGTGTTTTTATGTAAAAGTAATAATCACTTTTATAAATTTAAAACCAAATCGTGTGTAAATTCATTGCAAAATTATGTATATATACGCACACGTCATTACACCTGGACAGTAGTTTCATAAGTCAGACTCCCTTGAAGGTAATTTCTTCCTTGGGAACCAAGGTATCCACTGGTGTGTTCAAGCTAACCACTGGTGTGCTTACTAAGGTAACTACTGCTGAAGAAAGAAGTCCCCAGTACCAAGAAAAAGGGGCATTAGTGGATGAACCATTGGAGACTTCTTTTAGTCCAACTACTAGGGCTGAGCAATATACGGTTCAGAGCCGCCAGAACCGGGGAACCGAACCGGAACCGCTAGATCCAAACCGTATTTTTGTATATAGGGTCCGGTTCCGGTTCTTAAATTTGGGTAAAAACGGTTCCCGGTTCGGTTCGGTTCTGGTTAAACCCCCGGTTCTGGTTAAAGAACCGCTAGAACCAGTTGGGATTATAAATATTTAAAACCCTATTCTATTAATGGGGTTTTCAACATCATACGACCATCATAATTCTTATTCCCTCCTCTTATATTCATTCCACGATCTCATCTTTCATCTTCTAATTCTTCTACATCTCTCAACCCTAACCCTAATTGATATCATACAAGTTCATCTCCATCAACACCCTGTAAATACACAGGTACTCTATTCTACATGACCTTTTTTTATGATTGCATATATTTTCTTTTTAGATGTTTGCTTTCTGATACATATAGTTTTCTGTATGTGGAAAAAAAATTGAACAAAAATAATCAAATCAATGTTGATCAAATTGTAAATGTGTATATAAATAGTGTATCGCTTGGTAAATACAGTAGATGCATTACTGATCAATCTATTCACGTGAACAAAATACAGTAGATGCATTATTCGTTTATTTTTTTTAATTGCTAACACTTGGTTTCATTTAGATGTTTATGAGAAGATTGAGAGGATGAAGATCGAATGCAGTTTGAAGATGTTTGTTTTAATTGTTAACACGGTGGTTGTAGTGGTTTTATTTAGAGTTTGTTTTATGTCTTGAAATTTTTTATTGTTGCTTTACTACTTTTATTTTGGTTGGTTTGAACTTTGAATGTTGCAACTCTTAGTTAATGTTTTAAATGGTTTGATTCGCTTTTATTGAATTTTTAATTTTACGATTTAATTGTTAATTGGTTCCCGCAAGAACCGTTTACACGAGAACCGTTTAACCGGTTCGGAACCCAACCGAAACCGTTATAATACGGTTCGGTTCCGGTTCTTAAATTTAGCAATTAACGGTTCTGGTTTGGTTCTGGTTCGGTCCGGTTCTGAACCGTTGCACACCCCTACCAACTGCTAATACAACTACTGCTGGTGGGAAATCAGATGATCCCATTAAATTGGGTGATGGTTTAAAATATCAGGATTTGACGGAGAGAGTTACCAATCTTGAAACATCTGTGGCAGATATCAAAAATATGCTGCAACAGTTGTTACAATCCTCAAATTCTCAGTCCACTACTTCATCATCTGCTACCACAACAAGTGAGCTATGGCAACTTCTACAACCTCTGTTTCATCAACAAAGGAAATATACTGATCAACAACATGAAATTTAGCTACAAATGTTCAGAAATGTGATGGAAGCAAGGTATAAGGATACTCAAGCTGACATTAAAGCCATCAAATCTCATTTACTTCAAACCGCTGGTACTTCTCCTCCTACAATTGTCTGTGTAGAAAACCCTGATGATGCCAAAAAGGGGGAGAAAGGAAAGAAAGGAAAGGATGGTTTGTATCTAAAACCTGATCCAAAGGCTAAACCTGGTGTAGAAATTCCAAGGCCATATGGTACAAAGAAGGTTGACGTGACTCTCAATGCCTTTGCTGAACAAAAAGCAAATAGAAAAGAGAAAATGGAACAAAAGGGTTCTAAAAGATTTGAAAAAGAGAAGGAAGTTCTGATGGCAAAGGAAGAGCAGGGTACTTCAAAAAGAATAAGTACCAGAAAGGTTAGCGAACCCACTTCCACACCTGTTATATATCAACAGCTGTTGATACATCAGTGGTTGATACATCAGCTTCTGAAATCCCCAAAAGTTCCTCACCTCAAACCACAAAGCCAACAGATGTTAAGACACCTGTTATATCAACATTGGTTGATACATTAGTTGTTGATACATCAGCTTCTGAAATCCCCGAAAGTTCCTCACCTCAAACCACAAAGCCAACAGATGTTGAGGCACCTGTTATATCAACAGCGGTTGCCATAACAAATGTTGTTGTCACTTTACCAACCACCACTCAATCCACAAATCCAACTCCAAGTTCAACACCTCCAACCACACCAAAAATCAAAAGAAGGAGAATACTTGAAGATGACACTGTACCTTCTCCACTTCCATTATCTTCACAACCTTTGATCCTATTAACTGTGCAAAAACCTACTTCAACTGCTTCAATTCTAACCCCTGACCAAACTACTGCCTTTGTTCCTTTGAGTGTGAAATTTCCTCTGGATCTTCCAGCAGTTAGGGAGGAGATCAAATCCTTCTATTCTGAAGATGATCCTGAAAAGAGGAATCTTCCATCTCTTCAAGGGTATCCTTTGCTAAAGAACATTCATGAATACCTTCAATTGAAAGTCAAACAAGCAGATGATATCTCAAAAAGAGACACAAAAGGAAAATCTGATAAAGAAATACAGAAAAATCTGCAATATCTTCTCAGCCAAGTCAGAACATTAGAGCAGTTTTCAAAAGATCTTTGTCAGCAGTTATCAGAAAGAGATGATGAAAGCCTATGGAATGATTACATTGATCTCATCATATAAAACAATAAATACAAGGCAGAAAGGTATCAATTCAAAGAGTGGACCATAAGTGAGCTCAAGCAAGAAATTGCAAGAATACAAAAGATGCTTGAAGAGTCAACAATAAAACCAACCCCACCATTCTGGTCCCAGTATAAAAAGAATGTACCTGAAAGGGCTTTTAAATTGAAGAGAATGAAGGAAGAGCTTATAACTGCAAATTATGGCTCAAGGAATCAAATCACAAGGTGGACAGAGATTAAAGTGATAGAGATGTACAAAAAAATGGAAGAAAGAAGAAAGAAAGATCCCTCTGTTCCTAAAAAGCCAGATTATCCAGCATCAGAGGTTTCAATCAAGCAGACTGTACCAACTAAAAGATCTGCTAAACCGACCTGTCCATCTGCTGTTGTTGTCTATCAAACAAAGAGGCAAAAACAGATGGATGAAGAAGAACAGGCGCAACAAGAATCCGAATATTTTAAATTGGCCATCAAGCAGATGTTGATAGAAAATCCTGACTCAGCAAAGCTACAATAAATAGCCAAAGGTCTGAACAACCAAAGGTGAACCACTGCCCAACAACAATAGTAGTTCAGTATCAACAGCAGATATTGCATCAGTGTTTATGTTAACAGTGTTTATATGTAACATACACTTTGAGCGTTTTTTATCCGTTTAATATATTATCCTTTTATTGAATTTTATTTTCGAGTTGTCCCATCTAAGATAAAACACACGATTAAATCATATGGTCAAATTGTTAAGGGTCTTGATGATTTAAGATGTTAAATGTGTGCCGTCTATTAGCTAATTATTTGAAATTTATGTTAACAGTGTTTATATGTTAACAGATGTTGACCAAAAGTCAAACAGATGTTGACCAATAGTCAAACAGATGTTCACCTTAAACAGATGTTTGGTTTAAGGTCAAATATCTGTTTATGGGCAACCATCTGTTTAAGGTCAAACATTTGTTTAAGGCCAAACATCTGTTTATGGCCAAACATCTGTTTAAAGTCAAACATCTGTTTAAGTCCAAACAACTGATATAGAAGGCCAAACATCTGTTTAAGTCTAAACAGATGTTTAAACATCTGTTCAAAACACTGTTCAATCTAACATGGGTCTCCATCCAACTGTTGACCAAAAGTCAAACAGATGTTCAAACCCCTGTTTGAGTTATTCAAATTTCTGTTGAATACTAAATGAGATGTTGACCAAAACTCAAACAGTTGTTGACCAAAAGTCAAACAGATGGTGACCAAAACTAAATGGGATGATCCGACCCGGTTACATCGGATATATTTAAACCTTCTAACTTTTTCAACATCATCACAAAATCTCTGTTCCTTTCTCTCTCCACGTATCTTTGTACACTTTCTCCAAGAAACTCTCTCATCTTCTTCAATTTCTTCCGATCTTCATCAATATCATCTTTGATAATAACAAAGGTATTGTTAAATAATCTGATTTGTTTTGTACTTTTTCATGTTTATTATTTTAGTTTGAATTCCATTGCCGATTATGGTTCTTGCTGTTTTAATTAAGAAGTTGTAATCGACGGTTGTGTATTCATGTATCTCCCTGTTTTTTTTTCAATCCATTGTTTGTTATGATTGCGTTTATTATTGCGGCTTATACTCGAACAACTTCTGATAGTCCTAATTTTTTTATATCCGATTACTATGTAGTTATAATGTATGTTATGATAGACATATATGATTCTAAAAAGAGTGATCTGCATTTGGTGTATCTACCATATGTCTTATTCATTGTTGATTTTATTGGATTTCACTTTGCTCATGTATTTATCTTATTCTGATGTATGATATAAAATTTTGATCTTTACTGATGTATTCTCATTTGTATTTGTAAAGTTATTTATAAAGTTGTTCATGTGATTCTAAAGTTGTTTATAAAGTTGTTCATGTAACGATGTTATTCTAAAGTATGATATAAATTTTCGATTTTAACTGATGTGTTCTCATGTGTATAAAGTTGATTAGTAGTTGGTATACTGTTTTTAAGTTTTTGTTTGATACAGACACAAGCCACTATCCTGTCTTTCTATATAATTTATTCAGCTGATGATCTTCCATGTCTATTTGTGATACTTAATCGGAAAAGTAGGTTTTAAGTTTTAATTATATGATTAGCTGTAAAAAATATATATATATCGATATGATAAGAAAATACATGTATTCTCACCTTTTCTATGTTGTCTATTGTTATTTTTATATATATTAGTTGTATCATCTTTTATTTAGATGTATTGCATACCTTAATGAATTGTATTCATTTGTTTCTTAATGTTATTGATTTTGATTCTATATCATTGATACTGTTATAGTTTTACGTGAAAATGATTTATGGATTTCCGTGTTACCTTGAAGATAGTAAAAGGAAATCTTTGGTTAGAAATTTTATCCGACCTTAATTTTATTTTTTTTCGTATGATATCTAGCAATAAAAGTGTTTTATTTATTTATGCTTAGATTTTGCCAAACAGTATGAAAAATGGATTCAACAGTTTAATTATCCAATTGGAAATACAAACATCCGGACCACAATTGGTAATGTTTTTAAAGTCAAGATCTATCATCTAAGCAATAGCAGATATTATTTCTATAATGGTTGGTATCAGTTGGTAGACAGTTTGAAAATACCTTCAGATTCATGGTTGATATTTCACTATGAGGAAGCATTGGAAAGTTTCAGAATATTGTATTTTTATCAAGATATTTCTCTTGCTCCTTGTGATCATTTTTACTACAAAATGTGTGGTAACGAAGATTATATGGTATGTAACTTCAAACAATATTCATCATGTATTTTTTTTGGAGATACAGTTGTTTAATTGTTGTTTTTATTTATTTACTTAATTTTCTGATATATTTTTACTAACGTATTATATAATGTGGTTTTTTTCGGATTGTAGAGTGTTAATCGTTCTTTTGTTCATCACAAGATGTTAGACACTATTCCTTCATATCCGGTTGTTATTAAAGGATCTGGAAAGCAGAACTGGTCTGTACGGATGGAAGATTTCAACAATGAACTTTACATAACTACCGGATGCAAGCAGATAATGAATGACTTGTCAATAACTGCTGATCATCTGATTGTCTTTGAGATGATAGATCTTCAGAGTTTTCATATCACGGTTTTTAATTGTGCTACCTGCGATTTAGTGCTTCCACCGGAGGTTTGTGCTGTTGTTAAAGAAAAGGTGGTAGAAGATATTATCTTGAGTTCAGATAGTGAAGCTGTACATGACATCGTTAATGTCAATGAAGGTGGTATGGTTGTTGTGAATGAAGATAATCAGATCGTACCTATTTCTTTCCGTGTGGACCGGTCATTTTGTAAGTTTGTGATGATGAGTTTACTAATATATAATACTTCAGTCATATTTTTAAGATGTGTTAATTCTTTGTTTATTGTTAGTTGTTTGTTACATCGACTTTTTAAAAGACAGGCTGAAGATCTTGGACTGAATCGTAAGATCGGTTTGAAGATTGTGGATGCGGCAAGTGCTGTTTGGGATGTTCAAGTTGCTATAGGTTCATCTCGAGGTCCACCAAGATATTATGTGCAAGGAATGAGAAAGTTTGTGACTGATAAAGGTATGGTTCCAGGTCAAGGATTTACACTTAACTTCGTGAAAGGTAAAAAGCTTTTTTTGTTTGGATGAATGTTCATGGGATTGAAGAAGGCAAATGCAGAAGGATAGATGGAACCAAATTTTTGGGTTGTAGCTGATGGTAGATTTTGTTGGTTTAGTTTTGAAGTTGTGGTTCTAAAACAATATATGTAGATGTAAATTATTGGGTCTATGTTTAACGGAAACAATGCGGGCAGTCAATGCTGAATTTTGTAATAACCGTTTTATAAAGTCAGAAACTTGTAGCCGTTAATCTTAGTTTTAAAACCGGTATTGATGTTGGTGAATTTTGAGACACCGGTATGTCCACAATTTCCAAACTAAAACTGAAATTGATCAAATGAGACATGTTAAATATGTATAAGAAATCATGTATGTGTCAATTCGTTTGACTTTTGGTCAACATCTGCATGACTTTTGGTCAACATCTCATTTAGTATTCAACAGACGTTTGAATAACTCAAACAGTGGTTTGAACATCTGTTTGACTATTGGTCAACAGTTGGTGGAAACCCATGTTAGGTTGAACAGTGTTTTGAAGAGGAAAACCGTGCTAAAATATAAGAAGACAGTGGATCTGGTTAAACATCTGTTTGACTTTTGGTCAGCATCTGTTTGCCCGATTAGATTGGGTGTTAGATTGCAGTTCTTTAAGTCATTGTTTCGTTTTCTTGAATTCTATGTAATTTTGTAATGAAGTACAAGAACAAACATTTTTACAAAATCCCAAATCACCCGACCACGTAAGTGTATTGAAGAAAAAGTGGAAATGATCTAATCGACTAATCCGGTGATATGAAGACATTGTTGTTGAATCCAGTGAGATGCTTGATGTAACGAGGTCGTATTAATAACAAATAATAATTAATATAACTAAGTTTCCCGAGCCCGGGAAGCAATCCCGGGTAATAACCTAGTATACATTAATATATGTTTTTCAGTTTGGTGTTTCTTGTGTTATAAACAAGTTTCGATCAAACCCTTTTCAATTTCATTGTTCTTGATGTTCCGAAATGAACAAGTTTTGATCAAACCCTTTTCAATTTCATTGTTCTTGATGTTTCGAATTATAAGGTGTCTAATTAAACTTGATTGCCCATTGATCTTAGAAATGTAGTGTTTATTATTTATTTTGCAATTATTGGTTTCTGATTGCTTCCTGCATAATGTAGTTTTGACTTGTTCTTATTAGGTTCTTTTTTTTATTGGTTTATGATTCTTTAAACCTATTTGTTTTTCACATCTTGCTCCTTAATTAAACTCGATTGCCCATTGATCTTATAAATGTAGTGTTTATTATTTATTTTGCAATTATTGGTTTCTGATTGCTTCCTGCATAATGTAGTTTTGACTTGTTCTTATTAGGTTCTTTTTTTTATTGGTTTATGATTCTTTAAACCTATTTGTTTTTCACATCTTGCTCCTTTTATGTGATTTCTTATAATATTTTTGCTCCTTTTATGTGATTTCTTATAATATTTTGTATTTTTTTAAATGCTAATGATCTGTTTGCTGATGGCTGCATAAAACCCATTTTTTAACAACATTCTATTTTGAGGCTAAGTTAAAACTTGTTTTTTAAACCCTTTCTAGGTTTTTAAATCCGTAAATTTATAAAAATCCAGTCAAGTGCAAGCTTTGCAGCAAAAGTGAGAAATTAGTAATTTTACCTAAGCTAGGTGTCATGGATGCCATTTCTTTAGCTTAAATATGACGGTTAGATTGAGGATTTGAATAATAATAACAACAGCAACAACAACAACAATAATAATAACAATAATAACGAGAATAATAAGAACGAGAATAATAACAAGAATAGTAATAACAATAATAGTAAAACAATAATAGTAATAACAATAATAATAAGAATAATAATAACAAGAATAATAATAACGAGAATAATAATAACGGGAATAATAATAACGGGAATAATAATAACGAGAATAATAAGAACTAGAATAATAAGAACGATAATAATAACAACGAGAATAAGAACAACGAGAATAATAACAACGAGAATAATAACGAGAATAATAAGAACGAGAATAATAACAACGAGAATAATAACAACGAGAATAATAGTAACAATAATAATAATAATAATAACAATAACAATAATAACAATAACAATAATAACAAGAATAATAATAACAAAAATAATAATAACAAGACAAAATTGCAGAAAACAACCTTTATGTATACCCCAAACTGCACTTTATACCTTTCACTATGAAATCCGCCAAAACCAACATTTACGTTCATGTTTTGTTACACATCACAACCTTTACACCAAACCTAGTCAAAAAAGTCAGTTAAGTTGCCCCATGTGCGATGCATGTGAGGGCATATATGTCTTTTCCTTTGACCCCTTTTACAATGAATATTATATTCATCCCTTCAATCACATACACTTGATCAAACCTATATATTAATATTTATGTTTGAAGTAATGCAAAACAGTTTAATATATATGATAGGAAAACGACATCATCACCATCGTCAAATAAAACACCAGTTTGCTCCGATCTCGGACCGCTTCACAGATGACGCCATCGTCAAACTCGCCGGAATCTTCATCATCATCCTCGTAATTTACTCTTTATTATATTATTATTATGTGATGATTTAAAACATCAAAATATAACAAATCAAGAAAACGAAAACATACTAATTCAACACCATATAGTCAAAAATATATCTAAAGATACTAAATTGGTATTCTGTGGAGCCAACAGCTCCAGCAGTACATCAGAACAAAACTTTCAAAGGCTAGCAGCTTTGGCCCAATCCCATCTTCTCACACACGAACAGAATCAAAACTTCATCCACAATAAACAAAAAGATCAAAACATCTTACATCTTATCAAATCAGAGATCATACTGTTATCGATGTGTACCAGCGTCTCTATAAACCTCAATCCATCAAACCAATAAAAACCAAATAAAATTTCAACTTTTACCCAAACAATTGAACAAAACCCCCAAAAAAACAATAACAGAGTTTAACGAATCAATAACCTCTCTCCAAGATCAGAGTTTTGATGGAACTTCAAACCGCAAATTGAATATCAATTCGTTGATTCGGGTATCGACACTAAGTGCTCATTCGATCTCTATCCACAAACACAGTCGCCGTCTTTGTCACCTCCAAACCCATCAATGTTTCCGTTTTCGTCACCGGCGATACCACCACCATCATCACCGGTCGCCTCTGCCTCTTTATTCACTCCGACTCTTTCTCCAAATCTCTTTTTCTCTCTCTATGTTTTATCTCTCATCCAATCTCTCTGGTTTCTCTTCTCTTTCTAGATATTTCTGGATTTATTAGAGTGTTGTTGTGGCTTAATGGAGAGAGAGAGTTGGAATTTGATTAAAAAACTATGTTAAATGAAAGGCAAGAAGAAAAGACTATAATACCCTCACATGCATCGCACATGGGGCAACTTAACTGACTTTTTTGACTAGGTTTGGTGTAAAGGTTGTGATGTGTAACAAAACATGAACGTAAAGGTTGGTTTTGGCGGATTTCATAGTGAAATGTATAAAGTGCAGTTTGGGGTATACATAAAGGTTGTTTTCTGCAATTTTGTCTAATAACAATAATAATAATAATAACAATAATAACAAGAATAATAATAACAACAGCAACAACAATAATAATACGTACACGCATGCCTATATATAGACATAACACTCGTTTTTTACCATACAATTGGTATTAAAAAAAGTAGTCTCTATCTTATTACTCAATTTATATATCTTTCCTCTAAGTTTAGACGTTATCGCGTTTTCTCATAAAAAACAATGTTTGAAAAATATCTTATAACTACAAAAACTATATTATGAGCATCACACATCTCCTTTCTATCATAAAATAAAACAAAAACATAAAAATTGATAATTGGGGTACTATTTGAATAAATTAAACAAATAACTTTCCAACTATTATATAATTTAGTAATTTAAATAAATATCCCCTTAAGTGTAAAAGGACTGAAATAATTTAGCGAAAAAATCTAACAAAGTTGGCACAGGTAACTGAAATGATAACAAAAGTTTTTTTTTGAACTGAAAGGGTAATTAAAATGAAGTCATCGACGGATATGATAAAAGATGTCTTTCTGAACTAAAACTTAAAAACTGGCCGGACCATAAAGAATGAAAACCGCATTTACCTTTATTATTTAACTACAAGGTGGTTTCATAATATATCCGAAAAAAATATTAACTTATGGTTTATAAATACATTTCACCGAAGTCTCTATTCAAAGCATTTCTGTGCATTCAATTCTTATTTCACAACAATGTGTTGTAAGATTACGGGTATGTTTGGCATGGAGCTTTTAGAAGCTTATAGCTTTAAGCTTTTAAGAAAAAACCCCTACTCAATAAAAAGCCTTATTTGGTTGAAGGAGCTTGAAGCATTTAGGTTAGGAGCTTGAAGCTTTTAGTTAAACGCTCCTACTAGTGTCTAGTAGCGTTTAGAAGGAGCTACAAGCTTTTAGGGAAAAAATGACTATTTTAACCTATAAAGATAATGAACTTTTCAATGCACAAACTTTTAAAAATTTTAGTTATGTACATTTTGGTCATTTTATACATTTTATTCAAAGCTTCAGCTACTCTGTCAAACACCAAATATATCTAAAAAACTACAGTTACTAGCTTCCAACTACCAGCCACCAGCTATTTTTGCCAAACATACCCTACATGTTTTTCTTATTCATCAATACAAGATGACAATTTTAATCTTTATTAAAAACATGCTAACAAAAAGTTACAAAACAGTAAATATAATCTAAAAAGATGTATGTGCATGTAAATTAAAGGGTTATTGGATTTAAATAGCTTTATCATTTGGCTAGTAGCACTCTTAACATACGAATTGTATCATGCCACTCTCAACTTTCAATGTATTTCTCTCTTGCACTCATTTTGTTGATGTGACACTTGTTTAATAATGTGGAATTTCATATGTCACTTGTTTAGTGACGTGACATCTGACGTGACTTTTTTGATAACGTGGCACTGATGTGGCGCTTGTTTAGTGATGTGGCATCTGACGTCAGCTAACCGGGTTAGAGTTTAGTTAGTTTGAGAGTGCTACGGGAAAATAAGTTGAATGTTATGAGTGGTGTGATACAATTCATAAGTTGACAGTGTTATCAATCAAATGAGGAAAGCTATGATTATTTAAGTAATTAAATCCAATATCCCTATATTAAAATGATGATGGAAAACTTATATAACAATCTAGTTAACAAACTTAAAGAATTTTTTGGTTTGGTTTAACAAATCAACTATAGATTATTTATTTTATTATTGATAGATATTTAAATAAAGGGATTATTAAATAATATAAATTTTGGAATAAAATTTCAAGTATAATATATAAATAATATTTTTTTAACGGCCAACTAAATCACCAAATAAGCATCTTGGGATGCCTTCAATCAAGCAAATGCATCCCCTTCTTCGTAATGGTCAGAGTTGGATGCATACCCGAGCCACCAAGCCACCAGTTCTGGTGAAAACCCGCCCGCTCGAAAACCCACTACAGTAAAATCCGGTTCGGCTCGATTTCGAACTGGCGACCTCCAGAGAGGCCTAATTCTAAACTTCATTGCCACCACCAATGTCTTTCAGAGTGATGCTAGTGGGAGTTGTACTTAGGACCTCAAGAACAGAAACCAAATGACTAACCATTAGACCAACTTGTCAGGACAACATATATATAATAAGCGAGAAAAAATAATATATAGCACCCCATTGCCAACACACATAGAGCCAGCCCAAGAGTGTATCAAACCTAAGCTAGCGTTTTGGGCCTCTAAAATTTTAGGACCTTCATTTGAAAAATATTATATTTATATATTATATTATAACCTTATTAAAAAGCAACTAATTTATGCATATGAGAGTTGTACAATTGGCTTTGGGAGCTTTTAAAAAAAATTGGAATTTTCCTTTTTGACCCTAAAGTTTTAAACTTTGACAATTTAAGTTTAAAGTTTTAATCTTTGTTTCATTTTTAACCTTAAAGTTTTAATCTTTGACAATTTAAGTTTATAGTTTTAATCTTTGTTAATTTAACCCCTTTCATTAATTTGATTTTTCACTTCTAATTCAAAAGTTTTCATCTTATACAATTTAACCTCTTTGATTAATTTGATTTTTCACTTCTAATTCAAAAGTTTCCATCTTTTGCGATTTAACCACTTTGGTTTTTTTTACTTATGTGTTGTAATCTTGGCTTTGGGAGTTTTTCAAAGAAAAAATGGTTATGCATATGGTTGTTGTAACCTTGGCTTTAAGGGTTTTTTAAAAAAAATTGATTTTTTTACTTTTCACTCAAATGTATTTCATAAATTACCTTTAACGCAAAACTATTTGTTTTTTTTTACTTTTAACATAAAACTTTTTATCTTTTGCAATCTATGCTCACAACTTTTTTTACTTTCAACTTTGACCCTTTATAATTTTCATTTTCCGCAAATTTTTCGCTTTATGCTTCGTTCTAAATTTTGTGACTAAACACATCGAAACGTGCGTCTTTGGTTTAACGTTTTTACGTTTCGTTCTAAATTTTGCGAGTTAACACGACGCAACGTACGTGTGTGGGTGAACGTTTTTACATCGTCTATTTTTTTCCCGTTTGAAAGGTTCAACATAACGTGCGCGTCCTAAATCGACTTAGTTATAACTAAAGAATCTCCGCCGCATTGCGGCGGGTCGTAATTCTAGTTATATATAAAAAATTGAAGTTTGATTGGCATGACTAAATTACTAATCTGATTCTGATCCCCTGTAGTGTAGTGATAATCATGTTGGTCAAAGCCCAATTCCTTGTTAGCACCAACATTTAAACCTTACTTTCTTGTTTTTCTTTTTTAAATCGGAGTAGCCTCCGTAGGGCCAGACATGGTTTATTAATTAAGGGTCAAGTTATTCTACAAAGCCTTCTAATTGTAAGAAGTGTAAGAAAGATTTATAGAGTAACAAGTGTCCAATAACCTAAAACCTAAACCCACTACATCACCACCAAAAACCTAAACACCCACCCCCACCCCACCACCACCCAAAAACCTAACCCCCCCCCCCCCCCCCCCAAAAAAAAAAAAACCTAAAAAAAACTAAACCCCCACCCCCACCACCACCCAAAAACCTAAACCCCCACCCCCTCGGCAAAAAAAAAAAAAAAATTGGGTGGGTGATGTGGGGGGGGGGGGGGGGGTTAGGTGTTTGGTGGTGGTGGATGTTTAAGGTTTTTTTTTTTTTTTTTTTTTTGTAGTGGGGATTTTTTGTATAGTGGGTTTTTTATGTTATTGGACACTTGTCACTCTATAAATCCTTATTACACTTCTTACAATTAGGATCCTTTGTATTTGACTAATCCTATTAATTAATATATTTTAAGGGTCTAGGTTTATGTTGATAGAACTTCTTTGTTGTTCCGTGATTTTTTTTTTCATTCGAGTTCATTTTTCAGAAAAAAAATTAATTATTTATAAGTATTGGAGTTCATGTTCGAGCAATGTTGGGTTGTTTTATGATCATTCACGAGTCAATGAATCAAAGCATTGGAGGTAGAACTCTATATTTGAGTAGCTCCTCAAATCACTGACTTAGTCAGGCATTTCTTGTTGTATGTTTTTATTTGATTTTATTTGTTAAGATTGTTTGATTTTGTTAGCAAATCATCAATTTTATAGTGTGTTTTTTTATCAAAATTGATGAGTAAAGTCTATTATCCTAATTTGTTGTCAAATAGTCCTTGGTCACAATCAAGAATTAAAAATCGAAACTGGTTCCTTAGAAACAAAAATAAGTTTATCACTTTTTGTGCAACTAGCGTTTTAACTCTTAGACGGTCTTAACAAGTATACTATAATTGTTAAGAATTATTTTAGAAACATGTCAATTAGTATCTTTTGAATTTCAGGAATCCTAGTCGCTCAACGCCATTTAACTTTATTTTAAACAAATTTCGTTTTTCCTCCATTAACAAAGACATGGATCCATGTTTGTTAACATATTATCGAATCATTAAGCGATTAGATACTGATAACTATCAATTATCATTAAAATGGTGAGTAAAATAATATTTATTCAATGGGGCCTCAATTTTAGTATTCGCTTTGGGCCTACGAAAGGCTTGGACCGGCTCTGATAGATCAATGGGGTGCATTTCAATATTTACGAATACTAGTTTTGTTCTTGCTAATCAGGACATTGTTGTCACCTTCAAGGTTTTGAAGGGAGTTTTTTCGCATCCATCACCACCATCTTCTTCATGTTGCTTATCGCCCATGCAAGGTTCTCGTTTACATTCCATGCAAAAGTTAAATTACAAGGGTCTTGAACATAACTGGTTTAGCTATTCACCAATCATGCAAATGTTAAATATTTAATAGACTTCCATCATTCTTAAATTCCTTAAGCTCTCAAGCACAAATATATAAATAAAAAAAGATAGAATTGATCCCGTTGCGTTGCAGTGACCGAACCAAACCGAGGAAAAGCGTAAAAAACCACAAATTTTAAGTAACCCATGTTACGTAAAACGTAAACGATATCAAACTTATACACATATTAGAAATTCTAGGGGTCGAAGAGAAACTCCATAGGCTTTTTAAAAAGTGTGGGGGGCTAAAGTGTCAAACTTTTAAACTTGAGGGGAAGAGAAAATCGCTCACTAAAAGACAAAGAAAACAAAAACAAAAGTCGAGGAACAAATGTGACCACCAAACAAAGTTTGATGGTGAAAACCAAAAGTGACAAAAGCTAACTTGCGCTATCCAGCTGCGTTGCAGCGGCTGGACAAAAACCGAAAAAGATGAATTTATAACACAAGTAAGTCACGTGACGCAAAATGTAGACGAAGTTCAACCTATATCAACATATATTACAAAGTCAAGAAGGTCAAAGAGATATTGTAGAAAGGAAAGACAAAAGTGATAACTTTGAAACCTTAGAGATCCTTTCGGTAACTTTCAAAAGAGAACAACTAAGGGGCTGTTTGGTAGCCTCTGAATGGTCATTAAGAGGCTACCTCTTAATGGAACCATTAAGAATTTTACCAATGAGAAGGTAGAAGAATGTGACATGTGATGATTTACCATTCAGAGGTTACCTCTTAAACATTCAGACTTGAGGTTACCTCTTATTCATTCAGAGGTTTTAAACCATTAAGAGGTAGCATCTGAATGGTCATTAAGAGGCTACCAAACAGCCCCTAAGATGGATGACTAAATTTGACCGCTAAATTCAAAAACCAAAAATTCCATGGCGCTAAGGACATGACAAATTATATATACTAGTTTTTTTTATATCACGCGTTGCGGTGAAACCGAGCAAATGATAATGTAAAACAAACGTGATTTGAAAATAAAGCATATTGTTTAGAAAGTCAAACCATTAGAACGATTTAGTTTATCATCGTACCGTTTTATGATATCAAATAAACACTTCATTTTGAGTATAACCTCATTTTAACAAAACTTATAACAGAATGTCAGGAAAAGAAATCAAGCACAACTACGTACTTAAGTTTTTAGAAAAAGTTATAAACGTAACTTATTAAAGAAGTATAAAATTAATCGATAAATTAATATATTTAAAAAAAGAAAAAAAAAACAATTATTAAAGAAAGGTAAAGGAAATATATGTTTAAAAAAAGGAAAATATGTTATTAAAAGTAAATATAATAATAAACTATTATAATATATTAAATAGTAAAATAATAAAAAACTATATATTATTATAAAAATGAAATAACTATTTATCATCACTCGAAATCAATATATATATATATAATAGCAATAGTAATACCGGATAAAAAAAGTAGATAAGTTTAAATAATAAAATTCTGAAATTACCTAAAACTTTAATTTCATTTTAAGCTTTAAATATATTAAACAATTGTATTTTAAATATTATTATTTTTAAATAAAAACCAAATTGAATACTAATAATCCAAATTCTAACCTATCAGGCGATGATAATCTATACTAGTTTTTTTTACGTCGCGCGTTACGGCGAAACCGAGCAAACGACAATGTAAAACAAAAGTGATTTGAAAATAAAACATGTTGTTTAAAAAGCCAAACCATTAGAACGGTTTAATTTATCATTGTACCGTTTTATGATACCAAATAAATACTTTATTTTGAGTACAATTTCGTTTTTAACAAAACTTATAATGGAATGTCGAGAGAAAAAAAATCAAGCACAACTACGTATTTAAGTTTTTAGAAAAAAGTTATACACGTAAATTATTAAAGAAGTGTCAAATTATTTGATAAATTAATACATGTTCTAAAGAAAAGAAAAAAAGAATTAGTACCTTATAAATAAGCAACAACTTAGTGCATATGTTAGTTGTATTATGTGCTTGGGGAGTCTTTCAAAAAAAATGAAAATTTTCCTTTTTAACCCTAAAGTTTTAATGTTTGACAATTTAAGTTTAAACTTATAATCTTTGTTGCCTTTTTAACCCTAAAGTTTTAATCTTTGACAATTTACCCTAAAATTTTAATCTTTGACAATTTAAGTTTAAAATTTTTAATCTTTCTTTCCTTTTTAACCCTAAAGTTATAATCTTTGACAATTTACCCTAAAATTTTAATCTCTGACAATTTAAGTTTAAATTTTTTTAATCTTTCTTTCCTTTTTAACCCTAAAGTTATAATCTTTGACAATTTAAGTTTAAAGTTTTAATCTTTGTTAATTTAACCTCTTTGATTAATTTGATTTTTTACTTCTAATTCAAATGTTTCCATCTTTTGCGGTTTAACCACTTTGATTTTTTTTTACTTATGTGTTGTAATCTTGGCTTTGGGTTTTTCAAAGAAAAAATGGTTATGCATATGGTTGTTGTAACTTTTGCTTTGAGGTTTTTTCAAAAAAAAATTGATTTTCACTTTTCACCCAAAAGTATTTCATAAATTACTTTTAACCCAAAACTATTTGTTTTTTTTTTTACTTTTAACACAAAACTTTTTATCTTTTGCAATCTATCCTCACAACTTTTTTACTTTCAACTTTGGTCCTTTATAGTTTTCATTTTCCGCAAATTTTTCGCTTTATGCTTCGTTCTGAATTTTATGACTTAAAACATCGCAACGTGCGTCTATGGTTTAGCATTTTTCACGTTTCGTTCTAAACTTTGCGAATTAACACGACACAACGTGCGTTAGTGTGTGGGTGAACGTTTTTACATCGTCTATTTTTTCCCGTTTGACAGGTTTAACATAACGTGCGCGTCATAAATCGACTTAGTTATAACTAAAGAATCCCCGCCGCATTGCGGCGGGTCGTAATTCTAGTTATTAAAAAAATGGTAAAAGAAATATGGTTTTAAAAAAGTCAAAAATATGTTATTACAAGTAAATATAATAATAAACTATTATAATATATTAAATAAAATAATAATAAAAAGTTATATACTATTTTAAAAATAAAGTTACTATTCATCATCTTTCGTTAACTATATATATATAACTAGTAAGGCCAGGCGGGTGGCCGCGTTAATCTTCCGTGATAGAGGCTATCACGCGTGGAAAAATGAATCATCCCACCGCCGCTCCAAAAGTCCACGCGTTAATCTTCCACGAAATCAATTTTCGTTATTTTCTTCACGACGTTATTTTTTTGTTTTGTGAGGATAATTGTTGGTTTGGGGGAAATTGTTGGGTGTGGTGGTGAGTGATGACCATTGCCACCAAAAAAAGATGTGAGTGATGGAAAAATGGTTGATGACATGGCGGAACTTGATTGGATGCTTGTGAGTGATAGAATTGTATCACTAGTGACCACCCCCTCCCCTAATATCACTGGTGATAATCCTAACCTTAGATATACTCGAAATTGTTTTGAACTCGAGCTCTTTTAAATTAAATATCGAGTGTAGCGTGGGCTCGGAGATTTGACCGGCTCATTCACACCCCCTAAATTTTAGGCTGTGATTATTGCTATTTGACCAAATGTTAACTCGGGTTGACCCGTTTGCTGTGAATGAAATTTTTAGCCCATTGTATCAACCAAATAAACTCACAACTCACAAGCCTATAAGTTACAACAATAGCCCATGATGACCCAATTCTGTCACTTTGGGTCTAAATTGTCTGGCCCAACCGCCCAAATAACTTTGCTAAAAAGATTATATCCGTGTAGTGTTTTTAATTTGCATGCGTGATACTAGTGGTGCACAAAAAACCTGAACCCGGACTCGGACCCGAAAAAAAAAAAAACCCGGAACCGGGTATTATAAAACCCGGGTTTTTTATACCCGAACCCGACCCTACCCGTAGGGTAGGGACCGGCGACCGGGTATGCATATTTGATCTAAAACCCGAACCCAGAACCGGTTTTTTTTATACCCGGTTTATACCCGAAACCCGGTTTTATAAATACCCGAACCCGGAACCGGGTTTTATAAATACCCGGAACCGGTTTTTAAAAAAACCCGATTTTGATGTAATCTTGTTTAATTATGTATGCATTAAGACTTCTAGTTCTTATGATTTAACAAAATTATGTATGCACTTTGATGTAATCTTGTTTAATTATTAGGTTTCTAATGATATTTGTCACCGCTACTTAATTATTTAGTATATTTCATTACAAGTGGAAACAAATATGCCAATATATGTTGGCCCTTCTATTTTCTTTGTTTGTTTAATATCATTATTAGTTTTTGTATTTAATAAATTGTGCCTCTGTTTATAAAAGTTCAAGAATAACCACATGAAGAACTATAAATTGTGCCTCTGTTTATAAATTGTGCCTCTGTTTATCAATAGATTTGATGTCTATGTGTGAGAGTTATGTTTGATACATTTTATAAGCATAGTTCCGGTCAGGTTTTTTTAATACCCGGTGCGGGTTTTTTCCCAACCCGATGCATACCCGAACCCTACCCGATGAATACCCGAACCGGACCCGAATCCGGAAATAGGGTATTATAATACCCGGGTTTTATAAAACCCGACCCAAACCCTACCCGAACCCGGGTATATAGGGTATACATTTTTGGTAGAGAACCCGGACCCGGACCCGACCCGGTTTTTAAAAAAACCCGATTTTGTAAAACCCGATCCTACCCGAACCCGGTTTTTAAAAAAAACCCGATTTGTGCACCACTACGTGATACTAGTCACACTTCAAAGGTTTTGGTCATTATTTTGGGATTTCTTTACGGGATGGATAATGAGAAATCTCATTTAAATAAAAAACTAAAAAACTCTAAAAAAACTTAAAAAATACATCAAAAAATGTAAAAAAATTATTGGATGTAAATCTATATTTTTAAAATATAAAAAATTTGAATAAAAATTAGTATTACACATGTGTAACACTATCACGACCCAAACCACTACCTCTTTTTAATTATTTAATAAAAACACAAAACATTCAAATCTTGAAAAATGGAAAAGGTGAACTGTGGTTGCCGTTGTTTAATCCACGTGAACGATGGTGGATGTATGAGGGGGTGGTGTAGCAATCTATTATGGTTCTAAATGACAATTGATGACCCAACCCATGACCCTCACAACCTTCGGCCTAAGAGGTCTTCCACCGGATTCAAACCATTGGCCAGTATTGTTTTTCTTTTACAATAAAAATCAAATAAATTTGTTTATGAATGTATTAACTTGGCACTTACTAACAATAAAATTGACTTATGTTAATTAAAAAACATACTTATTTTGATAGTGAATAGATCTGAAAATTATTAGGTTTTTTTCATGAAACATTGACCAAGAGCTCAACTAATAGCCAAATCCCTCTTTTGAGACTTCGGTTTCAATTTCCCTAAATTTGGTTTTTTATATGTTTCTATTTTTTGTAATAGATAATGTTCAGGAATTCTACGGGCATCCGGAGCTAGGGAACCAAATGTATCAAAGGTAAATGGGATAAACACAAGTTAATTCTCTAAACAAGCTTTCTCGTGTTTCGCGACTTTGTCTGATTCCATCTTCAACGCTGCCTGAACATGAAGTAAGCACACGATGGTATAAGCAAGGAGTGCAGTGGCGTCTCTGAGAATTCACGTACCCTGTTCGAGCTTGAAAAATGTTCCCATATGCTTTAACGATAAACAATATAATTAAGAAAATGACAAAAATTGTAGTATTTGATAAACAATGCAATTATGATAATGATAAAATCATAGTATTCTAATGAGTTACATACCGTAATAACTAATAAGTTAATATAATAGCTAATCAATGATTCGTGCAGCCCTCCTTCCGTTCTTCATAGCAAATTGCTGGATAAACTCTTCACAATTCAATCGCCCTTTCAGTTTCCAGCGTTTCAGTGTTTTTTTATTTTTATTTTTTAAAATTATATTATTATTGGGTTGAGCCCAATAAACCTAATGTTAGGTTGGGTAAATTATAAAGCATAAAAATGTATTTGATAATGGGCCTCTATATTGGATTTGGTATGTGTTTACAATTTTTTATTAAAATAACATATATCTATACTATATTATAATACATGAGGGAAGGATTCCCAAAAGTTAAGAACTTCTTCCCTCATTATTTATAAATAAACCCCTAGAATGAGGGTAAAGTGGTCTTTTAAACCATAATTACTTTTTAGTCCCTCAATCTATTACATTTGTTTTTTACCCAAGTTTTTTGTTTTGAACGGCATTAATAAACTAAAATATTCCCTAATTTTACTTGTACATAGTCAGTTTGTTGTGGCATGTTTAATATAGTATAGGTAAAACTCACAACAAACTTCCTATTAAACATACCACAACAAACTAAACAGGATATGTGCATCTTATTTTAAAAACTTAAAACTCACAACAAACTTCCTAAATAAATGGATGACCAATCTAAAACTAAACCCTAATGGACTACTATAAATACATAGCAAACACTCACAATTCTACATTTCTATTGCTAAACAGATTTAAAATATGGAACCAGTTCTGAATTCACTTGATGCGAAAAAACAAGCATGCGATATTGAAAAATCTAAGGTCGGTTCTATGATAAGTTTTGTTATATCGCAATAATGAATAATTGTTTTCTTTTATTTACTTTTATGTGAATACTAACTTATTTGATTTTTCAGATTCAACACACCAATTTAAACACCCCAGTTGTCGAACAAGCTTTTGTTAGTTTTTAAGTAATATTTTCGCTTATAATATTTCATATTAACAAGTTCGTTATGTTATTATTTGGTGTTTTATTGTAGGATGATGGTGATAATAGTGTTGAAATTATTTCTTATGGTGCAATGTTCAGTCCATACAAGTCTAATCTTCAACGTCAATTTAGTAAAGAGGTAATTTTAAAATTTATTTAATCTTTTTTAAATTTTTTTATTCAATATTTGTTTTTTTTATAAAATTTATTTAATCATTTTTAACTTTTTTATTAAATTTTTGTTTTTTAAGGATCAGAAGTATGAGAATCAAAAGAAAAGAAGATGAAAGAAAATGAGAAAGAAGATGAATTAGATGATACTGCTGATTCGAGCACACACAAGAAAAACGGATCAAAAAAGAAGAGAAATTAGATGAAATATATCAAGTGTTTTTATGTTTTTTTCATTTTCAGTTGTTTTTGTTTGATCTAGACTATCCCATGAATAATAAAGTCTATTTTATATTTGAAGTTTATGTTTTGTGTTATTTTATTGCACTTATAATTTACATCTCGATTGAACTAATATACTTTTGTCATTTGTTTAGTATTTTTTATTAACAAACGAATCTTTACATGTTTAAAACAGTTTTTCTATACTTTATTCATTATTAATTTTTATAACAAAACAAAACTTTGATATTTAGTAGATAGAAGATAAACTATGTTCCAAAATTTTAGGAATATTTTACGATATTAGTAGATAGATAGTAAACTATATCCCAAAATTTTAGGAATTATTTAATACTAATTTACGATATTTATTTAATACTAATTTACGATATTAGTAGATAGATAGTAAACTATATCCCAAAATTTTAGGAATTATTTAATACTAATTTACGATATTTAGTAGATAAATAGTAAACTTTATTTAATACTAATTTACGATATTTATTTAATACTAATTTACGATATTAGTAGATAGATAGTAAACTATATCCCAAAATTTTAGGAATTATTTAATACTAATTTACGATATTTAGTAGATAAATAGTAAACTATGTCCCAAAATTTTAGGAATTATAAGTCAACTAATTAGGTCCTCCAAGTTAATTATATGAGATGAGGCATCGATGACGAAACGTCAGGCGATAGAGGCAGTTGATCGAACATTGCAAGACATTATAGGTGTTAGGCTCCCACATGTAACACTTATGACATATATCCACCACAATAATGTTATCATATACAAATAAGAAAACTACCAGCAACGAGTGCCGCAATCCAAAGTGTCGCCCCCGCCGCATCGCGCGGGCACCCTACTAGTATATATATAGGGAGAAGATCATGCGAGAACCACCTCTTATTGTGAGAACCGCGAGAACCAATGTGAACACAACCAAAAATGCCTAAAAATAGTTAAAAATCACACAATTTTTTTTTTAATATTTTTATATAAAAATCGCTACTTTTCGAAGCAAAAAAAAAAAATTAATTTTAAATTTTTTTTTTGCCACTGAAAGTAGCGATTTGAGCATAAAAAATAATAAAAAAATTTAGATTTTTTTCGGTTTTTTGGGGGTTTAGTTTTTAGCATTTTAGCTTGGGGGGGGGGGGGTTTAGGTTTTTGGGGGGGGGGGGGTGGGGGTTAGGTTTTTTTAGCTATTTTAGGTTGTGTTCACATTGGTTCTCGCGGTTCTCGCAATAAATGGAGTTCTCGTATGAGCCCCTCCCTATATATATATATATATATATATATATATATATCGATTTTTTTAAAAAAATCCCTTGCCACTCGAAATCACGGGCCTTGTGTGGAAATCCTCCCCGCACACCATAAGAGCCGCCCATGAAGGAGTGATTATTAAATTAGAATAAATTTCCTTAAAGATTTATAAATTTCCAACTATCAAAACATTATACATATATATATATATATATACACATATGAATATGAATAAAGAGTGTTGATGAATAGTGATATAATTTTTAAAATATTTGTTTATGTTTTTTATTTTATATGATTGTACATTTTGAGCATTTATTTTTTTAATCAACTTTTAAATGAAATTTTAGTCATTATTTAATTTGATTTTGTTTTATGATTCTATGTTTTAAGCATTTATTTTTTTCATCAACCTTTTAATGAAATTTTATTCCTGATTTAATTTGATGTTTTTTTTTTCTAATAAGCTACATTCGTTAACTTTTTTAAAAGTATAACTCTGCAACTATGTTTATCTTTTCATTATCGCTATATGAGTTTTTATTGAAAATTGATATCGTGTCGCTGTCGTATCAAACCACATTTTTTTTTAAATCTGACTCTGAAACTATGTTTCCTTTTTTCAACATTGTTATATAAGTTTTTATTGAAAATGGATACCATCGCTATTGTACCAAATCGAACAGAAACCGACGATGAATGGTAATTTATTATCTTGAAGTACATATTTATTTTAATTATTCTTTATTCATCATTTAATTTGATCTCTTTCCTAATAATATGTGTTTTATATTTATTTTTGTTCCAACATTGCGATATAACTATTATTGAAAACGGATA
This sequence comes from Helianthus tuberosus, assembly GCA_030545235.1. NCBI lineage: Eukaryota > Viridiplantae > Streptophyta > Magnoliopsida > Asterales > Asteraceae > Helianthus > Helianthus tuberosus. Next base: position 184,231,265 of record CM060370.1, on the reverse strand, counting down.
TTGTGTCGTTATCGCACCAAACTGAACTCAAATGACCGAACAACATTTGCATAAGTGTTGGTATTTATTTTTATTGTTTTTGCTAATGATAAACTGACCGTATCGCTACTATACCGTATAGAACCGAACAAGATCGGTAACGGTACTTGTATTCAATTTTATGGCTTCATATTTGAAAACGGATACCGTGCGGCTTCCGTAGTGAACGGTACCAAAACCAAATGAACAAAATCAGTTTTGGTACCAGCGTTTTTTAATTGTTTTTGCTGTTAATAAACTTACACCATATTTCTACCGAACAAAATTGGTACCCGTACCTTTATTCATTTTTATCGTTTTCGGTTTTGATAATTTTCATTTATACAACTCTGTCTGCGACGGTAAATGAATATCGGTACCAATACCATGACGATCTGAACCGATCGATATCTTTTGAACAACATTGGTGCCGGTATTGGTGTTCGCTTTTATTGTTTTCGTCCGATGTAAAACACATGTTGATTTCTAGCTTAGTGCTTGTATTGTACTGGTACTATAACGAACCAAACCGATACCGATCCAACGTTCACGTTAACGTACCGCCGCAACGCGCGGTCAGGACGATGATATAAAATCATGACATCGAATTTGTAATCTTCTGAAACTGAGAGGATGCGTTGCATAGGTGAGATATCTTATGCAATGAATTTAACATAATTTAAAAATGTGTTTACAGATATATTACACAAAAATTAAAGGATGGCTACGATTTTGTATAATACCTATTCCCGTGTAACACAAAATATTTTGTTTTGTTTATATATATTTCACACAAATTCCATATATTATTTCAGTGACACACCCTCAAATATTAAAAAGAAATAAATAAACTAAATGATGTATTAACATGTGGCATTAACTTATTAGAAGTTATATTAAAAAGAAATAAATAAACTAAATGACATGTTAACATGTGGCATTAACTTATTAGAAGTTATATTAGATATTTCCTAACTGAATTTATTTGATTAATTTATAAATTTCATAATAATTTTATGAAAATTCTTAAGGTGACGGTTTTCTTTTATATTCCTGAGGTAATTTATTTTAATTACAATGTTTTTGTTGTTGTTATTATCATTATTATTATTATTTTGCGTCATATGTTATAATTTAGTTAGCCGAAGATTTATTTTCCCTCTTATTTCACTCTCTTTCAGATTTTATTATTCAATTTTATAGCTTTTATTAAAAAAATCAACAATATGTTGTCACAAAAAATATATTTTATAATATTTTAATCTTTATTATTAGCTATATTTATTTTATTCAACCCGTGTAATACACGGGGTTTTAACCTAGTTTTTTTATAAAAGAATTTACATTGATGAATGAAGGAGTGATTATTAAATTAGAATAAATTTCCTTAAAGATTTATAAATTTCCAACTATCAAAACATTATTATATATATGAAAAGATATCGTTGGTTTGCACCAGTAGCATTTGTTACTTTTAGGTTTTAAAGACTTTAGTTTGTTTTCTTATGTTTTTGCCACCTAGCGCATATGCTCAATTCTCATTAACCAAATCTAATATGATATATTTTTCAATTCAATTCTCTCCAACATTAATTTTATATTTATGTTATTATAAAAGTATAATTTAAAATTTTGTGAAAGACAGACTGGGGCAAAGTATAAAAGGGGCGGAGAGGGGCGCCCAACGCTCAGTAGTGTTATCTATATGTAGTTTTCGTATAGAAATTTTTGGGTATATACGTTTTCGACCCCCCAATTCTATAGAAATTTTTGGGTATACAGGTTTTCGACCCCCCGTCATTCGGGTCAAGCTTCGCCACTGAAGACAGAGAAGAAATGATAAGGCGATTAAACCATTATATTTATATTGTTATTAAAAAGTATATTTTAAAATTTTGTGAAAGACAGAGAAGAAATGATAAGGCGATTGAACCATGGTTTCATCTTCTGTTTTCCGCTAATGATATTGATTTTTATGTTTTTATCGATATAAAATCCGTGTGAAAATCTTTTTAGTCATATCATAACTTTATTTTTTGGGTTTTCTTTTCCGGTTGTTATACTGAATGTTGATACCGTGCCGGTAACGTATGTATACCATAATAAGCCAAACCCATACGGACTGAATTCCTGTCGCAACGCATGACGAATTTCACAAGTTAAAATAAAAGAAACAAATTCAGATATTAGATCTTGACCATGAACTCTACCCATTTTTTTATAGTGAGTAAGCATATTTTATGGATTAAATATGTTTTTTTATTAAAATAAAAGAAAACAAATTCAGGTTTTTGATAAGATCAAACCGAAACCAAGTATATTACCAAGACTATAATTGAACGGAAACTCAAATTCAGTATACCGATTAAAACAAGATGATTATGGATTTATGGTTTTGGAACTTATTGTTTAGTTACAATAACAAGATGCATGATCAGTAACTTCAAGTGGTTTTTTTTAATCGTTTAGTATGTGTTTGTTTTTTTTTAATCTTTTAGTATGTTTTTGTTTTTTTAATCTTTACTTTTTAACATTTAGCATTGACACTTACAATTCTTTTACTTTCTATGTTTTTGGCTTTTTTAACCTTTACCTTTCAACATTTAGTATTGACACTTACAATCCTTCTACTTTCTAAAAACTTTAATCATTTTATACATGTTTATTGTTATGTACATGTCGGTAAAAATTAAAGTTGATTACGTCTCTTTGAAAATTAATAGGCTCAGATATAATGTGTTTTTTTTTTTGCTTTTTTGTACGTTTTCAGTTGTCTACACTTTAGCATAAATTTTGTTTTACAACAAGTCGGGTATAATATAATACGTTTTCATTTGACTGTATAAATTCGATTTACTTTACGTTTTGGCCCCACTGCAACATGCAAAACCATTTTTAACTTCTTTTTATGTAGGTGTTGGTATAAGTTCAGGTTGGTGTGCGACGTAAATTTCTTTCGTAAATAAGTCAGGTCATATATAATACGTTTTCGTGCTTATTTTTTGTACATCTTCAGTTTATCTACAGTTTGACGTAACTTTTGTTCATAAACAATTCGGGTCTTGACGGTATAAATCCGAATTACTTTTCGTTTGGACCCGCTGCAACGCGCGGGACAATTTACTAGTTATACATATTAAAAGAAAGGGTTGATGAACAGTAAACAATATTAATATTATATATGTTATTATATTTTTTTTCTAGCCTTTAATTATTTTTTATATTAATTAAATATAATTTGTTTTTTTTTATTATAACTTTTATGATATGATGTTTTCTAAAATTTTGAGTGCAGTTACGACGTGTCTATTTTTATCTATGTTTTAGTATATATTATATGTCGACGTCGTTTATCCTTTACATTATTTTAATAATACAAGTAGTGCCTTATAAAATTTCGACTATAATGTTGTGATATGCTTATTTTTATCAATATTTGAACATAAGTTTTGTTTGAATATAACGGGTAAAATATAATTGTCTTTTTTGTTGTTTATTGTGACGAACCAAACCAATACCATTTGAACAACTTCGACTATAATGTTGCGACATACTTATTTTTAGCGAGTGTTGGTACCATACCCTTACCGTGACTAACTAAAATGACACCGTCCTAGCAACATCAATGCTATGTCGATTTCAACCGAACAACATTGGTACTGGTATCGTTATTATTGGAACCGATATTCGTTTTTATGGTTTTCGTCTTTTGACCATTGCAACATCAATGCCCTGTCGATTTCAACCGAATAACATTCGTACTGGTATCGTTATTATTGGAACCGATATTCGTTTATTTTTTGGTTTTATCTTTTAGTTACTATATCGAGTGCCGAAACCAAACCGATCCCATTATAAATCGAACTGATACTTCCGTAGACCCGCTGTAACACGCGGGGAATATTACTAGTTATACATATTAATTCAAACTTGGCATGAACAGTACTTGATCAAATATCATTGGTGAATTAATGTTTTATTAATTTCTTTTCTCTAATATACAAGCTGTTTAAAGTAAAAAAGAAATGTTTTTGTTTGTTTTTTATTATTTTGATGACTTATTGAATTGAGTGGCAAATGAATATTGATATATTAAATAATTGAGTTACTTACTGTTTTCGTCCCTGTGGTTTGTCAAAAATCACTATTTCAGTCCATTAGTTTAAAAATTGCGATTTCAGTCCATGTGGTTTCACTTTCGTAACCATTTCAGTCCAGTCTCATAACACCGTCTATTTTATCGTTAAGTTTTTAATGAAATACCTAAATTACCCTTGTTTTAATTAAATATGGACTTATATGATTTTATTATTGGATTTATATGATTTTATTGTTGTATGACTTATGGACTTAAATTGTATTGTAGGGTTCGACCCACCATGACTTCAATAGAAGTAGAAGTCTGGCACTATTTTTACATATATGCTTCCAGAATTTTAATTTTGGATTTTAGAATGAGAAAATGTCCAGGTAAGCATTATTTTTCAAAGTTAGTATATTAATTGATGTTGATAGGAATATATTAATTAGGGTGGGGTAATGCGTCGCCGGACATTAAGAGGGTAGGGTTGTGATGCCGGAGAAGATGACCGGGAACTTTTGCTGGAAATGAGAGCAGGGATGGAGTGGGGTGGGGTAGCGTGGGGTTGTGTTTTAACAAGTGGGTCCTAGAATACACTCTTTTAAATTTCCATGGGTTTTTTTATTTAATTAACACACGGGTAATTTAGGTATTTCATTAAAAACTTAACGGTAAAATAGACGGTGTTAGGAGACTAGACTGAAATGGTTACGAAAGTGAAACCACAGGGACTGAAATAGTGTTTTTTGACAAACCACAAGGACGAAAATAGTAATTACCTCATTTAGATATATTTTTGTTTTTTATTAATAAGGGCATTATGGTCAATTCACGTGTACTTAACAGAATACATGGATGGGGTTAACGGAGGTGGACTGAAATGGTTACGAAAATGAAACCACAGGGACTGAAATCGCAATTTTTAAACTAATGGACTGAAATAGTGATTTTTGACAAACCACAGGGACGAAAATAGTAATTAACTCTAAATAATTTATTTCAATAATTTTCTTTTGCCTATCTAATTGATGTGTTAAGTAGTATATTTAAATGATTAATTTAAAAAGAATATGAAACATATTAAAAAGGTTTATTATGATTACTATATAATATTAAATACGAAGAACTCGCATTCATTAACTTTTTCTTTAAAGCTTAGTATACGTATATTGTTATTTCTTTAGACATGCCGACATAATCTTTATTGACAACAAAGTAGAGCATATCTTTGGTATGGTAAGCTATACGGGTGTCGGTACTTTGACGAAATCGAGCCAGTTTTGACCGAACAATATTTGTACCGGTGTTTTTTTCGTTGTTTTCGATATGTGTAAACTGCGTGTCGATATCGTTTGAGCGCAGGTATCATAACAAACGATATACACAACAACCAAATTCATGCAAATGTGAAATATATATTAGAAAGGTTTATTATGATTACTATATAATATTAAAACCGAAGAAATGTTTCACGTGTACTTAACAGAATACATGGATGGGGTTAACGGAGGTGGACTGAAATGGTTACGAAAATGAAACCACAGGGACTGAAATCGCAATTTTTAAACTAATGGACTGAAATAGTGATTTTTGACAAACCACAGGGACGAAAATAGTAATTAACTCTAAATAATTTATGTCAATAATTTTCTTTTGCCTATCTAATTGATGTGTTAAGTAGTATATTTAAATGATTAATTTAAAAAGAATATGAAACATATTAAAAAGGTTTATTATGATTACTATATAATATTAAATACGAAGAACTCGCGTTCATTAACTTTTTCTTTAAAGCTTAGTATACGTATATTGTTATTTCTTTAGACGTGCCGACATAATCTTTATTGACAACAAAGTAGAGCATATCTTTGGTATAGTAAGCTATACGGGTGTCGGTACTTTGACGAAATCGAGCCAGTTTTGACCGAACAATATTTGTACCGGTGTTTTTTTCGTTGTTTTCGATATGTGTAAACTGCGTGTCGATGTCGTTTGAGCGCAGGTATCATAACAAACGATATACACAACAACCAAATTCATGCAAATGTGAAATATATATTAGAAAGGTTTATTATGATTACTATATAATATTAAAACCGAAGAACTCGCGTTCGTTATAAAGCTCAATATACGTATATTTATTAGACGTGCCAACATAAATTTTGTTGACAACAAAGTGGCATTCAAAATAGAGTATATCTTTGGTACAATAACGTATATTTATTAATCTTATTAATGAACAATGAAGTTTAACGTAGAGTGTTTTTCTGGTACCATGTTGGTACCTTGACAACCAAACATTAGTACCGTATAGCTATTATCGAATCTGATACCTGTGTTTGTTTTATTGTATTTGATTAATGTAAAACACGAGTCATTTTTTTCTTCGTTTAGGTTGCTCTAGCGAGTGTTGGTATCGTAACGAGCCGAACAGATACCAACCAAATTCCCGCCGCATAGCGCGGGGGAAATCACACTAGTTAACATCAAAGTGAAGTGTTCAGCTTATATACTTGAGTATGCAAATTCAATTCATGTTAATCGGTGATTTAAACTCTAGTGTTAGCTATATTAACAACCATAATCAATTGTGTTCGCTATATTAACAACCATAATCAACAGGCAGTTCCAACCTTTTTTAAAGTCCAAGGTGAAAGAAATTTTGGGGTCGTTTTTCCTTTTTTTTATTATTATAAACGGTACTTCTTTATTTATAGTTATAGAAAATCAAACAAATTTTAAACAATAAGTTTGCACTAATATTTATAGTTAGCATATTAATTTTCTTTTAATTAGAGGCCCTATTTTTTGGAAGCTCTAAAATTATTCAAATGTATCAATGATTAAACATAAAGTATCAATGATTAAACATAAAGTTCGTCCATGTATCAATGATTAAACATAAAGTTCGTCCATATAAGTATTTTAGAATTATTCAAATGTAGCCGTCACTTGTTACGGTTTACATCATTTTAGTAACCCGGTTATCTAATTTGTAGATTGCCACTTCTGATATTAGCTAGCCAAACAAATCAATATTTTTTCAGGGGTTAAACGTTAACCAAGTTTATTTTAGGTCTCTCCTTGCTTCAATCGGCTTCCACGGATATCAGCAAGTAATCATCTAGCACTCAAATATGTATCAACGTTGAACTTGAAGTCCGGGCCGGGCCAAGTTGTGTTTACTCAAAACTCTTTTGTCTAAAAGCTTAGTAACCGTATTCGACTCATCAAGTTTTTATAAAAAAATGTGAATTTCTGGACAAAAAGTTCCTGACCCGAACAAAAAATGACCCGTTTGACCTAATCCGCCCATTCTAACATGAGTTGGTTACACAGACTGCTGTCACTTATTAACACCATAGTTAATTAAATTCTCTTCTCTTATATGTACCATAATACCCTTCTTGTGATAAATCGAGAACTTTGACATTTTTTAATAATTGTTAATGTATTTTGTTATACATGTAATTCTTTTAAATAAGCATAGCAATCCTGTTATGATCTCTCATGGCCTAAGTATAGACTAAACTACACAAATGTTAATATGATGTGTTCGCTTACTTTAAAAAAATATTATGAATTTTCAATTCTTTGTCGTATTATAATGTGTGTAATTCAACGCTAAAAATGCTCATTAAGTCGATATAAAATAATATTTTACCTTTTTTTACTTAAAAAAAAAATACCCATCTCGATGATCCTTCCAATAATTGTAATTCAACGCCTCGATCCAAAACCCATAGTGTCAAGCTAAAGAACAAAGCCACGATCACTTAAGCCGTCCTCGCAATCTATCCGTCAATCAAACGTTTTCAGTCCTAACGCTTATGGATATACGAACTCCAGCCGGAGAATAATACGTTACTTGTTTGCCATTTGATTCTTTGTAGTATCATATGAATGGCCAAATCAGGAAATAAACACGTAGAAATATATGTTTACAATCATATACCATATCTACTCAAAATATGGATATTAATAAATTATATTGAAAATAAATAACCAGTTGGGCATTTGGTCTAGTGGTATGATTCTCGCTTTGGGTGCGAGAGGTCCCGAGTTCGATTCTCGGAATGCCCCATTTTTTGCACATTTAAAACCATAAATAACTATTTAGACACTACTAACAAACTTAATGCTACATGATATGTAGCTTGTATCTTGCGTTCTTATTTTGTTTGTTTGCGTTTTCTATGATTTGTTTGTTTGAACCCGACAACTATCGATTTTTGTTGTAAATTTAGCAAATCAGAGACATATCTTATTTAGTTCAAAGCAAACTGTTAGGCTTATAATAAGCCTAACAAAGAGAAAATACCGAAACAAAACAACCAATGTTTGACTATCTAATAACGTGGTAAGTGAGTAAGTGACTAACGGACTCTTAAGTACATGTCTACATTTCCGAACTTGGAAAGAGGAGTCTGGTCATTTTAACAAAGGGGTGTTTGGTCATTTGTGTCAATAGTATAGATATTAACCCGCTAACCCGCCAACCAAAGCAAGACAGTCACTCATAGTTGTCCCTTGTTTGTGTATTTTTAGGTTCAAAAGTTTGAGAGGTGAGTATGGTCATTTAGTACATTGTGTCCAATTTTACTAGCTACAATATTAATAATTCAACTATAATATAAGTTCTAATGGTTCATAATTCAACTATAATATAAGTTATAATGGTGTACCTAACTTTTGTTCCATTCAAGATTAAATGATGAGAATGCAGTTAAATAACTTTATATCAATATTTTAGTTTATTCAAGTAATCTTGAGGCCTGGAACAATTGGATTTACATGCTCAAAAGTGAGTTGGTGTAAAACTAATAGAAAACACAAACTTCTGCAAGGGTGATAAGTTGATAACCAACATACTAAACAATAAACATTACATGAACTCAGTATAAGAATAACTGGGTCTTGATTGAGATTTAAGCAACCGAGTTCAAGTTGTAAACGGGTGACTCTGTCTAACGTGCTTAATAAGCGGGTTGTGTTCTGATTAGATTGTATATAAACAGATTGACCTATTAACTCGCTAAAAAGCAAAAACAATATACACACTATATGTATTTAACCCGTTAAAACTTAAAATGATACAACTTTCAGCACAAATAAAATGTCACGGTCGCACCATGACGCGTGCTAATAAAGCTTCAACATTCGTTTTATTAACTACAAATTGTCATTGTTATGGTCGTTTCTGTAGTTTAACTTTTAAAAGAGAAATAATGCACCCTCTTCTCATAGGACATTCTTTTAATTGGTTGAAATAAAATATCATTCATAGTTTCATACCTTAGGATACATTTGTTTGACTTGTGATTTTAATTATCATTATATTATGAAAGCATATGTATGCACATACAATTAGTTTTGATTTGGATTTTGTTTTATTAGGACTTAGTAACTTCAAGATCACTTATACTACAATTAGTTTTGATTTTGGATTTTGTTTTATTAGGACTTAGGAACTTCTAGATTACTTTTGAAAGGCCGGTGCTTCTAGATATTAATAACTAGAAGCGCGTTCACGTGATGCGTCAGAGAAAACAGACACTATCAGGAGTATACACGATTCGTTTTGACACAAATTATTTGGTTAGATTGTCGGTTTTCAGTTTGATTCGGTTAACAATCAAAACCAAACTTAGACTATTTTTTTTTTTGCTTAGAAATACGTGCAATGGAGATATAAAAGCTAAAATATATGGAAATATAAATGGTTCAGTTCAGTTTAGTTAATTTTGGTTAACCGAGAATATAGAAAACACTGATAACTGATTTTTGGTCAGTTTAGTTTTCGGTTAAATTGGTTTTCGTTTAATTTGGTTTCTGGTTGATTTTGGTTTGATTTCATCCATTTTCTGTTCGATTTTGGTTAATGGTTCTGTTGTTGTTCACCTCTAGACATTGTTAATCACGTAACATATCATATTTTTCAATAAGAAAAACTATAGCAATACTACACTCAAATAAAGAAAATAAACTGCTCGCTTTTATGCTATATATATATTTTTTTTCAATAAGTACTAATATATAAAAAAGTTATGGTAGTTTAAAAATTGTGAGAGTAGTTTGTTTAAAATAAAAGGGAAAAGTATAATTAATATTTACATAAAGTGTCACAGATTAATATTGGGTGAATTAAAATGTAATTAAGATGAGAGACTAAAGCTATAATTAGTGTTTGAAAAGCTAATTTAACCTCATTTTGAGTTCTTTATGCATTAAATTCTAAAAATTTCTTAACTTGTATTTTAAAATGCTAATCTCAAATGCATTATACCTATCTTAAAATGCTCATCTCAAATGCATTATAGCTAGTAGAATATACCATGCGCTGTGGCGGTCTGGTTTTGCGCATCAAAATGTAGATAAATAAGTATGTCGCAACGGTATATTCTGAAATCACTACGTCGCTGTAAAAATGTTAAGGAAAATGAAAGCTATACACGTAGATACAAAAAAATATGCCGCAATGGTATATTTGATAATCAAGAAAAATGACACGTTGTAAACATGAATTTAAAGAAACAAGAAAGCGTATTTAAAAAATAGTAAAAATATATCATATTCGACCATACTCACTTTTGAATAAAATTTACGCTGAAACACAAACAGCTCGATTGTGAATAAAATTTATACCGAAACGTAGACACTAATAACCATGTGCCAATGGTGTATTCATAAAAGTTTAATTAAAAGTTATTAGAGAAGAAGAATATATGTGTAAAATTAATTACTAAGGGGCTGTTTGGTAGCCTCTGAATGGTCATTAAGAGGCTACCTCTTAATGGAACCATTAAGGATTTTACCAATGAGAAGGTAGAAGAATGTGACATGTGATGATTTACCATTCAGATGTTACCTCTTAACCATTCAGACTTGAGGTTACCTCTTATTCATTCAGAGGTTTTAAACCATTAAGAGGTAGCATCTGAATGGTCATTAAGAGGCTACCAAACAGCCCTAAGACTTGAAAAAATATGTAGCTTTGTGGAAGTGAAGGCCACATGTCCTCTAAAAAAGAATTGTTTATCATAACTTGCAATTGTTAAATTACTAATATTGGGTTATGAATATAATATCCGGCTATGAATTTCGTTGAGTTTTGCAAGTCTTAATATAATAATTAGCACATTAAAACTAAGTTGACAAGAAACATAATACAAACACAGTTTCTCCTTTCACATGAATTAATTGTGGATGTAAATTTTTTTGTATGGCACTTATGCTATGGGTTTGTGGATGTAGTTTTTTTTTTTTTTTTGTATGGCACTTAGGCTATGGGTTTGTCGAAGTATTTTTTTTTTGCATGGCACTTAGGCTATGAGATGTGAATCCTCTTCTCTCATCTTTACATCACCTTTACCTCATCACTTTTTCCTCTATCCCCGTTAAGGTTAAGATGGATGATTCCTCTTCACCCCCTTCCATAAAAATCAAGAGAGAGGGAAATAAAAGAGAGAGAGATAAAGAGAAGTGGACCGGGGAGGTTGGGGCATTGTTCCCGTTTACACCGAAGTGAGGGGGGGGGGGGGGGGGGGTTCAACTATAGCATAACACAAGATACTATACCCAAATGCTGCTTTTTGTTGTTCTTCACAAAGAACAGTATAAAGGAAGCTTACAAAGTATCTTTGTTTAATACTTATGTTATTCGCATCGTTAGAGACATATTAAACCCAAGGGCGGACCCACATAGAGTGGATCGGGGTCTCCGGACCCCAATGTTTAAAAAAAATTAGTAGATTCGGTATATTAAATTGTAAAAGGACCTCATAAATACAATTAGGTGGACACCATAAAATTAAAAGGAAAGTTGATGTAGTTGTAAATCCCCCTCTTTGCCAACAAGAGGTCCTAGGTTCAATCCTTGTATAGCCCCCTTTTCTTGTTTTTCTTTTTAATCTAGTTCAAACCTCTCTTTGACCTGACCCAAACGAGGACCGACCAAAAAATTTTAAAGTTTTGTTATGAAATTTTTGTACACCAAAAAAAATGGACCCCATTGGAAAAAAAATCATGGGTCCATCACTGGTTAAACTCGGCAAAACACGATTTGTCAATCCTAGTTTAGAGCTTGTTGTAGGGGTGTGCACGGTTCGGTTCGGTTTTTGGGCAAAATCAAAACCGAAACCGAAATGTCGGTTTTTGGGTTTTAAAAACCGTTCGGTTTCGGTTTTTCGGTTTTTACGTCGGTTCGGTTCGGTTTTTCGGTTATTTCGGTTTTTGGAACAAAATTATGTAAGATTCAAAAAATAAAAAGTATAATTTATATTATAACAATCTTTTTATATGTTTATATTTAAGTTATTATAGTTCACCTCTTTAATTAGTATTGTTTACATAAACCTAACCTTCTAATATATTTTTATGTTTCTTCAAAGTTTTATTAAATTTAATTTTTATATTAAATTTTGTTATATCTTATAGGTAATAATAAATCATTTCAGTTATAATGTTTTTATTATAAACACTTTACATTCAAGAATAAAATTAACATTTTCTACTAGCATTGGGTTAAACACTTAAACAATTTAAACTTAAACATAAAAATATATGGATTGTAACTTATCGGTTCGGTTCGGTTTTTTCGGTTATTGAAAACGTTTATCCGAAAACCGAAATTTTCGGTTATTAAAAATCCGAAAACCGAACCGTCGGTTTTTGTTTCGGTTCGGTTTTTTCGATTCGGTTATTCGGTTACGGTTCGGTTATTTCGGTTTTCTTGCTCACCCCTAGCTTGTTGGATGGTTTGTCACAACGGGCACCTTTTTTTATGGCCACAAGCCCTTGCTTTCCCATAGATAATTGTTGGACCGGCCATGCAAATGAGGCTATTGTTTATTTAAACTTATTGCTACATTATCTATGCATGGATCTAGCTACATAGTTTAGATAATTCTATTAAAGTCTGTAGTTCTCCATGCTTTCCATAAGATTATATAACCGTTCAAACATACATAGCTTTTGTGGTTTAGCAACATGATTATTAGTTTGTTTTATTTTTGAGAAACACATAATCAACATATTTGGCTTATGTCCATTGAAATCATCATATTTTCACAATTTTTAATTCATGAGATAAAATTATTTTCTTTTCTACTACAATAATCATCATGAAATATTTATAATTAAATAAAACATAACAAAGTTATCATAGGAAAATAGTTTATATAATTAAATAAAACATAACACTTTTTAGCCTAGTGGCATCTTGGTGGTGGGATAAGACTTTGGATCAATAGGTTCTGGGTTCGATTCCCACAAGGGGGTTTTTCCCATATTTACTGGGTTTTCTTTTGAATTGGTATATAGGCATTGTGCATAATGGAAATAGATATGGTCAGAGTTCTGCTGGTGGCACGATGATACTCCAATAGTCCGTCAGTGATTCAAATTTGCGGTTAAAAAAAGGCCTGGTCTATTCGCACACGGTCTTTGTCTTTTTGCACACTCAAAGCGCCCCGCTTTGGCCATAGCGGGGCGTTTTGGCCATGGTCAACAGACAGTCCTTGTCTGTTGACCATGGCCAAAACGCCCCGCTATGGCCAAAGCGGGGCGCTTTGAGTGTGCAAAAAGACAAAGACCGTGGGCAGGAGTTTGTGTTGTTTTTTTTTTGAAATAGGTGGGATGTGGGTTAGTTTGGTAGTGTTTTTTGGAGGAAAAAATTGTATTTGAGTTTTATTATTATTATAAAATATTAGTTACATATAATTCATAGTTGTTTTATAATTACGTTTTTTTACGTCATTATTTTTATAGAACGTATATAATATAAGTGCGTCTTTATAAACTGTTAACCTAGTTTATTTTGTTAAATTAAACGAACACGTTAAATAAAATGTACAGAAAGCCATAAGAATTAAACGTAAACAATCCAAAACCAACGTGATGTAAATAGAAGATTAACTGCAATATATATATTTATATATATCAGTTTGTACATACAAAACAAAAAGGTACAACTGAGTACATAATACATAACAAATCACTATACAAACAAACTAAGGTACTAATCCTCGTGCGGTGGGGACGGTGGGAGGGGAAGTGGAGGCAACCCAGCGAGCTCTCGTAGAGCAACGAGCGTCTCGACGATCCAGTCAATGCGTGCGCCCTGGCGTCTGAGGCGCCGGTCGAAGTCCCGAGCCACCTCACGCGCTACCGGAGGCAGGTCAGCGTAAACGTGCTGCGGGTACTGTGGCGGCTCAGGAGCTGGCTGAACTGGTGGTACCGGGATCTCCTCGACATGCTCCTCCTGAGCCGGATCCTCTAATACAGGCTGAGCCTGAGCCTGAGCCTCATCCTGAGGCTGGCCCAGGAACTGATCGAGTCCCAGAGCCTGTAGCTGAGCCTGCCGAGCGGCCGCCTGAACATCAGGAGGGGCTAACACTCCAGGCCTCACCTCAATAACAACCGGGATGACCTCCGGCACCACCTCCGGATGCCAAATCAGCCCGTCACGGCCCCTAAACCTCAGACCAACATCAAAGGTACGGGTGATCTGCATGGCAGATACTGACGCGCGGCCCAACCTGGCAGACGGGACCGGGTCGGACAGCTCCGGATCATGCTCGGGCACGATCCCTAGCGAGCGTGCAATGGCGGTGATGTATGAGCCAGTGTGCACGTACCCGCGGAGCTGCCGGTGGTATGCTGTGGCAAAGTAATCTGTCAGGCAGGCTGCTAGATCGCAGGGCTGGCGGCCCGGTAGGCAGTATAGAAAGAAAAGGTCATTGAGGTTGACCTTCTCCCTGCTGGCACCCCGCGGCACGATAGTTGCCGCGATAACATGGTGCAGGTATCGGTACAAGGGGTCTCTAATGGTGGTGGCCTTTTTCCAGGATTTCCCAAAGGGAACCCTGGAAATGGCCCTCCAGAAACTGATAAGCGTCTGCCTGTCCATCGCCGTAACCGCCTGCGTATATAAATCAGTATCAAGCTCGGGCTCAGTGTACAAACCTGTATGGACAGCAAACTGCCGCACACTCATCTGAAACTCCTGACCGGCGAGACGGAATGTAACCTCGTGGACTGGAAAAGCCGGGTCCTCCACGTAATCCGCCGGATGCGGCGCGTATGTAAACATGGAAAGAAACTCGACTGTAAGCTCAGGGTACGAGTCCTCCATCGCTATCTCAAATAGGCGCGACCAAGGAGTATCTAGTCCAACTATATCACGCGCCCGCGCGGCCTCTCCCAAGGTCTCCAGCAGGTCCCAGTCTATCCCTACATGCCCCCAATCTCTATGGTGCGCAACCTAGCGCATCTCCCCCTCGCCCGTGACCCCAGCGGAAACTGCAGGTACGGACATGCCGGCTCTCCCTCCTCTCCCACATCTCCCACATCTCCCTCAGCCTCCATATGCTCAATCTCGTCATCGGAGGAATCCATCCCTGCACGTTGAAAAGATAATAAACAAATAATATTATTAAACAATTTAAATAATATTATTAAACAAATAATATGAACATGACGTATTTTTTCATTAATTGTAGTATTATGATGTATATTGTCATTTTGGGTCGTACAAGTGCGTATTGAATCGGACTGGGTCACGTCGGTGACATTCGGTTTTAAACACATTTATTGAACAAACACAAACGTGATTATTATTAAACACATTTAACATACATCGTGAACATACGGGGTTACATTAAGGTCAGGGGCACGATACGTAAGCATTTCGTACGCGTTGATCTGATCCCTGTATAATAATGTATGCCAGGCTGCTGCGCGCTCTGTTCTGTTCGCTGTCCAGAGTAGGTTTGGGGGAGGCATTGGATAACAACCTCCAAGCTCTACATGTATGAAATGCCCATGGTCGACGAACACAACCGCAACCACCAGGTGAGGTTCCTCAGCTTCGTTTGGCCCGCCCAGCAGAGGGAAAATTGTATCGCTCCCACGCATGTCGAAGGTGTGAACAATCACACCGTATCGTTGGGCAATAAGAAACCCCGTCTCAGGCATCGTCATGTAATTTTCGATATCTGCTCGTCCCACCCCCTTGAAATCGATCCGTCTAACCAGCGCATCATAATGTCCTATGTTTTCCGGATCGAAAACCTGCCTCCAAAGCGATTCGTTCGTACGTAACTCCTTTATAAGTTGTTTCCGGATCATCAAATATGAATTTTGTTTCACTCCTAACCCAACAGCCACCGATCGAAACCCACAATGACCATCTGGTTTCACGTCCTTTATTCTAACGATGTATGGATGGATCACTTCGGGAATCTGAGATGCATAGTTGCGGATCGCTATATCCGTCTTAGGACCGAGCTTGATCATCGGGAAATCAGGGTGTAGGTTGATCGGTTTGGTATTCTTTTGTCTTCTAGAATCTTCGGGTGATATGTACGAGCTGTGACGGGGAAGATCGTCTGAGGCCTCGACCCAAGTTTCTTCCGACGGAATGTACGAGCTTTTTCTAGCGGCTTCAACCTTTCTTTCTTCCTGCGTTTTCAATGTTGGGCGACCACGAGTTTTCTTCAGAACAGCAGGAGGTTTTTTGTTATTGTTCCCTAGATTGAGGATTTGCTGAAACTTTTCAAAGAAGCTCCTTTTCACTTGAGGGGGTGTTGGATCGATCTGTTGTTTCAATTTTTCAAATTCCGCGTGTACATCGATATCCTCTATGTTTTTCTTTGCAGGCTTGAAGTCAAGCTTCTTCCAGAACACGTCTATGTGTGTGATCCGGAGTTGCTGACCTATGGATGAAAACAAATTAGGTGGCAAAATCATAACGAGAAAGGTCAAAGATATTAATTACCTTTATTTTCCAACTTTTCCAAACGACAGGCACATGGCAAACCACAGCTGGTAAAAAGTTGGCAACCACAGCTTGCACCGTAGGCTCTCAACCCGTCTTCCTTACGTTTTAGTTCCCTACTCAAAAGCTCAATCGCATATATTGAAACCTTTCTGAGAATATATGCAAGCATGGGCTGATTCTTGTGGTGCGTCATCACTTTTCGGAGGCTTGTTTCAAAGCTACTACTAATCTCGGCGTATTGTCTATTAACAACATGATCAACATACAGTACAAGTTTATCCAGTGTGTTGCGATGACTTGGAAAGTGACTTTTTAGTGTTGCATGCATGCCCTCAACCCTGTTGGTCGTAGTTTGGTGAAAGTTGATAGTTTTGTTAATCCAGCAAGATACAAACTTTTCACGGTACGGATCCAACCAGGATTTCTTCAAATAATCAAAAACCTCTAAAATTAAAAAACGTAAATAGTCAGTTTTTGTTATTATATAAAATTTGAACATAATTATGTAAGAAATAGCCACGTTCACGGTCATCTTCTTTCAGCTGTGCTTCAAGGTTTTCCAAGTTATACCTGTATATTTCCTCGGTCGTAGACTCGCACAATAACCAAAATCTACGTACGAATTCTTTCCAATCCTTGTCAGAGAATTTCTTCTTGCTGTTCTTATTAATATTTTGTTGAATATGGAACCGACAAAGATACTTATGCGCTTTTGGAAAAACTTGTTCACACGCGTTCATTAGCGCAAAATCCCTGTCTGTTAAAATCACGCGCGGTTCCATACATCCTACCAGCATAGACTTGATCCTCTGCAACACCCATAGGTAGTTCTCTGACTTCTCAGCGGAAATTACCGCACAAGCAGCCGTAAACGATTTGTTTGTCGACGTCATGCCTACGACCTGAACAAATGGCAGGTTGTACATGTTCGTTTTGTAGGTGGCGTCAATCATTAGCACATGCAGGAAGGCACACCACATAGTGAATGATTTTTCGTGAACAAAGAAGACATCTTCAACTTCGTTCGATATCTCATTCGTGCGCATGTAATAAGTGTAATTTTTTTCGAGAATAATGTTTTCAAGTTTTTGCATCGGAGACTTACCGACATTTTTTTCGGCGTTGATCTTCTGAACAGCGTTGTGTATATCTTTCGGAATAAGCTTTCTAGCCGGATTGTTTTTTGTCAGCGTTCGCCAGATACTTTGGTTGGGAATATCTTGCTCTGCCAGCTCCTTAACCAGTTTTTTATCCTCCGAAGAAAGCCTTCTCGCATACGCGTGACCCTCTAAGTTTTCAATAGGAGTGTGGTTATGCTTCGCCTTCGTCACCTCGATCCTCCAAACACTTCCGGATGATTCCGAAAACCCGATCGTCTCGAACGGGCAGCCTATTTTCTTGCTACCCGTTTTCCTCTGTGTAGCTATACTCTTATGCTCCCCACCAAAAGTACATTGAAACCAAATCTTGTAATTCTCTCCTCTTTTATTCGACCTCTTAATCACAATGAGGTAACCGTTGTCTTTTGCCGTGTCTTGTACCCAACGCACCAACTCTTTACGTGACGAAAAGGTCTGCGTTGTATCAAACGAAAACGTAACCGGGTAACAACCTTCCTCGTCAACAGACACATCCCCCGGCTCACCATCGTCACCGAGGTCCGAATATACTTGATGTTCAAAGCTCGGTTGACAACCGTAACTGTGGTTTGGATAACACTCCGGCTGTACAAAGTTGTGCTCGCCACCGTAACCGAAATTCGAATAACCTTGTAAGCTCTGTTGACAACCGTAACTGTCGTTTGGATAACACTCCTGCTGTACAAAGCTGTACTCGCCACCGTAACCGAAATTCGAATAACCTTGTTGTGCGTAAGGGTCCTCCACAGGGGTATTCAAATCCAGCGTCACCGTGTTATCACGATAACGAATGCCAGACACAACCTCTGCCTCCCTCAAGTTGGACGAGACCGGTTTCTCATACGAGTCAGAAATAGCGGTCCCCTCGTAAGAATCAGGAACAACTGACTCGTCAGAATATTGACCGAAAAGATAGTTGTTTAACCACGACATCGTTTTTTCACGCGTAATAGAGCAAAGAAAATCGACAAACAACAAAATCACGCGTATGCTGAATGTTGTGTCTGAGCAGGTGAGGCCTTTTAAAGTGAAAATTTGGGGTCGAAGCGCCGCGCTTTGGCCATAGCGCGGCGCTTAGGGTTCACGAGACACCTGCAACCTCGTATCACCTTTATGTCTCTGCAACTTATGTCAGTCAAACGATCAAATCACCTTTTGTCGACCGAAGCGCCCCGCTATGGCCATAGCGCGGCGCTTCGTGGTGTGAAAATAATTTTCTTCGTGTGTAAATATCATGAACCAAAAAAAAAACATAACACTTTTTACACCCTCCATCATCTTGACTTTTTTAAAGTTTATCCAAAAATTCAAAAAGTCTTCTGAAAGAGAAATATTCTAGAAACACGAAATCTATTTGCAATCCCAAAAGGAAGAGCGAGCTTTTGTTATACTAAATATCATAATATATTATAAAAAGAGTTAGGTAAACGGCTATCCATACATGGTTTATCAGTATTTGTATACCGAATACCATAATATATTAATATGGCTTGCTTTTTCTATATTATTATAAAAAGAGTTAGGTACACGGATATTCATTCATGGTTTATCTACATTTCTAGAAAATTACACATGTTTCTTAGGGGCTGTTTGATAGCCTCTCTGAATGGTCATTAAGAGGCTACCTCTTAATTGAACTATTAAGAATTTTACCAATGAGAAGGTAGAAGAATGTGACATGTAATGATTTACCATTCACAGGTTACCTCTTAACCATTCAGACTTGAGGTTACCTCTTATTCATTCAGAGGTTTTAAACCATTAAGAGGTAGCATCTGAATGGTCATTAAGAGGCTACCAAACAACCCTTTAGTGTTTACTGAGGAATAAGATCAGGTGCGGATCCACATGGTCAGGGTCGGGGTCCACAGACCCCAATGTTTTTTTTTTTTAAATAGTAGAAACGGTATGTTAATTTTATCAAGGACCCCATCAAATAAATTAGTTGGACCCCATAGTATTAAAAGCAAAGATGGTGTGGTGGTAAATCCTCTTGTGTTCCAACACATAGATCCTAAGTTCAAGTCTTACATGTCTTGTTTTTTAGTTTTTAATAAAGTAGTGGTTTCATCTCCACTAATGCTTCTACATTATTTCCTAGCTCCGACCCGACTACGATTACCGACCCGAAAAATTTAATATTTGGTTGTGAAAAATTCTTCGACAAAAATGGACCTCAGTGAAAAATAATCCTGGGTCCGCCACTGAATAAGACAAGTGGTGTTTGACGGTAACATACGTTTTAAGGGTTAAGTTATTCTATAAAATTTTTAATTGTAAAAAGTGTAAGAAGTCTTTATAAAGTGACAAGTATCCAAAAACCTAAAACTTAAATCCACTACATCACCACCCAAAACCTAAACACCCACCCCACCACACCACCACCCAACATTTTTTTGGTGGGTGAGGGGGGTTTAGGTTTTGGGTGGTGGTGGGTGTTTTTTTTTTTTTTTTTTTTTTTTTTTTTTTTTTTTTGTAATGGGTTTATTTTTAGGAGCCTTTGTACACTTCTTACTTTTATGAGCCTTTGTATCTGATCATAATCCTATGTTTCCAAAGGTATGTGATTTATGTACGAAAAAAACTAATATAAATATTGCCCTTCATTTAAAAAAAAAGAAATCTCCCCTCTTCTACCACGAGCAAAATCTACCTTTGTATCTCCCTTATAACAACCTTCCTAAAATATTTTTGGACACCCCTAAATGTCCTAAAATATACCCAGTACGCGAAAAACGAGCCCGAAATACCGCTGTACTTATAAAAATCAAGAAAAACAAAATTCACTAGTCGCTCGCAGGCCGCGACTCAGACACCAACGTCTGTCGCGGGGCGCGACAAGCCTTGCTTGCTCGACACTGCATAGTGCCACGTGTCCAGATGTGTGTCGAGGCTAGTACGCTGACTAGTCAAGGCTAGGGCCTAGCCCTATGCTCTCGCGGGCCGCGAAGGCCGAAGCAGAAGCTTACGCGGGGCGCGAGCCGCCTTTGATCAACCTATAAATAGAGCTCGACGAGCTCAGTTTCAACTCGTTTAAATTCTAAATTTCCTCTCAACTTCTGAATAACTATTACTATACACGGGCATAATACCCACTATAAAGCAAAGCTCTGCCTCGTTGTAAGTATTATAACCCAGCTATTACCCTACACGATTGATTTAGGATTCCGTAATGCATGTCGGCTCTGCCCGACTTAGTCATTGGATATCTGTCTCGTGTGTACACCCAATTGATCTAGGATTCCGTAATGCATGTCGGCTCTACCCGACTCAGTCATTGGAATTCTGTCTCGAGTTGTACGGTTAATGTGAATTGGGTTATTTTAATAACACGTGTGCATTGTTTAATTTTAATAGATAATAATCAGGAGAATCACCAGGAAGCCATAGTAGTATCACCTAAATCAACAATGTAAGTACATTCACTTTTTCTCACTATTTGAGAGTACATTTTTATGAGTCAAAATGTTTTACCAAAACCACAAAAATTTTCAATTACAATTACAGTGATTAAGTTTTTGTAATTCTACAATTGCTGCCAGTATTATGGGGTTTGTATACAGTACTTGATAACCTTCACAATTGGGCACGGGTATCCAATGTGTGATATGACCATAGTCACAGATCCGTCGAGTGACACGTACTGACCGAGTAATTGTGTAGATATAAACATTGTAATCACCCTTAATACTGTAACGTGTAAACAACTAATGCTTTACCAAAATGGAATGTACTTGCCAGTATTTCTTGCCGATAAAATGTTTTCAAAATGCGTTTCAGGTAACACAATGTGAAAGCCAAATAGAAGCCAGCTGGAGAGCACTGAAGGCTTGGAAAAGTGGCTATAAAAGTTACCTAATAAACAAGACGTTTTGTTTTCAATAATTAGGGTTTATCCCTACAAATGTATAGTCAAATGAACTTGGGTTTTATCCCAATAAATTATTATAAAAGTTGTGTTTTACTCTGATAAACATATTTTCTAACTACGGTCCTGATGTATTCCGCTGTCAAATAAATAAACACTGATACCACTGATACTGTCCTCGCGGCACCCGCTTCCAGGGTAGGGGTTGGGGGTTGCGACAGAGAGTGGTATCAGAGCTACAGCCACTGGTTTAAGCCAAAGAAGTATTCTGCAGTCACCTGAATTCTGTGTTAGGAAATAACTTATGTGATTATGTGTTATTTAACTACTTGTTAGTTTACAGTATCAGTGAGCAAGGAACTTCGGACGCTTATCGTCATTTAGATAGTTCACCAAAGGATGAGGGAACATCATCTCAACCTAATCCCTTAGGATACTCAGCCGATACCGAAGAAGGAATATTTATATTTAAGACACAGTCGGAGGAACCCTTTACTACTAAGAAAAGAGGTTGGTTTAATAGAGGAGAACATGAGAGAAGAAAAAAATGAAGAAGTTACAACAACAGAGGGCGATAGTCAGGGCCAATAGGGAAGCAGATGCACAGATTCAGGAAACAGCGAGTAGGCCACCTTGGGAAGAGGAATTAGATAGACAGTTGGCAAATTTCCAGATGTTAGCCACTACAGCAGTAGATGCTAACCTAAACCAAGTAGCCGAACCGCCACTATTACCTTTGTTCCCAGACCAACAGATGCTAGAACCCAACCAAGAAAATCAATTCCCAATACCTACATTTGACCCCGACGAGTTACCTAGAATCCCAACCCCACAGCCTTTACAATATGATCCTTGGTTTGACGACAATAGGTCAAACTCAACCCTGTATACTCCCAATGAACCAATGCCTTTAGAACGTGATCCATGGAGTGTAACAACCCGACTCTTGGAAGTCAAAGTACAAGTCAAAGTCAAATTCAAAGGAAGAAAAGATTGCTAATTGCGATCTGTCACCCCTTGTTTAAATAATAATTGTACTTTTCAACTTGTAATCGATACTCTATTTTAATTCGCTTTAGTTGTATTATGTGGAGTACTTGTTAATAAATCGCTATTTAACCGCAGTTTAATCACTAATCTATTTTATCGACTTATCGCTAATCGCATTGCTATCGCATCGCAACTCGAATTATAGGTTATGGATATTGTTTTACGTCTGTGTGCTATTATGTGTTACTTGTGCATGTTATGTTTATTTTGAGGTGTTTAATCGCAAACGCAATCACAACTCTATCGCAACGCAATCTCATCGCAAACTCGAGATCCAAGGCTTATATTTATGGTATTTAGTAGTTAGGTTATTTGTGTAACTAATGGGTAATAATATCGCATCGCTTACTCGAAACGCATCGTAACGCTCAACGCACGAAACAAAACATGGAAAACCAACTCGCCGGATCACTTCGATCGAATGACCATTCGATCGAATGGTCATCCGTACCATCCGATCGGTTTGCCATCCGATCCGACACTTGAGCTCCCCTTTCCTCTTTTGGAAACCTGTAAATACCCCCTGTCACATCACCAACAGTGATGTGACAGCTCTCTCGTTCGACCGGCGCTTCCAACCCTCATTTCCTTCGATTTCTCTCGATTCTTGTAAGCTTTCAACTCAAATCTTGTACATCTATCATCTACACACACTTCTTCATCATTTTCACCTTTGAATCTTCACTTTTAACTGTGAGATCAGTGGATTTGAGGTGTTCTAGGATGATGTCATCACTGGGTTCTTATGAACATCAAGATTTGGCCCCATTCCACCAAGAACAACTCCGATCTAAAGGATATCAACATGATTTAACACTGTTTTCGCATAGATCTAAACATTTTCATGGTTAGAAGGATTGAAAGATGGTTTCACAACTTTCTTTCAACTCTTTTACACTCAATGCACTAAAAAACCGATAGAATCGGAACTCATTCAGGCCTTCTACTCGTTTCTAGTAATGTGTCGGTCTGAGATCTGGCTCTTATCAAAAGAGACAATCGATTTCAGGATGAACATGAACAACCGTCACGAACAGTTAACTGATCAAGCTGGGGTGATTCCCACTTCGATCGGATAACTTGGACTTGTCGAGGTTCCATTATTTAACACTATGTCATACCGTCTCGATCAACCGCAAACTTTTCAAACTTAACAAAATATTCAAGTTTTCAAAACAATCAGATTGTTGGACGGATTGCCGTACGATCGGATTGCCATTCGATCGGATTGCCATCCTATTGAACTACAATCCGATCGGATTGCCATCCTATCGAACGACAATCCGATCGGATTGCACTTGGTATTCAACACTTAAAATTTTTTATCAAATTTTCAAAGATCATCAGTTTCTAACGGATTGCCATCCGATCGGAAGACAATCCGATCGAATGACAATCCTGCTGTGAACTTGTTCTCTGAAGTGTCTCACTGGATGGATCGCCATCCGGCCGAACGACCGTTCGACCGGACGACCTGAAAGGTAGAGATACTTCTCTGTTTTCAAAATGATACAACGAAAACTTCAAAGCCATCATACACAAACACATCCATCCCAAACAAATGTCAATTCGACCGAATGGCCATCCGACCTGATGACCAGCCGAACGGATTGACATCCGATCGAATGACCATCCGTTCGGATTGTCATCCGATAGGATGACCATTCATCACTTAACGTGCCGTTCAATTGCTTATGCTATCGTTAACTGTTCAGGCTAATCTCTCAGCGCTCCCTTCAATCCAATAGAGTGTTTATTTATTAAACGCTATATGTGAGTATACTCGATCCCTTTTTGCTTTAAGCACTTTTGGGTGTTACATACGTTACTTATATCAAATCACATCGATCACACAACGCAAACACTTTCATACGCTAACCGATACAGCATGTTATACGTGTTACTCGATGAATGCTTGTATGTTATGTTTACACAGTGATTGTTGCCTAACACCTTAGCAACGATAGTACTATAGTTTGGACTCAGCACCTGTCGTGGACAGGGGTTGTTAAGCGCTTTTCTCACATGTCACGGTGGTGATATGTGTTGCGCATTATGACAACTCGCAGTCACGTCTGTGCATATTTCATTGTCGATAACCTACTTGCTTCACATTGTACATGTTACATGCTGGTTATGCGTAAACTCGATTTCGCTACTATTATACTATTAAACTTGTATGCTCACCTTTACACTATGTGTATTGACTGTTATTTTAACGTATGTGACAGGTGTTTGAGATACTAGGATGCTTGCTTTATGGAATCAAGTTAGGACGAGTCTAGAAACAAACGAACAATTTAAATCTGAGTTGTAGGAATATTTATTTGTCTAAGAGATATCTATGTCTGTAATAACTACTTTATTGTGATGAGTTAGGGTATAGGACATAATATTAATTATCTGGTAAATTAGTTGTTATGGATTTCTCCTGGACAATCTGTTTCGCTCAGTGTCGCGCCCCGATGTTTCCGCCATCGGTTGGGGTGTGACAAATTGGTATCAGAGCCATAACTATAGGGAATTAGGCAAGACTCGACCTAGTCTGGGTCGATGTCTTAGAATCGACCTAGTCTATAGTCTAAGTACCACCAGACCAACTTGTGCGTACCCGATATGGGTTTTGCACGAGCTTACTTGCTATTCTCGCTCGAACTCGCTGTACACTACACTCTTGGGCGAACATCGCATACTACAGTTCCACGCAAGATCATCCTTTCCTAAGGCTGGCAACACACACAAGCGGAGGATCTGGTTGAGACTATGTGTGAAAACCGCAAACTCTCGATCAATCCCTCGTTCGACACTCTATTTTTACTATAAACAAGAGAAATTGCGTTGAATTAGGAGTGAAATCCATACTTCGACGCAAATCTCCTTATCTATCTCGTGATTCTATCACACAAATAGGAATGCAGTCGTTAAGTCAGGGGTGAAACCCGAACCTGATGACTCGTTCCCCTCTCTATTTTGGTTTTACAAAACTCTCACCAAAGTCTCGATGGGTTTCAACGACTAGGGTCATGTAATGGCTGAATGGATGAGTGCCGATCACCCGGATTGAGCCGAGAACACAGTCTACCAAGCCAAAATGTGAACCCAATGTCTTTGAGAATAGTCGAACCACTTTGGGTAGTCGACGTCTATCAAGCCGAGACAATCTCTCTTCGATTTTAAGTGTGTTTTGATTCTGGATTTCGCCGCCTCTAACTATGTGATTTATCGATTTAATGGGAATTTTATGCGTTTTATGTGATTTTATGTGTTATGTGTTTCGATTTTGGTGATTTGCTTGCTTTTCACTGTTCCCTTGATCAACACACACAACTCGCACTACACATTTACCTCGAAACGCTAACAAATCGCATGCTATACTACTCTATGTGTACTAGCTACTCGCTATTCACACTCGTAATACTCGATCGCTTTACAACGCTGTAAAAGATAGGTGAATACGTGCAATATATGTAGGTGAATACGTGCAAAATATAGTGTGTCCTCATGATTGCTGTGTTCTATGTGCCTTATGTGCTTTCGGTGCTCTACGTGCTTATGTGTTTCTGTGCTTATGTGATTCTGTGGATTATGTGTGTAACACCTCGAAAATTCATGTCCAATATTATATCGACACGTGTCATGGGCTTAAAACGTGTAAAGGATTGATTAGAAGGACTAAAGTTGACAAACAAAGAAACTATGTGAATAAAAGGGTTCAAAGTGTCAACAATGGATAAATATACTTCTCAATAGCCCCACATAATGTTTATAACCTTAAACGAATAAATCATGGATCATACGAAGCTAATTGTGGAAGAAAGTGAGAGATTACAAACTACAGGGGTTAAATGTGTCAACATGTTTAAAGTATACCTCTTAGTGACCTTTTAGCAAACCCGAAGCTTTGTAACGATTAATTATGCTCACTAGAATGCATGATAAAAATTTCACCAAGTTTCGTTATCGTATGAGAAAGTTATGATAAAATTGGTATACGAGGGGTTAAAAGCGTCAACGTTGAAACTTATGACTTTTCGGGTGATCAAAAGTTAACCAAGGACTTAGCAAAGTTTGGTTATGTCTTAAGGCCCTTATAAATCAATTTAGAGGGCTCAAAGTGCAAAAAGAAAGGTTAAAACAAGTTTTACAAGGACCAAGGACCTAAAGCGCAATTAACGAAACTTGTTTGGCCAGTTCAGAACATCCACACGGGGCGCGTAAGCCCAGGCTAGACCTTACGCGGGCCGCCTGGCACCCCCAGATACAGAAAACACTTCCAGCTGCCTGTTCCAGCCGGTTACACCGCCTCAATCCACCATTTCTTGATTCTAGGGGCTTGTTTAATGTTTTAGAAGGGCCTAGGGACACTTGGAATGATCCCATAACATCCATAGACTTTGTTTGGCATGATCTTGTGGGATTAAAGTCCCTATATAAGAAGTTCTATGTTGCACCATTTGATCACATTCACTTGCAAGCTCACAACTTCACTTCTGGAGTATTTTGGAGCTCAAGACTCATTCCGAGTGATCATTAGTCGTGCTTAGGACCTTGGTAAGTATTCTTAACCTTCCTTAATTCAGTTTTGCTTAGTTTATTAGCTTAAAGTCAAACCGTCGTAATTAAGGTTTGACTTCGTCATTAATCTTAATTTGTCCAGTCAAATTACAAATTGAAAGTACCTATAAGTTGGTAATTATGTGGGCAATAAACCCTTAAAAGGGCACCCTCTGATTCTCACTCTAAGTAGGTCAATTGTCGGGTCAAACTTGATCTTAAAAAGTCAACAGGAAGCAATTTTGCAAATAAACACATAATTAGCAATGTAGAAGCTATGCAACCTGATTTATCATTAACATAACTTGGTAATTAATGTAAGAACATGTCTAAACATGTTCAACTCGACAATTTTCAGTTTAGGCTCGGTTCGGGACCGAAAGTCGCATAGTTTGACTTCTGCTTTGACTTTCAGTTCTGACCCATTTAAGCATGTTTTAGATGTCACACCCCTTTCTGCGGCGGAAGCACGAGGTGTGATCATGAAAGGTTCTCATTGCATACGAAAGGTAAACATACTACATGCTCAAAAATAACTTCAAAAATTACATTACTGAAAACATATGTCAAGTGTTTACAACACGAGGTAGCATATTGTCTTAAAAGTCACAACTTTATTTAACGATAAACAAAGCGACATCCACGATCATAAGCAAGACCACGCGCACACCCATCCTAGTTACCTGAAATACATGTGAGTTTTGGAAAAACGTCAACATAATGTTGGTGTGAATTCATGCAGTTTTTGTATTTCACGTTTGTCTACTATGTATGAAAACATAGTTTGTGTCATTTATAAATCAAGTTTTCATAGATAAATCAAGTATCCATGTGTATACCACGTACTCATGTATAATTCAAGTTTTTCTTGGGTACCCCACGTACTCAAGTATAATTCCCGTTTTCTTGAGTACCCCACGTACTCAAGTATAATTCAAGTTTTTCTTGAGTACACCACGTACTTCAAGTATTAATCAAGTTTTAGTATGGTATGAATTTTATGTAAATAAAGTATTCCTGTAAGTATCAGGATTGTTAATGGGTTGCAAGACCATTAACATGTGACACGACATAGGAAGTCACCAAACCTTAGGCATTTTTCTAGTTGGCATATTCTGAGACACAAAAGCACTACTCGATACTCGCCCTCACCGAGAGTGTGGCTGCCCGGCACCCGTTAGATCTAACCTTTTGTTCTGCGGTCTAGGTATACTGTTGATTAATGGTGCTTATGTACCCTATTCGTGACACGATTTCTCGTATCATTTCTCATAACGCATCATACTTGGTACTCGTCCTCACCAAGTGCGCTTCTTGTATTCTTATATCTCATCACACTTGGTACTCGTCCTCACCAAGTGTGCTTCTTGTTATCATACCATTTGTAAACATAGTAATATTTGTGACATGTATTTCACCCCCGAAGTTATAAAACTGAAAACAGTTAAAGAAAAGGGGGAGCATGAACTCACAACTTTGCGTTCCTTGCGTCGTAAACTTCACTGGATTTGCTTAATTAACGTCGTAACCTATACGCGTTTTCTTAACGTTAGTCACTAGACTTGCGTCGCACAAGCATAGTCACTCTCTTTTGTGTATATTTTCTTGTGTTAAAAATATTTTATATTTTTAACTAAGTGTCTTACTTATATTATTTTCTCAAAAATAAATATAAGCTTTTTGTATTTTGCACTTTGCACCCGAATTATGTATCTTTGTATCTTGTATGTTGTATGTGTATTTTGTGTTTATACTTCTCATGAGTAATTAGTGTATTTTTAAGTCTTAATACACTAACACGTATAACACATACTATATACACTTAGCACAAAAGTTGGTGATCAAATAATATATATTTTTCTCTCAAAATATACATACTTAACATAATTTTTAATCTTGAAGAATCACCATTTCTTATCACCAAAAATTAGGGAAACCTTGGTAATATTTTTAGATACATTTTTTAGGGAATAATTTTCTCAAAAACTTATATTGTTTTCTAAGTGTCAAAATTTATAGAAATTTTGACAGAGTTTCCCCTAAAAATGGAGGTTTCCCATGTTTTCCAAAACATGTGTTTATTTTCTTTTAAATCATCAACAATATCAACAACAAGATTTTTAATTACCCAACTTGTCAAAACAAGCATATACCACAAACTTATGAACTTGAAAGTTTGTAAAAATATGTAGTAACTTACTAGCACATTTCGTAAGTCTTGTTATCTTTAAGAATAAGTTTAGTTCCTTAAAAACTTTATTTTTAAAGAATATGAAGTTTCACAACTTCTAGTCAAGATTCACAAAAATATTTCTTTGTTGAACTTCCTTGTTACACAAGTGTTTACACACTTGTTTATTTACTAAAAATGCTTTTAGTTCGGATAAGATCCGGGTTTTAACAAAACTAATATTTTTGCTTGGTTCTTCCGAAAAACCACTTGTAGATCTTTAGATCTACTAGTTTAGGACTCCATTTTACAAGAAAAATCACTTTTACACAAGTTCATGTTCATGAGTGGAAGGGTTCATCATCTTGCTACCTTTACACTTAACATATTGCTAGTTCATGTTCCATGAACATGATCTAGCATGGTTAGATGACGATCCGTTCCAGTACTAGCCACTAACAACATAAAATAACCCTTTCTAAACAAGATTCACAAGATTTACACCATTTGTTTCACTCTAACCAACTAGTTTATCATACTTTCAAGTCTTTTAGTTTTGTCTTTGTGTGTTCTCGGGTTTTAACTGTTAAATCTCTTATTAACCACCTTAAACATGAACAAGAGAGTGTTTAGAAGTACTTACAACTAGCTCGTGGCTAGGGAAGAATCAAAGCAAAAACTAGGTGGATAAAAGCAACGTAGTGAGGTTCTTGAGATTCCGAAAGCACCGGGTCTCCTTGTATGTCACCTTGCACCTTGGTATGTATGTAAAATGGTTGAACAAGACTTGAAGGTAGTGATGGTGATGATGGTTGTGTTCGGCCGAAGATAGGCAAGAGAGAAAGAGAGAGAGAGTTAGTTGGTGGGTGTTGGATGAAAGATAATGGTTAACCCAAATGCTTACTTAAAGACCATGTTATATGTTTAACCAATAGGTAAGGTGTCATCAAGATATTAGACAAGCCTTATTATAATAATCAAAAATTGGTGGAGGGTGTCCCACATGGGGAAACCGATCGGTTAGGGGGGGGGGGTTTATGGTTTGATTTCAACCATTTAGTTAGTAACTAGTTAGTTTAGTTAGGTATCTAAATTAGTGTAATAGTGTGTGATGTAATATAACGGGTGTTAGGGTGTTCGGGGACCCTAACTAGACCAGAAAAGTAGAAACAATGCTTCTAGCATTATTTTGGTGTTCCGGGTAAAGTCCGGTTGTTCGGTTAGATACCGATTCGTTAAAGTGCTAAATCACACTTTTTAGTGTCTTTTAAGTCCCTTTCTTGTACCCCTTTCAATTCCCAACACTTGGGGAGGTATTCTGGATAATAAAACGAAATTTCTGCATGATATTTATGTTGTTAAAAGCTGTTTAGAGCTGAATTGTATAAAATTCTGCACTTAAAGTGCGTTTCGGGTGCTTTTTAGTGCTTATTTTTGCTTCCGGATGGTATATATGTAAACCCTTGTATGTATTCTTGGGTTTTAATGTATTCTTGTTGTTGGACCTACACCTAGGCCTCAATTTTAATGTCTGACTGCTTTCTGCAGTTCTGTTGACACAGTGTATCTTACCGGTGAGTTTACTTAGTATTACTGACGCAACGCTCTCGTTTATGCATAAAGCAATATTGTGTAGTATACAACGTGCATGAATTCACTCGTTTAGCATGTAATCAGTCAATGTTGACATTTAAGCACATAATTGCAGTTATTAAGCAATAATTAAAGTGTACGGAAATTACCGGTTTGTGCCAGTTGTTACAGTCTCCCCCCATTAAAAGAATTTCGTCCCGAAATTCAGGCTGAACTAACTCTCGCTGGAGTCTTCTTGAATAGGTGGGGATACTTTTCCTTGAACTGGTCTTCACGTTCCCATGTGTACTTGGGTCCGTGCTTAGAGCTCCAACATACTTTGACAAGTTTTACGCTGCTCCTCCTGGTCTTGTTGACTTTCCAGTCGGTAACCTCTACAGGTTGTTCTGTAAATCGGAGGGCGTCATCAATATGCACTTCATCCATCGGGA
Source organism: Helianthus tuberosus (assembly GCA_030545235.1). NCBI lineage: Eukaryota > Viridiplantae > Streptophyta > Magnoliopsida > Asterales > Asteraceae > Helianthus > Helianthus tuberosus. The sequence continues at coordinate 184,199,580 of CM060370.1, read as the reverse complement.
TGATCACGTTTTCTTGTGTTGGACTCTTCTTCAGGTTGGATACATGAAACGTATCATGTACTCCATTAAGTTCTTCCGGTAATTCCAACTTGTATGCCACGGTACCAATTCTTTCCAATATTCTGAATGGTCCGATGTATCGTGGATTCAGCTTTCCACGCTTTCCGAATCTGACTACGCCCTTCCAAGGTGAGACTTTTAACAACACTTTGTCTCCCACCTCGAATTCTACTGATTTTCTCTTCAGATCAGCGTAGCTCTTTTATCGATCTCGAGCCGCCTTAATGCGCTCTCGGATCTGCGCAATCTTGTCGGTTGTCTCTTGCACAAGTTCAGGACCAACCATACGTTTATCTCCAGCATCTGCCCAACATAAGGGCGATCAGCACTTGCGGCCATACAGAGCTTCGAACGGTGCAACTTTTATGCTCGTATGATAACTGTTATTGTAGGAAAACTCAACTAAAGGTAGATGAGTATCCCAGCTGCCGCCTAAGTCCATGACACATGCGCGAAGCATATCTTCTAACGTTTGTATAGTCCGTTCGCTCTGGCCGTCTGTTTGTGGATGGAATGCCGTGCTTAGATCTAACTGAGATCCAAAGGCTTCCTGAAAGGATTGCCAGATTCTTGAGACAAAGCGTCCATCTCTGTCTGAAATAATCGAGATCGGCACTCCATGACGTGCCACGATTTCCTTTAAGTATATCTCAGCAAGTTTTCCAGTGCTGTCTTTTTCTCGGATCGGTAGGAAATGCGCAGACTTCGTTAACCGATCGACTATCACCCATATCATATCGTGCCCTCTCGGGGTTCTGGGTAATTTCGTTATGAAGGCCATCGAGATTTGCTCCCACTTCCACATGGGTATCTCTGGTTGTTGTAGTAGGCCGGACGGTTTCTGATATTCTGCCTTAACCTTGGCACAGGTTAAGCATTTTCCAAGATAGACAGCAACGTCGCTCTTGAGTCTCGGCCACCAATAATATTCTTTCAAATCTTGATACATTTTATCTGATCCTGGATGGATCGAATATCTCGATTTGTGGGCTTCATCAAGGATGACTTCTCGTATGCCACCATAGAGCGGAACCCAAATACGCTTCTTAAAGTATAAGGCTCCCTCTTCATTTGGCATCATGTATTTCAACATACCCCGGAGGTATTCAGGTTTATGGTTCTCTCCTTTAAGAGATTCTTGTTGTGTCACGAATGCGTGTAGTGAGGTTCGTTCGAATCGTCATTTCTAATGCTCGAACCCTTAGGGTCTTAACCCTTTCCTTTCGACTTAGCGCGTCCGCTACGACGTTTGCCTTTCCAGGATGGTACTTGATCTCACAGTCGTAATCATTTAGCAGCTCGACCTATCGCCGCTGGCACATATTCAATTCCTTCTGATCAAATATGTGTTGTAAGCTTTTGTGATCTGTGAAGATTGTACACCGAGTACCATATAGATAGTGTCGCCAGATCTTCAAGGCGAATCCACTGCGCCCAGCTCTAGGTCGTGAGTGGTATAATTCTTTTCATGCACCTTCAATTGTCTTGAAGCGTAAGCGATGACTTTTTGGCGCTGCATAAGCACGCAACCCAAACCTTGTCGTGAAGCGTCGTAGTATACCACGAAGTCTTTTGTGCCTTCGGGTAATGATAGTATTGGTGCATCGCATAGCTTTTTCTTGAGTAGCTGGAAGGCTTCTTCCTGTTTGTAACCCCAGTCGTATTTCTTGTCTTTCTGTGTAAGGGTCGTTAGCGGTTGAGCTATCCTTGAGAAGTTCTCGATGAAACGTCGGTAATAGCCCGCTAAGCCCAAAAATTGTCGAATTTCAGTTGGGGTCTTGGGAGCTTCCCAATTCTTTATTGCCTCAATCTTGGATGGGTCTACATGAATGCCCTTCTCATTCACAACGTGACCAAGGAATTGTACTTCGCGAATCCAGAATTCGCATTTCGAGAACTTTGCATAAAGCTTCTCTTTCTTCAGTAGTTCCAAGATGGTTCTGAGATGTTGCTCGTGCTCTTCTTTCGTTCGCGAATAAATCAGGATATCATCGATAAATACAATCACGAATTTATCGAGATATGGTTTGCATACGCGGTTCATCAGATCCATAAAGGCCGCTGGTGCATATGTCAGCCCGAATGGCATCACAAGAAATTCGTAGTGCCCATAGCGTGTTCTGAATGCAGTCTTTGGTACGCTTTCTTCTTGGATTCTTAGCTGATGGTATCCAGATCGAAGGTCGATCTTGGAATAGTAGCTTGATCCTTGCAGTTGATCAACTAAGTCATCAATCCTCGGTAGCGGGTACCGATTCTTGATAGTGAGCTTGTTCAGTTCCCTGTAATCGATACACATCCGCAGTGTTCCATCCTTCTTCTTCATGAATAACACTGGAGCTCCCCAGGGTGAGAAGCTTGGCCTTATAAATCATTTATCCAACAACTCCTGAAGTTGTGTAGACAATTCTTGCATTTCGGATGGTGCAAGTCGATAGGGAGCCTTGGCCACAGGAGCGGCTTGACGTGCTTGTCGTGGTTCACGCAAATTTAATCCCAAAAACAACTATAGATAGTGGTAAGAGGGTATCGAACTCAGGGAGTATGTGGAAAGTGTGTTGATTTTATAGCTTTGCAATTAAACTACAATTAACCTAATTTGCAGAAAATTAAGATCAATGAATTGGATTGTTGTTTTAGAAAACTAAATTAAAAACTAATTGCAAATCAAATGTTGATTGTAAAACAGATTAGGAGAGAACAATGACCATCTTAGGATTCAGTTTCTTTAAACAATTGTGTGTAATTCCAACTAGAAAGAGTTACATAGACATAACTCGTGTATAGATAATTGAAGTGATAAAAGGGAACAAAGTACTCGGATTATATAAACGCGAGGTTGTTTCCCGATGACCAATTAATCAATAACCAACCCTAACCCTTCCCGTGATATCTCGATTGCCAACGGCACCAAGAACGTACGATTGAGACTAGAAATTGCAATATCGATTAACAAGTTACAAGCAATTAAACATACACCATGATATTCAAGCAACGCAAGTTATCATTCTAGAAATTCAGAATTAAACACACAAAAGTTCAAGAAAAACCTTCACCTAAGATGATCACCGAAAGTTTTAGCCACACATAGCTTGGTGAATCATCATATCAATCAATTCAATGTTCATACCAATCGAAAACACAAACCGAATGTTAGGAATTGTCCAAAAACAAGCAAGCACAGCCAAAATCGCCCCTAGTGTCTCCAATAACCGTCCAATGATGAGAACCCTTGAAAAGACACCATAAAACTAACTTAAATGAGGCAGTTACACATTTGATCGCAGCCACCACCGTAAATTACGGTGGACTTGATTTGTTTACGGTGTGAACTATCTGGTTTACGGTGAGCTCCAGATGAAATCCAGGTCCACCGTAAATTACGGTAGGACCGTAATTTACGGTGGTGAGCTGATATGTCTTCTTTGTTTCGTCTCTTGTTCCACGCTCGACCCGTTCATCTCCAAACCCTCCAAAGCTGCATTTAATCCATCTTTTAGCTCCCGAACCGCACCTGAAACATAGGCAACAGTAGTTATCTAATTCAAGATAATTACACAATTAAGTGAAGGATTATTTCGTCTTTTAACATGATTAAGGGTTGTCCAACGGACCACCCATCACGGCTCCTGGAACCAAGTCTATATGAAATTCGACTTGTCGTTGCGGAGGTAGTCCTGGCAGATCTTCGGGAAAAACATCAGGGAATTCCTTCACCACAGGAATGTCTTCGAGTTTTGGCTCCACAGCCTTCTTGTCTACCACGTGTGCTAGGAAGGCAACACATCCTTTCCTTAAGAACTTTTGTGCCTTCATACAACTGATGATTCGTAGAGGCGCGTTTCGTCTTTCTCCATGTACAATGAGAGTTTCATCATTCGCCAGAGGGATGCGAATGATTTTCTCATGACATACAACTTCAGCTTTGTTCTTGGACAGCCAGTCCATTCCGACCACTACATCGAAGCTACCCAATTGAATAGGTAAGAGGTCGATGTTAAATCTTCGTTCACCAAGTTCTAGTGTGCAGCCTCTAACGACTTCGCTCGATTTAATGAGTTTACCATTGGCTAGCTCTATAGAATAAGGAATTTCTAATCTACTAGATTCTATTCCAAGCATGCGTTTAAATTCCACAGATATGAAGCTATAATCGGTGCCAGTGTCAAATAATATGGATGCAAAGTGATTGTTAATGAGAAACATACCGGTGACCACGTTAGGGTCCTCGCGTGCGTTCTTTGCTCCAATCACAAATGCTCGAGCCTGAGCATTGTTTCCCTCTGGGCAGTCCTTCATGAAATGATCATTGCTTCCACATCTGAAGCATCCTTGGTTCCGCCCTTTCCCGTTACCATTCTTGTTAACAACACCATTTCCATTCCGGTTCTTTCCTTTTCCCCAACAGTCTTCTGTTTGATGACCCAACTTACCACATTTGTCGCACCTTGGAATGCGACAAGCTCCTTCATGATGATACTTACATTTTTGGCATTTAGGCATGGAGCCTTGGTATGCTTTGGTTGCAAGGGTCTTCGCCTCCTGAGACGGGTTAGCGTCACGCTTCTTGTTGTTGAAACCTTTGTTGTTACGAGTTGCTTGATTCAGATTCGAATGCTTTCTCTTCTTATCACCGGAAGACTCGGCATGTGTCTCGGTCTTCTCTGTTGGGTTCAGTGATAACTTCTTCATACAAACACAATCTTCAGTCAGGCTGACAGCCAGAGTTACAGCCTCAGTGATTGTTTGTGGTTTGGCCGACGTCACCATGCCACGAAACTCTGGGGCCAGTCCCCAAATGTAGCGTTCAACGCGCTTGAATTCGGGAGTCACCATGTAGGGAAGCACTCTAGACAGATCGTGGAACCTTCGAGTGTATCCATTAATGTCAACACCTTCCATGGTCAAGTGCCAGAACTCCGTTTCCAGCCTTTGGAGTTCAGCACGAGAGCAGTACTTCTCTCTCATTCTTTCTTTCAGTTCATCCCAAGTTAGGCCATAAGCGGCATCATTGCCCAGGGTTTGGGCTTGCAAGTTCCACCAAGTCAGAGCTTCATCGACAAACAACCCAGTAGCAAAAGTGACTTGCTGATCTGCGGTACACTTGCTCATACGGATAGTTGCTTCAGTCTTCTCCGTCCAGCGTACAAAGGCTACTGCACCTCCTGTGCCGTCATAGTTCATCGGCTTGCAGTCGAGGAACTGCTTGAATGTGCAGCCTGGAATTGATTCAACCAATTCACATGTGAGCAATCGAAGAAATAATGAAACAAGGACCGTTCATAAATTTCTTCATGCTTAGTGCATTGTCTTAAGGTTACCTTGAACTGCGTTCCCTCCAGACGAATCTCCATGCCCGTTACGTCTAGCATTGCTTGGTCCTCCACTGTCTTGAGTACGGTTCGCCTCGTACTGGGCGATAGCAGTGGATATCCTTTCTTCCAGTAGAGCGTTCAGCTCTTCAGCAGTACTTGGCAGTGGGGGAGGAGGAGGTTGATTATCATTGCGAGCATTCACAGCTTTCCTGGGTGCCATGTTCTGATAGAACATAACACAACAGGGTTAGACATTTGTTTGATATCGTCATACTAGACAGTAGTAGTATATATATTCACAGGTATATACCACATAAGTGACATCAAACAATTATTACTCTAGCAGAGTACTTAGTAGGCTTTCACTGAGGGAATCTATACGTGACAAGACTTGCTGTGGTTTCTGTGCACCGAATTCCATAATTATGTATGCATCCATGATTACGTAACTCCTTGCATAGTCCGCACAGTTCGTTTCATTCTCGTATTTCTTCCTTCAGATGGGCCATCGCCTTCAGTTAAAGTCACGTATTCTTGTGACATTCTACTACTAGTATGCTAATTATCACACATAATTGCAAGTAATTTCTCAGTTAAAGACAAGTGCTACTTCGGTGCACCCTAAGTCTCATAGTGTCTTTTCTAGACTCATGTAAACAGTTTCAGGTAGTGGATGACGCGGGACGTTTTATGCAATGAAAACTTTTTGAAAAATTGTTTTCGTGAAAGGATCCTAGAGATTGTAGACTAGACTCGAGAATGAATCCTGGTTCACTACAATCGCAGCTCTGATACCAATCTGTCACACCCCTTTCTGCGGCGGAAGCACGAGTGTGATCATGAAAGGTTATCATTGCATACGAAAGGTAAACATACTACATGCTCAAAAATAACTTCAAACATTACATTACTGAAAACACATGTCAAGTGTTTACAACACGAGGTAGCATATTGTCTTAAAAGTCACAACTTTATTTAACGATAAACAAAGCGACATCCACGAGCATAAGTAAGACCGCGCGCACACCCATCCTAGTTACCTGAAATACATGTGAGTTTTGGAAAAATGTCAACATAATGTTGGTGTGAATTCATGCAATTTTTGTATTTCACGTTTGTATACTTTGTATGAAAACATAGTTTGTGTCATGTATAAATCAAGTTTTCATAGATAAATCAAGTATCCATGTGTACACCACGTACTCATGTATAATTTAAGTTTTTCTTGAGTACCCCACGTACTCAAGTATAATTCCCGTTTTCTTGAGTACCCCACGTACTCAAGTACAATTCAAGTTTTTCTTGAGTACCCCACGTACTAAAAGTATTAATCAAGTTTTAGTATGGTATGAATTTTATGTAAATAAAGTATTCCTGTAAGTATCAGGATTGTTAATGGGTTGCAAGGCCATTAACATGTGACACGACATAGGAAGTCACCAAACCTTAGGCATTTTTCTAGTTGGCATATTCTGAGACACAAAAGCACTACTCGATACTCGCCCTCACCGAGAGTGTGGCTGCCCGGCACCCGTTAGATCTAACCTTTTGTTCTGCGGTCTAGGTATACTGTTGATTAATGGTGCTTATGTACCCTATTCGTGACACGATTTCTCGTATCATTTCTCATAACGCATCATACTTGGTACTCGTCCTCACCAAGTGCGCTTCTTGTATTCTTATATCTCATCACACTTGGTACTCGTCCTCACCAAGTGTGCTTCTTGTTATCATACCATTTGTAAACATAGTAATATTTGTGACATGTATTTCACCCCCGAAGTTATAAAACTGAAAACAATTAAAGAAAAGGGGGAGCATGAACTCACAACTTTGCGTTCCTTGCGTCGTAAACTTCACCGGATTTGCTTAATTAACGTCGTAACCTATACGCGTTTTCTTAACGTTAGTTACTAGACTTGCGTCGCACAAGCATAGTCACTCTCTTTTGTGTATATTTTCTTGTGTTAAAAATATTTTATATTTTTAACTAAGTGTCTTACTTATATTATTTTCTCAAAAATAAATATAAGCTTTTTGTATTTTGCACTTTGCACCCGAATTATGTATCTTTGTATCTTGTATGTTGTATGTGTCTTTTGTGTTTATACTTCTCATGAGTAATTAGTGTATTTTTAAGTCTTAATACACTAGCACGTATAACACATACTATATACACTTAGCACAAAAGTTGGTGATCAAATAATATATATTTTTCTCTCAAAATATACATACTTAACATAATTTTTAATCTTGAAGAATCACCATTTCTTATCACCAAAAATTAGGGAAACCTTTGTAATATTTTTAGATACATTTTTTAGGGAATAAGTTTCTCAAAAACTTATATTTTTTTCTAAGTGTCAAAATTTATAGAAATTTTGACAGAGTTTCCCCTAAAAATGGAGGTTTCCCATGTTTTCCAAAACATGTGTTTATTTTCTTTTAAATCATCAACAATATCAACAACAAGATTTTTAATTACCCAACTTGTCAAAACAAGCATATACCACAAACTTATGAACTTGAAAGTTTGTAAAAATATGTAGTAACTTACTAGCACATTTCGTAAGTCTTGTTATCTTCAAAAATAAGTTTAGTTCCTTAAAAACTTTATTTTTAAAGAATATGAAGTTTCACAACTTCTAGTCAAGATTCACAAAAATATTTCTTTGTTTAACTTCCTTGTTACACAAGTGTTTACACACTTGTTTATTTACTAAAAATGCTTTTAGTTCGGATAAGATCCGGGTTTTAACAAAACTAATATTTTTTGCTTGGTTCTTCCGAAAAACCACTTGTAGATCTTTAGATCTACTAGTTTAGGACTCCATTTTACAAGAAAAATCACTTTTACACAAGTTCATGTTCATGAGTGGAAGGGTTCATCATCTTGCTACCTTTACACTTAACATATTGCTAGTTCATGTTCCATGAACATGATCTAGCATGGTTAGATGACGATCCGTTCCACTACTAGCCACTAACAACATAAAATAACCCTTTCTAAACAAGATTCACAAGATTTACATCATTTGTTTCACTTTAACCAACTAGTTTATCATACTTTCAAGTCTTTTAGTTTTGTCTTTGTGTGTTCTCGGGTTTTAACCGTTAAATCTCTTATTAACCACCATAAACATGAACAAGAGAGTGTTTAGAAGCACTTACAACTAGCTCGTGGCTAGGGAAGAATCAAAGCGAAAACTAGGTGGATAAAAGCAACGTAGTGAGGTTCTTGAGATTCCGAAAGCACCGGGTCTCCTTGTATGTCACCTTGCACCTTGGTATGTATGTAAAATGGTTGAACAAGACTTGAAGGTAGTGATGGTGATGATGGTTGTGTTCGGCCGAAGATAGGCAAGAGAGAAAGAGAGAGAGTTAGTTGGTGGGTGTTGGATGAAAGATAATGGTTAACCCAAGTGCTTACTTAAAGACCATGTTATATGTTTAACCAATAGGTAAGGTGTCATCAAGATATTAGACAAGCCTTATTATAATAAGAAAAAAACTGGTGGAGGGTGTCCCACATGGGGAAACCGATCGGTTAGGGGGAGGGGGGGTTATGGTTTGATTTCAACCATTTAGTTAGTAACTAGTTAGTTTAGTTAGGTATCTAAATTAGTGTAATAGTGTGTGATGTAATATAACGGGTGTTAGGGTGTTCGGGGACCCTAACTAGCTCAGAAAAGTAGAAACAATGCTTCTAGCATTATTTTGGTGTTCCCGGTAAAGTCCGGTTGTTCGGTTAGATACCGATTCGTTAAAGTGCTAAATCACACTTTTTAGTGTCTTTTAAGTCCCTTTCTTGTACCCCTTTCAATTCCCAACACTTGGGAAGGTATTCTGGATAATAAAACGAAATTTCTGCATGATATTTATGTTGTTAAAAGCTGTTTAGAGCTGAATTGTATAAAATTCTGCACTTAAAGTGCGTTTCGGGTGCTTTTTAGTGCTTATTTTTGCTTCCGAATGGTATATATGTAAACCCTTGTATGTATTCTTGGGTTTTAATGTATTCTTGTTGTTGGACCTACACCTAGGCCTCAATTTTAATGTCTGACTGCTTTCTGTAGTTCTGTTGACACAGTGTGTCTTACCGGTGAGTTTACTTAGTATTACTGACGCAACGCTCTCGTTTATGCATAAAGCAATATTGTGTAGTATACAACATGCATGAATTCACTCGTTTAGCATGTAATCAGTCAATGTTGACATTTAAGCACATAATTGCAGTTATTAAGCAATAATTAAAGTGTACGGAAATTACCGGTTTGTGCCAGTTGTCACATTAGAAATGCCTTAGAGCCTTATTAGGACCAGGTTTCATATAAGTATAACCCTCTGTGATTATACAACTTGGTTCATTAGTTATCCGATTCATATGCATATTTCCGTTAAATGCCTAAATATTGACTATTATGCCCATTTGACCTTAAAACGAGAATTTTGGAAATGTGAGAGGACAATAATCTTTGTTACTGATTTATAAACATGTCCCTAAAATTTCACATCAGTTTGAGCTCTAGATTAGTAGTTATGCTCAATAGCGTAATTAGAAAGCCTTTTATTAATTAAACGGCATAATTAGCATAAAGCCTATCTAAACCCAATTTTTGACACCAAACCTCTTACCCACTGATGTAATATAATATTTTGGGATTTTTGAAAATTTTTAATTATTTTTAAACTGATCATAACATAGGGTTATTACCTTGATTCGGTAATTGCCGATTATACCCTTTTCGTCTATAAAATGAGTTTTACTAATCATTTTGATACCAAGTCTTTTTCTACTGATCTAATATGATAAATAAAATATTTTGAGCCTTTCGGAATAATAAAAATATCAGCCTTCCTTTGAAAACCCGGAAATGGCTCCAAAGCGCTTTTTAAGCATTTTTAACGCATAGTATGTATCAAAACCATTTTATAAATATAAGACTTGATACCCTACTATTATAACTTATTAAATTAAGTATTTTACTGATTACATCAGACCCGAAACTCAGATTTATATTTAAACTCTTTCATAACCTTTAAAATGACCAAAATACCCCTACGGGGCGTAATTTGAATTTAAATCCGTTATGGGCATAATAGAAGATATCTCACTGATGTCACAACATATTTAAGGCATATTAACTTAGGAAACTTGCATATGACTCATTTGGTTACTCGTTACGCACTTTTCGCGTTCGGATCGGCTTATGTAACTAGTTTGCATATATTAGCCGAAACGTGTCAAACCATATCGTTTTCACCTCAAAATCCAGAATGTGTTCAAGTTACCCATATTAAAGAAGCATACAAGCTTGTCGGTTCAAAACCACATTCTAAACCGGTCTTCGCTTTATCATGCGTTGAACCGAGTCTTCCTTTTGAAAACTAACCGGTCTAAGTCTAAGCTTAATTAAAGACCTGTTAGGATTCTAATAGGTTATTAAAAACCTTCGTTCCAGATTAGGAGCCCAGTAAAAGCTACGTGCACTTGCTGTATTTGATTTATACTTTGCTCAGGTAAATACTCTTAACTTATTTTCCCTATACGGGCTTGGGATACGGTATTATAATAATACCTCTTGGTCGGGTATGTAGTCATTTAAATCGGATTGAGATTAATGTAATTACATAACTCGTTTTATTCTGTATTATTTGGTATATGGCCCTTGGGGGTTAAATGACCATGTCCCGGATATCCTTGGCATCATTCAAAGAAATGGCCACGACCTAAGCACGAGGTGTAGGCGTACACCTGACAGACGCATTATGTAAAAACTGGTAATCCACTTAAAGGAAATAATCCTTGTGGGCATTATACCTGTGGCGTGTCAATTAATCTAGACCGGCCTTACAAACCGGCCCTAATGGACGACAAATAAGTAAAACTGTATACAAGATTATATACAAATAATTGTCCCAAGTTATAAAGATATTTTTGCCGAAGTGCATTCAAATCAATTTTTAAACTCTTTTAAAAAATGAGTCAGTTAAGTTGTATTTACCAGTGTAAACTGACGTATTTTTCAAAAAGGCTAAGTGCAGGTACTATACGAAATAGGCTGGCTACTCCAGGCATCAATAATCAAGTCTCGCAAGCTCTAGATATCAAAGTCTGTTGAACAGTTTTCCTTTTTATTTGATCCGCCTGTGGATCTGTTTCAACTATTTTGTGACACTTAATGTTATAATTTATTCAGTTGTAATGAATCTATCTTTTGCTTCCGCTGTGCATTTATATATTGTGTTGTTTGACTATGATGATATCAACTACATCACGTTACTCTCCACCGGGCCCACCGGTAATACGTGGAAATATTGGGGTGTGACAGGTTGGTATCAGATCCAACACTGAGTGAATTAAACACTAGCCTTTTTGTGTTTAATCTCAGTTACACAGTTGCACATTCTCGAGTCTAGACAAAGAACATAGGACTAATCCAAATTCGTTTTATTTGTCTTTTATTTGTTTCCTTTGTTATTTTCTGATTAGCCCCTGCATGGGCAAGTCATTTCAGTTAGAAGTCCCATTTAGGGAAACCATGTACTTATTTAAATTTTTATGGAACGGTTAGATTTAAAATATCATTCCTTTTATAAGCTCTACCATTATAATAAAATGGCAAAATAAAAAATGGACAAAACCTAGCTCGTGTGTCATCTTAAGACAGGGCCGAGATGGTAGTTCCTCAATTAGATTCAGATCCTTGTTAACATCTCAATTTAGGATTGTTCTGCGTTAAATATCAAAAAGAATCTTAAAGGTAAAACCTAGCCTAAATGTTGTTGCAGACATGGCCAAGATGGTAAAACCTATTCAAAAGATTCAAATCCTTGTTAAACATCTGAAGTCATTTCTAAATTAAGTTATTCTAAATTCCCTTGTTTATATAATCATCCCTTAAGGATGAAGTGCCCACGGGCTATAATTAACGTCCTCGGGGACTAAAGACAGTGGTGGCCTACAACTCCCTGTCAAGAAAAGGTAATGAACTTTGATTCAAACCTTAATGCCTCGATTCCATAAAATCTGGGCTTATAAATTAAACTTGTCTACGTGACTAGGCCTTTGGTGCTACTATTAACTTATAATTTAGGGTTATGATAAGGATCCTGAATAATTAGATACTTAACAAATTAACCAAATATAGTCTATGTTTACCATGGTTAATGAATTGCCATAAAAGACAATTCCATAATAAACTCCCAAATAAATTATTGTCAATATCTTATGAAACAGTTCAAACTACATGGCTGACTCGGATGAGATTAACAGTCACCTAAGGGAGGATCATGATAATACCCGAATTAACATAGCGGGTGCAGAACTGCAGGCAATGATAGACAATGCCATTACTCGAGCTTTGGATAGACAGTTCCATGAGTCCAGTGGTACCCATGCAAGGACCCAGTGTGCACCACACTCTAAACCACCCTCTAAAACTCACACTGCTCACAACAGTAATTCCCACCACTCATCAAACCAAAGGAGTGTTCCATCCCAAAGGATCGTACTGAATCAAGAACCCCGTGATAAGGGTTGCTCCTATAAGTATTTTGTTTCATGCAAACCAAGGGATTTCACTGGGGAGAAAGGGGAAATTGATTGTATGACTTGGTTAGATGAAATGGACACCGTAGTTGACACCAGCGGTTGTGCTGAGAGGGATGTAGTGAAGTATATATCCCAATCGTTCAAGGGGGAGGCACTAGTGTGGTGGAAGTCTCTCATTCAAGCTGCTGGAAAGATCCAGCTCTACAATCTGACATGGGATCAGTTTGTTGCTCTCATTAAGGAGAATTATTGCCCGCAACATGAGGTCGAAAGGATTGAATCAGATTTCTTATCATTGGTGATGAAGAATCTGGATTGCTAAGCTTACCTCACCCGTTTCAACACCCTGTCTAGGCTAGTTCCGTATCTGATAACACCGGAACCCAAGCGAATTGCTCGCTTCATTGGGGGTTTGCCCCAGAGATAAAAGCCAGTGTTAAGGCATCTAGACCTGCTACCTTTAGGTCAGCAGCTGATCTAGCTCTATCTCTTACCTTGGATGCGGTCAGGCTAAAATCGCTCAAGAATTCTGAAGAAAGTAAGAGAAAGCCTGAGGATGATGCCTCACGAAGATCTGAGAAAAATCACAAAGGTAATACGGACCACAAGAAGGAATCTGGGTCTAACAAAGGTAATCAGCAGACAGAGGAAAAGCCAAAGTGCATGACCTGCCAAAAACGCCACTTTGGAAAATGCAGGCTTGAGACCAAGTCTCAATCAGGATCACCTGCATGTGGGTTATGCAAGTCTAAAGAGCACAAGACGATAGAGTGCAAGAAGATAAAAAACGCAACATGCTACAATTGCAATGAGAAAGGGCATATCAAGACCAACTGCCCTAAATACGCCAAGAAGCTTGAAGAGGTCAAGAAGACCAATGCAAGGGTCTTCCGGATGGATGCAAAGGAAGCTGTTCAGGACGATAATGTGATCACAGGTACCTTCCTCATAAATGATGTTTATGCAAGAGTGCTATTTGATTCGGGAGCTGATAAATCGTTTGTAGACAATAAGTTTTGTAAGTTGCTGAATTTACCTGTTAAAACCCTAAGTGTGAAATATGAGGTGGAATTAGCTGATGGTACCTTAGAAACCGCCTCAACCGTGTTAGATGGATGTTTCATATCCATTAAGAACCACTCTTTTCCGTTATCCTTACTTCCTTTGAAGTTAGCTGGTTTCGATATAGTAATAGGCATGGATTGGTTATCTCGCAACCAAGCCCAGATCGTTTGTGCTAAGAAGCAAGTAGTTGTCAGAACTCCTCGTGGCGAGCCTTTGACAATCCAAGGAGATACTAAGTACGGGATGCCTGAGCAAGTGTCCATGCTCAAGGCATCAAGGTGTTTGACGAAGGGTTGTGTTATCTACATGGCACAAGTAACTATTGATGAACCAAAGCCTAAGATCGAAGACATACCCATTATCTCTGAATATCCAGAAGTATTCCCTGAAGAACTACCTTGTTTACCCCCAGATAGGCAAGTGGAGTTCAGGATTGACATTATTCCTGGAGCAGCACCTGTTGCAAGAGTGCCTTACAGATTGGCACCAACGGAGATGAAAGAATTAAGAACTCAACTGGATGATTTGCTAGCCAAAGGATTTATTAGACCCAGCTCATCTCCTTGGGGAGCGCCAATCCTGTTTGTGAAGAAAAAGGATGGATCGATGCGTCTGTGCATCGATTATCGAGAACTTAACAAAGTTACTATTAAGAATCGGTATCCATTGCCCAGGATCGACAACTTGTTCGATCAGCTTCAAGGAGCGAGTTACTTTTCCAAGATCGACTTAAGGTCAGGATATCATCAGTTGAAGGTTAGAGATGAAGATGTGCACAAGACTGTGTTTAGGACTCGATATGGTCATTACGAGTTCTTAGTGATGCCTTTTGGACTCACAAATGCACCAGCCGCATTCATGGATCTCATGAACCGCGTCTGCAAGCCCTACATGGATAAATTTTTCATCGTCTTCATCGATGATATTCTTATTTACATGAAGAGTCAAGCTGACCATGAGAAGCATCTTCATTGCATTCTGAAACTGCTTCATCGAGAAAAGCTCTACGCCAAATTCTCTAAGTGTGAATTTTGGCTTCGTGAAGTCCAATTTCTTGGACATGTGGTTAGTGAACGCGGAATCCAGGTAGATCCCGCTAAGGTTGAAGCTGTCATGAATTGGCAAGAGCCGAAGACGCCCACAGAGATTCGCAGCTTCTTAGGATTGGCAGGATATTACAGCCGTTTTATTGAAAATTTTTCAAGGATTGCTGCACCCCTAACTTCTTTGACTAGGAAGAATATTAAGTTCGACTGGGGACCGAAGCAACAAGAATCCTTTGACGTCCTTAAGCAGAAGCTAAGCAATGCATCAGTGTTGACATTGCCTGAAGGGATTGAAGAATTTGTAGTATATTGTGATGCATCGAACACAGGTATGGGATGTGTGCTTATGCAGAAAGGCAAGGTTATTGCCTATGCTTCTCGAAAGTTAAAGGTGCACGAAAAGAACTACACCACCCATGACTTGGAGTTGGGTGCCATAGTATTTGCACTAAAACTTTGGAGGCACTACTTGTATGGGACTAAGTGTGTGATCTATTCTGATCACAAGAGCCTTCAACATCTGTTCAATCAGAAGGACTTGAACATGAGGCAGCGACGTTGGATGGAAACTTTAAATGATTATGATTGTGAGATAAAATACCATCCTGGCAAGGCGAATGTAGTCGCCGATGCCTTAAGTCGAAAGGAAAGAGTGAAGCCTATAAGGATCAATGCCAAAAGCATTGAGATAAAGAATAGTTTGAATGAAAGGTTGTTAGCTGCGCAGAAGGAAGCTGTGCTAGAAGCTAACTATCCTGATGAAAAGCTAGGAGTAACTGAAGAACAATTATCCTATGGCAAGGACGGAATTCTGAGGTTAAATGGACGAATATGGGTTCCAGTTTGTGGAGGACTTCGGGATGTTATCCTCCAGGAATCCCACAGTTCTAAATACTCCGTTCATCCTGGAGCTGACAAGATGTACCAGGATCTGAAAGCAAATTTTTGGTGGATAGGCTTGAAAAAGTCTATAGCTGCCTATGTAGCTAAATGTTTGACGTGTGCGCAAGTCAAAGCTGAACATCAGAAGCCGTCAGGTTTGCTACAACAGCCTGAACTTCCCACGTGGAAGTGGGAAATGGTGACAATGGATTTCATCACCAAGTTGCCAAAGACAAGGAAAGGAAATGATACTATATGGGTGATAGTTGACAGATTGACTAAGTCAGCACATTTCCTACCCATTAAGGAGACCTATAGCTCCGACATGTTAGCCCAATTGTACGTAGATAAGATTGTATCTCTGCATGCCGTACCAGTGTCTATTATCTCTGACAGAGATACCAGCATTTTTGGAAAAATTTCCAACAATCTTTGGGCACGCACTTAAATTTTAGTACGGCTTACTATCCTCAGACGGACGGGCAGAGTGAGCGTACAATCCAAACTCTGGAAGACATGCTTCGTGCATGTGTGATTGACTTAGGTGGTAGTTGGGATAACCACCTACCATTAATCGAGTTTTCCTATAACAATAGCTATCATACAAGTATTAAGGCTGCGCCTTTCGAAGCCTTGTATGGTAGAAAGTGCAGAACGCCCGTTTGTTGGGCTTAAGTTGGGGATATCCAACTGATAGGACCTGAAATAGTCCTGGAGACGACATTTAAGATTGTGCAGATACGCGATCGTCTCAAAGCTGCCTGGGATAGGCAGAAAAGCTACGCGGATTTAAGGCGTAAACCTCTGAAATTCAAGGTAGGTGATAAGGTTCTACTTAAAGTATCACCCTGGAAAGTGGTAATGCGATTTGGTAAGAAAGGCAAGTTAAGCCCGAGGTACATAGGACCATTCGAGATCATCGAATGTGTCGGATCTGTTGCTTATAAGTTAAACTTACCTGAAGAGCTCAGTGGTATTCATAACGTATTCCACATCTGCAATCTGAAGAAATGTCTAGCTGATGAATCACTAGTCATACCACATACAGATGTGCACATTCACGAGAGCTTAAAGTTTGTTGAAAAAACTTTGTCGATTAAGGATCGACGGGTTAAGAAGCTTCGAAGGAAGCATGTACCGATCGTATAGGTTAAATGGGATGCCCGTAGAGGTCCCGAGTACACGTGGGAGGTAAAGTCCACAATGAAAGAAAAGTACCCTCATTTATTTCAGTAAATCTCGAGGTCGAGATTTCTTTTAAGGGGGTGAGGATGTAACACCTCGAAAATTCATGTCCAATATTATATCGACACGTGTCATGGGCTTAAAACGTGTAAAGGATTGATTAGAAGGACTAAAGTTGACAAACGAAGAAACTATGTGAATAAAAGGGTTCAAAGTGTCAACAATGGATAAATATACTTCTCAATAGCCCCACATAATGTTTATAACCTTAAACGAATAAATCATGGATCATACGAAGCTAATTGTGGAAGAAAGTGAGAGATTACAAACTACAGGGGTTAAATGTGTCAACATGTTTAAAGTATACCTCTGAGTGACCTTTTAGCAAACCCGAAGCTTTGTAGCGATTAATTATGCTCACTAGAATGCATGATAAAAATTTCACCAAGTTTCGTTATTGTATGAGAAGGTTATGATAAAATTCGTATACGAGGGGTTAAAAGCGTCAACGTTGAAACTTATGACTTTTCGGGTGATCAAAAGTTAACCAAGGACTTAGCAAAGTTTGGTTATGTCTTAAGGCCCTTATAAATCAATTTAGAGGGCTCAAAGTGCAAAAAGAAAGGTTAAAACAACTTTTACAAGGACCAAGGACCTAAAGCTCAATTAACGAAACTTGTTTGGCCAGTTCAGAACATCCACACGGGGCGCGTAAGCCCAGGCTAGACCTTACGCGGGCCGCCTGGCACCCCCAGATACAGAAAACACTTCCAGCTACCTGTTCCAGCCGGTTACACCGCCTCAATCCACCATTTCTTGATTCTAGGGGCTTGTTTAATGTTTTAGAAGGGCCTAGGGACACTTGGAATGATCCCATAACATCCATAGACTTTGTTTGGCATGATCTTGTGGGATTAAAGTCCCTATATAAGAAGTTCTATGTTGCACCATTTGATCACATTCACTTGCAAGCTCACAACTTCACTTCTGGAGTATTTTGGAGCTCAAGACTCATTCCTAGTGATCATTAGTCGTGCTTAGGACCTTGGTAAGTATTCTTAACCTTCCTTAATTCAGTTTTGCTTAGTTTATTAGCTTAAAGTCAAACCGTCGTAATTAAGGTTTGACTTCGTCATTAATCTTAATTTGTCCAGTCAAATTACAAATTGAAAGTACCTATAAGTTGGTAATTATGTGGGCAATAAACCCTTAAAAGGGCACCCTCTGATTCTCACTCTAAGTAGGTCAATTGTCTGGTCAAACTTGATCTTAAAAAGTCATCAGGAAGCAATTTTGCAAATAAACACATAATTAGCAATGTAGAAGCTATGCAACCTGATTTATCATTAACATAACTTGGTAATTAATGTAAGAACATGTCTAAACATGTTCAACTCGACAATTTTCAGTTTAGGCTCGGTTCGGGACCGAAAGTCGCATAGTTTGACTTCTGCTTTGACTTTTAGTTCTGACCCGTTTAAGCATGTTTTAGAAATGCCTTAGAGCCTTATTAGGACCAGGTTTCATATAAGTATAACCTTCTGTGATTATACAACTTGGTTCATTAGTTATCCGATTCATATGCATATTTCCGTTAAATGCCTAAATATTGACTATTATGCCCATTTGACCTTAAAACAATAATTTTGGAAATGTGAGAGGACAATAATCTTTGTTACTGATTTATAAACATGTCCCTAAAATTTCACATCAGTTTGAGGTCTAGATTAGGAGTTATGCTCAATAGCGTAATTAGAAAGCCTTTTATTAATTAAACGGCATAATTAGCGTAAAGCCTATCTAAACCCAATTTTTGACACCAAACCTCTTACCCACTGATGTAATATAATATTTTGGGATTTTTGAAAATTTTTAATTATTTTTAAACTGATCATAACATAGGGTTATTACCTTGATTCGGTAATTGCCGATTATACCCTTTTCGTCTATAAAATGAGTTTTACTAATCCTTTTGATACCAAGCCTTTTTCTACTGATCTAATATGATAAATAAAATATTTTGAGCCTTCCGGAATAATAAAAATATCAGCCTTCCTTTGAAAACCCAGAAATGGCTCCAAATCGCGTTCGGATCGGCTTATGTAACTAGTTTGCATATATTAGCCGAAACGGGTCAAACCATATCGTTTTCACCTCAAAATCTAGAATGTGTTCAAGTTACCCATATTAAACAAGCATACAAGCTTGTTGGGTCAAAACCACATTCTAAACCGGTCTTCGCTTTATCATGCGTTGAACCGTGTCTTCCTTTTGAAAACTAACCGGTCTAAGTCTAAGCTTAATTAAAGACCCGTTAGGATTCTAATAGGTTATTAAAAACATTCGTTCCAGATTAGGAGCCCAGTAAAAGCTACGTGCACTTGCTGTATTTGATTTATACTTTGCTCAGGTAAATACTCTTAACTTACTTTCCCTATACGGGCTTGGGATACGGTATTATAATAATACCGCTTGGTCGGGTATGTAGTCATTTAAATCGGATTGTGATTAATGTAATTACATAACTCGTTTTATTCTGTATTATTTGGTATATTGCCCTTGGGGGTTAAATGACCATGTCCCGGATATCCTTGGCATCATTCAAAGAAATGGCCACGACCTAAGCACGGGGTGTAGGCGTACACCTGACAGATGCATTATGTAAAAACTGGTAATCCACTTAAAGGAAATAATCCTTGTGGGCATTATACCTGTGGCGTGTCAATTAATCTAGACCGACCCTACAAACCGGCCCTAATGGACGACAAATAAGTAAAACTGTATACAAGATTATATACAAATAATTCTCCCAAGTTATAAAGATATTTTTGCTGAAGTGCATTCAAATCAATTTTTAAACTCTTTTAAAAAATGAGTCAGTTAAGTTGTATTTACCAGTGTAAACTGACGTATTTTCCAAAAAGTCTAAGTGCAGGTACTATACGAAATAGGCTGGCTACTCCAGGCATCAATAATCAAGTCTCGCAAGCTCTAGATGTCAAAGTCTGTTGAACAGTTTTCCTTTTTATTTGATCCGCCTGTGGATCTGTTTCAACTATTTTTTGACACTTAATGTTATAATTTATTCAGTTGAAATGAATCTATCTTTTGCTTCCGCTGTGCATTTATATATTGTGTTGTTTGACTATGATGATATCAACTACATCACGTTACTCCCCACCGGGCCCACCGGTAATACGTGGAAATATCGGGGTGTGACAATGTGCCTACGTGATTGTGTGACTTAGACGTGTTCCTGTGCTTTATAAAGTAGCTTTTGGTGAAATCGCTAGACTATACTAGGCTTAATCAAAATTGTGTTTGAGTCCTGTGACGATGTCTGTTTGTAGACAATGTCGTCATTTGGATCACACACTGCTCGCTCCGCTCGTCGCAATCACGAAGACAAACGCATCGCTGCACTAGTCGCCAAGCAGATGGCGAAAGTCATCCCGCAAATTGTTAGCGAGCTGAACGAAAACGCTAGCAAGTCCTCAGAAGAGTCCAGGACTGATACTCCTAAAGCGACTTTTAGCTTCAAGCAGTTCAAAGCATGCAGACCCAAAGAATTTACCGGAGAAGATGGGCCTACAGCCATGTTTCAATGGTTTGATTCAATCGAAGTCACCCAGCGCCAGAGTAGCTGTCTGGAAAACCTTCGCACTGTTAACGCCACCGGCGTCTTCCAATCTTGGGCTCTGGATTGCTGGACTGCCAAGAGAAACAAACGAGGGAACGATGCAGCTTATGGGCTGACATGGGATGAGTTGAAGGACATCATGATGCAAGCGTTCTGCCCTCCCCACGAACTCCAAAAGCTGGAGGATGAGTTCTGGCATATCAAGCAGGATGGTGGAGATAACGCTGGTTTAACTGCTTGCTTCAAGCAGTTGAGTATCATCTGCCCAGGTCAAGTTACTACCCCCGAGATTACGATCAAGAAATACATCCGTGCTCTGCCGGATTGTGTCGCTGACTTTGTGCAAGCTGCGAAGACGACGACTATCGAGGAAACCTACCTGCTCGCTGCTGAGATCAATGACAAGCGAGTCAGGGCTGGTTACTTTGATAAAGCCTCCAAGAATCTGCACCAAGTTACCTCTGCGCCCACCGCATCGCAATCTTTAAAGTCCTCTCGCCGCAAGAGAAAGAACAACAACTCCAGCAACAAGAACTGTGCAGTAACTGCCGCTCCACTTCAAGCTGTACCTGCCCAACTGCAACCGCAAAACCGTCAAGTAGCGGTGCCTGTGGTCAATGCACCGCCAGCCAAGCGTACTGAACCACACCTGCTCTGCCCTACTTTCCCTTATCATCACCCGGTTGGAATCACATGCATGTTTTGTGTTCACTGCAACCTGTACGGCCACTTCACCGCTAACTGCCGTACCGGTTCTCGCCAAGCACCAGTTCAAGCTCAAGCTCCTGCTCTACCAACTCCGCAAGGACAGCAAGCAGCTCCTGCCCCCGCTTCTCACGCGAGAGCTTGCTTTGCGTGTGGTGATCCCAACCACTTCGCAAACGTCTGCCCTAACATAGTGGTTAAGCAAGAGCCACAGCAGCAGCAGCAGCCAGCACCGCAACAACACCAACAACAGCAGTAGCCAGCTCAACAAGCAGCCCGCGGGAGAGTCTTCAACATCAACGCCCGCTTGGCTCAGGCAGACAACAACGTTGTTAATGGTACGTTTCTCGTAAATGGTATATATGCTTCGTGTTTTGGTTGATACTGGATCCGATAACTGTTTTGTATCGTTCGAATTTGAAAGGCTCCTAAACCGTAAACGCGTTAACCTCCCATCAACGTTCGACGTAGAAGTTTCCACTGGAAGAAACGTCACCGTTAGTTCCATTCTGCGTTATTGTACCCTCGATCTCAACGGTCACGTTTTTCCGATCATTCTTATCCCGATGCAACTTGGTAGCTTTGATGTCATAGTAGGTATGGATTTCCTTCGGGAGAACCATGATGAAATTGTTTGCTTTGATAAAATGATTCGTTTCTCTCTCGTGAACGGTGATCAATTGTTTGTTTATGGCGAAGTCGCTTCGAAGAAGCTACAACTCATGTCGTGTGTCCAAGCTAGCAAGTATCTCCGCAAGGAATACCAAGCTTTCTTGGCACACATCGTAGTAGCAGAGGAAAAATAAGTTAAGGCAATAGACAAGGTGCCTATGGTTCGTGATTTTCCTAGAGTCTTTCCTGATGATTTACATGGTTTACCTCCCACTCGTGATATCGATTTTTGAATCGAACTCATTCCTGGAGCAAATCCTGTTGCTAGAGCGCCTTATCGTCTCGCTCCTTCTGAAATGCGCGAACTCTCGAGTCAGCTCTAGGAATTGCTTGATAAAGGCTTTATTCGCCCTAGCACCTCTCCTTGGGGCGCGCTTGTCCTTTTCGTAAAAAAAGAAGGACGGATCGTTCCGAATGTGCATCGACTACAGGGAATTGAATAAGCTTACTATCAACAATCGCTATCCCTTGCCTCAAATCGATGATTTGTTTGATCAATTACAAGGTGCTACATGTTTCTCGAAGATCGATCTACGCTCAGGCAATCACCAGTTACGAATTCTGGAGGAAGATATACCCAAAACCGCTTTTCGAACCCGATACAGTCACTACGAGTTTGTTGTTATGCCTTTTGGTTTGACTAACGCTCCCGCAGTTTTTATGGATCTAATGAATCGCGTGTGTAAACCCTTTCTCGACCGCTTCGACATCGTGTTCATCGATGATATCCTGATCTATTCCAAGTCAAAAGCCGAACACGCGCAACATCTACGTTTGGTTCTTGAGTTACTCCAGGGAAACCGTCTCTGTGCCAAATTCTCGAAGTGTGAATTCTGGCTTGAGGAGGTTTAATTCCTCGGTCACATCGTAAATAGTCAAGGAATTCATGTCGATCCTGCGAAGATCGAAGCTGTTAAGAGTTGGGTTACACCAAGGAACCCGTTCGAAGTTCGTTCTTTTCTCGGATTGGCGGGTTACTATCGCCGATTCATCACTGACTTCTTGAAGATCGCTGTGCCACTTACTACGCTTACGCATAAGGATAAACCTTTTGTTTGGGGAACCGAACAAGAGGAGGCCTTTCAAAACTTCAAAGCTATGCTTTGTAACGCTCCCGTGCTCTCACTGCCCGACGGAAACGATGATTTCGTAGTCTACTACGATGCCTCTAACCTCGGTCTTGGTTGTGTTCTCATGCAACGGGACAAGGTTATCGCGTACGCCTCTCGACAACTCAAGATCTACGAGAAGAATTATACAACCCACGATCTCGAGCTTGGTGCAGTTGTTTTTGCGTTGAATATTTGGCGACACTACCTTTACGGTACCAAGTGTACAGTCTTCACCGACCACAAGAGCCTACAACACATCTTTCACTAGAAAGAGCTGAATATGCGCCAACGCCGATGGGTTGAACTCCTCAACGATTACGACTGTGAGATTCGTTACCATCCAAGAAAAGCAAACGTCGTCGCTGTTGCTCTCAGTCGACGAAGCTATTTGCATAGCGTTCGTAATACTCAAGCTCAGCATAATCTCAAAGCTCTTATCCGTGATGCCCAACATGCTTGTTTTACCGAACGCACTTTGAAGAAAGAAAGGATCATCAACAATGGCGAACAACTGGTTAATAAATCGAATGGTATATTCCATTATCTAGACCGAATTTGGATTCCCAAGCGCACCAATTTGTGACAAATTCTGCTCAACGAAGCCCACAAATCCTGGTATTCCATTCATCCCGGTGCCGATAAAATGTACCAGGACATGCGCTACAAGTACTGGTGGCCGGGCATGAAGAAGGATATCGCTATCTATGTTTTGAAATGCCTGACTTGCTCAAAAGTCAAGGCTGAGCATCAACGTCCCTCTGGCTTACTCGTACAACCCGAGATCCCGATGTGGAAATAGGAGAGTATAGCTATGGATTTCATAACGAAACTTCCGCGCACACCATCAGGTCACGACAGCATCTGGGTTATCGTTGACCGTCTTACCAAATCCGCTCACTTCCTACCGATACGGGATGACTATAAGGTAGAACGATTAGCTCGAATCTATACCGACGAAGTTATTTGTCGACACGGGACACCTCGTGATATCATCTCTGACCGCGATGGTCGCTTCACCTCGCGTCTTTGGGAAACGTTTCAATCTGCTCTCGGTACTACTCTCAATCTTAGTATTACTTTCCATCCCCAGACCGACGGTCAGACTGAACGCACGATTCGTACCCTCGAAGACTTGCTTCGCTCGTGTGTTATAGATTTAGGTGGTAGTTGGGATTTGCATTTACCTTTAGTCGAATTCTCGTACAATAACAGTTATCACTCTAGCATCCAAATGGCACCATTTAAGGCATTATATGAAAGAAAATGTCGATCACCTATTGTATGGCACGAGATCGGGGATGCGCAAATTATCGAACCTGAGTTATTACAAGAAACGACTGACAAGATCCTCCAAATTCGAGACAATCTGCTAAAAGCTCGGAGTCGTCAGAAAAGTTACGCCGATAGACGCCGCAAGCCCCTTGAAATTGACGTTGGGGATCACGTACTCCTAAAGGTTGCACCATGGAAGGGGGTGATCAGATTCGGCAAGAAAGGAAAGCACGCGCCTCGATATGTTGGACCCTTTAAAATTATGGAAAGGATTGGCAAGGTGGCCTACAGACTCGAACTACCGGAGGAACTTAGTAATGTCCACCCGACTTTCCACGTTTCGAACCTCAAAAAGTGTCTAGCCGACCAGGAATTACATGTCCCTCTTGAGGATTTACAAGTGGACGAAACATTAAACTTTGTAGAGAAGCCTTTCGAGATCATGGGCCGAGAAACCAAGGTACTCCGATGCTCACGCATTCCCATTATGAAGGTTCGTTGGGAAGGCAAATGCGGCACCGAGTTCACCTGGGAACTCGAAAGTGACATGAAGGCAAAGTATCCACAACTGTTTGTTATGCCTACGTAAATTTCGAGACGAAATTTTCTAAAGTAGGGGAGGTTGTAACAACCTGACTCTTGGAAGTCAAAGTACAAGTCAAAGTTAAAGTCAAAGGAAGAAAAGATGGCTAATTGCGATCTGTCACCCCTTGCTTAAATAATAATTATACTTTTCGACTTGTAATCGATACTCTATTTTAATTCGCTTTAGTTGTATTATGTGGAGTAGGTGTTAATAAATCGCTATTTAACCACAGTTTAATCACTAATCTATTTTATCGACTTATCGCTAATCGCATTGCTATCGCATCGCAACTCGAATTATAGGTTATGGATATTTTTTGACGTGTGTGTGCTATTATGTGTTACTTGTGCATGTTATGTTTATGTTGAGGTGTTTAATCGCAAACGCAATCACGACTCTATCGCAACGCAATCTCATCGCAAACTCGAGATCCAAGGCTTATATTATGGTATTTAGTAGTTAGGTTATTTGTGTAACTAATGGGTAATATTATCGCATCGCTTACTCGAAACGCATCGCAACACTCAATGCACGAAACAAAACATCGAAAACCAACTCGCCGGATCACTTCGATCGAATGACCATTCGATAGAATGGTCATCCGTACGGATGACCATCCGATCGGTTTGCCATCCGATCCGACACTTGTGCTCCCCTTTCCTCTTTTGGAAACCTATAAATACCCCCTGTCACATCACCAACAGTGATGTGACAGCTCTCTCATTCGACCAACGCTTCCAGCCCTCTTTTCCTTTGATTTCTCGCGATTCTTGTAAGCTTTCAACTCAAATCTTGTACATCTATCATCTACACACACTTCTTCATCATTTTCACCTTTGAATCTTCACTTTTAACCATGAAATCAACGGATTTGAGGTGTTCTAGGATGATGTCATCACGGGGTTCTTATGAACTTCACGATTTGGCCCCATTCCACCAAGAACAACTCAGATCTAAAGGATATCAACATGATTTAACACTGTTTTCGCATAGATCTAAACATTTTATGGTTAGAAGGATTGAAAGATGGTTTCACAACTTTCTTTCAACTCTTTTACACTCAATGCACTCAAAACTGATAGAATCAGAACTCATTCAGGCCTTCTACTCATTTCTAGTAAAGTGTCAGTCTGAGATCTAGTTCTTATCAAAGAGACAACCGATTTTGGTATGAACATGAACAACCGTCACGAACAGTTCAAGTCGGGGTGATTCCCACTTCGATCGGATAACTTGGACTTGGCGGGGTTCCATTGTTTAACACGTTATGCCGTCTCAATCAACCACAAACTTTTCAAACTTAACAAAATATTCAAGTTTTCAAAACGATCAGATTGTTGGACGGATTGCCATCCGATCGGATTGCCATCCTATCGAACGACAATCTGATCAGATTGCACTTGGTATTCAACACTTAAAACTTTTTATCAAATTTTCAAAGATCATCAGTTTCTAGCGGATTGCCATCCGATCGGAAGACAATCCGATTGAATGACAATCCTGCTATGAACTTTGTTCACTGAAGTGTCTCACTGGACGGATCGCCATCCGACCGAACGACCGTTCGACTGGACGACCTGAAAGGTAGAGATACTTCTCTGTTTTCAAAATGCTACAACGAAAACTTCAAAGCCATCATACACAAACACATCCATCCCAAACGAATGTCAATCCGCCCGAATGGCCATCCGACCGGATGACCATCCGAATGGATTGACATCCGATCGGATGACCATTCATCACTTGGTTCACTTTTCATCGTTTAACGCGCCGTTCAATCTCTTATGCTATCGTTAACTGTTCAGGATAATCTCTCAGCGCTCCCTTCAATCCAAGAGAGTGTTTATTTATTAAACGCTATCTGTGAGTATACACGATCCCTTTTTGCTTTAAGCACTTTTGGGTGTTACATACGTTACTTATATCAAATCACATCGATCACACAATGCAAACACTTTCATACGCTAACCGATACTGCATGTTATACGTGTTACTCGATGAATGCTTGTATGTTATGTTTACACAGTGATTGTTGCCTGACACCTTAACAACGATAGTACTATAGTTTGGACTCAGCACCTGTTGTGGACAGGGGTTGTTAAGGGCTTTTCTCACATGTCACGGTGGTGATATGTGTTGTGCATTCTACAACTCGCAGTCACGTCTATGCATATTTCATTGTCCATAACCTACTTGCTTCACATTGTACAAGTTACATGCTGGTTATGCGTAAACTCGCTTTCGCTACTATTATACAATTAAAATTGTATGCTCACCTTTACACTATGTGTATTGACTGTTATTTTAACGTATGTGACAGGTGTTTGAGATGCTAGGATGCTTGCTTTGTGGAATCAAGTTAGGAGGAGTCTAGAAACAAACGAACAATTTAAATCTGAGTTGTCGAAACATTTATTTGTCAAAGAGATATCTATGTATGTAATAACTACTTTATTGTGATGAGTTAGGGTATGGGACATAATATTAATTATCTGGTAAATTAGTTATTATGGATTTCTCCTGGACAATTTGTTTCGCTCAGTGCCGCGCCCCGATGTTTCCACCATCGGTTGGGGTGTGACATGGAGAGATACTGATAGAACATTTTTCGAGATGAATAGCGCACACCCTTATGAGGAACTGGTACCTCAACCTGAACCCTTAGACCCACCAATGAGTCAAAAACAGGTGTAGGAACTCCATCAGTATAAAGAAGATTTAGTTAATGAGGGAAACAGAATCCGACAGATAGGAGAGAAACTAGTTTGGAAATATGATGAACGAGAAATGCAGTACTGGATAAACGTCACTTAGAAAATACCTAGATATCTGTGTAATTTTGTACTTTGATAAAAAAATAGATACGGATGCATACTATATTTGATTTCCAGTTGTAGTTTATAATAGATGCATATATATGAAAAAGAGTAAAAGTCGCAATGATCGACGTTTTTGACCAACTTGTTTGTGTGATTTTGTATAAGTAATTGTATTATTCTTATTTTGTGATAATTAATACTTGCTAAATATTTCCAATTCAGATGTCGAACGAAGTAAATCAGGAAAACCAGAATAATGAGAATAACGGAAACCAAATAGATAACAGTGCCATCCAACATATAGAAGCACAAGGAATTATAGATGCTATGCCTTATATTATCAAGACTGTTAAAGAAGTAGAAAATAATAAATCTGCAAATGGCAGTAAACGTCAACACACTGAACCAAGTCACAGTGTGAATGATAACGGACCTATTATCCGAGCTCCAATTCCTAAAAGAAGAAGAACCGCTTCATACGGTTGTTTTTATAAAGAATTATTGGCTTGCAAACCAATAGAATTCTCAGGCAATGAAGGAGCCATTGCAGCCTTGCGTTGGACAGAAAAGACAGAAGCAGTCATAAAAATAAGTAAATGTGCAGATAAAGATAAGATTATCTTTGCTTCTAATCTTTTCAAAAATGCAGCCTTAGAATGGTGGAATACTATTCTCCAGTCTAGGGGAAGTGACAGAGTTTATAATATGGAATTGATCAACTTTTAGGAAATGGTTGAAAGAAAATTCTGTCCTCCTAATGAGAAGGAACAAATCTCCAATAAGTTCCTAAATCTTAGAATGACTGGAATAGGCTTCAAAGGTTACACTACCATATTCTTCGAATATGCTAGTATAGTGCTAACCTTAGCCTCACCAGAACCAGTGTTAATCTCCCGTTATATTTGGCGATTAATTAGTGACATTAGAAACGTAGTCAAGACAGCTAGTGTCACACCCCCAAAATACCACATGCGGAAACCCCCACGAGGCGTGTGACGTACCAGGATCTAGCCACCAATCACATTGAACTCATACATGATTTAAATAAAACTTTTATTTATTAAGGTAAAGTATTGCATTACATAAAGCATGACTTATCGTATTCAGCGGAAGCATAAATCATTTGTTAAGTGTTACATAAACTGTATGAACAAAACCATTAGACTTGTCTCGCAATCCCACGCATTACGTCCCATGACCACTCCAGCATCCCAGACAGCAAGTTCCACATCCACACGTATCAATAACCTGCGAGCATGCACACACGTGTATCAGACAACGCTGGTGAGTTCATAGTTTTGCGAAAACGTTAGTTACCATTTGTTTAGTTCCATTCATTGATTACAATGTTGATAATACCTTGGATACAAGACGGCTCCTGATTTATTTTGCCCTTTCCCCAATGCTCCTATCAAAGCATTGGGCATGACTGGGTCATTAGTTCACACCCGTCCTCTTAGGTACGGGGTGAGGGTGTGAAACCTAGATAGCGCTGCCAACTAATACCCCGTTACCTCTCAGGTAACAAACAAGATGGGACTTAAAGGTGATAGGACGAGTATATTATCCAACATTCCAGATTTTACCCACAAGACGTATTCCTCTCAGGAATACCCAATTGATTTACCCAGAACCCTATCCCTCTCAGGGATACCCAATGACTGTCCCAACCATCGGGACGCATGCTCAAGAGGAATGA
This sequence comes from Helianthus tuberosus, assembly GCA_030545235.1. Classification (NCBI taxonomy): domain Eukaryota; kingdom Viridiplantae; phylum Streptophyta; class Magnoliopsida; order Asterales; family Asteraceae; genus Helianthus; species Helianthus tuberosus. The sequence goes on along the minus strand of CM060370.1, from coordinate 184,169,967 downwards.
ACTCACCTTAGATTGCTCGGATTGTTAAGTTACTTTACCCGTTCCAAGTTAGTCAACCAAACCCTACCGTGGTTACCAAGGATAGTCAGTTTCGTAAACACATATCCAATTTACGTATTCAACAAGTCACACGTAACACCATTGTCACATAACACGTAGTAAACATTTAGATTTCATGCACGTTTATAACACAGCTCATGTTCCCAACAATGGTTACCAATAACGTTAGTTTTTATAATCAACCCAGTACACTGTTTACATCTATCACACAATCACAGCATAACATGCAACCACTACACATTTCCTTTCACAAATTCACATCTCATGTGAATGTCACCAGAAAACACATAACAGGTGAGTTTGCTGATCATACTAGTCAAACCATATTTCTTATTTCTATGCACACGTAACACAGATCTCATACACACAGTTATCTATATCATCATCATTATCTTAAGGCCTACTGTTCAATCCCATTCACCTTCTTGGCGAAGTACCCCCCGGCGACGAAATATCTAGGTGACGAAGTACCTATTCTTCTTCGGGATCACCTGTGATGAAACATCTATTCTTCGTCGTGACCCACAGTGACGAATCATGCCTCTTTCGTCAGGTTACCCATGATGAAACATCAATATGTTTCGTCGAGTTTCATGTGACGAAGAACCCCTATCTTTCATCGGATTAACTGTGACGAAAAACCACTATATTTCGTCGAGATCACAAAGCAAATCAGCTAACACATTTTCATCATTCAAAATAGATCAAACAATTACATTCCTTTGATTCACAAGAACCCTAATTATCTTCCAATTATTATTCAACAGTTAATACACACACAGTTAAAGCAACTTCCAATTATATTATAATCATACATATCATAATCACACAATACCATTCATCATCATTCAACCCAAAATCCCTAACTGTTTCATCATAAGAATCAAAACATGTGCAACGAGTCTCATGCAAACAAATCATCCCTAAATTCAGAAATCATAACTCGCATTCAAACTAGATCGATAATCATAATTATGACAATAATTTCACTTGTTAAACAAACCTAACTCATAAGCCGAATCCTTGTTAATGATCATCAGTAACGAAGATTTACATTCTAAATTAGGTTTATGTCTATCCTACCTTTAATCCGTAAATCCCACCCCTAGCGTACAACAACATGCATAACGAATCACACATCGCAACAATAAGAATCATGCAGACAATCATACAACATGTTCACAACGATTACATTTAAAAATCCAAACCAATCTATGAGTAAGTTCACTAACCGTGCTATGGGATTTGAAGGGAAGTGGCTGAGTCAAGGAGACTGTCACCGACTCCGAAGAAGGGAGGAAAATGCTGCCGTTGAAGTGTAGAGGAAAGATGAGAGGAACTAGGGTTTTTAGTTTACGCAACTGTTTCCAAAGAGAAATAAAAACACATACAGTGACAGTTGGGCCGCGAAACAGGTTGGGCCGAGGCCCTTAACGACGAAAGACCTTCCTCGACGAAACACCCATTTTTCGTCGAGTCATGGTTGGCGAAAGATCCTATTTTTCGTCGAAGTGAGTTGTGACGAAGAACTATATGTAAACTCTAATTATGAAACTCTAATTAAACTATATGTAATACCACACAAATAATAATCAAGCATTACACACAATCATTAATCACCCAGATAAACTGCACAGACACCACGTAAACCAAATTGTAGAAACAGGATTTCGAAGTCAGTGATGTGTGAAATCTCGGGTTGTCACATCATCCCCAACTTGAAAGAAATTTCATCCCGAAATTTGACAAGTAATCCAAAGCGGCAAGGTGTTAAATCAGGATGACTGTGGATTTTCCGCAGGTACCACATCATCCCCAAGCTACCATGTTGCTGTTATCCTGGCGTCGCCCACGCCAATCCTAAATGCCCTTCCACTGGCATCGTTCCCAGTGTTTGTTGTTTTTGTTACGAGAATTTCCAGTACTGTCGTCGTTCCCTTGGTTGGGTGTCGTCTTTGATTTAACAACGACGAATCCAGGTCATAGGCATCTCCATCTTCCATACTGTAGTCTGGAGAAGCGTCCTCAATGTGCTGGCAGTTACCCATTCCACAGCATAGTCAATTGTCATCGTTTATGTCCCGATTAACTCGTAAGAGTTGACTCCCATAAGTCGCTGACTAGGGTTAAAGATTCGATTGAAGTCAAATTGCTGATGTTCGTCGCTGGTAGTCAGGGTCGTCCAAATACTGAAGTCGGTAAAGTACTATGCTCATCCTCTTGTCCATCAATCTAGCAAGTTGATTGAGTAATACACGGTATGTTGCGAGAGTGTTGCAGAGGTGATCGCACTTCGGGATCTAAGGCGTCAACGCGCTAAGTTCCAGCAAACAAAGATAAGGGAAGAAGGTATAGTCCAATCATTCGACGCCGAGGCATCCAACTCAGGGATGTTCGTACTAGCACCTAACATTCTACACAGTTCGCTAGGCGTCCAGAGGAGAGTTCAGGCGATACTCGATAGCATCGAGATTCGTAAGGATTTCAGAGAGGAGTGAGAAGATCACGTTCAAGTAGGAGGCAATCACTGCTAGGACTCCCATAGATTTTTTACGTTTCACACTGTTCGAATAATGGAGCAGAACCCCTTTTTCACTTGTTAAGTCTCACTGGGAGTCACATGCACCCCACATTATTAGTATGTGTGCACCCACAATAATATTGTGATTTGCATGCCCATCTTAGTTCTTCCTAACTCATGTCAAATGGTTCCTCAAACTCAGATGTCAAACGGAGGTTGTTAAGGTAATAAGATCACAAAATTTGAAGGACTATGGCATACTATTTATATAATTCTTGTCAAAGATCCTATTTTTCGTCATGTCAAAGATCCTATTTTTCGTCGAAGTGAGTTGTGACGAAGAACTATATGTAAACTCTAATTATTAAACTCTAATTAAACTATATGTAATACTACACAAATAATAATCAAGCATTACACACAATTATTAATCACCCAGATAAACTGCACAGACACCACGTAAACCAAATTGTAGAAACAGGATTTCGAAGTCAGTGATGTGCGAAATCTAGGGTTGTCACATCATCCCAAACATGAAAGAAATTTCGTCCCGAAATTTGACAAGTAATCCAAAGCGGCAATGTGTTAAATCAGGATGACTGTGGATTTTCCGCAGGTACCACAGCTAGACCACAAACCATGGAAGAAGCAGTAGAATTAGCCAATACCTTGACTGATGAATTGGTACGTGCACAAGAGGAAATCCAGAGAAAGAACCTAGCTCAAAAACTTACCCAGGAATTTCGTTACGGTAATTCTTACCGTGGAAAAGGGGCAGGTCCTTCGGCACCTTACTGTAAGTTTTGTAAAAAGAAGCACTCAGGAAAGTGTGTTGTGTCCTACAACTTTTTCAAGTACCCAGGACATAAGGAAGAAGATTGTAGGAGAAAGGCTAATGCCAGAATATGCTATAACTGTGGAGAAGCTGGTCACATTAAACCGAACTGTCCGAAACTAGCTCTAGCCACAACCAACAAGACTAAGACAACTGAAGCACCTAAGAAGAATGCTAGAGCCTTTGTTCTGACATCTGATGTCACAACCCCCGACCCCATCCTCAGGAGTGGGAGCCGCGAGGCTCAGAGCAGAAGGTTTTGTAAAAATAGTTTACAGAAAGAGGATTACTCACTTTGCTATTTTAGATTTTCCCTGTGACTTCCTGGTTATAATATATTAATTAAACAATGCACATGCGTTAGTAATAACCCAATATTTACATTAGTTATACCCTCCCCGAGACAAAACTCCAATGACTACGTCGGGCAGAGCCTCGACAGGCGTTATGGAGCACTAGATCAATCGGGCAGCGTATCTAATACGTAACCGGGGTTATAATATTACAACGAGGCAAAGCTTAGCTATTTCAGTGGGTATAATACCCGATATTACTTATTATTACTTCAGAATTTTGAGAGAGTTTCGAAATTTGTGAACGAATTCAAATGAATCCGATCGAATCTATTTATAGGGCTGCTCAGGGAGTCTGTCGCGCCTCGCGACTGTAACGCCCAGATTTCCTAATCCGAAAAGTAATTTTATCAGACTATAATTTAACAAAAATCGGGCATGACCCATTCGTATTATGAACAATTCCCTGTAAGACTAACTTGTAATAACTTAAAAATACAACACAGCGGAAAATATGAACCCAAAATTTCGTTCTTTAATAGACATAGTACTTACAGGAAAGTTCGAATACCAAAAGTCATACACTCATTAAAAAGGATTTACCACGTTCCATTATATTAATACTTCGGACCTACATTTGTTAAACTATGTGACCGATCCTTCCCGTACAATCCTTGCTCTTGACTCGATCTTCGTCCGCTCATCTTCGTTAGTAGAAGAAGAAATCCGTGTGGTACATGTGAACATCACATACAACTTAATCATTAGTCATTGACAACCTCATACAACACTATTCTCACACAATTAACTTTCGTATAATATTCGACAATATAGCTTCGATTCATTCGACTATTCTCTCTAAGTCTCTTGTTCCGAGTTCGGCTTCAACTTCATAAGAATCCGACATTCTCATTCCTGCATTACATCCCAAACTTAAGGGCATTGTTAGTAACGTTAATTCTCAAATTCATCCAAATCATGCATTCGCACATACTTGCACACATACATACTTACAATCATACACATCTACATACCTATATACATTCAATCATACCTACAATCATGTATTTATACCTACGTGTTCCGTACGCATTCTTGTATACCATTTACATGTAATACATGTCCAACTTCATTACATACATCTATCATACTCTTATATAAATTACATGAGGCTTAGACTTGGGTTTACAACTTATAATCGTCAAGGGAACACTCGAAATCATGTTTGGGAGGCCCACGGTAGTCCACGGATAATATACCGAAGCCTACGATGCATAAATCACATGAATAATATTTTTCACAGAACCTTCACCCGGCCGTGTCAGCTAACCACCCGACCGGGTCAGCTCTGCACTTTTCCCAGCCATTAGTTCTTACTGAAACGAACATAACTCTCTCATTTTTTATCCGTTTTGCGTCACGTTTCTTCCTACGTGATTGTAAATTAACATTCTATCATGTGGACTTGAAATCCCATATCCGGATTAAAGAAATTCCTAGATTACGCACTATCGGCTTATTATTCATTTATGATTTATTCGACCCGTTCATGTATTTAGCAACATAACTTGTTGGTTTGACCTTAACTTCATATGAACTTAATAATTTCTAGGTCATCTATCATAAAAGATTCATTCCCGGATACCTTACACCTTTTTCCACCTATTTTCGCTCAAAAGCTTATTTTGACCCGTTAAGGTGTTTGCGCATTAAATGGTTTATGACTTACAAAACCATACTCCCCACTTTCATACTTGACCAATACATTACACTAATCGAATAGCTTGTTTCTAAACTACTTTTAAGATCGTTTGCCCAATATACCCATCAAGGGCGTTTTAGTCAACTTTAATCCCATCATTTACAACGAAAGACTTCAACACATCTTTGACCTCAGACATCATGTTTAATTAATTAAAACATTATATTACTCACACAAACTAAGAAGTGATTACGGAAATCACTTACTTAATACTACTCATTCGATATCATCTTCAATAACAAATTTCAACATAACCTTTAACGATTATCATACAATTAATTCCATTACTATTAAAGATGGAGTCCGGGAGTTTACTTACCTCGAGTGTCCGTTTCGTACATGCTTCCTCTTACTCGTTCCGTTAACCTTCCGTGCTTTCCCCCATATTGACACGATCCTATACTTATCATGTCATCACGATTACCACATCATTAGTATAACGCACATTCTAAAATTGCATTCATTTCGCATTATTGTAATCAATTATGCTATGGACATTTTATACATTTCCTACTCGTGTGGTAAAACACACACATACGACCATAAGGTCACATAAGCACACATAGCATAATCAATTCTTTTCATACTACATATCTCATAACTTTATAACAACAACATCATCATTCAAGATTAACTAATTAGACACTATCCTTGAACCCGACATACATTATTACTAGAAATCCACATGACTCCATCTAAAACACACTTCACGTGTTAGTTTGCTAACAATTATATCATAATCACTTTCTATACTTATAAGCTTATAACTTGCATACAACTTCACATATTTGTTCTCTTAGGCATTTCATCGAACACTTGGCGGGTTTCGCATTTGTGAAACATTATGTACAAGCTTTTAAAGCATGATTCCTACTAATTCTTCACGTGACATATTAACAATCAACCAAATTCATAGAAATCTTTCATCCTACCCCCATTTGTCTAAGATTTCAAGTATCTTTAAACATCATAGTTCAAACTTCACGTAGTTGTATCAATTTCAATCCTCCTACTCATAACATATTCTCATAAAGTGGGTTTATACTAAAATATTTCAACTAACTTAAATATCGAACATGATTTCTGTTCTAAGAGTAGTCCCAACATCCAGTTTACACAAATCATATTACAAACTCATGATTGGGTTGAAACCCATTTCCTACAATTCATCAAATCACGAAATTGGACTTACCACATCAATGAACAAGGTTAGATGTTCAAGAATAGAGGTTCATGCATTCGATTTTCCTTGAAATCCCTACTGAATTTGATGGATTTGGTGAAACTAGGGTTTCACCTTGCCCTGCTCCCTTGTTCGATCGTCCAGACTCACACACCGTATGTGTGTGAGTTTTGATTTTTCTTTTTATTTTTATTCAATTCAAGTTTCTAATTTGGCAACCTTAGCCCCTTAAATTCATGACACCATCATATTTGGCTTTAATTTCATTCCTTTACTTAATTTGCTAGACATTTAACTAGGTTTACTAACCCAATTATTATACCTCATTTTGTTAAACATGATAACAAACTAGCAAATTAATAATTCAGTTTTGGGGTGTTACAGCGACAGATGAGGAAGAAGCTTACGCGGCTCGCGAGGGCCTAAAAGGCGGCGGAAAGGTGCTGAGTCATTGGGTGAGGTCGACGCGTGTCATGCCCCGTGGCGGCTCAGGGTGCCGGACTGATGTTGAGCTGTCGCGCCCCGCGAAGACTTAAGAACAGTCTGTCGCGCCCCGCGACAGACTTAAATAATTGTTTTTGTTTGTTATTTAATTATATAAAGTTATCCAGGACCGGTTTTCGTATACGGGGTGTATTTTAGGACGTATAGGGGTGTTCAAAATATTTTAGGAGTACCGGAAATATTTTAGGAGGGTTGTTATATCCTCCCCACCTTGTTTTAAATCTCGTCCTCAAGATTCGAGTTACTATATTCCCGTGGAGTTATATCAAGTCATAGTTTCAAAGCGTCTTTTGGAAGCATTTCATGGACGGAAGTTCCGAGCTCCTGTCTGTTAGGGAGAAATTTGGAGAAAGCAACTCATATGAACTCGAGATAGTGCAAGAAATAATAGACATGATAGTTCAAGTTAAAGCAATACGAGATTATCAAAACAGATGAAAACCTTTCAAGTGATTTTGGTTAAAAGTATCTCTATGAAAGGGGTAGTTAGATTTGGAAGTTAAGTTCCAGGTATGTTGGTGTAACACCTCAAAAATTTATGTCTAATAATGTATCGACACGTGTCATAAGCTTTAAATGTGTAAAAGATTACTTTAGAGGGACTAAAGTTGACAAACAAAGAAAGTTTGTGAATATAAGGGTTCAAAGTGTCAATAATGGATAAATATACTTTACAATAACCCTACACGATGCTTATACCCTTAAACGAATAAATCATGGATCATACGAAGCTAATTGTGGAAGAAAGTGAGAGATTACAAACTATAGAGGTTAAAAGTGTCAACATGTTTAATGTATACCTCTGAGTGACCTTTTAGCGAACCTGAAGCTTTGTAAGGGTCAATTATACTCACTAGAATATGTGATAAAAATTTCACCAAGTTTCGTTATTGTATGAGAAAGTTATGACAATATTCGTATACGAAGGTTTAAAAGCTTCAACGTTGAATTATAGGGCCTTTCGGGTGATCACAAGGTTAACCAAGGACTTAACAAAGTTTGTATAAGTCTTAAGGTCCTTAAAAATCAAGTTAGAGGACTGGAAATGCACAATTGGAAGTTAAAACCACGCATACAAGGACCAGGGACCAAAAATGCAAAGTTTAAAACTTGTTTGGCTGGTTCTGGAAGGCCAGGCGGCCCGCGTAAGAGTTCCCTGTGGGCTTACGCGGCCCGCGTGAGCAGCACATCGACAGAATTCACCTGCAGGTGTCTGTCCAGCCTGTTGCATCGCCTTTAGAGCTTTGTTTTACATACTAGGGGCTGGGCAAATGGATTTTCATGCACTAGGGACAGTTGTGATGATCTGAATCCATGCATAGAGTTGCTTGGCATCATCTTGTGAGACCAAATTCCATATATAAGCATATCTCTAGTTGCAACTTTGAACTCATTCATTTGCAAAAGTTCACAACTTCATTTCTGGAGCTCCCCTGATCAGCAACAAGCTTTCTTAGGATCCCTAGTCGAGCTTAGGACTCTTGTAAGTGTCCTTAACCCTTCCTAATTCAGTTTTGCTTAGTTTATTAGCTTAAAGTCAAACCGTCGTAATTAAAGTTTGACTTCGTGATTAATCAATAATTGTTCAGTCAAATCTCGAATTGAAAGTACCTATGAGTTGGTAATTATGTGGGTAATAAACCCTTAAAAGGGCACCCTCTGATTCTCACTCTAACTAGGTCAATTGTCGGGTCAAAGTTAATCTTAAAAAGTCAACAGAAAGCTTATTTTCAAATTAATGCATAATTAGCAATGTAGAACCCATGCAACCTGTTTTGTCACTAATATAACTTGGTAATTAATGTAAGAACATGTCTAAACATGTTCAACCCGACAATTTTCAGTTTAGGCTCGGATCGGAACCGAAAGTCGCATAATTTGACTTTTGCTTTGACTTTCAGTTCTGACCCAATGTAGCATGTTTTAGAAATTCCTTAGAGCCTTATTAGGACCAGGTTTCATGTTGGTATATCCCTCTGTGATTATGCAACTTGATTCATTAGTTATCCGATTCATATGCATGTTTCCGTTAAATGCTTAAATGCTGACTATTATGCCCATATGACCTTAAAATGTGATTTTTGAAAATATAAAAGAATATAAATCTTAGTTACTGATTTATAAAGTTGTCCCTAAAATTTGACATCAGTTTGAGGTCTAGATTAGGAGTTATGCTCATTAGCGTAATTAGAAAGCTTTTTATTAAATAAACGACGTAATTAGCATATAGCCTATCTAAACCCGATTTTTGATACCAAACTTTTTACCCACTGATATAAAATAATATTTTGGGATTTTTGAAGATTTTTAATTAATTTTAGGCTGAGCATAACATAGAGTTCTAAGCATGATTCGGTAATTGCCGGTTTTGCCCTTTTGGGCTATAAAATGAGTTTTACAAATTATTTTGATACCAAACCTTTTTCTACTGATCTAATATGATAAATAAAACATTTTGAGCCTTTTGGAATGATAAAAATATCAGCTTTCCTTTAAAAACCCGGAAATAGCTCAAAATCGCCTTTTAAGCATTTTTAACGCATAGTATGTATTAAGACTATTTTAAACATATAAGGTTTGATACCTACTGATATTCTCAGTAAATTTTGATATATTAACAGTAAGCAAAATTTTTAAACTCAGATTTCCAGTTTTGACCTTTTTAGCCTATGTGAAATTACCAAAATACCCCTAAGGTACATAGTTTGGTTATAAATGATAAATTTCACATATATATAATACCCTACTGTTATAAATTATTAAATTAAGTATTTTTACTGATTATATCAGACCTGTAACTCAGATTATTATTTAAACTCTTTTATAACCCTTAAAATGACCAAAATGCCCCTACGGGGCATAGTTTGAGTTTAAATCCATTTCGGGCATAATAGAAGATATCTTACTGATGTCACAACATATTTAAGGCATATTAACTTAGGAAACCTGTATATGACTCATTTGGTTACCCATTACGCATTATTCGCGTTCGGTACGGTTTATGTAACTAGTTTACATAAATTAGCCGAAACGGGTCAAACCTTGTCATTTTTGTCTCAAAATCCAGAATGTGTTTAGTTTACCCATATTACACAAGTCTCCAAACTTGTCGGGACTAAATCACATTCTATTCCGGTCTTCGCTTAATCGTGCGTTTGAACCGTATCTTCTTTTAAAACTAACCGGTCTAAGTTTAGGCTTAATTAAAGACCCGTTAGGAAATCTAATAGGTTATTAAAAACATTTGTTCCAGAATAGGAGACCCGGTAAAAGCTACACGCACTTGCTATTTGTGATTAATACTTGCAAAGGTAAATACTTTTAACTTATTTTCCCTATACGGGCTTGGGGTACGGTATATAAATTACCGCTTGGTCGGGTATTGAATCTTTAATCGTATGAAGGTTAAATTATTGAAATATCCCGTTTAAATTGCTTTGTTTGCTTAAAGCCTTTGGGGGGTTAATGACCATGTCCCGGATATCCTTGGCATCATTTTACGAAATGGCCACGACCTAAGCACGCGGGTGTAGGCGTACACCCGTTAGTGCATATATAAATAATAAGGTATAACCGCCGGTTTCGGGAATAACCCGCCGCGGGACTATATCATGTGGCGTGTCTATTAAGCTCTAACCCGAGGTCAATCCGGGCTACTGAACGCATAAGAAACATATAATTCTTTTACAAGTTTATATACAAATAATTATCCCAAGTTATAAAATATTTTGTGCCTTGTGCATTCAAATCAATTTTTCTAAACCTTTTCAAAATGAGTCAGTTAATTGTTTTTACCAGTGTAAACTGACGTATTTTCCCAAAAAGGTTAAGTGCAGGTACTAAGCGTAATAGGCTGGCCTCTCCTTAACATCATTAAGAGTCTCGCAAGCTTGGATGCAATATAGTCTGATGAACTATGTTTCCTTTTTATTTGATCCGCCTGTGGATCTGTTTCAACTACATTGTGATACTTAATATTACAATTTTATTCGGTTGAAATAAATCTATCTTTTGCTTCCGCTGTTCATTTTAAATTGTGTTGTTTGACTATGATGATATCAACTACGTCACGATACTCCCTACCGGGCCCACCGGTAATACGTGGAAATATCGGGGTGTGACAGTTGGACCATTTATTAAACGAATAGGACCCGTAGCTTATCTGTTACAACTGGCGAAAATGATGTATGTATGAAATCTTACAAAAATGCTTAGCAGATGAATTCTTAGTGAGATTTTTCTAGGGACATCGAAGAAAATGAGAAACATAAATGTTTAGTTCCAGGAATTATTAACTGAACGTGATACAATTAAGTTTTACAAGATCAATAGAGGCATATGAATCAAATGTTAAACGATCTTTAGGAATCAGTAGGATGTAATGTCAGAAAAGAACTTACTTAATTGTTCAACTGAGAAGAACTCTGAATAAATTGTTGGTGCATTATGTCTAAAGCCTGCGTCTTAGTCTTGTTAGATTAATGTATAGGGTCTAGATGGGTTGATTATGTATTGTACTGGGGTTAATTATGTAATTTTGTGATGTTAGTGGATGAGGTCCGCTTATATGGTCACAAAACCATTAGACTTGTCTCGTAATCCCACGCTTTACGTCCCATGACCACTCCAGCATCCTAGACAGCAAGTTCCACATCCACACGTATCAATAACCTGCGAGCATGCACACACGTGTATCAAACAACGCTGGTGTGTTCATAGTTTTGATAAAACGTTAGTTACCATGTGTTTAGTTCCATTCATTGATTACAATGTTGATAATACCTCGGATACAGGACGACTCCTGATTTATTTTGACCTTTCCCCAATGCTCCTATCAAAGCATTGGGCATGACTGGGTCATTAGTTCACACCCATCCTCTCAGGTACGGGGTGAGGGTGCCAAACCTAGATAGCGCTACCAACTAATACCCCGTTACCTCTCAGGTAACAAACAAGATGGGACTTAAAGTTGATAGGACGAGTATATTATCCAACATTCCAGATTTTACCAACAAGACGTTTTCCTCTCAGGAATACCCAATTGATTTACCCAAAACCCTATCCCTCTCAGGGATACCCAATGACTGTCCCAACCACCGGGACGCATGCTCAAGAGGAATGAACTCACCTTAGATTGCTCGGATTGTTAAGTTACTTTACCCATTCCAAGTTGGTCAACCAAACCCTACCGTGGTTACCAAGGATAGTCAGTTTCGTAAACACATATCCAATTTACGTATTCAACATGTCACACGTAATACCATTGCCACATAACACGTAGTAAACATTTAGATTTCATGCACGTTTATAACACAGCTCATGTTCCCAATAATGGTTACCAATAACGTCAGTTTTTACAATCAATCCAGTAGACCGTGTACATCTATCACATGATCACAGCATAACATGCAACTACTACACATTTCCTTTCACAAATTCACATCTCATGTGAATGTCACCAGAAAACATATAACAGGTGAGTTTGCTGATCATATTAGTCAAACCATATTTCTTATTTCTATGCACACGTAACACAGATCTCATACACACAGTTATCTATATCATCATCATTATCATAAGGCCTACTGTTCCATCCCATTCACCTTCTTGGCGAAGTACCCCCTAGCAACGAAATATCTAGGTGACGAAGTACCTATTCTTCATCTGGATTACCTGTGACGAAACATCAATTCTTCGTCGTGGCCCATAGTGACGAATAATGCCTCTTTCGTCGGGTTACCCATGACGAAACATCAATATGTTTCGTCGAGTTTCATGTGACGAAGAACCCCTATCTTTCATCGGATTAACTGTGATGAAAACCCACTATATTTCGTCGAGATCACAAAGAAAATTAGCTAACTCATTTTCATCATTCAAAATAGATCAAACAGTTACATTCCTTTGATTCACAAGAACCCTAATTATCTTCCAATTATTATTCAACAGTTAATACACACACACAGTTAAAGCAACTTCCAATTGTATTATAATCATACATATCATAATCACACAATACCATTCATCATCATTCAACCCAAAATCCCTAACTGTTTCATCATAAGAATCAAAACATGTGCAACGAGTCTCATGCAAACAAATCATCCCTAAATTCAGAAATCATAACTCGCATTAAAACTAGATCGATAATCATAATTATGACAATAATTTCACTTGTTATACAAACCTAACTCATAAGCCAAATCCTTGTTAATGATCATCAGTAACGAAGATTTACATTCTAAATTAGGTTTATGTCTATCATACCTTTAATCCGTAAATCCCACCCCTAGCGTACAACAACATGCATAACGAATCACACATCGCAACAATAAGAATCATGCAGACAATCATACAACATGTTCACAACGATTACATTTAAAAATCCAACCCAATCTATGAGTAAGTTCACTAACCATGCTACAGGATTTGAAGGGAAGTGGCCGAGTCAAGGAGACTGTCACCGACTCCGAAGAAGGGAGGAAAATGCTGCCGTCGAAGTGTAGAGGAAAGATGACAGGAACTAGGGTTTTTAGTTTACGCAACTATTTCCAAAGAGATATAAAAACACATACAATGACAGTTGGGCCGCGAATCAGGTTGGGCCGAGGCCCTTAACGGCGAAAGACCTTCCTCGACGAAACACCCATTTTTTCGTCGAGTCATGGTTGGCAAAAGATCCTATTTTTCGTCGAAGTGAGTTGTGACGAAGAACTATATGTAAACTCTAATTATTAAACTCTAATTAAACTATATGTAATACTACACAAATAATAATCAAGCATTACACACAATTATTAATCACCCAGATAAACTGCACAGACACCACGTAAACCAAATTGTAGAAACAGGATTTCGAAGTCAGTGATGTGCGAAATCTAGGGTTGTCACATCATCCCAAACATGAAAGAAATTTCGTCCCGAAATTTGACAAGTAATCCAAAGCGGCAATGTGTTAAATCAGGATGACTGTGGATTTTCCGCAGGTACCACAGCTAGACCACAAACCATGGAAGAAGCAGTAGAATTAGCCAATACCTTGACTGATGAATTGGTACGTGCACAAGAGGAAATCCAGAGAAAGAACCTAGCTCAAAAACTTACCCAGGAATTTCGTTACGGTAATTCTTACCGTGGAAAAGGGGCAGGTCCTTCGGCACCTTACTGTAAGTTTTGTAAAAAGAAGCACTCAGGAAAGTGTGTTGTGTCCTACAACTTTTTCAAGTACCCAGGACATAAGGAAGAAGATTGTAGGAGAAAGGCTAATGCCAGAATATGCTATAACTGTGGAGAAGCTGGTCACATTAAACCGAACTGTCCGAAACTAGCTCTAGCCACAACCAACAAGACTAAGACAACTGAAGCACCTAAGAAGAATGCTAGAGCCTTTGTTCTGACATCTGATGTCACAACCCCCGACCCCATCCTCAGGAGTGGGAGCCGCGAGGCTCAGAGCAGAAGGTTTTGTAAAAATAGTTTACAGAAAGAGGATTACTCACTTTGCTATTTTAGATTTTCCCTGTGACTTCCTGGTTATAATATATTAATTAAACAATGCACATGCGTTAGTAATAACCCAATATTTACATTAGTTATACCCTCCCCGAGACAAAACTCCAATGACTACGTCGGGCAGAGCCTCGACAGGCGTTATGGAGCACTAGATCAATCGGGCAGCGTATCTAATACGTAACCGGGGTTATAATATTACAACGAGGCAAAGCTTAGCTATTTCAGTGGGTATAATACCCGATATTACTTATTATTACTTCAGAATTTTGAGAGAGTTTCGAAATTTGTGAACGAATTCAAATGAATCCGATCGAATCTATTTATAGGGCTGCTCAGGGAGTCTGTCGCGCCTCGCGACTGTAACGCCCAGATTTCCTAATCCGAAAAGTAATTTTATCAGACTATAATTTAACAAAAATCGGGCATGACCCATTCGTATTATGAACAATTCCCTGTAAGACTAACTTGTAATAACTTAAAAATACAACACAGCGGAAAATATGAACCCAAAATTTCGTTCTTTAATAGACATAGTACTTACAGGAAAGTTCGAATACCAAAAGTCATACACTCATTAAAAAGGATTTACCACGTTCCATTATATTAATACTTCGGACCTACATTTGTTAAACTATGTGACCGATCCTTCCCGTACAATCCTTGCTCTTGACTCGATCTTCGTCCGCTCATCTTCGTTAGTAGAAGAAGAAATCCGTGTGGTACATGTGAACATCACATACAACTTAATCATTAGTCATTGACAACCTCATACAACACTATTCTCACACAATTAACTTTCGTATAATATTCGACAATATAGCTTCGATTCATTCGACTATTCTCTCTAAGTCTCTTGTTCCGAGTTCGGCTTCAACTTCATAAGAATCCGACATTCTCATTCCTGCATTACATCCCAAACTTAAGGGCATTGTTAGTAACGTTAATTCTCAAATTCATCCAAATCATGCATTCGCACATACTTGCACACATACATACTTACAATCATACACATCTACATACCTATATACATTCAATCATACCTACAATCATGTATTTATACCTACGTGTTCCGTACGCATTCTTGTATACCATTTACATGTAATACATGTCCAACTTCATTACATACATCTATCATACTCTTATATAAATTACATGAGGCTTAGACTTGGGTTTACAACTTATAATCGTCAAGGGAACACTCGAAATCATGTTTGGGAGGCCCACGGTAGTCCACGGATAATATACCGAAGCCTACGATGCATAAATCACATGAATAATATTTTTCACAGAACCTTCACCCGGCCGTGTCAGCTAACCACCCGACCGGGTCAGCTCTGCACTTTTCCCAGCCATTAGTTCTTACTGAAACGAACATAACTCTCTCATTTTTTATCCGTTTTGCGTCACGTTTCTTCCTACGTGATTGTAAATTAACATTCTATCATGTGGACTTGAAATCCCATATCCGGATTAAAGAAATTCCTAGATTACGCACTATCGGCTTATTATTCATTTATGATTTATTCGACCCGTTCATGTATTTAGCAACATAACTTGTTGGTTTGACCTTAACTTCATATGAACTTAATAATTTCTAGGTCATCTATCATAAAAGATTCATTCCCGGATACCTTACACCTTTTTCCACCTATTTTCGCTCAAAAGCTTATTTTGACCCGTTAAGGTGTTTGCGCATTAAATGGTTTATGACTTACAAAACCATACTCCCCACTTTCATACTTGACCAATACATTACACTAATCGAATAGCTTGTTTCTAAACTACTTTTAAGATCGTTTGCCCAATATACCCATCAAGGGCGTTTTAGTCAACTTTAATCCCATCATTTACAACGAAAGACTTCAACACATCTTTGACCTCAGACATCATGTTTAATTAATTAAAACATTATATTACTCACACAAACTAAGAAGTGATTATGGAAATCACTTACTTAATACTACTCATTCGATATCATCTTCAATAACAAATTTCAACATAACCTTTAACGATTATCATACAATTAATTCCATTACTATTAAAGATGGAGTCCGGGAGTTTACTTACCTCGAGTGTCCGTTTCGTACATGCTTCCTCTTACTCGTTCCGTTAACCTTCCGTGCTTTCCCCCATATTGACACGATCCTATACTTATCATGTCATCACGATTACCACATCATTAGTATAACGCACATTCTAAAATTGCATTCATTTCGCATTATTGTAATCAATTATGCTATGGACATTTTATACATTTCCTACTCGTGTGGTAAAACACACACATACGACCATAAGGTCACATAAGCACACATAGCATAATCAATTCTTTTCATACTACATATCTCATAACTTTATAACAACAACATCATCATTCAAGATTAACTAATTAGACACTATCCTTGAACCCGACATACATTATTACTAGAAATCCACATGACTCCATCTAAAACACACTTCACGTGTTAGTTTGCTAACAATTATATCATAATCACTTTCTATACTTATAAGCTTATAACTTGCATACAACTTCACATATTTGTTCTCTTAGGCATTTCATTGAACACTTGGCGGGTTTCGCATTTGTGAAACATTATGTACAAGCTTTTAAAGCATGATTCCTACTAATTCTTCACGTGACATATTAACAATCAACCAAATTCATAGAAATCTTTCATCCTACCCCCATTTGTCTAAGATTTCAAGTATCTTTAAACATCATAGTTCAAACTTCACGTAGTTGTATCAATTTCAATCCATGCATAGAGTTGCTTGGCATCATCTTGTGAGACCAAATTCCATATATAAGCATATCTCTAGTTGCAACTTTGAACTCATTCATTTGCAAAAGTTCACAACTTCATTTCTGGAGCTCCCCTGATCAGCAACAAGCTTTCTTAGGATCCCTAGTCGAGCTTAGGACTCTTGTAAGTGTCCTTAACCCTTCCTAATTCAGTTTTGCTTAGTTTATTAGCTTAAAGTCAAACCGTCGTAATTAAAGTTTGACTTCGTGATTAATCAATAATTGTTCAGTCAAATCTCGAATTGAAAGTACCTATGAGTTGGTAATTATGTGGGTAATAAACCCTTAAAAGGGCACCCTCTGATTCTCACTCTAACTAGGTCAATTGTCGGGTCAAAGTTAATCTTAAAAAGTCAACAGAAAGCTTATTTTCAAATTAATGCATAATTAGCAATGTAGAACCCATGCAACCTGTTTTGTCACTAATATAACTTGGTAATTAATGTAAGAACATGTCTAAACATGTTCAACCCGACAATTTTCAGTTTAGGCTCGGATCGGAACCGAAAGTCGCATAATTTGACTTTTGCTTTGACTTTCAGTTCTAACCCAATGTAGCATGTTTTAGAAATTCCTTAGAGCCTTATTAGGACCAGGTTTCATGTTGGTATATCCCTCTGTGATTATGCAACTTGATTCATTAGTTATCCGATTCATATGCATGTTTCCGTTAAATGCTTAAATGCTGACTATTATGCCCATATGACCTTAAAATGTGATTTTTGAAAATATAAAAGAATATAAATCTTAGTTACTGATTTATAAAGTTGTCCCTAAAATTTGACATCAGTTTGAGGTCTAGATTAGGAGTTATGCTCATTAGCGTAATTAGAAAGCTTTTTATTAAATAAACGGCGTAATTAGCATATAGCCTATCTAAACCCGATTTTTGATACCAAACTTTTTACCCACTGATATAAAATAATATTTTGGGATTTTTGAAGATTTTTAATTAATTTTAGGCTGAGCATAACATAGAGTTCTAAGCATGATTCGGTAATTGCCGGTTTATGCCCTTTTGGGCTATAAAATGAGTTTTACAAATTATTTTGATACCAAACCTTTTTCTACTGATCTAATATGATAAATAAAACATTTTGAGCCTTTTGGAATGATAAAAATATCAGCTTTCCTTTAAAAACCCGGAAATAGCTCAAAATCGCCTTTTAAGCATTTTTAACGCATAGTATGTATTAAGACTATTTTAAACATATAAGGTTTGATACCTATTGATATTCCCAGTAAATTTTGATATATTAACAGTAAGCAAAATTTTTAAACTCAGATTTCCAGTTTTGACCTTTTTAGCCTATGTGAAATTACCAAAATACCCCTAAGGTACATAGTTTGGTTATAAATGATAAATTTCACATATATATAATACCCTACTGTTATAAATTATTAAATTAAGTATTTTTACTGATTATATCAGACCTGTAACTCAGATTATTATTTAAACTCTTTTATAACCCTTAAAATGACCAAAATGCCCCTACGGGGCATAGTTTGAGTTTAAATCCATTTCGGGCATAATAGAAGATATCTTACTGATGTCACAACATATTTAAGGCATATTAACTTAGGAAACCTGTATATGACTCATTTGGTTACCCATTACGCATTATTCGCGTTCGGTACGGTTTATGTAACTAGTTTACATAAATTAGCCGAAACGGGTCAAACCTTGTCATTTTTGTCTCAAAATCCAGAATGTGTTTAGTTTACCCATATTACACAAGTCTCCAAACTTGTCGGGACTAAATCACATTCTATTCCGGTCTTCGCTTAATCGTGCGTTTGAACCGTATCTTCTTTTAAAACCAACCGGTCTAAGTTTAGGCTTAATTAAAGACCCGTTAGGAAATCTAATAGGTTATTAAAAACATTTGTTCCAGAATAGGAGACCCGGTAAAAGCTACACGCACTTGCTATTTGTGATTAATACTTGCAAAGGTAAATACTTTTAACTTATTTTCCCTATACGGGCTTGGGGTACGGTATATAAATTACCGCTTGGTCGGGTATTGAATCTTTAATCGTATGAAGGTTAAATTATTGAAATATCCCGTTTAAATTGCTTTGTTTGCTTAATTAAAGCCTTTGGGGGGTTAATGACCATGTCCCGGATATCCTTGGCATCATTTTACGAAATGGCCACGACCTAAGCACGCGGGTGTAGGCGTACACCCGTTAGTGCATATATAAATAATAAGGTATAACCGCCGGTTTCGGGAATAACCCGCCGCGGGACTATATCATGTGGCGTGTCTATTAAGCTCTAACCCGAGGTCAATCCGGGCTACTGAACGCATAAGAAACATATAATTCTTTTACAAGTTTATATACAAATAATTATCCCAAGTTATAAAATATTTTGTGCCTTGTGCATTCAAATCAATTTTTCTAAACCTTTTCAAAATGAGTCAGTTAATTGTTTTTACCAGTGTAAACTGACGTATTTTCCCAAAAAGGTTAAGTGCAGGTACTAAGCGTAATAGGTTGGCCTCTCCTTAACATCATTAAGAGTCTCGCAAGCTTGGATGCAATATAGTCTGATGAACTATGTTTCCTTTTTATTTGATCCGCCTGTGGATCTGTTTCAACTACATTGTGATACTTAATATTACAATTTTATTCGGTTGAAATAAATCTATCTTTTGCTTCCGCTGTTCATTTTAAATTGTGTTGTTTGACTATGATGATATCAACTACGTCACGATACTCCCTACCGGGCCCACCGGTAATACGTGGAAATATCGGGGTGTGACAGTTGGACCATTTATTAAACGAATAGGACCCGTAGCTTATCTGTTACAACTGGCGAAAATGATGTATGTATGAAATCTTACAAAAATGCTTAGCAGATGAATTCTTAGTGAGATTTTTCTAGGGACATCGAAGAAAATGAGAAACATAAATGTTTAGTTCCAGGAATTATTAACTGAACGTGATACAATTAAGTTTTACAAGATCAATAGAGGCATATGAATCAAATGTTAAACGATCTTTAGGAATCAGTAGGATGTAATGTCAGAAAAGAACTTACTTGATTGTTCAACTGAGAAGAACTCTGAATAAATTGTTGGTGCATTATGTCTAAAGCCTGCGTCTTAGTCTTGTTAGATTAATGTATAGGGTCTAGATGGGTTGATTATGTATTGTACTGGGGTTAATTATGTAATTTTGTGATGTTAGTGGATGAGGTCCGCTTATATGGTCACAAAACCATTAGACTTGTCTCGTAATCCCACGCTTTACGTCCCATGACCACTCCAGCATCCTAGACAGCAAGTTCCACATCCACACGTATCAATAACCTGCGAGCATGCACACACGTGTATCAAACAACGCTGGTGTGTTCATAGTTTTGATAAAACGTTAGTTACCATGTGTTTAGTTCCATTCATTGATTACAATGTTGATAATACCTCGGATACAGGACGACTCCTGATTTATTTTGACCTTTCCCCAATGCTCCTATCAAAGCATTGGGCATGACTGGGTCATTAGTTCACACCCGTCCTCTCAGGTACGGGGTGAGGGTGCCAAACCTAGATAGCGCTACCAACTAATACCCCGTTACCTCTCAGGTAACAAACAAGATGGGACTTAAAGTTGATAGGACGAGTATATTATCCAACATTCCAGATTTTACCAACAAGACGTTTTCCTCTCAGGAATACCCAATTGATTTACCCAAAACCCTATCCCTCTCAGGGATACCCAATGACTGTCCCAACCACCGGGACGCATGCTCAAGAGGAATGAACTCACCTTAGATTGCTCGGATTGTTAAGTTACTTTACCCATTCCAAGTTGGTCAACCAAACCCTACCGTGGTTACCAAGGATAGTCAGTTTCGTAAACACATATCCAATTTACGTATTCAACATGTCACACGTAATACCATTGCCACATAACACGTAGTAAACATTTAGATTTCATGCACGTTTATAACACAGCTCATGTTCCCAATAATGGTTACCAATAACGTCAGTTTTTACAATCAATCCAGTAGACCGTGTACATCTATCACATGATCACAGCATAACATGCAACTACTACACATTTCCTTTCACAAATTCACATCTCATGTGAATGTCACCAGAAAACATATAACAGGTGAGTTTGCTGATCATATTAGTCAAACCATATTTCTTATTTCTATGCACACGTAACACAGATCTCATACACACAGTTATCTATATCATCATCATTATCATAAGGCCTACTGTTCCATCCCATTCACCTTCTTGGCGAAGTACCCCCTAGCGACGAAATATCTAGGTGACGAAGTACCTATTCTTCATCTGGATTACCTGTGACGAAACATCAATTCTTCGTCGTGGCCCATAGTGACGAATAATGCCTCTTTCGTCGGGTTACCCATGACGAAACATCAATATGTTTCGTCGAGTTTCATGTGACGAAGAACCCCTATCTTTCATCGGATTAACTGT
The DNA here is from genome assembly GCA_030545235.1 of Helianthus tuberosus. Lineage (NCBI taxonomy): Eukaryota > Viridiplantae > Streptophyta > Magnoliopsida > Asterales > Asteraceae > Helianthus > Helianthus tuberosus. Next base: position 184,148,037 of record CM060370.1, on the reverse strand, counting down.
GATGAAAACCCACTATATTTCGTCGAGATCACAAAGAAAATTAGCTAACTCATTTTCATCATTCAAAATAGATCAAACAGTTACATTCCTTTGATTCACAAGAACCCTAATTATCTTCCAATTATTATTCAACAGTTAATACACACACACAGTTAAAGCAACTTCCAATTGTATTATAATCATACATATCATAATCACACAATACCATTCATCATCATTCAACCCAAAATCCCTAACTGTTTCATCATAAGAATCAAAACATGTGCAACGAGTCTCATGCAAACAAATCATCCCTAAATTCAGAAATCATAACTCGCATTAAAACTAGATCGATAATCATAATTATGACAATAATTTCACTTGTTATACAAACCTAACTCATAAGCCAAATCCTTGTTAATGATCATCAGTAACGAAGATTTACATTCTAAATTAGGTTTATGTCTATCATACCTTTAATCCGTAAATCCCACCCCTAGCGTACAACAACATGCATAACGAATCACACATCGCAACAATAAGAATCATGCAGACAATCATACAACATGTTCACAACGATTACATTTAAAAATCCAACCCAATCTATGAGTAAGTTCACTAACCATGCTACAGGATTTGAAGGGAAGTGGCCGAGTCAAGGAGACTGTCACCGACTCCGAAGAAGGGAGGAAAATGCTGCCGTCGAAGTGTAGAGGAAAGATGACAGGAACTAGGGTTTTTAGTTTACGCAACTATTTCCAAAGAGATATAAAAACACATACAATGACAGTTGGGCCGCGAATCAGGTTGGGCCGAGGCCCTTAACGGCGAAAGACCTTCCTCGACGAAACACCCATTTTTTCGTCGAGTCATGGTTGGCAAAAGATCCTATTTTTCGTCGAAGTGAGTTGTGACGAAGAACTATATGTAAACTCTAATTATTAAACTCTAATTAAACTATATGTAATACTACACAAATAATAATCAAGCATTACACACAATTATTAATCACCCAGATAAACTGCACAGACACCACGTAAACCAAATTGTAGAAACAGGATTTCGAAGTCAGTGATGTGCGAAATCTAGGGTTGTCACATCATCCCAAACATGAAAGAAATTTCGTCCCGAAATTTGACAAGTAATCCAAAGCGGCAATGTGTTAAATCAGGATGACTGTGGATTTTCCGCAGGTACCACAGCTAGACCACAAACCATGGAAGAAGCAGTAGAATTAGCCAATACCTTGACTGATGAATTGGTACGTGCACAAGAGGAAATCCAGAGAAAGAACCTAGCTCAAAAACTTACCCAGGAATTTCGTTACGGTAATTCTTACCGTGGAAAAGGGGCAGGTCCTTCGGCACCTTACTGTAAGTTTTGTAAAAAGAAGCACTCAGGAAAGTGTGTTGTGTCCTACAACTTTTTCAAGTACCCAGGACATAAGGAAGAAGATTGTAGGAGAAAGGCTAATGCCAGAATATGCTATAACTGTGGAGAAGCTGGTCACATTAAACCGAACTGTCCGAAACTAGCTCTAGCCACAACCAACAAGACTAAGACAACTGAAGCACCTAAGAAGAATGCTAGAGCCTTTGTTCTGACATCTGATGTCACAACCCCCGACCCCATCCTCAGGAGTGGGAGCCGCGAGGCTCAGAGCAGAAGGTTTTGTAAAAATAGTTTACAGAAAGAGGATTACTCACTTTGCTATTTTAGATTTTCCCTGTGACTTCCTGGTTATAATATATTAATTAAACAATGCACATGCGTTAGTAATAACCCAATATTTACATTAGTTATACCCTCCCCGAGACAAAACTCCAATGACTACGTCGGGCAGAGCCTCGACAGGCGTTATGGAGCACTAGATCAATCGGGCAGCGTATCTAATACGTAACCGGGGTTATAATATTACAACGAGGCAAAGCTTAGCTATTTCAGTGGGTATAATACCCGATATTACTTATTATTACTTCAGAATTTTGAGAGAGTTTCGAAATTTGTGAACGAATTCAAATGAATCCGATCGAATCTATTTATAGGGCTGCTCAGGGAGTCTGTCGCGCCTCGCGACTGTAACGCCCAGATTTCCTAATCCGAAAAGTAATTTTATCAGACTATAATTTAACAAAAATCGGGCATGACCCATTCGTATTATGAACAATTCCCTGTAAGACTAACTTGTAATAACTTAAAAATACAACACAGCGGAAAATATGAACCCAAAATTTCGTTCTTTAATAGACATAGTACTTACAGGAAAGTTCGAATACCAAAAGTCATACACTCATTAAAAAGGATTTACCACGTTCCATTATATTAATACTTCGGACCTACATTTGTTAAACTATGTGACCGATCCTTCCCGTACAATCCTTGCTCTTGACTCGATCTTCGTCCGCTCATCTTCGTTAGTAGAAGAAGAAATCCGTGTGGTACATGTGAACATCACATACAACTTAATCATTAGTCATTGACAACCTCATACAACACTATTCTCACACAATTAACTTTCGTATAATATTCGACAATATAGCTTCGATTCATTCGACTATTCTCTCTAAGTCTCTTGTTCCGAGTTCGGCTTCAACTTCATAAGAATCCGACATTCTCATTCCTGCATTACATCCCAAACTTAAGGGCATTGTTAGTAACGTTAATTCTCAAATTCATCCAAATCATGCATTCGCACATACTTGCACACATACATACTTACAATCATACACATCTACATACCTATATACATTCAATCATACCTACAATCATGTATTTATACCTACGTGTTCCGTACGCATTCTTGTATACCATTTACATGTAATACATGTCCAACTTCATTACATACATCTATCATACTCTTATATAAATTACATGAGGCTTAGACTTGGGTTTACAACTTATAATCGTCAAGGGAACACTCGAAATCATGTTTGGGAGGCCCACGGTAGTCCACGGATAATATACCGAAGCCTACGATGCATAAATCACATGAATAATATTTTTCACAGAACCTTCACCCGGCCGTGTCAGCTAACCACCCGACCGGGTCAGCTCTGCACTTTTCCCAGCCATTAGTTCTTACTGAAACGGACATAACTCTCTCATTTTTTATCCGTTTTGCGTCACGTTTCTTCCTACGTGATTGTAAATTAACATTCTATCATGTGGACTTGAAATCCCATATCCGTATTAAAGAAATTCCTAGATTACGCACTATCGGCTTATTATTCATTTATGATTTATTCGACCCGTTCATGTATTTAGCAACATAACTTGTTGGTTTGACCTTAACTTCATATGAACTTAATAATTTCTAGGTCATCTATCATAAAAGATTCATTCCTGGATACCTTACACCTTTTTCCACCTATTTTCGCTCAAAAGCTTATTTTGACCCGTTAAGGTGTTTGCGCATTAAATGGTTTATGACTTACAAAACCATACTCCCCACTTTCATACTTAACCAATACATTACACTAATCGAATAGCTTGTTTCTAAACTACTTTTAAGATCGTTTGCCCAATATACCCATCAAGGGCGTTTTAGTCAACTTTAATCCCATCATTTACAACGAAAGACTTCAACACATCTTTGACCTCAGACATCATGTTTAATTAATTAAAACATTATATTACTCACACAAACTAAGAAGTGATTACGGAAATCACTTACTTAATACTACTCATTCGATATCATCTTCAATAACAAATTTCAACATAACCTTTAACGATTATCATACAATTAATTCCATTACTATTAAAGATGGAGTCCGGGAGTTTACTTACCTCGAGTGTCCGTTTCGTACATGCTTCCTCTTACTCGTTCCGTTAACCTTCCGTGCTTTCCCCCATATTGACACGATCCTATACTTATCATGTCATCATGATTACCACATCATTAGTATAACGCACATTCTAAAATTGCATTCATTTCGCATTATTGTAATCAATTATGCTATGGACATTTTATACATTTCCTACTCGTGTGGTAAAACACACACATACGACCATAAGGTCACATAAGCACACATAGCATAATCAATTCTTTTCATACTACATATCTCATAACTTTATAACAACAACATCATCATTCAAGATTAACTAATTAGACACTATCCTTGAACCCGACATACATTATTACTAGAAATCCACATGACTCCATCTAAAACACACTTCACGTGTTAGTTTGCTAACAATTATATCATAATCACTTTCTATACTTATAAGCTTATAACTTGCATACAACTTCACATATTTGTTCTCTTAGGCATTTCATCGAACACTTGGCGGGTTTCGCATTTGTGAAACATTATGTACAAGCTTTTAAAGCATGATTCCTACTAATTCTTCACGTGACATATTAACAATCAACCAAATTCATAGAAATCTTTCATCCTACCCCCATTTGTCTAAGATTTCAAGTATCTTTAAACATCATAGTTCAAACTTCACGTAGTTGTATCAATTTCAATCCTCCTACTCATAACATATTCTCATAAAGTGGGTTTATACTAAAATATTTCAACTAACTTAAATATCGAACATGATTTCTGTTCTAAGAGTAGTCCCAACATCCAGTTTACACAAATCATATTACAAACTCATGATTGGGTTGAAACCCATTTCCTACAATTCATCAAATCACGAAATTGGACTTACCACATCAATGAACAAGGTTAGATGTTCAAGAATAGAGGTTCATGCATTCGATTTTCCTTGAAATCCCTACTGAATTTGATGGATTTGGTGAAACTAGGGTTTCACCTTGCCCTGCTCCCTTGTTCGATCGTCCAGACTCACACACCGTATGTGTGTGAGTTTTGATTTTTCTTTTTATTTTTATTCAATTCAAGTTTCTAATTTGGCAACCTTAGCCCCTTAAATTCATGACACCATCATATTTGGCTTTAATTTCATTCCTTTACTTAATTTGCTAGACATTTAACTAGGTTTACTAACCCAATTATTATACCTCATTTTGTTAAACATGATAACAAACTAGCAAATTAATAATTCAGTTTTGGGGTGTTACAGCGACAGATGAGGAAGAAGCTTACGCGGCTCGCGAGGGCCTAAAAGGCGGCGGAAAGGTGCTGAGTCATTGGGTGAGGTCGACGCGTGTCATGCGACGTGGCGGCTCAGGGTGCCGGACTGATGTTGAGCTGTCGCGCCCCGCGAAGACTTAAGAACAGTCTGTCGCGCCCCGCGACAGACTTAAATAATTGTTTTTGTTTGTTATTTAATTATATAAAGTTATCCAGGACCGGTTTTCGTATACGGGGTGTATTTTAGGACGTATAGGGGTGTTCAAAATATTTTAGGAGTACCGGAAATATTTTAGGAGGGTTGTTATATCCTCCCCACCTTGTTTTAAATCTCGTCCTCAAGATTCGAGTTACTATATTCCCGTGGAGTTATATCAAGTCATAGTTTCAAAGCGTCTTTTGGAAGCATTTCATGGACGGAAGTTCCGAGCTCCTGTCTGTTAGGGAGAAATTTGGAGAAAGCAACTCATATGAACTCGAGATAGTGCAAGAAATAATAGACATGATAGTTCAAGTTAAAGCAATACGAGATTATCAAAACAGATGAAAACCTTTCAAGTGATTTTGGTTAAAAGTATCTCTATGAAAGGGGTAGTTAGATTTGGAAGTTAAGTTCCAGGTATGTTGGTGTAACACCTCAAAAATTTATGTCCAATAATGTATCGACACGTGTCATAAGCTTTAAATGTGTAAAAGATTACTTTAGAGGGACTAAAGTTGACAAACAAAGAAAGTTTGTGAATATAAGGGTTCAAAGTGTCAATAATGGATAAATATACTTTACAATAACCCTACACGATGCTTATACCCTTAAACGAATAAATCATGGATCATACGAAGCTAATTGTGGAAGAAAGTGAGAGATTACAAACTATAGAGGTTAAAAGTGTCAACATGTTTAATGTATACCTCTGAGTGACCTTTTAGCGAACCTGAAGCTTTGTAAGGGTCAATTATACTCACTAGAATATGTGATAAAAATTTCACAAAGTTTCGTTAATGTATGAGAAAGTTATGACAATATTCGTATACGAGGGTTTAAAAGCTTCAACGTTGAATTATAGGGCCTTTCGGGTGATCACAAGGTTAACCAAGGACTTAACAAAGTTTGTATAAGTCTTAAGGTCCTTAAAAATCAAGTTAGAGGACTGGAAATGCACAATTGGAAGTTAAAACCACGCATACAAGGACCAGGGACCAAAAATGCAAAGTTTAAAACTTGTTTGGCTGGTTCTGGAAGGCCAGGCGGCCCGCGTAAGAGTTCCCTGTGGGCTTACGCGGCCCGCGTGAGCAGCACATCGACAGAATTCACCTGCAGGTGTCTGTCCAGCCTGTTGCATCGCCTTTAGAGCTTTGTTTTACATACTAGGGGCTGGGCAAATGGATTTTCATGCACTAGGGACAGTTGTGATGATCTGAATCCATGCATAGAGTTGCTTGGCATCATCTTGTGAGACCAAATTCCATATATAAGCATATCTCTAGTTGCAACTTTGAACTCATTCATTTGCAAAAGTTCACAACTTCATTTCTGGAGCTCCCCTGATCAGCAACAAGCTTTCTTAGGATCCCTAGTCGAGCTTAGGACTCTTGTAAGTGTCCTTAACCCTTCCTAATTCAGTTTTGCTTAGTTTATTAGCTTAAAGTCAAACCGTCGTAATTAAAGTTTGACTTCGTGATTAATCAATAATTGTTCAGTCAAATCTCGAATTGAAAGTACCTATGAGTTGGTAATTATGTGGGTAATAAACCCTTAAAAGGGCACCCTCTGATTCCCACTCTAACTAGGTCAATTGTCGGGTCAAAGTTAATCTTAAAAAGTCAACAGAAAGCTTATTTTCAAATTAATGCATAAGTAGCAATGTAGAACCCATGCAACCTGTTTTGTCACTAATATAACTTGGTAATTAATGTAAGAACATGTCTAAACATGTTCAACCCGACAATTTTCAGTTTAGGCTCGGATCGGAACCGAAAGTCGCATAATTTGACTTTTGCTTTGACTTTCAGTTCTGACCCAATGTAGCATGTTTTAGAAATTCCTTAGAGCCTTATTAGGACCAGGTTTCATGTTGGTATATCCCTCTGTGATTATGCAACTTGATTCATTAGTTATCCGATTCATATGCATGTTTCCGTTAAATGCTTAAATGCTGACTATTATGCCCATATGACCTTAAAATGTGATTTTTGAAAATATAAAAGAATATAAATCTTAGTTACTGATTTATAAAGTTGTCCCTAAAATTTGACATCAGTTTGAGGTCTAGATTAGGAGTTATGCTCATTAGCGTAATTAGAAAGCTTTTTATTAAATAAACGGCGTAATTAGCATATAGCCTATCTAAACCCGATTTTTGATACCAAACTTTTTACCCACTGATATAAAATAATATTTTGGGATTTTTGAATATTTTTAATTAATTTTAGGCTGAGCATAACATAGAGTTCTAAGCATGATTCGGTAATTACCGGTTTTGCCCTTTTGGGCTATAAAATGAGTTTTACAAATTATTTTGATACCAAACCTTTTTCTACTGATCTAATATGATAAATAAAACATTTTGAGCCTTTTGGAATGATAAAAATATCAGCTTTCCTTTAAAAACCCGGAAATAGCTCAAAATCGCCTTTTAAGCATTTTTAACGCATAGTATGTATTAAGACTATTTTAAACATATAAGGTTTGATACCTACTGATATTCTCAGTAAATTTTGATATATTAACAGTAAGCAAAATTTTTAAACTCAGATTTCCAGTTTTGACCTTTTTAGCCTATGTGAAATTACCAAAATACCCCTAAGGTACATAGTTTGGTTATAAATGATAAATTTCACATATATATAATACCCTACTGTTATAAATTATTAAATTAAGTATTTTTACTGATTATATCAGACCTGTAACTCAGATTATTATTTAAACTCTTTTATAACCCTTAAAATGACCAAAATGCCCCTACGGGGCATAGTTTGAGTTTAAATCCATTTCGGGCATAATAGAAGATATCTTACTGATGTCACAACATATTTAAGGCATATTAACTTAGGAAACCTGTATATGACTCATTTGGTTACCCATTACGCATTATTCGCGTTCGGTACGGTTTATGTAACTAGTTTACATAAATTAGCCGAAACGGGTCAAACCTTGTCATTTTTGTCTCAAAATCCAGAATGTGTTTAGTTTACCCATATTACACAAGTCTCCAAACTTGTCGGGACTAAATCACATTCTATTCCGGTCTTCGCTTAATCGTGCGTTTGAACCGTATCTTCTTTTAAAACTAACCGGTCTAAGTTTAGGCTTAATTAAAGACCCGTTAGGAAATCTAATAGGTTATTAAAAACATTTGTTCCAGAATAGGAGACCCGGTAAAAGCTACACGCACTTGCTATTTGTGATTAATACTTGCAAAGGTAAATACTTTTAACTTATTTTCCCTATACGGGCTTGGGGTACGGTATATAAATTACCGCTTGGTCGGGTATTGAATCTTTAATCGTATGAAGGTTAAATTATTGAAATATCCCGTTTAAATTGCTTTGTTTGCTTAAAGCCTTTGGGGGGGTTAATGACCATGTCCCGGATATCCTTGGCATCATTTTACGAAATGGCCACGACCTAAGCACGCGGGTGTAGGCGTACACCCGTTAGTGCATACATAAATAATAAGGTATAACCGCCGGTTTCGGGAATAACCCGCCGCGGGACTATATCATGTGGTGTGTCTATTAAGCTCTAACCCGACGTCAATCCGGGCTACTGAACGCATAAGAAACATATAATTCTTTTACAAGTTTATATACAAATAATTATCCCAAGTTATAAAATATTTTGTGCCTTGTGCATTCAAATCAATTTTTCTAAACCTTTTCTAAATGAGTCAGTTAATTGTTTTTACCAGTGTAAACTGACGTATTTTCCCAAAAAGGTTAAGTGCAGGTACTAAGCGTAATAGGCTGGCCTCTCCTTAACATCATTAAGAGTCTCGCAAGCTTGGATGCAATATAGTCTGATGAACTATGTTTCCTTTTTATTTGATTCGCCTGTGGATCTGTTTCAACTACATTGTGATACTTAATATTACAATTTTATTCGGTTGAAATAAATCTATCTTTTGCTTCCGCTGTTCATTTTAAATTGTGTTGTTTGACTATGATGATATCAACTACGTCACGATACTCCCCACCGGGCCCACCGGTAATACGTGGAAATATCGGGGTGTGACAGTTGGACCATTTATTAAACGAATAGGACCCGTAGCTTATCTGTTACAACTGGCGAAAATGATGTATGTATGAAATCTTACAAAAATGCTTAGCAGATGAATTCTTAGTGAGATTTTTCTAGGGACATCGAAGAAAATGAGAAACATAAATGTTTAGTTCCAGGAATTATTAACTGAACGTGATACAATTAAGTTTTACAAGATCAATAGAGGCATATGAATCAAATGTTAAACGATCTTTAGGAATCAGTAGGATGTAATGTCAGAAAAGAACTTACTTGATTGTTCAACTGAGAAGAACTCTGAATAAATTGTTGGTGCATTATGTCTAAAGCCTGCGTCTTAGTCTTGTTAGATTAATGTATAGGGTCTAGATGGGTTGATTATGTATTGTACTGGGGTTAATTATGTAATTTTGTGATGTTAGTGGATGAGGTCCGCTTATATGGTCACATGTCATAAAAGCGGATCTACATGTTAGAGGTCCGCTCATATGGACATGTCCATATAAGCGAACCGTCACTCCTATAAATACCCCAAGTTAGTTTTCACATTCAGAACTTTGATGTCATCGGGTAGCCGAACTGCTGACCGTGTGTTTTCTGAAGAATTAATGTGAAAGCAAGTTAAAAGTGAATTCTATCTGTTTTCTACTCATTTCTTCTACAGTTTTGCTTTGATTCATGCCAAATATGTATTTCCGCTACGTGTTCGGTAGGTACTAGCTCGAATTGACTCATTTGACTGTCATACTCGGTCCTACAATTGGTATCAGAGCCAGTTGTGAGCTAGTTTCCACGAATCAAAGCTGTTTACCTACACATTTTGAGCTTCTGACACTTCCGACGGACAGAATGGATTGAAAACTTGTCACATAATGTAAAACTGCTAAATATCAAACCCTTGAGAAAATCAGGCTTAAAATTGGATTAAAAATGACCTAAAACTGCTCGTGACTAGGTTCCGCTTTTATGTCACTATAGAGGTTCGCTTTTTAGGTCCGCTTATAAGATCAGGTTTGTTGTAGTTTCGCTCTAGAGGTCCGCTCATAGGGACTTGATTGTTGAGGGTTCGCTCTAGAGGTTCGCTTTTAGGAAGATATCTGTTGTAGGTTCGCTCAAGAGGTCCGCTTGTAGTTACATATAGTTGAGGTCCGCTCTTGTGGTTCACTTATACAGACAACACTTAGGTCCGCTTATTTTATCTTAGGCAATTCCGCTTATACGTACACTTAGAGTATAGGTTCGCTTATTTGACCTGTTAGTGTGTGAAATTCATTTTTTTTAGCATTCAAGTCCATTTTGTACGTGATCAAGTGTTAGAAGTTCAAGTTGTATTAAAAGTTTTTCGAGAAAACCAATTTGTTAATCAAAAGGTTAAACTTTGTTAAAAATAAAATTTTTGTCACAAAAATGGAACATCAAGATTTCTATAACTTGTTTGCGGGAAGCGGTACGGCTACATCAAGATTTCTAAACTACTTTTAAGATCGTTTGCCCAATATACCCATCAAGGGCGTTTTAGTCAACTTTAATCCCATCATTTACAACGAAAGACTTCAACACATATTTGACCTCAAACATCATGTTTAATTAATTAAAACATTATATTACTCACACAAACTAAGAAGTGATTACGGAAATGACTTACTTAATACTACTCATTCGATATCATCTTCAATAACAAATTTCAACATAACCTTTAACGATTATCATACAATTAATTCCATTACTATTAAAGATGGAGTCCGGGAGTTTACTTACCTCGAGTGTCCGTTTCGTACATGCTTCCTCTTACTCGTTCCGTTAACCTTCCGTGCTTTCCCCCATATTGACACGATCCTATACTTATCATGTCATCACGATTACCACATCATTAGTATAACGCACATCCTAAAATTGCATTCATTTCGCATTATTGTAATCAATTATGCTATGGACATTTTATACATTTCCTACTCGTGTGGTAAAACACACACATACGACCATAAGGTCACATAAGCACACATAGCATAATCAATTCTTTTGATACTACATATCTTATAACTTTATAACAACAACATCATCATTCAAGATTAACTAATTAGACACTATCCTTGAACCCGACATACATTATTACTAGAAATCTACATGACTCCATCTAAAACACACTTCACGTGTTAGTTTGCTAACAATTATATCATAATCACTTTCTATACTTATAAGCTTATAACTTGCATACAACTTCACATATTTGTTCTCTTAGGCATTTCATCGAACACTTGGCGGGTTTCGCATTTGTGAAACATTATGTACAAGCTTTTAAAGCATGATTCCTACTAATTCTTCACGTGACATATTAACAATCAACCAAATTCATAGAAATCTTTCATCCTACCCCCATTTGTCTAAGATTTCAAGTATCTTTAAACATCATAGTTCAAACTTCACATAGTTGTATCAATTTCAATCCTCCTACTCATAACATATTCTCATAAAGTGGGTTTATACTAAAATATTTCAACTAACTTAAATATCGAACATGATTTCTGTTCTAAGAGTAGTCCCAACATCCAGTTTACACAAATCATATTACAAACTCATGATTGGGTTGAAACCCATTTCCTACAATTCATCAAATCACGAAATTGGACTTACCACATTAATGAACAAGGTTAGATGTTCAAGAATAGAGGTTCATGCATTCGATTTTCCTTGAAATCCCTACTGAATTTGATGGATTTGGTGAAACTAGGGTTTCACCTTGCCCTGCTCCCTTGTTCGATCGTCCAGACTCACACACCGTATGTGTGTGAGTTTTGATTTTTCTTTTTATTTTTATTCAATTCAAGTTTCTAATTTGGCAACCTTAGCCCCTTAAATTCATGACACCATCATATTTGGCTTTAATTTCATTCCTTTACTTAATTTGCTAGACATTTAACTAGGTTTACTAACCCAATTATTATACCTCATTTTGTTAAACATGATAACAAACTAGCAAATTAATAATTCAGTTTTGGGGTGTTACAGCGACAGACGAGGAAGAAGCTTACGCGGCTCGTGAGGGCCTAAAAGGCGGCGGAAAGGTGCTGAGTCATTGGGTGAGGTCGACGCGTGTCATGCCACGTGGCGGCTCAGGGTGCCGGACTGATGTTGAGCTGTCGCGCCCCGCGAAGACTTAAGAACAGTCTGTCGCGCCCCGCGACAGACTTAAATAATTGTTTTTGTTTGTTATTTAATTATATAAAGTTATCCAGGACCGGTTTTCGTATACGGGGTGTATTTTAGGACGTATAGGGGTGTTCAAAATATTTTAGGAGTACCGGAAATATTTTAGGAGGGTTGTTATATCCTCCCCACCTTGTTTTAAATCTCGTCCTCAAGATTCGAGTTACTATATTCCCGTGGAGTTATATCAAGTCATAGTTTCAAAGCGTCTTTTGGAAGCATTTCATGGACGGAAGTTCCGAGCTCCTGTCTGTTAGGGAGAAATTTGGAGAAAGCAACTCATATGAACTCGAGATAGTGCAAGAAATAATAGACATGATAGTTCAAGTTAAAGCAATACGAGATTATCAAAACAGATGAAAACCTTTCAAGTGATTTTGGTTAAAAGTATCTCTATGAAAGGGGTAGTTAGATTTGGAAGTTAAGTTCCAGGTATGTTGGTGTAACACCTCAAAAATTTATGTCCAATAATGTATCGACACGTGTCATAAGCTTTAAACGTGTAAAAGATTACTTTAGAGGGACTAAAGTTGACAAACAAAGAAAGTTTGTGAATATAAGGGTTCAAAGTGTCAATAATGGATAAATATACTTTACAATAACCCTACACGATGCTTATACCCTTAAACGAATAAATCATGGATCATACGAAGCTAATTGTGGAAGAAAGTGAGAGATTACAAACTATAGAGGTTAAAAGTGTCAACATGTTTAATGTATACCTCTGAGTGACCTTTTAGCGAACCTGAAGCTTTGTAAGGGTCAATTATACTCACTAGAATATGTGATAAAAATTTCACCAAGTTTCGTTATTGTATGAGAAAGTTATGACAATATTCGTATACGAGGGTTTAAAAGCTTCAACGTTGAATTATAGGGCCTTTCGGGTGATCACAAGGTTAACCAAGGACTTAACAAAGTTTGTATAAGTCTTAAGGTCCTTAAAAATCAAGTTAGAGGACTGGAAATGCATAATTGGAAGTTAAAACCACGCATACAAGGACCAGGGACCAAAAATGCAAAGTTTAAAACTTGTTTGGCTGGTTCTGGAAGGCCAGGCGGCCCGCGTAAGAGTTCCCTGTGGGCTTACGCGGCCCGCGTGAGCAGCACATCGACAGAATTCACCTGCAGGTGTCTGTCCAGCCTGTTGCATCGCCTTTAGAGCTTTGTTTTACATACCAGGGGCTGGGCAAATGGATTTTCATGCACTAGGGACAGTTGTGATGATCTGAATCCATGCATAGAGTTGCTTGGCATCATCTTGTGAGATCAAATTCCATATATAAGCATATCTCTAGTTGCAACTTTGAACTCATTCATTTGCAAAAGTTCACAACTTCATTTCTGGAGCTCCCCTGATCAGCAACAAGCTTTCTTAGGATCCCTAGTCGAGCTTAGGACTCTTGTAAGTGTCCTTAACCCTTCCTAATTCAGATTTGCTTAGTTTATTAGCTTAAAGTCAAACCGTCGTAATTAAAGTTTGACTTCGTGATTAATCAATAATTGTTCAGTAAAATCTCGAATTGAAAGTACCTATGAGTTGGTAATTATGTGGGTAATAAACCCTTAAAAGGGCACCCTCTGATTCCCACTCTAACTAGGTCAATTGTCGGGTCAAAGTTAATCTTAAAAAGTCAACAGGAAGCTTATTTTCAAATTAATGCATAATTAGCAATGTAGAACCCATGCAACCTGTTTTGTCACTAATATAACTTGGTAATTAATGTAAGAACATGTCTAAACATGTTCAACCCGACAATTTTCAGTTTAGGCTCGGATCGGAACCGAAAGTCGCATAATTTGACTTTTGCTTTGACTTTCAGTTCTGACCCAATGTAGCATGTTTTAGAAATGCCTTAGAGCCTTATTAGGACCAGGTTTCATGTTGGTATATCCCTCTGTGATTATGCAACTTGATTCATTAGTTATCCGATTCATATGCATGTTTCCGTTAAATGCTTAAATGCTGACTATTATGCCCATATGACCTTAAAATGTGATTTTTGAAAATATAAAAGAATATAAATCTTAGTTACTGATTTATAAAGTTGTCCCTAAAATTTGACATCAGTTTGAGGTCTAGATTAGGAGTTATGCTCATTAGCGTAATTAGAAAGCTTTTTATTAAATAAACGGCGTAATTAGCATATAGCCTATCTAAACCCGATTTTTGATACCAAAATTTTTACCCACTGATATAAAATAATATTTTGGGATTTTTGAAGATTTTTAATTAATTTTAGGCTGAGCATAACATAGAGTTCTAAGCATGATTCGGTAATTGCCGGTTTTGCCCTTTTGGGCTATAAAATGAGTTTTACAAATTATTTTGATACCAAACCTTTTTCTACTGATCTAATATGATAAATAAAACATTTTGAGCCTTTTGGAATGATAAAAATATCAGCTTTCCTTTAAAAACCCGGAAATAGCTCAAAATCGCCTTTTTAAGCATTTTTAACGCATAGTATGTATTAAGACTATTTTAAACATATAAGGTTTGATACCTACTGATATTCTCAGTAAATTTTGATATATTAACAGTAAGCAAAAGTTTTAAACTCAGATTTCCAGTTTTGACCTTTTTAGCCTATGTGAAATTACCAAAATACCCCTAAGGTACATAGTTTGGTTATAAATGATAAATTTCACATATATATAATACCCTACTGTTATAAATTATTAAATTAAGTATTTTTACTGATTATATCAGACCTGTAACTCAGATTATTATTTAAACTCTTTTATAACCCTTAAAATGACCAAAATGCCCCTACGGGGCATAGTTTGAGTTTAAATCCATTTCGGGCATAATAGAAGATATCTTACTGATGTCACAAAATATTTAAGGCATATTAACTTAGGAAACCTGTATATGACTCATTTGGTTACCCATTACACATTATTCGCGTTCGGTACGGTTTATGTAACTAGTTTACATAAATTAGCCGAAACGGGTCAAACCTTGTCATTTTTGTCTCAAAATCCAGAATGTGTTTAGTTTACCCATGTTACACAAGTCTCCAAACTTGTCGGGACTAAATCACATTCTATTCCGGTCTTCTCTTAATCGTGCGTTTGAACCGTATCTTCTTTTAAAACTAACCGGTCTAAGTTTAGGCTTAATTAAAGACCCGTTAGGAAATCTAATTGGTTATTAAAAACATTTGTTCCAGAATAGAAGACCCGGTAAAAGCTACACGCACTTGCTATTTGTGATTAATACTTGCAAAGGTAAATACTTTTAACTTATTTTCCGTATACGGGCTTGGGGTACGGTATATAAATTACCGCTTGGTCGGGTATTGAATCTTTAATCGTATGAAGGTTAAATTATTGAAATATCCCGTTTAAATTGCTTTGTTTGCTTAAAGCCTTTGGGGGGTTAATGACCATGTCCCGGATATCCTTGGCATCATTTTACGAAATGGCCACGACCTAAGCACGCGGGTGTAGGCGTACACCCGTTAGTGCATATATAAATAATAAGGTATAACCGCCGGTTTCGGGAATAACCCGCCGCGGGACTATATCATGTGGTGTGTCTATTAA
Organism: Helianthus tuberosus; assembly: GCA_030545235.1. Lineage (NCBI taxonomy): Eukaryota > Viridiplantae > Streptophyta > Magnoliopsida > Asterales > Asteraceae > Helianthus > Helianthus tuberosus. The sequence continues at coordinate 184,132,020 of CM060370.1, read as the reverse complement.
GCTCTAACCCGACGTCAATCCGGGCTACTGAACGCATAAGAAACATATAATTCTTTTACAACTTTATATACAAATAATTATCCCAAGTTATAAAATATTTTGTGCCTTGTGCATTCAAATCAATTTTTCTAAACCTTTTCTAAATGAGTCAGTTAATTGTTTTTACCAGTGTAAACTGACGTATTTTCCCAAAAAGGTTAAGTGCAGGTACTAAGCGTAATAGGCTGGCCTCTCCTTAACATCATTAAGAGTCTCGCAAGCTTGGATGCAATATAGTCTGATGAACTATGTTTCCTTTTTATTTGATCCGCCTGTGGATCTGTTTCAACTACATTGTGATACTTAATATTACAATTTTATTCGGTTGAAATAAATCTATCTTTTGCTTCCGCTGTTCATTTTAAATTGTGTTGTTTGACTATGATGATATCAACTACGTCACGATACTCCCCATCGGGCCCACCGGTAATACGTGGAAATATCGAGGTGTGACAGTTGGACCATTTATTAAACGAATAGGACCCGTAGCTTATCTGTTACAACTGGTGAAAATGATGTATGTATGAAATCTTACAAAAATGCTTAGCAGATGAATTCTTAGTGAGATTTTTCTAGGGACATCGAAGAAAATGAGAAACATAAATGTTTAGTTCTAGGAATTATTAACTGAACGTGATACAATTAAGTTTTACAAGATCAATAGAGGCATATGAATCAAATGTTAAACGATCTTTAGGAATCAGTAGGATGTAATGTCAGAAAAGAACTTACTTGATTGTTCAACTGAGAAGAACTCTGAATAAATTGTTGGTGCATTATGTCTAAAGCCTGCGTCTTAGTCTTGTTAGATTAATGTATAGGGTCTAGATGGGTTGATTATGTATTGTACTGGGGTTAATTATGTAATTTTGTGATGTTAGTGGATGAGGTCCGCTTATATGGTCACATGTCATAAAAGCGGATCTACATGTTAGAGGTCCGCTCATATGGACATGTCCATATAAGCGAACCGTCACTCCTATAAATACCCCAAGTTAGTTTTCACATTCAGAACTTTGATGTCATCGGGTAGCCGAACTGCTGACCGTGTGTTTTCTGAAGAATTAATGTGAAAGCAAGTTAAAAGTGAATTCTATCTGTTTTCTACTCATTTCTTCTACAGTTTTGCTTTGATTCATGCCAAATATGTATTTCCGCTACGTGTTCGGTAGGTACTAGCTCGAATTGACTCATTTGACTGTCATACTCGGTCCTACAATTGGTATCAGAGCCAGTTGTGAGCTAGTTTCCACGAATCAAAGCTGTTTACCTACACATTTTGAGCTTCTGACACTTCCGACGGACAGAATGGATTGAAAACTTGTCACATAGTGTAAAACTGCTTAATATCAAACCCTTGAGAAATTCAGGCTTAAAATTGGATTAAAAATGACCTAAAACTGCTCGTGACTAGGTTCCGCTTTTATGTCACTATAGAGGTTTGCTTTTTAGGTCCGCTTATAAGATCAGGTTTGTTGTAGTTTCGCTCTAGAGGTCCGCTCATAGGGACTTGATTGTTGGGGGTTCGCTCTAGAGGTTCGCTTTTAGGAACATATCTGTTGTAGGTTCGCTCAAGAGGTCCGCTTGTAGTTACATATAGTTGAGGTCCGCTCTTGTGGTTCACTTATACAGACAACACTTAGGTCCGCTTATTTGATCTTTAGGCAGTTCCGCTTATACGTACACTTAGAGTATAGGTTCGCTTATTTGACCTGTTAGTGTGTGAAATTCATTTTTTTTAGCATTCAAGTCCATTTTGTACGTGATCAAGTGTTGGAAGTTCAAGTTGTATTAAAAGTTTTTCGAGAAAACCAATTTGTTAATCAAAAGGTTAAACTTTGTTAAAAATAAAAATTTTGTCACAAAAATGGAACATCAAGATTTCTATAACTTGTTTGCGGGAAGCGGTACGGCTACACCAAATCCGGCAAGTATAGTGTAGAACGTTAACATGGAAAACGAGATGGGGACTATGCAAAAGCCACCGAAGCCTATGAGTTTGGATGAATATGCGGGTTGGTCCGGCCGTTTCAAAAACTGGGTGCAAGCCAATCACTTTGAGTGTTGGATGAAGATAGAGGCTAAGTATGTACCACCAGTTAATGGTATGGGATTGGAAAAGGGCATCGGGAGTTTGACATAATCCGAACAGATTGACTTCAAGGCTGAAAAGAAGATGGTGAGCATTCTACAACAGGCCATCAAGGAAGATATTCTCGTTTTACTACAACATGAAGATAATGCTCAGTCAATGTGGCAAGCTTTGAAGCTGAAATTTCAAGGCAGTGTTTCAATGATTAAAAGCAAAAAGGCCCTGATCAAGAAAGAGTTCGACATCTTCACCGGGATGAAGGGTGAAACAACGAAGCAGTTAATTGAACGTTATTGCCATCTTGTGGTAGAGATGAAAAGATTGGATATTACAAAAACAAACGAGGAGTGGATCGACAAGTTTTCCGACGCATTACCCTATGATGAATGGGGAACATACTTGATGATGCTGAAAAACAACTCGGACTTCGTGAATTTGAATCTCAGTTCATTTATCGAGAAAATAGAGGCTCATGAGTTAGAATTGTTGAAGATAAAGAAAATGAATTCAACAAACGTGCAGCAAGACATATCTCTTTATTACAATGGAAACATTCCTGTAGCAAAAAATCAAAGTCCAAAGATACAGACGGGTTTTAGTGCTGATACAAATTCGAGTGGTTCTACAAACACTCCACAATCAAACAAGCCCTCCCCATTTGTGAATTATGATCCAAACTTCAAAGCTCAAGAGCAGTCTTCACCTCAAAGCTCTACAAGTTCAAATAATCAGGCTTATGTTTCTGGGGTGCATTGTAACATTGCGGTGAATATTAAGAATGGAAATGAAATTGCTGAAACAGCCACGAAACAACACATTGCATTACTTGCTTCCGTTCTAGAGGCTTATGAAGGATTAGTGGCGGGTAGGATTGGTAATCCCGATATGACCAAAGAGGATTACGACCAGATCGACCCGGAAGAGCTTGAATTGATTGATATAAAATGGGGCATGGCAAGTTTGGTTAGAAGGGCACAATGCTTTATGGAGATCACAGGCAGAAACAGTCTCTCAGGTCCTGATCAGAAGTTAGGGTTCGACAAATCGAAAGTTACGTGCTTCAAGTGTAAAGAACGTGGTCATTTCAAGAGAGAATGTCCAAACCGTGAAGTGAACAACCATCAGAACCCTTTCACAAACGATTATTACAAACAGGCAATCTATCATCGACCTAACCAACAACCTATAGTTCAAAGGCCACAAATTGAGAATAAACCAGAGAAGGCACTCATTGTGAATCAGGATGACGAGAAAGTAGCCGAGGGATTCAACTGGGATAAATACATTCCTGGAAGTGATGGACAGGCTATGATGGTTGAAATAATTGAGGAGCCTGAAAGTATGGTTAAGTATGAAGAGGTTGTTGAAGATGTTACTGTGAATAGTGTGACTGAGGAGTTAGCTGAAGAATATCAGTCTGAGCAGGAGGTATCAGCTAGTTCTTTGAGATCTATCATTCCTCCTAAAATTTCTGAATCTTTTGCAGGTTTCTTTGAAGAACCGATGACTGGAATGTGTCCAAGATATGAAGAAAAGAAAGAGTCTGTTGAGGAGATTATCGATGTGACAAAAGAGATGACTGAAGAAGTTCTGAAAGAAATTGCTGACAAAGCTCTCATGGCAAAACTGAAAGAGGTAGACACAGAACTTGTGAAGACCGAGTCTGTCGGTACCGAGTCAGTTCAACTGGAGTTAAATCAGGAGTCAGAAATCGAGGGAGTTAAATCAGAGAAAATGTCTGAGTCAGAGTCGAAAAATGTCGGTAAACAGGAAGTGAAAACTGCTCATGAAGCAGAAGGTGTTGAGAAAGTAGATTCAATTTCTGAAACCCCATGCCAAAAGTGTTTAGAACCTTGCATGGAGTGTCTTGAAAAAGATGCTAAGTTTCACGCATTGACACGAAATGTTGACTTGTTAAAATTTGATCTTGAACAAGTCACAGAAGCATATGATATTCTAGCCAGATCAATTAAGATGATTAAAATGGAAAGTGTCGAAAATGATAAAGCAACAAAACTTGCAAAGACAACACTTTTTGATAAACAGTTAGAGGTTAACTTTCATCTTGACACGATCGCATCATTAAAGAAAGAGCTAGAATTAATCAAAATTGAAAATGAGAGAATTGACAAGAAATTGATGAGCTATGCTGCATCATCCTATGTCCTTGAGCAAATTGTGCCACAACAGCCCGATGCTACACCAGTCTTTAAGAGCGTTTCACCCCCAATGTGGAATCATTATACTCAAAAGTATCCAGAGGGGGTGGAAGCTGCTTCAAACCTCAAGCTAAGGATAATTGAGGATGATTTGCCAGAGAACATTGATGTTACATTCTCTGCATCCGACACAGACAACGAGTCACAGGTCATCAAGACTGTTGTCGATCAGGTGTTAGATGAAGAGAGTGATAACTCTGAGGCTGAAGTTAAAAAATCTCATTCTGAGAAGTCTGTTACTGATTCTGGAGACGAGGATAACTTTTTAGATCATTAAGAGTGCGAATGATGATCCGATCATGGTGGTTTACACTATGATTGGAACTGACAAACTTTATTCTGATTTTGAGTATCCTCTTCAGAATGTTAAGATTGAAAATGTCGAGAAAGTTTTCAAATTGATTGAAATTGACATTGATGTGGTAAACAACAAAGAATTCTTTTCAAAACCTAAAAAGTCATTTACTACGACTCGTTCCAACAACTCAGGCAAAAAGGAGTGGGAAGGGAATGGTAACAAGAAAAATGGTCAAAACTTTAAAAATAAAGGAATTGGTTTTGAGAAAAAGATGGCTAAGGTTGTCAAGCCAAAGGATAAAATGAACAATATCTTTGTTGTTGGACCAAGTGTGGAGAATGAGAAGGAGTACATTTTTAGTCAAAAGGCCATTGACGATTTCAACGCAGCGAAAAAACTGAAAGAAGAGTCATTCAAGTCAACTTTTGTCGAGTATGACAAAAGAGTCTGCTATCGCTGCAATGAGATTGGGCACGTGGCAAAACAATGCAAGAAAGTTTTCGAAAAACCTGTCGTAAAATCTGCTGTTCAAAAACCTCAACCTAAGTCACCAGTTGACAAAAAGGGTAAAAAACCAATGGTTTCACAAATCCGCATCTTGAAGAGGGGTGAACCGTTGAAGTCGGAAGATAAGCCGAAATCGATATTCGAGATTGGCGAATCTTCAAAGTCTCAAAAGACTTCAAAGATATATTTAAAAAACGAAAATTTTTGAAAATCAATCATGGGTTGTTAAGTCGAAACCATCGGTCGAGGAGAAAACGATGGAAAACATTTTGAAGAATGAAACAAAAGTTTTTGAAACTCAATCACAATCAGTTGAGGTGAAGAAAATGGAGAATGAGTTAAAATTTGAAACAAAAGCATTTAATCCAAATCTTTTACATATTTTTGGAAAAATGGTTGACAGAAAAGTTAAAGGGGCAAAGGAATTTTATGCATCAAAAGTGGGTGCTAATGATAAACAAGAATTTGAATTTGAGCTTGATAAATTTCTTGCAGAGTTTCCCCTGATCAAAAATGAAGTAAAACCAAAAGCTAAAACTGATATTCCAAATGTCACATTTACTTTTCCAAAGATTAATGAGAAGTGTGATGTAGAGTTTGGAAGTGTCTCAATAGTTAAGAAGTCATGGAGTTCATTGTTTGAATAAATTTGCTATGATGTTTGCAGGGGCTGCCCAAGTCTATACTGTCAAAGTGGATTATGGATAGTGGCACTTCAAGTCATATGACTGGGATGCTTGCTTTGCTATATGATGTCAAATCCATAAACGGAAGTTATGTTGGATTTGCCGGGAACCAAGGTGGAAGAATCGTTGGTCAAGGAACGCTGTCAAATGGCGTGATTTCTTTCGACAAAGTGAACTACATTGTGGAGTTAACAAACAATTTACTCAGTATTTCACAAATCTGTGATAAAGAGTTTAGTGTACATTTTACAAAAACTGAATGTGTGGTTTTAAAACCAGGATTTAAAATCCCTGATGAGATGGTGTTGTTGTGTGCTCCACGAGAATTCGACTTGTATTATCTTGATATGAGCGTCGCAACACCAATAACTCATCAGAAACAGTGTTTTGTGTCCAAAACCAAAGCAACAGAAAAGGATTCAATAATGTGGCATCGTAAGATGGGCCACATTCATGTTCGCAAAATGAACTTTTTGGTACATAATGATTTAGTTGAGGGCGTAAACTTGAAAAATTTTCGTTTAAATGATGATTGCATAGCGTGTAAGAAAGGAAAGCAGACTAGGAAGTCACACCCATTGAAGATGATGAACTCAATCAGGTTACCTCTTGAGAGATTGCACATGAATCTCTTCGGGCCTGTCAATGTAAAGAGCATCAGCGGAGACTTATATTGCTTGGTGGTGACTGATGACTTTACGAGATTTTCTTGGGTAGTGTGCTTGGAAAGAAAAGATCAAACTTTTGAATCTTTGATGGTGCTTTTCAAGAAAATGGAAACGGTGTATAAACTGCCAATCCGGAGGATTCGGAGCGACAACGGAACGGAATTCAAGAACAACAAGATGTACGAGTTTTGCAACGAGAAGGGAATTCTTCATGAATTCAGTGCGACGTATACACCACAGCAAAACGGCTTAGCTGAAAGAAAGAATCGGACCCTGATAGAAACAGCTCGTACAATGTTAGCCGATTCCAAGCTACCAATTTTTTTCTGGAGCGAAGCAGTATCAGCAGCATGTTACACATTGAATAGAGTTCTCACTGTCAAGAAATATAAAAGAACTTGCTTTGAGCTGTTGCACCGTTATAAGCCGAATCTTGAGTTTTTGGAGCCATTCGGGTCTCCTTGCACGTTTATTGATGAAAACGGTAAATTTGGAGCTAAATCTAATGAGGGTTTCTTTGTAGGTTACGCTAGCCCACTTAAAAGGGTGTTCGTACCATGTCTGGGTAAGGTGATTCAAGTCCAACACGTGGATTGTCAGAAACACACTTCTTCACCACAACTTCCCAGACAAAGATTACTGTTTAACTATGATAAGCTCTGGGAGTCGTTTCATCTGCCGGTCGAGCCGAGTGATGAGGAACTAGCTCTTATGTACCTGTATCAGCAAAATGTGTCACAGGAGCAAGTATCTAGACCGTTAGAAGTTTCTCAACCCACCGTGGGTACTCACGATGATGAAGCAGGACCGAGTGGAACAGCTCACGACCCACCAGAGGAACCAGCTCCATCGTTTGATGAATCTGACGACTCAGAAGCGGAACCCGCTCTGACTTTTGATGAGGATCCAACGGAAGCTGAGGATCAAATCGTTGATCTTGACATATCAAGCTTGGAATCGGATGTAAATGTGCCTGACAATGTTATGCCACGGACGTTGTCTTATCATCCCTCAGAACAGATTATTGGCGACCTGCAAAGTGGTGTTAAAACCCGACATCAAATAGATCAAGCTCTTACATGTTTCTATTCATCTATTGCTGATATGCAGAAAGAAGTCTCACTTAAATGTTTTATTTCGCAGATCGAGCCCAGAACGTATAAAGAGGCGTTGACCGAGGATATGTTGGTACACTTTATGTGGACGCGACTCGACTCGGTTAGATTCGGTACGGGTCGACTCGGTTAGGTCCGGCTCAAGTCCGACGTCACGACATTCCTCAGTCGTGCGCCCCAGAGTTCGACACGCGAAGCACGGAGCGCCGCAAGCCTTTCCCGCAAACACATCACCATGACATCACCTTAGTGATGTCATGATGATGTCACAAGTCTTGTCCTATGTTGAAATTGCAAAAACAAATGACACAGATTTGTTACTTGGGCCGATTCTCAACATATGGGCCGTAATATTGGAATGGATTTTGACTTGGATTGGGCTACTTCAACTACATGACGAAACAAGAATGCTCAAATATGTATGTCGACGAAACACTTCTGTTTCGTCGATTTTGTTTGTTTCGCCATGTCTTGTTTGTGTTTCGTCATGTTCTGTGTCTGTCTAGTATAAATACCCTCATTTGTTTCTGTGCGAAACAGATGAGCGCTGTGAGACTTAGTGAAAGTCTGTAAAAACATTGTTTGTATATGTTTGGGTTGTACTCATCCTAATCAATAGATATTGAATCTTTGGTTACCCGTGTGTTTTACACTTTGTTTGGTTTGCACCGTCACAGGGATTCCGCACCCGTTACCGTGTTCGTGATAAACAAGGATAGGTGTTCGTTATCGGATCCACCGGAAAAACGGGACCTACAATTGGTATCAGAGCGTTTGGCTCTAATCCTTGTTTAAAATCAAACATTGTTCGGTTTTTATCAAGTTTTTGTGGTTGTTTTTCTGAAAATTTGTTCTTGAAAAATTCATGTTTTTCTGAAAAAAAATATTCATAAAATCTGTTAGTTTGTTGTTATTTGCTAAGAGTTTTATCAAAAACCTTGTTAGATTGATTGCTTATGCTTTAAACCGGGTTTTGAGTGAAAGTCTTGTGCATTTTCGTGTTTCAAAAATTATCGGTGACCAGAAAACTCATTGTTCTTGAGTGTGTTCTTCATATCATCATATTGTTCTTATCATAGTTGTGCTTTTGATCTTTAAATTGCAAGAACCAAAGTGTTTATCTAATATAATACATTAAGTGGACTTTGGTGACAAAGTGCTTTGGAACTCTAACTAAGTTGGTAACTTAAAACGTGGTTTGAGTTGAAAAAACTGTCACTTTGAGTCAGTAAGATATTTTAAATATCTAAACCAGCTGTCTGACACTCAGTTTCGACGAAACAAGTAGTCGACGAATCACAAGTGTTTCGTCAAAAATATCTTCGACGAAACAAGTATATTTCGTCAAAATATCTTCGACGAAACAAGTCTATTTCGTCAAAATATCTTCAAACGAAACAAGTCTGTTTCGTCATCATTCATTTAGACGAAACAAACCTATTTTGTGAAATCTGTTTCGTCGAGAACAGATCTGTTTTACACAGAGGCTTTGCAAAACCATTCTAACTTTGTGTTTTCAAGTGTGTGTGCAGGTACTATCATACATATACCAAATATGAGTAACAAAGGTCTGTGGGATTGGAGTTCGGACTCAAGACCAAGTGAAAATCAGCCTTCGCTTGCCGATTTAATGAACCAATTGCCTCAAAAACAACAAGCAGTAAATGCAAATCAATGGGCAATGGTTTCTAATCAAAACCAAAACATTCAAAATCTATTGCTCAGTGAAAGTGAGACGGGAAGCAACAATCGCCCGCCAAAGCTAAATCATATGAACGACTATCCATCTTGGAAGGGTCGTTTTCACACATACATTCAAGGGCAAAACGTTGAACTTTGGACGTGTTTCACTACTGAATGTAGCCCGGAACTAGAAGCAGCAGCATCAACTGCCGCTGGTATTTCTAATATGCTTGAAGAAGACAAGAAAGCCTATGAATTAGAGAAGAAGGCGTTTGCTTTTCTAACACAAGCTCTTCATAAAGACCTCTATCATCAATTTTCTTATAGTAAGAGCACAAAATCTTTATGGGATGCATTGGAAACAAGAGGAGAAGGAAATGCAGCTTCTAGAAAAATACGCCATGATCTTTTGAAGAAAGAATTTGAATCATTTCAATCTTTGGAAAATGAAACCCTAAATGATATGACTTCTCGTTTCTATCATTTGATCAGTGAAATGAGTTCTTATAAGGTTGCTACATCTCATGTGGAAATGATTGCACGTTTAGCTGATGCTTTACCTCCTGTGTGGAGTCCATTCATTGAACTTCTAAAACATACGGGTGCTCTGGATGGGGAAAATGTCACTATCTATGGATTCGTTCAGAAGTTGGAGCACAAGAGTGAAGAGGAAAATCGGAAAGCTAAAAGGATTGGAGCTCCTCAAAATACAGAAATGTATTTGCCTGGTTTTGCTCCTTCAGCTAGTTCTAGTTCTGTTCAGCAACCTAAGCTTCAAACGGCGTTTGTTTCCAACACAAACTCATCAACTCAACCAGAGTTTGATTTAGGTGCTTACCTTTCACAATCGATGTCCAAATCTAAATCTTAACCTCAACCTCAAGTTACTACTACTCAACCAGAGTTTGATTTAGGTGCTTATCTTTCACAATCGATGTCCAAATCTAAAGCACAACCACCACAACAAGTACATTATACCAACAATCCTCCACCTCAAAACACGAATACTATCAAAGTTGATACTTCGAACCTCTCAAAAGTTAGCATTGAAGTTGCAAAGGAGCATTCGGAACTCATTAATACAATGGTCAGTGCATACTGCGGTTTGGTAGCAGGTCAAATTGGGAACATCAGTATGACCCACGAAGATTATCAACAAATCGACCGTGATGAAATGGAGTTGATGGATATAAAGTGGGCGTTTGCAAGTGCAGTTAGAAGGGCAAGGGATTTCATGAGTCGAACAGGAAGAAGTTCTTTGGAAAGTAAGAAGGAAACGAAGTACGGGTTTGATAAAGAAGCGGTTACATGTTTTAATTGTGGCGAAAAGGGTCACTTCAAACGTGAGTGCACCCGACCAGCCAAGCAAGGCAATCAGAACCCGTTCAGAAATCAGACAAGTACTTCAAATGCAAATCAAGGCACTCAAGAAAATCGTGGAAAAGGGATAGTAGCTGTGAATAATACTACCAGCCAGGACCAGTCTGGACCATCTAACAACACTCGTGCATTGACTGTTCAAACAGATGAAGGGTGTAATTGGTCTTTACAATTAGGGGGAGGTGATAATGAAGGAGGAGGAACAGCGTGCTATGCAAAGATCATCAATCACATCAAGCACGTTCATAAAGAAGAATTTTCTGAAAGTGACGACAGTTCGGGTTATACCGGGAGTTCGGATGAAGAAAGTTCTATTTCGGGAGATGTGAAAGAAGAAGCGACTTCTATTGATGACTTGTTGAATGAAGCAGAGGAATTGAAGTCTCAGAAATCTGTTCTTATCAAGAAGGCTGGGATAGCATCTAAGGAAATGGAGAAGTTCTTCTCTGAAGACGGATCTTTTTCTTTTCAAACTGCCTTTATGGCAAATGTTTCAGCCTCTTCTAGCCAGGTAACACCTGAAACTCTTATCATATGTAGAGACTGTGATTATATGAGACTTGAATGTGAAAGAATGAAACTTGAAAGTGACAAAATTCATGGTCACAATCAAAGTTTAGTTGTTGAAATGGCTAAGTGCAAAGAGGCAAATATGGCTTTAACAAGAAACGAAAAAGATTTTAAATCTTTAATTGAAAATTTAAAGAAAAGTGTTTCCGAAACTACTAAAGTTGTTTATCACAAACAAGTTAGTATTAACAAGTACATAAATCTCGTTGAGGAAACCAAAAAGGATTTAGCCATTGCAAAATGCGAGCACGATGCGATCAAGCAAAAATTGGAGAGTTATTCTAACTCCCGATTTGTGCTCGATCACATAATTGATGTTCAACAACTGAAGAAAAACAAGAGTGGTGTTGGGTATAAGAAATGTCCGCCCCCTTTGAGACACAACTATGCTCGACCACCTGATGAAGAGGATATGCCTCGTTTTGAACCCAGTGTGCCTCTTAATTATGAGGAATTTACTACTGGATTAGGGTTCAAACCGAACAATTCCTCGGGAACCTCATCTGTTGAAACAGAAACTTCAACATCAGTGAGTCAAAGTCCTCCAATTGTTGAGGATTATGATTCGTCCGATGATGAACCAGATGTGAGTGATGAGGAAAAATCTCTTGAGAAGAACAAAGGAGTAGAAGTGCCTTTTGAGAATCACATTCTGTGTGATCCTCCTACTCCTGTTGTGCAATCAACTGGTGCTAAACAAGAGATAGATCCTATCACTGAGACCGTGTCTACCATTAAAAGTGATAACGTGTTGTATACTTTAGTTGGTGATGACAAAATTTATTCAAACACAGCTTTTCCAATTAAAAATGTCAATCAATCTTTGATTGACAAAGTGTTTAAAGATACTACAACTAAGTTTTCGGGAAAAGCGATCCCGAGAGTTTCAGTAACTCAGTGTGATCCTATTCCAAAAGCTGAAGTTAGAAGAAAATTTGGAAATCAAAAATCACCGACAAAGCAACAACCTATCGCTTTTAAGGGTAAACAGCAACAGCAGCGAGCTAAAAATTCTAAAGGTTCACAACCGAAGGTTGAGACCAAAGGTTGAGACCAAAGGAGCTCGTTTCAAGAAGAAAAACAATGATGTTAAATTTGTAGCATCCAATGGTACTGATAAAATTGAGACTTTTGAAAACAAATCAAACACCGATTTTGTTCAAAAAGTCAGAATTTTAAAGCGTAACGCTCAAAACAATTACACCCAACACACAAACGGGTGTGATGAAGGAACAAGTACCTCTGGGTCTACAGGTTCAACACGTGAAAGTCGAACAGGATCTCCTAAGTTTGTTGAAAGGAGAAAATGTTTCAAATGTGGGAAGTTTGGGCACATCATTAAAGACTGCACAAACTCGCCCAAACCAAATTTTGTAGAAAGAGCACCACCTGAAAAGGTTCACCCACAACGTCGTCCTGTTTCACCAAAACATGATAAAAGAACTGTTAAAGAACAAGAAACAAAACAACGACGTCAAAACGTCAAAAAGGTTGAAAAGGCGTTAAAACCGGAGGTTGTCCTAACAAAATCTGTTGAATCAAATGTTAAATATGAAAAACAAAAACAGATTTGGATACCAAAATCGGTAAATGTTTCAGGGGGAGCTCATTCTATTCCGAATCATCGGGAAATGGATGTAACAATCCTTGATGATTAAGGACGACCCAAGTCTATTAAGGCTTGGGTCCCCCTCTCCAACTAATCTCTGAGTGAGTGTGTAGGATGTTCCAGGAGGAACTATCGATAGTCATCGGATTGTTGATAGTGGAATGTTCATGCATAAGATAGGCGACTCAAAGCTCCAAGATATTGTTATTTCTAGGAGTGGTTGCCTTTGATGGAGAGAAGAAGAAAAGGGAAACAGAGTTGTCTGTTGAAAGAAATTGATAACTTCGAGAAAATGAAAATCATTCTAAAAGTGTGATTGTTCAAGGCTTTGATCGGGTCCCCAGGATAGATTCAAATCAAAATGTACGCACCTGCAGCACGTTTGAAGTTCAAAATCAACAAAATGAACGTGCAGTGTACATTTCCTCGCGGTGTGATTGAAGAAAATGTGTTTGTTGAACAAACCAACCGGGTGTGCGGATGCCTTGGCGTGGATTGAACAACCGCACACTACTTCTGGAAGAGAAAGACAAAGACCTTCGCTGGTGCAATATGGTAGACCAGACGGACCCAAAGGTTTCTGATCTTGTTGCTGTGAAGAGATTTCTCAGTAGCTGAAAAATCGACTTTGAAATTCACACCGGGTGGATATCCAGTTTAGGAGAGCGCTCAGATTCCTTGCAATGCATGAAACAGTTGCAGGATACGGTTTTAAATTTCTAATCTCTCCTATACTTGTCGATATTTAAGCTGCTTTATAAATTATTATCATCTCGTATAGCACTCTTTGACTTGACACGTTGAACTCAAATATCACCTCACACGTGATTGTTTCACTAAGAAACTCGTCAATGTTGTCATGGTCCGCACCGCTTACCGACATGCCAACTGATTTTTCCAAAATTCGATAAATCATTTCTGATTAAATTAATTTTGGTAAACGGCATTGAGGTACAACATGAGTAAACCAGCATCGGGAAATCCTTTTTGTAAATACCTTTGTGTCTTTTAAATTTATCATAGTTTGTTGATTTTAGGGGGAGTAAATCCAAAATTTGAAAATTCAAAAACATCGAAAAATTTCAAAACCCAAAAACAATAGAAAAACAAAAATGAGTTTCCTGGCGAGAAAAAGAGAAAATGATAGTAAATCAGTGGTCTGTCTAAACCTCTTCGAACTGAATTGCAAAATGAAAAATGTTAAGCAGCTCTATATAAGATGTATCGGTAGGCTCACAATCATTTTAAAGTGTGCAGGGTGATATAAACCTTAAATCGACTGAAGACCAGGTGGGAACCACACATTGGCATATGGTCTTAGTACCGAAATTTCGTTTGAGAGATTGCCGAGGTTCTGAAATATTCGGTCTTTATGCTGCTTATCATCTGGGTATCATGGTTGTATCAAACCGTAAAAATAACGGAGACGAAGTCTAAGATCTTCCATGATACTATACATACGTGTACATATTGCATTCGACCTCAATAAGTGATCAACAATCACATGTCCAAACAAATAAGTGATAATATATCACAGATTCTTTGCGTGAGTCAAGTTCGTCTCTTTGCTGTACGAAAGTACTGACCTGTTCACGGACTTGCTCCTGTGCCCTCATGCATCTGAAAATCAAGTTCCTCATCAATAAGTGATTCTATCACATAGGGCTTGTTTTCAATCAAAATAAGTGAGTTTCTCACATTTTTATACGGTCAAACAGATGATAATCGGTATACTCACCGGTAAGATGAATTCTCGTGCATACCTTGATACGGGAATGTGTCGTGTGTGGATAAACACCGGTCGGTAAGTATAAATCATACCTTAACGTATCCCCTAAACATGATTACATCTGATAAGTTGAGCTTATGTGGACAATAATACCGATAATCGTTATAGGATGCTTATCAAACTGTTAAATTGAACAAAAAGAGCGTTTTGGCATGACCGTACACTGATATGATTCTCTTACCCTCGAAACTCGCAAAAAGAATCTTTGTATATATTTATTTATTGCTTTCCGTCTTTACATTTGAAAAATTCCAAAAAGATTTTAGGTGTGTTGTAATATAAACTTTATAAAATCCAAAAAGATTTTGCTTCTAGTTTATTTTTGATTGACTGATGTTGGAACTCGAGTCTATCCTACCCAAAATCCTGATTCTAAGCCGGAAAACAATTGCATCTTCATAAACTGTCGAAGTTAACAAGTTTTGAAAGTTAAGAACTAAAATTGAACAAATTTGTTTAAACTTTCAAACTGTTGTCGGTCGGTGTTTGATTGAGATTTGATCTCATATGTGTCGTTTGTTTAATTTGTCAATATTCCAAGCGGTTATTCTCATTATGCGTTTAGCTTTCTTGCATGTGCAGATGCTAAAGGCGAGGAGAACATGTTCGATGACAAGCTTTGGAATGAAGACACGAAGTGGAGGCACTCAAAGGATAAAATGATCGAGTTGCCACTGACCCTTCATCAACACCTCAAGGATCTGAAGAATTGACAAGTCAAAAGATTCACGAGCATGACTCAATGGAGAGTTCATTTTAAGGGGGAGTTTGTTAACACACTTCCTAAATGAAAAGGGAGTTTGTTGATACACTTTCTACTCACGACGCGTGAAGACTTTGAAGATCCTCCGACATGAAAGACACGGAAGACGAACCTCATGAGTAGCGTCCAAGGGGGAGATTGTTGGTACACTTTATGTGGACGCGACTCGACTCGGTTAGATTCGGTACGGGTCGACTCGGTTAGGTCCGGCTCAAGTCCGACGTCACGACATTCCTCAGTCGTGCGCCCCAGAGTTCGACACGCGAAGCACGGAGCGCCGCAAGCCTTTCCCGCAAACACATCACCATGACATCACCTTAGTGATGTCATGATGATGTCACAAGTCTTGTCCTATGTTGAAATTGCAAAAACAAATGACACAGATTTGTTACTTGGGCCGATTCTCAACATATGGGCCGTAATATTGGAATGGATTTTGACTTGGATTGGGATACTTCAACTACATGACGAAACAAGAATGCTCAAATATGTATGTCGACGAAACACTTCTGTTTCGTCGATTTTGTTTGTTTCACCATGTCTTGTTTGTGTTTCGTCATGTTCTGTGTCTGTCTAGTATAAATACCCTCATTTGTTTCTGTGTGAAACAGATGAGCGCTGTGTGTAACACCTGTGCCTCCACGGCCATCAAACAAATACCGAACCAATGAAATATTGTATTTCATACTTTGGATTTGTATTAATATGTGTATCATTTGCACATATCGATTCTTATTCGATTTCAAACTCTAAATCGCTTTCTGGAAGGTTATACGCGCACCAATGCGTAAATATAACCAGTTTAATGCAACAAACACTCCGGAATAGTGAAATAGGCTTAACATACCTTAAATAACCTTTACATAACTTAGATATAAGTTTTGGAAGGTTTGGTGTGGTGAAATCAAAGTTTAATCGCTTACAGGGACTAAAGTTGACAAACTGCGAAAGTATGCCAATTTGAACTGTAACAGACATTCCGGAACATGACCATAAGTTAAACATACCATAAATATCCTTCACATAGCTTAGAAATAGGCTTTGAGGTGTTCGGTATGCTAAAATAAACTTTTGTGTCATTCAGGGACTAAAAGTGTCAAAAAGTGCACAAGTTTGCATTTTCGCGCATAACTTACGTTCTGAATACATCCGGACATCCAAAAATTTATGTAAGCACTAAAATATTTTATTTTAGTGTTCGGCATAAGAAAAATCCATTCGTCGCGTCATTTGGATCGTTTTTCGCGCTTGTGCGCATTCCGTCGTAATTAAGCGAACATCGCGTTCGTACGACCAAACGAACCATCATCCGACATATTTCTGAGCATGTTTCATGTCCACAATGTTTAGGCAACATTTTAGGGCCTTAAAGTTGGCTTTACGGGCCTTAGAAGTGTCGGAAATGGCCTTAAACACGTGCAGGGACCTAAACTGTCATTTCTGAAACATATGTGCAGATCAGAGGCCCCAAGCGGCCCGCATTGTGTTTGCCTAAATCTAAAGCGGGCCGCATTAGCCCTTCTGACCAGATTAAATGAATCAGACAGCTGGTTGCAGCTGTTTTGCACTTCTAATCCCCCTTCCACATGTCAATTCCTTATGGTGGTGAGCATTTTGAGGCACCATAACTTCCCGACAAGTGTACGGCCTTGATCGTTTCCCCTTTTCCAAGAAACGATCTCAACGGTGGACCGAATACTATAAATACCCCACCCCCCATTGCATAACTTACTAGAATTCTGATTTTGAGAGCTCTAAGTTGAAACCATTGTTTCATACCTGAGTTCTTGAAGTCGGGATTAGCATTCGGGGACCCTGGGTAAGTATTCTTTCGTTCTTTTCCTTATTTTATTGCTTTTCGAGTCAGAAAGTCAAACTTTGTTTGACTTCCAGCGTTGACCAGTAATGGTCAATGCGAAGTTCGTTTGAACTTCGCAACGTGAGTGTAATCACGTTGGTCATAGTCCCTTGGGACTATGCCCACTGATTACCACGTTGTCTAGAGTCGTAGGGTAGGCGATCTAATAAATCGCCTATACCTTCGAACTCGACCCATTTGGTCGATCATTAGGATCCGACCAAATACATTAGGTGACCATAGTAGGTAGGGAATAACCTTCCGAGGTTATACCCTATGGTCACATTGTTTAAGTAGTTGTATGATAGGTAGTTTATATGCCTTAGGTAAATTACCAGAATACCCTTTTCATGTATAATTGGTAATTAAGCATATGTAACCTAAACTTTTGTCACATAACTGATTAAGTAACATGTTTAGGCATATAACACTTGTCATAGGACTAGTTAGGCGGTCCGAACGCGTTTCACGCGAACGACGCGTTAAAGTAGCATAAGCTACCTAAACGGGTCGTAATGGGCCGCGATGGGTCGATAGCACTTAGGTTTGGTTTCATTGTAGTATGTAGGTCTTGTTAAACCATATCATATGAGTTCCAAAACTCGTTTGGTTTACCAAGCCTCATCCTATCCGATCTCCCGATTTAGGTCCGGTTTATTTATATAGTTTTAGATTGCCGATTGATTCCGTGCTCCCTCAAGCTTTGTTTGGTTGTTGTTCAAGACCTCCAAGCATTCTCAGGCGAGTACATTCTTCCCCTATTTTACTGTTTTCAATTGTTTTGGGGTGACTCATATGTGCTAAATGTTTTCGATGTTATAACAAATGGTTCCAAAAACGATTAAAACGATTTATACAAAACTAATAACGATTTCATAAAGTGAACAAACTTGTTGGTTGTGTTTACATAACAAATGACATTCATTAGCAATGATCAAGCCGACCAGTATTAGGTTATGGTACCATAGGATCTGACAAATCCCGTTATTTACTACCCCCGTGGTTATGTGTGGGCAATGGTAGGTAGCGACTGAATCTGTAATTATTAGCTTACCCTATGGAGGTTTGTTAATACGAAACCGAGAAGCGACGAAAGTCACGAAGGTTTGAATGTTATTAGCGAGACGACCACATAAGTAGTTTCACGACCTAAAACGAATTAAACAATTAACGATTGGGTTTCACACGATGTTTTAACGATTGGGTAACGATTGGGTAACGATTGGGTTTTCACACGATGTTTTAACGATTGGGTAACGATTGGGTAACGATTGGGTTTTCACACGATGTTTTAACAATTACTTTGGTGGTTTGGTTTGGATTAAATGATTAAGTAACAATGCGTGTGGAATATGATACAAGCATGGTGGATACGCCGCTGGTACTTCCTATATATAAGTGTTTGTATGGTATTACATATTGTAGTGTTATTTGAATCATTTCAGCTCGAGACATAGAACATTTTATACAAGTAACATACTTTTCACAAGACATTTATTTACAAACAATTTATCTTATACAAACTCATATTACATGGTTATTCATTTAATCATGCTTTATTTTCTTATTTATACATATCACCTGAACTTATCATTGTTTTTCCAAATAATTTACTAAAACAAATGTTTTTGAGTTAAGAGTCATGGCTACGAGGTTTTACAAATTATAACCCGCTTGATTTGAGTTGGTTAATTAAGTTGCAATATTATACTCTTTTCAAAACGAGGTTTTTAAATAAAGTATTGCAACATCTAAACTAGCCATGATTTCGACACTCCTACAAAACCTATGTACTCGCCAGCATTTCTTTGCTGACCTCGTTTTCACATATGTTTCAGGTATTGTTGAATGATATCGATTGATAAGATGCATGCTCACATAGGACTGGACAAGGCCTTAGTGACTAAATAACAATGATAGATTACGTTTAAATTGTGTATTTAGATTTCCAAACGATGTAATTATTCAATGATTAATAAAACGAAACACTTTTGATATCCATGGTTATGAAACATTAATTCTGTTGCAACACGCCCCGATGTTTCCGCCACGTTTTGTATGTTCTACGTGGTCGGGGTGTGACAGAAAAGATGGTATCAGAGCCAATGGTTATAGGGAATTAGGTTATTAGTAATTAGTAATGCTTTGACCTAGTCTATAACCTTCTTAGGACCCTAACGCGAGTTTACTTGCGTTTAGTCATAAAACAATACCGTCGCCTATCCTTAGGCGACGACCACAACAAGAACATAAAATTTCAAAACCGCTTTGAAAACTAATCATCTGTTCTAGGATGATTGATTTCTAGGTTTTGAACCCTCTATTGTAAGGTTTTGAACTCTCTATTATATGGTTTTGAACCTCTTTGAGTTTTCAAAACTTCGTCAAGGTTTTGGGTTTTAAATAATGTGAACACGTGCGAATTGGAAGGGTGAATGCCTGTATTCTGAGTTTTCTGTCTAGGCAAGCACTTCGTATACATCTCATCAGACGCGAGACCAGTTGTGCTTACCTGGGAATTCTTGGGGTGAGTGTTCACTTATAGGCGAGCATGTCTTCTCGATACATTATTTTTGACCCATTTACTTTGATCAGTCACCGTCTCATTTGTTTGCCTTAGGTAACAAACAAATGATCGCAATCTTCATGCGTAATCATTCTGTTTTGATTGTCCAATAACCTTTCACCTGTTTCTCCCTATGCCTTTCTTTTCCTTCAAGAATGTCTCTTCATCACGATGACGCCCAGATATCTGAGCAAGCAGCCAAAATTCGCTCAGTGAATAGGCGAAGTAGTCCTGAAGACTGTTGAATTAGCTACTGCCATGTATCCTCTCCAGGATGAAGCCACTCAAGAGTCACCAGGACAGGCAGGACCTAGTCAGGTGATAACACCATCAGCCAATGAACCAATCGGGGAATCAAAGACCATGGATGAACGATTCCCTAAGAAGTCAAAGAAACGAAAGGCTTCTTAGAAGTTCGCTGTGGTCACTCACAATGGTCGAACCGTTCCCAACCAACCAACTCAACCCCCTGCTAGGTGTGTATGGTTTTTCCTATGATACCTGCACTAAGGAACTATGTTCCTTACAAACTACTCTTGTGATTCTCTCTTTCAAAGTGATCGCTCATAATTTCCTCGAAAGTTCTAAGTACTCGTTTCATTCTAAGAAACGAAGTACAGGAAATAAAGTGAAATTATGAGTAATCGTGCTTTTTACACATCTGTATTTTTGAATCCTTGGTTGGATAACTAAGGATATTTTCAAATCTCATACCCATTACGTTTTGATTTTTCAACATTCACAGTACAAGTATTTCAAAACAATCTTCATGATCTCAAAACATTTCATATAGTTTGAAAACAATTTTTCTAGATGCATTGTCTATGTTATTTCAAAAACATTGGCCATGTTATCAAAACCAACCTTTCTAATTTCAAAATATTTCATATAGTCTGAAGACAATATTAACACAATACATTTTCTGATCAAGTGCATGATTTCGAAAAGCATCATTCATGTCTTTCAAAAACCTTATACATAATTTCAAAATTCATCTCGCATGATTTTAAAATTTTTTTTTTGTAAATATATCTACCTAATACACCTACTTTATGATTTCAAAAAGTATTATATATAAGGTTTCAAAAACGTTAAACACATTTTTCTTAAAAGAACCCCATGCATAGTTTTCAAAAATATTTTCCTCATACATTGACTTAACTTTCAAAATTCTGCTTCATATGTCGCCTTGACATATCAAGCATCTCAACTTCATAAGCATTTTACATCATGTTTTGACCTAAGCACATCCAGTGCAAGGTTTCAAAACATCTTCAACTTCTAAAAATCATATGGGATCTTTTTATCTTTACAATTAGATCCTTGTGGATGATTATCGTTCAAATCAGATTCCTTAATTGGATTCCTTGTGTACCTTAATTCGAACACTTCGGTTCCTAGTAATCGAAATCGAATTTTCTTTTTTTGAATCTTTCTATCTTTATAGTTGGATTCTTGATAACGTTTAAAGTACCAAATGAAATCCACGGAATGGATTCCAAGTGTGCTTTAAATGCATGTACGCAATTTACAAGACAAATTAACGAACAATTTTGTGGTTATGTGATATGTGTTTATGTGTTCTCCTCTATGATTTTTGTGTGATCCGATTTTCAAATCCTCGCAGAATCTTTCATATCTTCATATGAGGGATTCATAGTAGGATATTCAAAAGGTACTACCTTAATCTTTGTGGGTTTCTACGTTGTAGTTAAGACCCTTGGATTATATAGTACCACTCCAGACCCTTTTTAGTGGTCTAGTCTAAAGGATTGATTCACAATTTGGTTAAAGAATGACATCTAGTGATGTAGCTGGACAGACTCCTTGATAGTCTATTTAGATCATTTATTGATTTAGTCTACGGGACTCTATGGCGGTCTAGTCACACTCATCACAGGATTGTTCATTTGGTTTTCCCCTGCACACTATTGAATACACTGTATGAACTATGCAAGGAATTGTCTAATTATGGAAGCGCACATAATTATGAGATTCAGTGCACGGTAAACCCAGTAAGATTTATTATGTGTAAGAATCGATAGTGACAACAATAACAAAATGAGGACGATGTAATAGAGGTACGGTGGACGCACCAATGACGCTTCATATACTTGTATATAAGTATCCCTCTTACATTGCAATCATGATGTTATTAAAGTTACTAGAAGTTCAGAAACCTAGCCAATATTGTTCGATCTTTTCAACTTCATATTTTCAAGCTCTTACAAGTTTCCTCTAAATAAATTTCGGGACGAAATTTCCTAAAGTAGGGGAGACTGTAACACCTGTGCCTCCACGGCCATCAAACAAATACCGAACCAATGAAATATTGTATTTCATACTTTGGATTTGTATTAATATGTGTATCATTTGCACATATCGATTCTTATTCGATTTCAAACTCTAAATCGCTTTCTGGAAGGTTATACGCGCACCAATGCGTAAATATAACCAGTTTAATGCAACAAACACTCCGGAATAGTGAAATAGGCTTAACATACCTTAAATAACCTTTACATAACTTAGATATAAGTTTTGGAAGGTTTGGTGTGGTGAAATCAAAGTTTAATCGCTTACAGGGACTAAAGTTGACAAACTGCGAAAGTATGCCAATTTGAACTGTAACAGACATTCCGGAACATGACCATAAGTTAAACATACCATAAATATCCTTCACATAGCTTAGAAATAGGCTTTGAGGTGTTCGGTATGCTAAAATAAACTTTTGTGTCATTCAGGGACTAAAAGTGTCAAAAAGTGCACAAGTTTGCATTTTCGCGCATAACTTACGTTCTGAATACATCCGGACATCCAAAAATTTATGTAAGCACTAAAATATTTTATTTTAGTGTTCGGCATAAGAAAAATCCATTCGTCGCGTCATTTGGATCGTTTTTCGCGCTTGTGCGCATTCCGTCGTAATTAAGCGAACATCGCGTTCGTACGACCAAACGAACCATCATCCGACATATTTCTGAGCATGTTTCATGTCCACAATGTTTAGGCAACATTTTAGGGCCTTAAAGTTGGCTTTACGGGCCTTAGAAGTGTCGGAAATGGCCTTAAACACGTGCAGGGACCTAAACTGTCATTTCTGAAACATATGTGCAGATCAGAGGCCCCAAGCGGCCCGCATTGTGTTTGCCTAAATCTAAAGCGGGCCGCATTAGCCCTTCTGACCAGATTAAATGAATCAGACAGCTGGTTGCAGCTGTTTTGCACTTCTAATCCCCCTTCCACATGTCAATTCCTTATGGTGGTGAGCATTTTGAGGCACCATAACTTCCCGACAAGTGTACGGCCTTGATCGTTTCCCCTTTTCCAAGAAACGATCTCAACGGTGGACCGAATACTATAAATACCCCACCCCCCATTGCATAACTTACTAGAATTCTGATTTTGAGAGCTCTAAGTTGAAACCATTGTTTCATACCTGAGTTCTTGAAGTCGGGATTAGCATTCGGGGACCCTGGGTAAGTATTCTTTCGTTCTTTTCCTTATTTTATTGCTTTTCGAGTCAGAAAGTCAAACTTTGTTTGACTTCCAGCGTTGACCAGTAATGGTCAATGCGAAGTTCGTTTGAACTTCGCAACGTGAGTGTAATCACGTTGGTCATAGTCCCTTGGGACTATGCCCACTGATTACCACGTTGTCTAGAGTCGTAGGGTAGGCGATCTAATAAATCGCCTATACCTTCGAACTCGACCCATTTGGTCGATCATTAGGATCCGACCAAATACATTAGGTGACCATAGTAGGTAGGGAATAACCTTCCGAGGTTATACCCTATGGTCACATTGTTTAAGTAGTTGTATGATAGGTAGTTTATATGCCTTAGGTAAATTACCAGAATACCCTTTTCATGTATAATTGGTAATTAAGCATATGTAACCTAAACTTTTGTCACATAACTGATTAAGTAACATGTTTAGGCATATAACACTTGTCATAGGACTAGTTAGGCGGTCCGAACGCGTTTCACGCGAACGACGCGTTAAAGTAGCATAAGCTACCTAAACGGGTCGTAATGGGCCGCGATGGGTCGATAGCACTTAGGTTTGGTTTCATTGTAGTATGTAGGTCTTGTTAAACCATATCATATGAGTTCCAAAACTCGTTTGGTTTACCAAGCCTCATCCTATCCGATCTCCCGATTTAGGTCCGGTTTATTTATATAGTTTTAGATTGCCGATTGATTCCGTGCTCCCTCAAGCTTTGTTTGGTTGTTGTTCAAGACCTCCAAGCATTCTCAGGCGAGTACATTCTTCCCCTATTTTACTGTTTTCAATTGTTTTGGGGTGACTCATATGTGCTAAATGTTTTCGATGTTATAACAAATGGTTCCAAAAACGATTAAAACGATTTATACAAAACTAATAACGATTTCATAAAGTGAACAAACTTGTTGGTTGTGTTTACATAACAAATGACATTCATTAGCAATGATCAAGCCGACCAGTATTAGGTTATGGTACCATAGGATCTGACAAATCCCGTTATTTACTACCCCCGTGGTTATGTGTGGGCAATGGTAGGTAGCGACTGAATCTGTAATTATTAGCTTACCCTATGGAGGTTTGTTAATACGAAACCGAGAAGCGACGAAAGTCACGAAGGTTTGAATGTTATTAGCGAGACGACCACATAAGTAGTTTCACGACCTAAAACGAATTAAACAATTAACGATTGGGTTTCACACGATGTTTTAACGATTGGGTAACGATTGGGTAACGATTGGGTTTTCACACGATGTTTTAACGATTGGGTAACGATTGGGTAACGATTGGGTTTTCACACGATGTTTTAACAATTACTTTGGTGGTTTGGTTTGGATTAAATGATTAAGTAACAATGCGTGTGGAATATGATACAAGCATGGTGGATACGCCGCTGGTACTTCCTATATATAAGTGTTTGTATGGTATTACATATTGTAGTGTTATTTGAATCATTTCAGCTCGAGACATAGAACATTTTATACAAGTAACATACTTTTCACAAGACATTTATTTACAAACAATTTATCTTATACAAACTCATATTACATGGTTATTCATTTAATCATGCTTTATTTTCTTATTTATACATATCACCTGAACTTATCATTGTTTTTCCAATTAATTTACTAAAACAAATGTTTTTGAGTTAAGAGTCATGGCTACGAGGTTTTACAAATTATAACCCGCTTGATTTGAGTTGGTTAATTAAGTTGCAATATTATACTCTTTTCAAAACGAGGTTTTTAAATAAAGTATTGCAACATCTAAACTAGCCATGATTTCGACACTCCTACAAAACCTATGTACTCGCCAGCATTTCTTTGCTGACCTCGTTTTCACATATGTTTCAGGTATTGTTGAATGATATCGATTGATAAGATGCATGCTCACATAGGACTGGACAAGGCCTTAGTGACTAAATAACAATGATAGATTACGTTTAAATTGTGTATTTAGATTTCCAAACGATGTAATTATTCAATGATTAATAAAACGAAACACTTTTGATATCCATGGTTATGAAACATTAATTCTGTTGCAACACGCCCCGATGTTTCCGCCACGTTTTGTATGTTCTACGTGGTCGGGGTGTGACACTGTGAGACTTAGTGAAAGTCTGTAAAAACATTGTTTGTATATGTTTGGGTTGTACTCATCCTAATCAATAGATATTGAATCTTTGGTTACCCGTGTGTTTTACACTTTGTTTGGTTTGCACCGTCACGGGGATTCCGCATCCGTTACCGTGTTCGTGATAAACAAGGATAGGTGTTCGTTATCGGATCCACCGGAAAAACGGGACCTACAGGATAGCTGGGTGAATGCAATGCAGGAGGAGCTGCAACAGTTCGAAAAATTGGGAGTCTGGAGACTTGTCGATCTGCCTAAGAATCAAAAGCTAATCAAGACGAAATGGGTTTTTAAATGTAAGCGTGATGACAGAGGTGTTATGGTGAGAAACAAGGCGCGACTTGTGGTTCAAGGTTTCAGTCAACAGGAAGGAATAGATTACGATGAAGTTTACGCACCAGTTGCCAGACTTGAGGCAATTCGGATTTTTCTAGCCTTCGCGTCATGGAAAGATTTTAAAGTATATCAACTTGACGTCAAATCTGCCTTCCTTTATGGAACTATCAGAGAAGAAGTGTATGTGGGGCAACCACCGGGGTTCACAGATCCACTACACAAAAACAAGGTGTATCTACTGGATAAAGCGTTGTACGGACTTCACCAGGCCCCGAGAGCCTGGTATGAAACGCTTTCGACATACTTGCTGGACAACGGGTTCACAAGAGGGACAGTAGACAGCACTTTGTTCATCAAGGAAGAGGCAGGCCACTTGTTGATTGTACAGATATATGTTGACGATATCATTTTTGGATCCACCAATGATGATCTGTGCAAAGAATTTGAAAAGGTGATGAAGAAAAAGTTCGAAATGAGCTCAATGGGGGAGATGAAGTTCTTTCTCGGGCTGCAGGTAGAACAAATGTCCGACGGAATCTTCATTCACCAGACGAAGTATGTAAAGGACGTGCTCGATAAGTTCGACATGACAGATTGCAGTCCTGCATCCACCCCCCTCGCGCAGAATCATGGAATTTTTCCAGACGAGAATGGTGTGAAGATGGACGAGACATTGTACCGATCAATCATTGGATCTCTGATGTATCTCACGGCTTCCCGTCCAGACATCATGTACCCAACGTGTCTCTGTGCCAGATATCAGTCAAATCCAAAGCAGTCACACCTGACCATAGTGAAACGTATCTTACGGTATTTGAAAGGTTGCCTAAGCATCGGCTTGTGGTATCCTCGATCGGGTGACTTTACTTTATCTGGTTTTGCTGATTCTGACTTTGGGAGCTGCAAGCAAAACGCAAAGTCCACCACTGCTGGGTGTCAGTTCTTCGGAACTCGACTCGTCACCTGGCAGTGTAAGAAACAAACCGCAGTAGCGCTCTCTACATGTGAGGCTGAATACGTTTCAGCCTCCAGCTGTTGTTCGCAGATCCTTTGGATCCAACAGCAAATGCGAGACTTCGGTTTGCAGTTCTTAGATACTCCGATCTATGTGGACAATGAAGCAGCTATTAACATCACTAAGAATCCGGTTCACCATTCAAAAACAAAACATATTGAGATCCGTCATCACTTTATCCGTGATTGTCACGAGAAAAAGTTAATTCGGATTGAACACGTGCACACCGATGATCAGAAAGCGGATTTTTATACTAAACCATTTGACAAAAAGAGATTTTATTATCTTTTAAAATTGAACGGGATGAAAAATCTGCAATCTGAGAGGGTTATTGAATGTGAAGCCGAATTGGGCAGCGATCTGAGGTGAACTTTTGTCGTGTTTTCAATCTTGTTTGTATAGTTTATTTTCTGCTTTTCGATAAAAACAAAAACACACAAATATGTTTTAGTTTTAGGGGGAGAAATTTGCAGAAAAATACAAAAACATGATAAAATTAGAAAAACCAAAAACATTTGAAAAAGTAAAAAAAGAGTTGTGTAGAATAGGGGAAATGGTAGTACATCAGCTAGACGGACACAGTACGCTAAAGAATTGTAATGTATAAAATGCAATTAAGCAGTCTCGCTAAAGATGTGCCGATAGGTTTTCACAAAATCAGTAGATCAGTTTGGGATATAAACATAAAATTTACTTGCGTCTACGTGGGGAACACCTCCAGGATATATAGGTAACCCCTGAAATCCTGTTTGAAGGGTCCCGTAATCTGAGATACTAGGTCTTTATGCTTAGTGATATCTGGGGTATTATCCCGGGACTTCTGATTTTGCGGAAGCAATGGCCTAGTCCCCAGAGAATACTTTACGCTACTTTGAAATATAAGCCTCCCCTCAGCATAAAAAATGATAACACATTGCAAAATGGTTAATCATGTGCTGTTGAAAAGAAGATCCCCAAAGGGGACCCACCAAAAGTCGAAGCCGTCATCTCTCTGCGTATCGAAAGATCGACCTAAGCTCTCATGGCCCTCGCAATTAACCCCTTACAGATATCATCTAGGTATACTCACCTGTAAGACTGAATACTGGGGTCTGGATACGGGAGTATATACTAAGGTGGGACACATGTAGATGTTTAAGTCCTAAAACACTAATTCAGTATCCCGAGCAGATTGATAGTTTTGTGAGAATTTAAATGGATCAGTATATTGGCAATCTACGCGAATTGTTTAATGCTGGATATGAAATTATAGCTTAATGGTGCTTGTGTCTTGTCAGAAGCTGATATGATCCTCTAACACACTCACAAAAAGATTGTGTGTACAGTTTTCAGTTTATTCAGTTAAAAATAAAAAAAGATTTTAGTTTCTCATTTTATTTTCGACAACTGACATTGGGAATCGGAAGATCAAAGCCTAAGTGCAGAACATGTCAGTGTTTGATGAGGGATGGGTAAGCTGGAGATTGCTATACAGTGATTGGTATATTGTTTGAAAGATAAAATGTGTTTGAAAATTTGAAATTTTCAAAAGTTCATTCATTTGAACTGCTTTTAGAAAGAAATGTCAGCAAACGTCATATATCTGATCATCCAAGGTCATTAACTTGGACTTGGTGAGTCAAACAGTTGACCAAGGTCATTGACTTGGACTTGGTCAGCTGGGTGTAACTGTGTTTAATGTGAAAAATAAAAAAAAAATAAAAAATTGAAATTTTTGAAAAAGATCATCACAGGTTCGCTTATTTGTCAACATTTCAAAAGAGGTTCGCTTTTATGTCAGTTAACATAAGTGGTTCGTTTTTTTGATCATAAGGGTCCGCTTATACGACATTGGTCATAAAAGCGGATCTTCTTCTCATATATAAAGCTGGGGTTCCGCTTTTTCGTCACTTATACCCTTTCGCTTATTTGTCACCCTCTCACCGGCGATTTGAAGCGGAACCATAACTCGACCAAATTCAGGCATTGTGCTGACCGATTTTCACCAGATTTTGTTAATTTCTTAGTTTATCAATCATGGGCAAGGTAAGTCTTCGCTTATTTTGTTAAATTTCATGCTTATTTTGATATGTCGGCCATGTCAGTTTGAACGAATCGTAGTTATAGGACTTTAACTGTTAAAAATGTACAATAAAACAAGTCTGTGTAGTCGTCTGAGTATGTAGATGATGATGGTGTGTGTTAATTGTTTCGAATTTGATGATTGATAGTGTTAGTCGAGTTCCAGATGTTTCAATCTCAGATCTAGGGTTTTAGAGATGTCAAAAATGAAATCAAAACATACCCCAAGTCTCGGAATCATCAGTTTAACTTGATTACATGTTCAATTTTGAGATTTGATTAGTTTTGAATGGTTGATGATAGGTCTGCTCATTCGATCTTGTTTAGGTCCGCTTATTTGAACATGAATAGATCAGCTTTTATGAACATGTATAGATCCGCTTTTGTGAACAATTAATGTGTCAGCTCATTTGTGTATTCTAGGTCCGCTCATTGGTACATGTTTAGGTTCGCTCATAGGAGCATATTATAGATCTGCTTGTATGTACATCATGTGTTTTCGATCATAATTGCAAACTTATGGTTTCGCTCATAAGTACAGTATTGTGTAGTGCACTGTGAATTGTCAATTGAAAATTTGTAACTGCTTGAAAATTTTTCTAAGTATCTGATTGTGTGTATATGTTTGATGTGCAGGCTTCTAATGTTATATTTGATCCTACTCACAACAGCTGTTGTGATTTGAATATTGAGAAAAATCCAGAACTGGAGAGTTTCAGGAGCATTTTGGAGTTTATGGGTCGTATTCCCATCCAGAAGGCATTGACTGACCAAAGGCCTTTATACAAATCTCACATCAAGCGTTTCTGGAGCAATGCAAGTTATGACGATCAAAGCAAAGAGATTTCATCAGTTGTTGAAGTTCATGGCAAGTTAGAAAAGATTTTAGTCATAGAAGCACTGATTCGTGAAGTCATTAATTTTCCTGACGAGCCAGATTATCCAACGAGATTTCCAGAAAGAATGGTGAAAGGGTGTATGTTGAGAATGGGATATACTGGAGCTTTAAATGCCGGAAACTATTTAAAGTCAAAGTTTCAGAAACCTTACAAGTTTTTGATTCACTGTGTACTGATTTCATTAAGTCATGCTAAAGGAGGATTTGATGCAATGCGCGATTACCAAATGAATATGATTACGGCATTGGTGTTGAACAAAAAGTATAATTTCTCACATATAGTATTTCACTATATGGCTGAGAATAGCAAGTCAGATCTCAAGACCTGGATGTATCCAAGGTTTGTACAGATGTTGATTGACCATGTGTATCCAGAAATTGATCGAGATATTAAAGATGATTTGTTGATACAATCTCACATGACCAATAATACACTGAAGCAGCTTGTGAAATACCATCAGAATCACCCAGAGCCAACACTTGTTGTCGAGCCTTTCGGTTTTATTAAAGATGATAAATATGTTGATCCAGATCCAGTTAATCATCAGAACTGGAGAAATGAAGTGGAAATGAAAGAAGCAAGATATGCTGACGAGCTGAAAATTCTCAAAGATTTCAAAACTACTAAGAATGCGTGGTATGTGAAAGAAACTGGAAGAAGACGTAGAATGGCAACTCCTATTGTTCGAGAAGGTGAAGGATCTTCTTCGCAACCTAAGAAGAAACAAAAGAAAGATGCTCAAACATTGTTAATAGATGAACCTGAAGAAGATAATCCTGTGGTTGCAGTGGAAAAAGAACAAGTTGTACCGGCTGAAGATGATCCGTTTAATGTTGATATGTTGTTTAATACAGATGTCTTAGAAACAGGACCTTCTGTTGAGATGGAAGCTGAGCAGGTAGCAAATGTTGAAGCTCAGAAAGGCAAAGGAAAGGTAATTGATGATATTGAGGGTGACGATGTGAATAAAGATACAACAAGTTCCTCAAGTTTTTCAGATGAAGAGGTTGTAGATGAAACTGAACGTCGAAAAAGAATTCAAGAGGAGATAGAAAAAGAAAAGTTGTTAAGAAAGAGAAAGAGACAGGAAAAGGATGATGATGATGTTTACATTCCTTCTCCAGAGCATGTCTCTCAATCACAATCTCCTAAAGGCGGCAAAAAGAAAGCTGGTACGAGAAAGAAAGTGGTTTCTCCAAAAGCTCGCAAAGTCACTCCAAAGATCAAAATTCCGAAGATTGTGTTAAAGAAGAAACAAACAAAAGAAAGCAAGAAGCCACCTACTCCACTACATGAACCAACACCACCACAATCACCAATTCAATTTCCACTTCGACAACCTACACCACCACAACCATCCTCTCCACCAAAACAACCAACTCCACCAAGACAACTTTCACCATTACATCTATCACCACCTCCACAACAAACTTTATTCACCTCACAAGAACTTTTTCAAACACCACCTCGCAGACAAATACAACTAACACCTGGTTCTTCTAGTAAAGGTCTTCATATTCCTCATGATAATCTTGAAGACATTGGAGATTTTGGCTTTATAAACGATGAACAAGTGAAAAAGTTGGAGAAGAAAATGGTTGAAGTGTTGGATGATAACAAGAAATTAGCTGCTGAGAACAAAAAGGTTTCTGATCGTGAACGAATTCTTGAAATGCGAGTAAAGAAATTGGAAGGTGATAACAAAGAATTAATGAAGAAGGTTGACAGTGATCAATCAGAGATAGATATTTTGAAAGTAAAAATTGCAGAGTTAGAAGAAGAAAAGATTTGTCGTGATGAACAAAATAAAGAACTGCGAGCAGTCAACGCTAGAAATAAACACGAGAATTATATGTTGAAAAAGGTATTAGAAAGTGTAGTTGGTATGCCTTTAGAGCAAAGATTTGAAGAGCTGCAATTTGAAGAGCTTAGAGCAGAACGTCAGGCAGAGAAAGATAAAGGTAAGGGTGTTGAAGGAAGTTCTGCAGTGTTAGAAAGATCAATAGTACCTTCTATGGTGGTTGATAATCCCGAGCCTATTTCTGCTATTTCTGGTCTGTTTGAAGATGATACTCCTATGAATGAGTTGATTGGAGATAATGATGAAGATGATGAAGAGGATGATGAAGAGGAAGATGAAAAAGATGAGAAAGTATTTTCTGCGAGTAGTCATGGTTCTGATGATGATGATGATGACGATGCTGCAGGTGGTACAAGTTTGAAAGTTACAGAAGCTTCCATTAAGAAAACAGTTGATGATCTGATGAATGATTTGGTAAATGAAGAATCAGGGGAAGCAAGTGGAAAGGGGGAGTCTAGTAAAACTCAGATCGTTGAACATACTGAGAAGTTAATCTTGGGATTGGATGCTTACAAAGAAATGATGCATACTGTGGATCCTGAGTTCAAGTTCGATTTTGAAGAAGAGTTGAATAATTTTGACATAAATCAACAGCCTGAATACACGTATAAGTATGTTGAAGAGGCTGATAAGTATGACAGAGTTGAAGTAGAAGACTGGACGGATGATGAAGATGTGGTTGAAGATACTTCTAAGTTTCCTACGCTTATGGAGTTCTTTGCTGAGGAAAATAGAGAAGAATTGAGGCAAAAAGTAGCTGAGGCAGTAAAAGATAAGAATTTTGAAAGCACTAAAAAAGATATGGAAAAGGAAGATAGAACGAAATGGTTCAGAAAAGGTCACGATAGAAAGTTTAAGAGACCTTTGAAGTATTATCAACGTGATAGAAGTGTGTCACTTGGCGATATCATCAGTTGGGGTTTCTTACCTCAAGTGAATGCGTATGCAATACGAAGAGAGTGCGGAGTTCAGTACTTTGAACGTTTATATGACATCATGTCATTACCATGGTGGGATGTGGATGAATTACCGAAGGTTAGATGTTTGGATTATACTGTTCGAAAGAATGATGCTGCTATGTGGGGCTACATTAAATATGAATCATTGATAGAGTTTCGTAAATGGAAGCCACATCATCCTAAGAAAGTGCAGAGAGTTGATCCTGAAACAGGAGTTGAAGAAACTATTTTGAATGTCAAACTGCCAAGAACGATGAAAACAATACCAATGCCTCAGATGGAACAAGACTTTTATAAAGGCTTCATGGATTGGGTTTATAGTTGTATTTCAACCGAAGCCATAATTACTTATAGAGCAGGAGGGGAGATTCGAGAAATACATGTTTATGATCCTATGTGGCTTGTAAATTGCTCTGCGAAGGATATTGAATGTCTTTTCATCAACAAGATTCATTATCAACCAGAAGATAGAGAACAAGCGCAACAGTTTCAACGTGTTGTTGCCCTTTGCTTTCAGAAAGGTATCAATTCTGAAAGTAAATGGAAATCATCTTGGTGGTCGCTTGATGAGAAGATGAAAAGGAAAGCTAAACATGAACGTCAAAAGCTTGAAGAAAAGAAAGGTACATTTTTGAAGATTCAAGCTGAAGAAGAAAAGGCTAGGAAGAAAGAGAATGAAAGAATAAGGATTGCACTTAGTAGGAAGCCAAAGCCAAGGGAAGTGACGTTTAGAGCTGTTTGAAGACCCAAAGATAAGACAAAGACTGCGGCTGTATCCAAGGGGGAGTTTGTTGGTGCATTATGTCTAAAGCCTACGTCTTAGTCTTGTTAGATTAATGTATAGGGTCTAGATGGGTTGATTATGTATTGTACTGGGGTTAATTATGTAATTTTGTGATGTTAGTGGATGAGGTCCGCTTTTATGGTCACATGTCATAAAAGCGGATCTACATGTTAGAGGTCCGCTCATATGGACATGTCCATATAAGCGAACCTGTCACTCCTATAAATACCCCAAGTTAGTTTTCACATTCAGAACTTTGATGTCATCGGATAGCCGAACTGCTGACCGTGTGTTTTCTGAAGAATTAATGTGAAAGCAAGTTAAAAGTGAATTCTATCTGTTTTCTACTCATTTCTTCTACAGTTTTGCTTTGATTCATGCCAAATATGTATTTCCGCTACGTGTTCGGTAGGTACTAGCTCGAATTGACTCATTTGACTGTCATACTCGGTCCTACATAAATAATCTCAATTGAAAATAGAAGTATGAAAAATGATTTGTCAATAATCTACCCAGAAATCAGTGACGTTTATTTAAATGGCAAGGATACACCAGACAATACAATAGGATTTAGTGTATCATGGTCTAAATACATAATTGTGTCAAGACTACCTGAATGATAAGTCAAATGAATGACATATGAATATGATTAGGGTTTACTATTAGCACAGGCTACAAATTTATACAGACATCACAAGTTGTTGTAGTGATTGAAAGAATTCAATGATTACGGTGAACGAATGAATTCACTGTTTTCGAAATTAACTGAAAGTTTCAATGAAGTGAATCTGGATATTCAAAGGATAGGATGTTCAAATGAAGGAACAATTGAATATCGTAGGATTGATCAAAGATGAAAGAAATGTTGGAGCCACTTTGGAATAAGAATTTAGGTACCTTTATCTTAACACAAAGCTGGTTTAGGATGATGAATTGATAAATAGATAAATTCGTACCTCAGGTGTGAAAATGAAATGAGTCCAAGTTTTCAAAGAAATCGCCACCGCAAGGTGTCGTGATTTAACAAATGATTTATTGGAGTCGTAGACTTTGAATAGGTCTACTATGATTTAAACAAATGAAATTACCTCGAATATGATGATCTCAATTCATCATATGGGATTTTGAATTGAACGTATAGGAGCAAGTTCAAACAATTTGAGCTTGGCTTAGACATATTCCAACAATGGATATATATATGTATTGACAATAAATGGTTACAATAAAATCCGGTAAATATATTTGAAAAGGAAAGGAGTTTTCCACGAAATCTGTTGACTTGATTATCAAAAGTCAATATCATGTAGTCACATAGATTATCAGAATGAATATAACGAAATATTTATTAAAACTCAAGAATAACTGATCTTTTGAAGTGAATTCACATGCATGACAATCAATATACGCATGACATAGGAATTTGTCAAGAGATGAGGCAAATGAGAATTGGCTTTATAGAAGAAAAATAAAGACCTTTTATTGATGAAGTTTTGATCGGAATCAAAAGTCAACTAACTTAAGTATAGTCACAACATAAGGGTGCTTATTTTGTTATCGTAGTTACAGACCAGCTCTTCTTCCAGATTAAGGGCTCAACTTAGTTTATATTCTCAGGGCTCATAATTGAGTAAATATTTTGGTGAGAACTGTGGTTATGACTGTGGCTAGAATTAAAGGTTCATATAAAATCCTGAGATTTTCAGTTATTGATTCTACTGTTTTTGCCTTGGTGCTAACCTGGGTGTTCTTAGGGTTTCTTTTGGGTTAATTGCAGTTAATTGTTTGAAAAATCATTTGGATAATTTCTAGGTAAACATGTAGATCCGTTTCTTCTGTTACATACAAAAAAATGCTTTTCTACAGAAGATATTTGTCTTATTATTTTGTATACATTAGCAAGAAATTCTTATCCTGTACGTGTATATGTAAAAAATTTCAAATTTCTTGTAATATATATATATATATATATATATATATATATATAATACCAAATTATTTTTATAACAATCTAATATATAGCAGAGGGTATTAATTATCCTTTTTATTTTCCTAACTTTATTTTCTAACAATAGTAATTGGAATGAATTTCTGTTGATCATATCATTTTGAAATAAAAGGGTGAATAAATTAAATCAAAATATATAATCCTTACGGATTTCTTAGAACAACTTTGACCAGAGGGTTGAACTATATTGGTTGAAAAATATTTGGACTTGATTCTTGATTTATTAATTTTATTTATTTAAAGAATCATAACACAGATAATACAAAATTTGGCGTTTCTAAATTTGATCCTTATTGTATTAAATAATGAAGTATTATTTTTATATTAGAATATACATACATATGAATCAAATATAGTTTATGAAATGAGTTAAACTATAAAATGATAAAATTCTTAAGTTATTCCCTTGTGATATATACGTAGTACATATATATATATTTTAAATTATACAATTATACAGTACCAAATGTTTTTGTATCTATTTCCATTATACGTATGAAATGCCAATTGTTTCGTGGATATATTTTATGAAATATAGAATACTTATATATTTTCACACACTTTTCATGTGTATATATATATATATAGGTACATGTGCTTATATATAAAAAAGTGTATGTAATAATGTATATAATATTTTCATAGTATTATTGTGAAAATTCTGTTGTAATATTGTGTTTAAACAATAAACATGTTTTAAGTATGCAGTGATATTATATTTTAATAAAATAAATATAATTACTTGTTTTGTCAAAACTTTGACAAAATATATAGACATTTTAAGTCAAGTAAAATTTTGGGCTATATCATAAAACATACTACTTGCATCAAGTAATATTATTATATTTCTGTTGCATTATACCTAAAGGGTGTTATTTTACATCTTTGATTAAGATATTAATGTCAATATTATAATATTATAATTTATATTAAATTGTATTCACATAAATATATAGGGATGATATCTATTACCAATTTTAACATAAATATATTATGAATATATCTTCTTTATATATTTATAGCATAATTATATTGTAACATACAAATAGGGATTACATATACTAAGAATTTAAATGACATAAAATCATTTAAATATATTATCTTAATATTTATATTATGATATTCTCGAATTATCATATCTGAATTGTGTTATCTTATATTAATATCCTTGACTAAGATATTAAATATTAGTATCATACTATTATCATAATGTTATAAAATTTATATTGAATTATATTCACAAAAATATATGAATATAATACATATAATATTTCATAAAATTTGATAAAGCATAACATTATTAATATATCACTTATATATGTAATATTAAACATAGCATAACTGTAAGATGCAAATATGGGTAATGCATATTGGGAATTCAAAATTCGTTAAACGTCATAAAAATCATAATAGATATATTAAGATTTCATGTTTGCAGGATATCGCATAAGAGATTAATTTCCTAACATAACATAATTGTTTAAGGTTTACGTATTAGAAGAACACCCAAATGGCTTAAACAAGTGGCTTAGCTCTGATACCACCTTCTGTCACATTCTCCCCCTGTTACAGAATTAAGAGCCGTTAATTACTTGTTAATTACGTAATTAAGAGCCGTAAATTACGGGTTGTCACATTCTCCCCCTGTTACAGAAATTTCGTCCCGAAATTTAGACTATGTTATCCCCTCAGAATTGTGTTGTTCGCAGGTAAGTCCGAATAATAACAAAATGAATGACCGCGTAATCGAAACAAGACTTATTCGAATCATGTGAATTCAAGGGCATTCCTTCACAATAGGAATCCCAACAGTTTAAAAGAAATGTGTCTCAGTAATTGATGTCAAAGGAAACGAGACGCATAGGTACAGTCACTAATGTGACTAAGTTAACAGGGATCCAACAGGAACTTCGACCAATCGAATTCCATAAGAACGTTCACAATAAGTAACTGAGTTCTAGAAGCAATAACATCCACTGGATGAACTTAGAATCAACAATCCCAAATGTAATAGTTTGCATGAAACGTTCGATCGTGATCAGCGCAAGCTGCAAGTCATACCGACGCCACAAGGTGTCGCAATGAATGAAACCATTTAATAATAGAGGTGATCGAACAAGTATCACCTGTGTTTTGCATAAAACGCTCAATCATAATTAGCACAAGCTACAAGTTTGTATTGACACCACAAGGTGTCGTAATGATTCAAATGATTCAATAATAGCGGTGATCAAACAAATTCACCGTGTTTGAAGTCAAATGAAAGCGCAATAAAGTGAATCTTGAAAGTTTGTTTTAAATGACATCACAGGATTTCCAATTGAAAATGAAACATCAATGAAACAATGTTTTCGATCGAAGGTGAAGAAACAATGGATGTCGCAAAGCATTTGATCGATGTTGAAAGAACCGTTATGAGGTACACCGGAATATGAAATGAATTTGTGTACCATTGTCTTAACACACAATTGTGTTAAGACTGTTGTAATGTGATAATTCAAAGCGGATTTAATCTGAATCAATAAATGAATAATTAAATCCGTGCATAAGGTACGTAAACGAGTTTAGCGCAAGGTTCAAATAAGTGAAAACACCACCCCAAGGTGTCGAAATCAACAATTTAATGGAGTCGAATACCAAACAAGTTTACCACGACTCGGAACAAATGAAGTGTTCGTTAAAAAAAATTGATTTGAATATGATGCTCCCAATACATCATATGGTGTCTCGAATCGAATAAGTGTAATGAGCAAGTTCAAACAATTGAACTTGGTTTTAGCGTAATCCGACAATAAGTATATGTATCGACAAGAAAACTTTCGGCATGGTTATAACGAAAAAACCATGTATGTAACTTGTAAAGAAATGATCGTGACATAATGAGCATTAAGAGGAGTAGAGATACGAAAATCTACTCAGTAAGTGTGAAATTCGAAATTTCAATAAAAGAAATTTGAGGACTTTACCTGGGGTTTCGTGTGATATACGGTTGTTAGGTGACATTACCATGGAATGTCGAACATAGCGTATTCGTCGTTAGTTAGGTAGGGGGTGCGGAGACAATCGTCTCCTCCCTGGCGTGATTCGTGTCGTTGCAGGATCGCGTGACAAGTTGTCGTTTCCTGATTGTTAGTTCTCCTGCTGACAGGAATCTAGCGTCGGCGTTAGATTGCGTCATTGTTTCTTCTCAAAGGCCTCGCCTTGACAGTCGTATGTGTCGTACCTCCGTTGATGTATAGCTTAAGTTTCACGTATACCTGCGCACTAGCGTTGTGTGCCGCGTAGGAGGTGATGTATCCCGACATCCGTTGACGTAGAAATTGAGTTCCATGTATTCTCGTGCACTAGTGTTTCGTTATGCGTAGGCTGCCTGCTCGGGAAGTTAACATATCATAGACAATATGAAATATAGTGTGTGCCCGAGTTAATATTCGCGGTTCCTACGTGATGACCTTTAATAAACACATGCACAAATAATCAATCATATAACCGAATGCGCATGTTAGTCACCAATAAGCAATCAAGTAATTCTCCTAGTTTCACTAGCCAATTTCTCCCAGTCTTTAAGACTGCTCTATCCTCCACCTCGACCTCTTAGATCGAGCCTCGGTCCCCTTGACCGAGCCTCAGCCTTCATGACTGAGCCTACTCTTCCTAGCCTCACTAGCCAACTACCTCGGTCACCTAGACCGAGCCTCGATCCTCCAGACCGAGCCTCAGCCCTCCAGGCTGAGCCTATAATAAATCAACGTGCTCAACTACCTCGGTCACCTAGACCGAGCCTCGATCCTCCAGACCGAGCCTCAGCCCTCCAGGCTGAGCCTATAAATAGTAAAATGTGCTCAACATTTGTTTGGAAACAAAATTTTGACTGTTTGCTTGTCGGCAACGGTTGGAGACCATATTTGAGTACTGGGCGTTCTGTATGTATTCAACGTCTTAATAGTCTAAGTTCCCAGAGGAAAGTGAGGTTAGAGCCTAGGTATCACAACAGGAACCTAATTCGCTGTAACCTATAGCTCTGATACCAATCTGTCACACCCCGAAATATCAGAGCGTTGGCGTGACTGGACTGGTATCTTCATTGCACAGCGGAAGCAAATAAGCTAAGTCTTTCAGAAATTGAACGCCCACTAAGTACTCGACTCCACATGGTTCTCCTATTCCGACCGTGCCATGTCTTAGAAATGCAACCTGAGAAAGAACATGCGAGAAAAATCAACATAAAGTTGAGCGAGTTCATAGTTTGTTTGTAAAAGATTTGAAATAAATCTTTGGAGTTGTGAAAGGTTTGAGATAAATCCTTTGAGTTGTGAAAGATTCGAAATAAATCTTTGGAATAACCGGTTTTTGGAGTAGTATTGAGAAAATGAATTTAAAAACCATTTTCTTGCAAAGTTATATGGAAACGTTGTGTTTGTAACACGTTATGTTCATAAAACCATGTTTTTGTAATGTTCGTAAAATCATTAATGCCCACCCTGACTTTGACCCGCATAATCTTATGCCTTAAATTTTGTAGAAAACATTGTATTTAATTTGTATGAACAAGTTTGTTTCGTAAGTATAAAATCCCTGGTATGTAGCAAATAAAGAAAAAGAGATCACCAATGGTTTGCAAGGCCATTGATATGTGTGAAGTGCAAGTAGGAAGACTCAAACCTAGCAGATTTATGCGTTGGGCACAAAGTCACTCAAGGTCCGTTCTGTTGGGCCTCTCAGAGGTCCGTTTTGTTGGGCCTAGAGTTGGGCTCGCTACACCCAGATAGATCTACCGCTTACGTCCCTCGGTCCTACAACCTAGCAGATTTATGCGTCGGGCACAAAGTCACTCCAAGGTCCGTTCTGTTGGTCCTCTTAGAGGTCCGTTCTGTTGGGCCTAGAGTTGGGCTCGCTACACCCAGATAGATCTACCGCTTACGTCCCTCGGTCCTACAATGAGGATTAATGGTCTCCAGTTTCTGCCTACCCACTCACATGATCTGTACGTTCTAACCCTCCTTACGCTAACCATACCATGTATATAAAAATGTATGTAATCATTGTACATGTACTTTACCCCAGTCTCTAGGACTGATCCTCCCCAGCCACTAAGGCTGATCCTCCCCAGCCACAAAGGCTGGCTCCTCATTCTCTATATATTATCACCAATCGATCCATCCTTAGTCATGAAAGTCATTCACATTTTGATAAAACTCATTAGTTTCGTAAAAACCGGTATGTTTAGTATAAACCTTTCGTAAATTATTTGAGTTCCTCGAAATCCCTTCGTAATATGATTTAGAAATACGAGTTTTGCGTTTGTTCTAAACTTTGTATGTTTTTGCAAAACGTGCATGTCTTTCCACCCCGAAAACATTTATAAAAATGTAAAGCCGTAAAAAGTGGGGTGTTATGAACTCACCTGAATATTCTTGTGCAAAGCGAGCTAATTACGACCTCGTGATGTCGTTTCCAAGATGAGACTCGCTAGCGTGCATTCTACAATATTCCTAACACGGAATATCTAATAAGTTTCTAAATAAACGTAGCAACTAACTACGTGTCACCGAGCTCTACCGAATCGTTAATCAAACGATTTGACGGTAAATAGTTGATTTAATGTAAATGACTAAGTTAAACTGCCGCGAGAAGTCGATGGAGTATGTAGGAATATTCGTATAATAACTTGTATTATATATATCACGTTTTGTGTATATTTGCCGAAAATATACGTATATGCCGTCTAGGCGTATAAAATAAATATGAAGAGTTATATTTATTTTATAAAGAAATCGTCGAGTTGTTATGTTTGAAAATAAATATAAACCATATTTATTTTTGTAAAAGATTTCGCGTTGTACGACATTTAGAATAAATATACAACTATATTTATTTTGTAAAAGTATACGAGTTGACGACGTTCGAAATAAATATAACATTATATTTATTTGTAAAAGCGTTTGGGATTATCAAGGTTTGAAATGTTATGGACTCGAATTCCATTAAGCGTTGTCTTTGAAATATAATACGCATCGTGTTTAAGGGTTTTTCTCGAAAAACGGGCAGAGTTTCCTCTATTTTTGGACGCCCCGACAACACAAGTTGTCGCTTTATTTTCAAAAATTCAACACAATTTAATCAAGATTCAACTATGTGCAAACTTGTCAAATATATAACGAATGTAATTTATAATTAGTCGGTTTCGAGAGCTCGTTATCACGTGATACGTTAAAAGTATAAAACACGAAATAGTAACGCCGTTAAAATCTTTACCACTTCTTCGAGTCGAAAGTCGAGCTGACCGAGTCAACTCGCTGAGTTGACTGAGTTTGACTGAGTTGACTCGGTTTGACCGAGTCAACTGAAACCGAAACTGAGCCGTCTGAACGAACCGCTTGACCCGAACCGAACCATCTGAGCTGACTCGCTGCTGTTGACCGAGTTGACTCGGTTGAGTTGACCGAGTCAACTTGCTGAGTTAACCGAGTCAACTGAGTTGACTCGCTGAGTTGACTGAATCGTAAACAAAACTGACCCGAACCTTCCTGTTGACTGAGTTGGATGAGCTGAACCAAAACTCGAACCCGCTGACCCGGAATCCGAACCGAAACCCGAACAGAACTGGACCGAGACCTGTCTGAACCGAGCACCCGAACGTGTATGGAACTGAATCGTGCTACACCACCTTCACCCTACTGTCATCATCCTCAGCATCATCATCAACATCAATTCTAAAAGAAAATTACAAGCAAACAGGAGGGGGTTTTACCGGGATTCACGTCGGACCGAGATGCCAAGTCCGCTCACCACCACCATCGCCGGCTCCTCCACCGCCACCGCCGTGAGTCGAGCCATCGGACAAAAGAACTGACCGGACCGAGACCAAAACCACCGGAATAACGAACCGACCGGCGGTCCGAGACTCCGACCGCCGGTTCCCTCTCTCTCGGTCTCTCTCTCTCTCTCTTTCTTCCCTTCTATCGAGTCTACCGCCGCCGTGCGCCACCACCAGTTGGTGGTGGTCTGTCATTGAACCTCGAGCAACAAGGGGGGGGGGGGGGGGGGGGGTCTCGCTGACTAAATTGTCGCCGGCAGCCGGTAACACCGCCGGTAACCGGCCGGTGGGCTTGTTCGTCTGAATACGTGACCGAGAGAGGGAGAGGAGAGTGAATTTGTGAGGTTTGCATATTTGTTTGTGTGTGTAAGTGTTGTGTATATGTATAGATTGAGTGGGAGAGAAAGACAGACTCCAAGTCTGTTTGTTTGTGTAAGTTATCGAGAGAGAGAGTGTAAGGTATGAGAGTGTTTGTTTATGTGTGTTGTTGTTGTGTCTGCACAAAGAAGGAGGGGCATGGCCCTTTTATACTAATCCAAGTGTGTAAAGACTAATGTGTCTCTCTAAAGTCCTGTGTTTTAAGATCCATGAAGATTTAGAAAATATTTTGCTGAGATTTGTTATAGATTTGTAAATCTTTAATAGATTTTGTAGGATTTTGTAGGGATTTAGTAGATCCTGATAAGATTTTGTAGGGATCTATACATTATGCGTAGGTTTAGGCTTGGGCCCAGGGCCCACAAGTTCAATCCCCGTGTGTAAGTGGCCTGTAAATCCTACGAGACCCGTTGTCAAATCCTGAACTCCGTTTTAACGTCAAAAATTAAAATACACAAAAATACGGTCGGTAGTCGTCGTTTGCACGCTCGTTCGTCGACTACGGTGATAATCGCGAAAAATGGTATCGTTGCCGTCTTTAATCCGTTCCTCGATCCGGTTCCGACTGTAGTCACAAAAATTTTTATTACGAAGCTAATATATATCGTAAAAATTTAATATTTGTCGGCGTTGTTAGTATCTTGTACGGTTTCAATCCGTTGCCGTTTAAAGTTTCACCGGTTTCTCTGTAAACCACCATTCGCGCACTGTAAAGGCGGATAGACGTTCCCAGGCACTCCAAAGGCCTAATTAAGTTAATCCGTGTTGTAAACACCATTTATTGTTGCGTTAATTACTTGTTAATTACGTAGTTAAGAGCCGTAAATTACGGGTTGTCACATACCCAATGAATCTGGCTGGTTTTGATGTCATATTAGGAATGGATTGGTTGGTACCCAATCATGCCAGTATTTTATGTGATCAAATGTCAGTACAATTAAGTACACCAAGTGGTGAAAAGATCATAATTAAAGGAGATAAGTCAACCCGATCGACAAAATTCATCTGTGTGATGAAAGCTGCAAGTTATGAAAGGAAAAGAGGAGTAGTATATATGATTTCTGTAATCATTAATACTAAAGGAAAATAATTGAAAGATATTCCTGTAATATCTAAATTCTCAGACATTTTTCCAGAAGAGTTACTGGATTACCGCTTGATAGAGAGGTTGAATTTAGAATTCACCTAATACTAGGAATGGCACCGATTGCCAAAGCACCATATCTATTAGCACCAACGGAAATGCAAGAACTGAAGAATCAATTGGAGGAACTTCTTGACAAAGGTTTTATACAACCAAGCTCGTCACCGTGGGGAGCACCGGTGTTGTTTGTTAAGAAGAAAGATAGATCGATGCGTATGTGCATTGATTACCGAGAATTAAACAATGTCACGGTTAAGAATCGGTACCCATTACCGAGAATCGATGATTTATTCGATCAACTTTAAGGAGCTCGATTCTTTTCTAAGATCGATTTACGCTCAGGATATCATCAACTGAAAGTACAGGAAGAGGACATTCCTAAAACTGCTTTCAGAATGAGATTATGTCTAGATGATTACTTTCTCATATACATACTTTTATGTACTGTACTCTAAATCCCGAATTTAAACATTCCTTGAACTCCAATCCGAACACGTTCAACCTCCTAATCTCATTAACTCGTCAATACTTGGATAATCGAAAGACTTAGCAAATTTGTGAGTATTATTAACCCATTTTACCATTTTCACACTTTTTAGGTGTAACATGTTTATTTATACAAAACACACTTAGCACTCGTATTCTTATGCAATTATACAAATAAACAATCCAATACTT
Organism: Helianthus tuberosus; assembly: GCA_030545235.1. Taxonomy (NCBI): domain Eukaryota; kingdom Viridiplantae; phylum Streptophyta; class Magnoliopsida; order Asterales; family Asteraceae; genus Helianthus; species Helianthus tuberosus. The sequence goes on along the minus strand of CM060370.1, from coordinate 184,087,608 downwards.
GCTAACTATTTGTTATGCTCGATTCGTGCTTTCTGGGTGATTCTTATGTGATGAACTAGTCATTAACTTCGATCAAGCCTCCCTTAACATGTATAGCGCTATAGGAGTAACGCACCACCCGTGAACGAGAGGTCATGTTAAGTTAATCATTCTTTATACTTGCGTTAAACTTTGGTTTGACTTGTTTGTTCACATGCCAGTTTATACGTTAATCTTGATAACTAGGTTTGTCATGTGGATTGTTCGTTATCGTTTTTATACTTATATGCTACTACACCAAACTTGTATACTCCCCAATACATTGTATTGAACTATGCTTTTAAAACATGTTGCAGGTTATGATGATGATTGTTGATGCATGGAACTTAGTAGGATGCCTAGAAACACACTTAGACTTTAAATTCTTGTTGTAAAGTAATTCTTTTATTTCAAATTGTTGTATTTTGATTTCAAACGTTGTAATTGATTCTTTGGCAATGAAATGAAATTTAATATTTAAATACTTGTCGCAAATACTAGTGTTATGATGTCTCAAGCAATCTATTTCGTCTCACTCCTATGTTTCCGCCATCGGTTGGGGTGTGACAATCACGGATGCTTGTTCTGGCTGTAGAGACCACCATTTCTGTAGGGATCAATGATTCAGCTCCAAAGACTAGGGAAAATGGAGTTTGACCTGTAGCATTCTTCGGCGTTGTTCTATCAGGCCATAAGACATATGGTAACTCTTCTGCCCATTTTCCTTTTTGGATCCAAGTTTCTTCTTCAAGTTATTGATGATGATCTTGTTGGAGGATTCTGCCTGACCATTAGCTTGTGGGTGGACTGGTGTTGAAGTTATCATCCTAATCCGCCAGCTATCACAAAAGTTAGTAGTTCAACTCCCAATAAACTGGGATCCATTATCACAAACAATTTCGGAAGGAATTCCAAATCTAATAATGATATTTCTTTTGATAAAGGATATAACTTCTTTTCCTCTGACTTGGGCAAAGGCTTCTGCTTCTATCCACTTAGAGAAATAATCAGTCATGGCTAACATGAACACTTTCCCTCCTGGTGCATTGGGAAGCTTGCCTACTATATCCATTCCCCATCTCATGAATGGCCAAGAAGAGGATATTGGATGTAGAGGCTCTGCCGGTTGATGTAGAATGTTATTGTGTCTTTTGCAAGCATGACATCTTTTTGCATATTCCACAGCATCCTTCTTCATTATAGGCCAGTAGTATCCTGTCCTGATGATCCTTGAAAATAGTGCTCTGCCCCTAGTGTGATTCCCACATTCTCTTTCATGGAAATCCTTCAAGACTTCTTGAATCTCTGGATTCTCGATTCATCTTAAATAGGGACCTACAAGAGACCTTTTATATAAGATGTTATTCAATAATGTGAATTGAGCTACCTTAATCTTGAAGGCTCTAGGATTTTCCCAAACGAGAATTTCCCCATTCTGAATATATCTCAGAATCGGAAGGATCCAAGATTCTAAATTTGACTACACACCATCACTGGGTACAATTGCAGAATCTTCTATTATCTCCATGGCTATGTTATCCTCAATTACAGGGGTTAGCACATGGATGATGGGTATCTTCACATCCTGTGGCATCTTTAGTGATGACCCAAGCTTAGCTAGAGCATCAGCTTCTGCATTTTCTTCCCTAGGTACCTGTGTTAAACTGAAAAAAGCAAAAGAATCTGCTAGTGTCCTGACTATCTCTAAATATTTGATTAGATTCTCACCTTTGACAATGTAAGAACCATTATAATGATTAGTAACTAATTGAGAATCTACATATACTTTAAGATACCTGATCCTCATATGCTTGGCTAATTGCAAACCTGCTATCAAGGCCTCATATTCTGCCTCATTATTAGTGGTTTGAAATTCACAAGCAATAGATTGGGGCATAATGTCCCCCTGTGGCGGTTTTAGTAGTAAGCCTAGTCTAGTTCCTTTGACATTTGAAGCTCCATCCGTGAAGAGTGTCCAAGGATCCTTGGTCTCCTCAAGTTGTTGAACTTCCAATTCAGCTTCCCTTTGTAGATCACTACTGAAAGCAGCACAAAGTCAGCTAAGGCTTGGGACTTGATGGCAGTCCTAGGTTCATACTTAATGTCGTATACTCTAAGCTTGACCGCCCACTTCGCCATCCTTCCTGACGTTTCAGGCTTCCTGAAAATATTCTTAATAGGAAAATTAGTTTTGACAATAATAGGATGAGTTTCAAAATAATGTCTGAGTTTAGTGGAAGCCATAATTAAAGCAAGAATAAGTCTCTAAATGAGAATACCTGGCCTCAGCATCAAGTAGAATTTTACTTACATAGTATACCGAATGTTGAGAGCCTTCATGATCCTTGACTAGGACCGCACTTACCGCCTTAGCTGAAATGGCTAAGTATAAGGATAACGGTTCTCCATTTTCTAGTTTCATCAAAGCTGCTGTAGAGGATAGGTAATGCTTGAGGGCTTTAAGGGCAGTTTCATGTTTCTCGGTCCATTCAAACATTTTATTCTTCCTCAGAATATCATAGAACTTTTTCACTTTTCTGAGGATTTTGAGATGAATCTGTTCAAGGCTGCAATTCTTCCTGCCAACCTTTGCACATCCTTGGCATTGGCAGGAGACTTGATGTTCACAATGGCCTTGATTTACTCTGGACTTGCCTCTATTCCTCTCTTGGTCACCATATATCCTAAGAATTTTCTAGCTTTAACCCCGAAATGGCATTTGGAAGGATTCAACTTCATGTTATATTTATCAAGGATGTTGAATGCTTCTTCAAGATCCTTCAGGTGATCCTCAGTTCTTTTGGATTTGACCATCATGTCGTCAATGTAAACTTCCATTGTGTGTCCAAGCTGCTCCTTGAACATCATATTCACCAACCTTTGGTGTGTAGCACCTGCATTTCTTAAATCAAAGGGCATAACAATATAGCAATATATACCGGTGGGAGTCATGAATGCTGTGTCCTCTTGATCAGATGGTGCCATCTGGATTTGCTGAAATCCAGATGAAGCATCCATAAAAGTTAACAACTTATGACCCGTCGTTGCATCCACCATGGAGTCAATGTGGGGTAACGGGAAAGGATCCTTGGGACATGCTTTGTTTAAATCGGTAAAATCAATGCATACCCTCCACTTTCCATTCTTTTTCTGAACAACGACCACATTGGCTAGCCATCTTGGATACTTTACCTCTCTGATCATACCTGCCTTTAATAACTTGTCTACCTCTTCTTGGATAATGGCATTCCTTTCGGGTGAAAATTTCCTCCTTTTTGGTGTATTGGCCTGAAAGACCTGTTAATACCAAGTTTATGAGTAATAACATCCTTAGATATACCTGTCATGTCTTCATGTTTCCAAGCAAAGGTAGATTTTCTTCTTTTTTAAAAAGGATATTAAATCCTGCTCTATGTTATCCAGGATCCCGGATCCTATAAAAACTTTGGACTCAGGATCCTCAGGGTCTAACAGAATATCTTTGACGTCCTGCTTTCTTGCCTCCATGACGTCCCTTGGAGGATACTTTAATTGCTATGCTTCCCTCTGCTTTGAGGCTGGTTTCATGGAAGAAGTGTAACAGTTCTTCGCTTCCTGTTGATCACTTTCTTTCTTTACCATACCCCATGGGGTTGGGAGCTTGACACATTGGTGATACGTCGAGGGAACTGCCTTCATATCATGTATCCAGGGCCTGCCAAGGATAACATTGCAACAGGATAAGCAGTCTATAACACCTAATTTTTGGACAGAATTTACTCCCTCTATGTAAATCGGGAGTTTGATGTCCCCCAATGTATTTTTTGTTTCTCCACTGAATCCCACGAGCACATGTGATCTTGGAACGATTTCGGATTCAGGAATGTTCATTCTTTTGAGACATCCAACTGATGTTCACCGAGCTTCCTCCGTCAATGAGGATCCTGCGAACAAAGTGGTTAGAAAAATAATGTAATGACTAAACTGTCGTGATGAGGATCCTGTATATCAACACGGCCATCCTCATCAAAGGATATCACTTTCTGCTGAGTAAGAATGGAAGTTCGAACAAGTCTTTCTCCATTCTCCATCTTCGTCTCCTTGGCATGTCTCTTAGCTGCTGAAAACGAAGTTCCATAAATGTCAGAACCTCCGGAGATGAAGTGAATGATCTGAGCATCAGCTAGTGGCGAAGGAGCCTTTTCAGAAACTTTCTCAGAATTCTGGATCCTTAACTTTTTCCTTCCAAGCAGCTCCTTCAAGTAACCTTTGCTCAAGATATAACCTATCTCCTTCCTTAGTGCTATGCACTCATCCGTAAGGTGACTGAAATCCTCATAATAAGCACTCCATTTCGATTTATCCTTGGTAGCTGTTGATTTGTCATTTTTCCTTGGCCACCTAGCCTTGTCACCTAAATTCTGCATAGCAAGGATTAGTTCACTATTATCAGCAGAAAAACAATATTAAGAAATATGAGGGTAATCCTTATCGTCTTCCTCTTGTTCAACTGCATGCACATTCTGGTTGTCATGCTTAGTGTATGGCTTGGATCGATTATTCTTAAAATAGGATTCTTGCTTCTCCTGTTTTGAGGATCCTGATAACCTCTCCTGGATCCTTTTGTCATCCTCTAAATGGATGAACCTCAAGGCCCTGTTCCTTACTTCATCTAAATTCCTGCAAGGTGTCATAACAAGATCATCATAGAATTGAGAATCTTTCAATAATCTCATTTTAAAAGCTTCAACAATAGTGGCAATATCCAAGTTAGGGATTTCTAATTATTCTCTACTAAATTTAGTTATGTAATCTCTTAATGATTCATCACGACCTTGGGTGACCCTATATAAGTCATTGGTTAACCTTTCAAATATTCTACTACATGAGAATTGATTATTGAACAAGTTAACTAAATGAGAAAATGAAGTAATTGAGTAAGGAGGAAGACTTAGCAGCCATTTTAAAGCTGATCCAGTTAGTGTGGATCCAAAGCCCTTGCATAAACATGCTTCCTTTAACCTTTCTGGAATGGGATTGATCTCCATTCTTTCCCTGTATTTTGCCACATGCTCCACTGGATCAGTGGTACCATCATACAGCTTCATATTGGGGGTTTGGAACCATTTTGATATCTCAGTATTACATATGGGTGGTACAAAGCGAGACACCCTATGACTTCCATCCGGAATCTCGGGGATGGGTTTAACCACTCTCGGGACATTGGATATCATATCCTTGAGCTTTTGTAACTCCTTGGCCATGGCTTGGTTGATCCCTGGTTCCTGCATAAAACCATGGTTAGTACCAAAAGATATATTGAAATTGTTACCTCCTGATTGGTTTTGGATTGGTATCCCAGAAGTGTATCTGAAATAAGGCACGTATGGTGCAAGAGTGGGACTAGATGAAGCAATAGTTTGCATGGGAATGAAGTCTCCTAAGTGAACTTCAGAACTTCTGGGTGGTTAACTCCCTGAAGATGCTTGATCTTGGAAGATGTTGGATCCAGGATACATCGGTGTTGAGGGCCTTGGAGGATACTCCATGGATCCTTGAACCTGGGATGAGGATCCTTGATGCTAAAAGTAGGATCCTAGAGCTGGAAGCGTCCCTATGTATCCTCCTGAACTGAAGAAGGAACCTTGATGCTGAGATGAGGATCCTTGAGGGTGGAAGTAGGATCCTTGAGGCTGCGTTGCTGCTAGTGATCCATGCTGCAAACTTGATGATCCTTGATACTGAACACTGGATGCTTTGGAGTGCTAGATTGTTGATGGTGGAGTAGTGAAATCCAACGACCTAGGCATCAATGGAGAGTGATCCTCCGCTGATTTCTTCTGCTTCTTGATTTTATCAATTTCACGAAGGATTCTTCCATAAGTTTCATCCTGTTGTTGCATGTATCCTTTCATCTGCAAAATCAAAGTATAGAGATCACTGTTAGTAGGTGTCGAAGAAGAAACAGTAGTAGCTTTTGTGAAAACGGGGGTTGTCTTCTTCGGAGCATTCTCCTGGGATGCAGGGGGAAGAGGAGGCAACGGTGCAATGCTCTGAGATGATGTAACCGCCGGCATGGCACTTGATGTAACTTTTCCCTGAGAAGCCATGTGGTTGATGGTAATGAACAGAAATGAATGGAATGAACAAAATTTTAAGAATCAAAGCACTAATTTCCCCACAGTGGGCGCCAAACTGTTTTGGTCAAAAATATGAGTAAGGATAATGTAACCAAAGTTTAAATGTGAGGTAGAGTGCTTAATGTGTTGAAGAAATGAATGAACAAGTATCAAATGTAAATGATAATGAACACATAGATTTATACGAGGAAAAAGCCCTTGATCAATGAATGATCTCCGGCATAAAAAACCTCGGGTGATAGAAACTACCAATCACTAACTATATTGAACAATAAAGGTTACAACTTTGTGTTTTGGTCAAAAATCACACAAGGATAATGTAACCAAATCTGATTTTTGTGAGGTTAGATGCTTGGTTAAATGAACAAAAGTATGAACGAATAGAAAATAAAATCAACGATGAACACCGAGATTTATACGAGGAAAAAGCCCTTGATCAATGAATGATCTCCGGCATAAAAAACCTCGGGTGATGGAAACTACCGATCAACAAATGTATTGCAAAAACAATAATGATCCTAGTACAACTTCGGAAGAAAACAAGCTCAATACAATGGATTGCTAGTGTGAGTGTGTGTATTTCACCAAAGAATATCAGAGAGTTATGTGTTTGTGGTGTTGTATTCGAATTCTGCCTAAAATGAGCTTATTTTCCCCTTTAAAGATAGAAAATATCAAGTAACTAACTTTCCGAAAAATGTGCAAGTCACCCATGTTCTCCAAAACGGTTATTTTTCATCAAGCACGTGCCTATATGAAGCATATTCTACGAGATTCCAGCAAAGACTAATTCCATGTCGTCCATTACCTGTGTATAAGCATTAAAAACGTGACAATTGTTAAAAACATAAACAATAGTAAGGATCCTTGATCCTCAGACTCCCTGCATTATCCGTTAAGGATCCGTGATCCATGCCAATCTCAGGATAGGTGATCCTTAGCATAAAATCCATGCCCTAACAATTGCCCCCAATATGGCAGTTGTGATAAGGATTCACAGCTGTCATATTTCCGTTAGAAGCGGACTAGCCGTTCCTGCTGGTAACTAGCTGTTATACTGCCAGATGCCACTGATAAGACCTGCTATAACCATCATTGCAAAATATAGAGTTAGAGATAACTCCTCAGGTGCCTTTACAGATCAGAAGATCCTTCTGTTTGTGGAGAATGAATCCTTCTACACCGTTCACTATTAACCTTCCTGCATTTTAATTTCTGCATAGACACTTTAACTGTTAGATAGACCTGTCCGGCCTGGGTGGATGGTCCACTATTTTGCTGGTGAAATCTAGGCCAGATGATTTTGATACATAATGAATGGGTAACAACATTAAACCTTTTTAGCTACATCTGTTGTTGTTTCTTCCCTCTTTATTTTTCATGTATGCTTTCTATTTTCAAATTTATCATCTCCAAACAACTAGAAAGTTATTGGAAATCTGATGATAATGTTAAACTTTTTTACAGAAAACTTGAAGTGTTCGGACAAATGTGGATCAATGATCCTTAACCAAAAAGGATAAGAGACAACTTGCAGCTTAGTAAAAGTTGGAATATAACATAGCAGAGAATCAAAGTTAGGACTCTATATCCTTGTAAATTATTACTGAATAAATAAACTGTGAAAAGTAAAGTTTCAATAATCCAGGATCCTTATTTTCAGAACTTTTATAACTCTAAAGCTCCAAGATCCTGTAAGAAAAACAAACTTGGGACCAAGCCATATGTTTTGGTCAAAAATCAGACGAGGACAATGCAACCAAACTCTCTGTTACGGGGTATGATGCTTGAATTGGTAAACAACAATGAGGATCACTATGAAATGAATTGCACAGGAGACACAAAGATTTATACGAGGAAAAAGCCCTTGATCAATGAATGATCTCCGGCATAAAAAACCTCGGGTGATGGAAACTACCAATCACCAACTCAAATTAAACAATAATTCTTTTACAACTTCGGATGATAGCGAGCTAAATACAAGGATCACTACAGTGTATCGTGTCGAAATGTATGAAAAATGCTAAGTGTTTTGCCGAGAGCTGGTGAGTGCAGTTGTACGAGTGTGTGTAGCCAAAAAATAGCCAAGTGTTGTCTAATTAGCTCGCTACCCCTTTTAAATTTAGTAAAATATCTAAATAACTAACTATCCGCAATTCATGCCTTCTCCCCACGATCTCCATAATGTTCACCATGGTCAAGCACGTGCGGAATAAGCGTGGAATATTCTTCAGGAACGTTACCAAGACTAAGTCCAAGCTGGTATTCCTGCAAAACAATATCGAATTCAAAGCAAACAATCATTAGTATAAGGATCCTTAGGATGATCCATGATCCTGATCCTGAAGCACTTCTGAGGATCACTAACTAACGCAGAAGTAAGGATCACCAAACAGGATAACAATTGAGGATCACGGGTCATTAAGAAATCCTCCCCTAACAATTGCCCCCAAAATATAAGGAGTAATATTGTAAATAAACGAGTTGTATTTTGTTGATCTTATCCGTAACAGATTAACGGATAACTAGTCGTTGAAGACGGACTAGCCGTTGCAAACCTGACGTCACTGAAGTGACAATCCTGCAAATCATCATTATAAATAGGAGTTGGAGATAGGATCAATTTGCATTTAAATCCGAGAGAAACTCCCTTAAATTCTCAGCCGAAGATCAATCAGGTATCTCTCCTTCTATTTCTTCTTCTCTTACTCTGTTTTTCTTTCTTTACCATTATCACGTTAAGAATGATGCTCCGGTCCTCCCCCGCCAAGGATCACCAAAAGGATAGCCCCTTGAAGAGTCAAGGGATCATCAAAGACTCAGCGAATGAGAGGTGTTGCTTTACCGATCCACAAGTAGATAAGATCCGGCACTGCTTTCCGGCGAACGCTTTTTTCAAACCCTTCGATCCCACTGTTCTGAGCGACTACATTTCTGAAACATGGGTTTCCTTTCCGGTTACCCCATTCACCATAGGATACACCTATCCTTTTCCAGCTTTTACCCAATCCTTTTTCTCCCTAACCGGCATCTCCTATATCCAAGCTATGCCGATGATCTGGAGGGTCTTATAAACCCTTGAAAGGATCATAGAGCAGGAAGGGATTGATTTAGGAATGTCGGAATTGGCAGAGATGTATGATCTCACGACGTTTGGATCCCACCGATATCTGTTCAAGCGAAAACCCGGCGAAGAACATCCCATTTTTAAAGCCACCAAGAACGATACAAACTGGAAACGACGCTTTTTCTTTGTAAGAAGGGATACCATTCCAAACGGAAAGGATCTACCAAGGAAGTGGTCCACCCATGGTAGGACAGAGGATCCTGAGAAGGATCACCAGGTAATCTTGCTCTTGTGATAGGATCACTAACTCCCTTTTGTTTTATGTTATGCAGCTGTCACTGTTTCACACCTCATACCGTCTCCTGATACTAAGGAAAGGCTTGCTGTTTTTAGAAGACTCGGTCCTGAAACAAGATCATTCAAGACAATCACCCAGGATTCTCAAGAGGTATCCTCAGGCTCAGTCACCATGTCAAGTAAGTATCCTGCTTTTTATATAGTTAAAGATTTAAATAAATAGTTAAATAGAAATAGGATAAGGATACTTATCTTGCTTTGAATGTATAGGTGCCGAAAAAGCTTCCAAGCCTGCCTCCCAGTTCAACATGGCCGACCTTGACACTGTTCGATCCAGAAAGAAGAAGGCCATTGCCAGCCCTAGTGTCTCCATCCCCAAGGCACCCACTAAAGGAAGGGGTGGCAAGAAGAGGAAAAACTCTGAGATAGAGGATCTACAAGGCCTGCCACTGATCCGCCACCAGTTCCTTGAATACTTCAATGATGTTAGGATCACCAATTCTGCCTAGGTATCCTACTTATTTGAGGATCATCTGATCTTGAATTGCTTTGTCTTTTTTGCAGAAATTTGCTGAGATTGAAGACTACATGGGGAGCGTTGAGGAGCTGGATAAGAAGATTGCTGACCTCCAACAAGTTGTAGTGCTCAAGGATCTTAAGATTGCTGATCTCGAAAAAGCCCTTCAAGATGCCAAGACTAAGACAGCTAAGATCTTGATCGACATTGACTACGAGAAGCATGATCTCATAGAAGGTGCAAAGGTCTCCGCTGCCATCACAATGTACAAGACAAAACTGAAGATGGCCGAGGAGGCTCAAGATCCTGACTTCGACAGAAGCAGCTGGGATGTTGAGGGTTGGAAGGCGAGGTTAGCTGATCTGGAAGATGATGAGGAGGCTGAGGAGGTTTTGGCGATCGAGGCTGGAAGCAGTGGAAAGGATCAGATGAAGGATACCGAAGCTGGAGGGTATGAAGATGCAGCGAAGGTGTAGGCTGCATGATTGGGCGATGATGGACATTCCTAGACGTAGCCGGAGCCCAATTTTTTAAATTCGGTAGTAGTTTGTTTTGTGGTTGTGCTGTTTTAAAACAATGATGGTCTGTATTTGAACAATAGTTTTAGGATTAAGGATCTAGGATCCTTTGGACAATAGGTAGGATTACAAATGGTGGAGGGATCCTCTGTTTGGGGGATGAAGCCATTGTGATCCTGCCGCCTTTTGATTTCCTGCACTTGCTATAACCGCATAAACAATGGACACCCGTTGCCAACCCATGTGGACGGGCCACGTTTTGCTGGTAGAAACATGGGTTGGCAATTTTGACAACCTTCGATAGTTAAACCTTTGTTAATAAAATAACTTTAATCTTTTTTGGCTTATCTTATGTTGTTATCTTTGTTTGTCCTTTTAATTTTCAATTGTTTTGATGTACACTTGTCTGAGTAAGAAAAGTTGAACAACTTAGATAAAAAATTTAGGATATGATCCAGGATCAAATATCCTATAGTTGAAAAATTCCAAAAGGTGGTATATTTTAAGGATCATGAGTTCAGTTGTCAAAGTATTGGGGTTATTCAAATAATCAATGAATAAAATCAAAATAGTTAAGGATCATACGTGAGGATCCAAGTTAGGATCCTAACCCTTAATACTATTACCAGGATAACCATAGGACAAACCTTATTAAGAGGTAAGGATCAAGGATCCTTGGTTGTTTAACTTCGAAGACCTGAAATAGAACATAACTTGGGACTAAGCCATTATAAGATAAAAGTTAGCAACTGGGGACAAGCCCAAAGGATAACTGGGGACAAGCCCAAGGATAACTGGGAACAAGCCCAAGGATAACTGGGGACAAGCCCAAGGATCGTGTGTGAACTGGAGTATGGCCCTAACTGGCGATTATCCAAACTTAGTGGCATGAAAATGCCAAAACCTTAGCTAACGTGAAAACGTTAGAAACCTTAAGAACGGATGTATGGTACGTCTACCATTATACGTAGGATCCTAGGTATAGCCAGTACAATGGAATTATCAGCCCCTAAAACGAGTACTGGTCCCACTGCCATGAATTATACTAGGATCATCGTGCGCTACTGGCGGAACTGGGGTCAAGCCCAAATAACTGGGGTCAAACCCAAGTAACTGGTTGCTTTTGTGGATAATCATCCTTTTGCTAAGAGTACCTGAACCTTCAAAACTCAAAATCACGTGAAAGGGGGATAAAGGATGCAGGATCCTTATCCTTATGTGAGAAAATAAGGAAATGAAATGGTTTAAGATTAGAATGTTACCAAAATGAGGATCATCTGTGCTTTAAGGATCATTTAAGGATATTTATCATGTGAGGATCATGGATCCTTATCACATGAAGTATTTCTTCAAATGGACAGCATTCCAGGCTCTAGGTAGCAAATCACCTTCCATTGTTAGCAATCGATATGCCCCCTTTCCTGCCTCAGCTTCAATCAAGTAAGGTCCTTCCCATTTTGGTGCCAACTTTCCATCAGCAGGATTGGTGGTATTCTGAAATGCTTTCCTTAGTACCATATCACCAACTTGGAATTTCCTGATCCTGACATTTTTGTTGTAGGCTCCAGCCATTCTTTGCTGATAACTGGCCATCCTTATCCTTGCCAAATCTCTGATTTCTTCTATAGTATCCAGGTCTTGAACCAAGTTCTCATCATTTTCCTCAGGATCACGAATACTTGTTCTAGCAGTTGGAACCACCATTTCTGTAGGGATCACTGATTCTGCCCCAAATACCAAAGAGAATGGAGTTTGGCCTGTAACATTCTTAGGAGTTGTCCTATCAGCCCAAAGCACATAAGGTAGTTCTTCTACCCATTTCCCTTTCTTGGATCCAAGCTTCTTCTTCAAATTGTTGATGATGATCTTATTGGAGGATTCTGCCTGACCATTAGCTTGTGGGTGGACTGGTGTTGATGTTATCATCTTAATCCCCCAGCTGTCACAAAAGTTAGTAGTTCTGCCCCCAATGAATTGGGAACCATTATCACATATAATTTCAGAAGGAATACCAAATCTAGTTATAATATTTCTTTTAATGAAGGATATAACTTCCTTTTCTCTGACTTGGGCAAAAGCTTCAGCCTCTATCCACTTGGAGAAGTAATCAGTCATAGCAAGCATGAACACTTTTCCACCAGGTGCCTTAGGTAGCTTACCAACTATATCCATGCCCCATCTCATGAATGGTCAAGTGGAGGATATAGGATGCAATAATTCAGCTGGTTGATGAATGATATTGCTGTGTCTTTGACAAGGATCACACTTCTTAGCATACTCCACAGCATCTCTCTTCATAGTTGGCCAATAGTATCCTGTCCTCAGGATCCTTGAGAATAATGCCCTGCCCCCAGTGTGGTTTCCACAATCTCCTTCATGGAAGTCTTTCAAAACTTCTTGGACTTCAGGATCCTCAATGCATCTTAAATATGGTCCTGCAAGAGATCGTTTATACAACATATTATTTAAAATTATGAATTGAGATACCTTAATTTTCAAAGCCCTAGGGTTTTCTCCTGTAGGAATCTCTCCATGTTGTATGTATCTCATGATTGGAAGGATCCATGATCCTGAATGAGATTGATTATCATCACTAGGGATGATTGCAGAATCCTCTCCTATCTCCATAGCCACATGATCCTCGATAGCCGGGGTCAGGATATGAATAATAGGGATCTTGATATCCTCCGGGATCTTCAAGGATGATCCTAAATTGGCTAATGCATCTGCCTCTGCATTCTCTTCCCTTTGTACCTGTGTCAAACTAAAGGATATAAAAGAGAGTGCCAATTCTTTGACTATCTCCAAATATTTGATTAGCTTTTCACCTTTAACAGCATAGGATCCTTTAGAGTGATTAGTGATTAACAAAGAATCTACATGTACCTCAAGATACCTGATCCTCATATGCTTAGCAATTTGCAAGCCAGCTATCAAGGCTTCATATTCAGCCTCATTGTTAGGGGTTTGGAAATCACAAGCTATAGAGTGGGGTATTATGTCCCCCTGTGGCGATTTTAGTAGTATTCCAAGCCCTGTTCCTTTGATATTTGAGGATCCATCAGTATAGAGTATCCAAGGATCCTTGGTCTCCTCTAGCTGCTGAACTTCTAACTCAGCTTCCTTTTGCAAATCACTACTGAAATCTGCCACAAAGTCGGCTAATGCTTGGGATTTAATGGCTGTCCTGGGTTCATATCTTATATCATATGCACTAAGCTTCACTGCCCACTTAGCCATTCTTCCTGACATTTCAGGTTTCCTGAGGACATTCTTAATTGGAAAATTAGTTTTGACGATAATAGCATGAGTTTCAAAATAATGTCTCAATTTAGTAGATGCCATAATTAATGCAAGGATAAGTTTTTCTAAGTGTGAATACCTGGATTCAGCATCAAGTAAACTCTTACTTACATAATAAACAGGATGTTGTGTACCTTCGTGATCCTTAACAAGGACGGCACTTACTGCTTTTGAGGATACCGCGAGATATAAGGATAACACATCTCCTTTTTCTGGTTTCATCAAGGCCGGGGCCGAGGATAGGTAATCCTTAAGAGCTCTTAAGGCACTTTCATGCTTCTCAGTCCACTCAAATTTCTTGTTCTTCCTTAGGATATCATAGAATTCCTTGCACTTTTCTGAGGATTTGGATATGAATCTGTTTAAAGCTGCAATCCTGCCTGTTAACCTCTGAACATCCTTAGCATTGGCAGGGGACTTGATGTTCACTATAGCTTTGATTTGTTCTGGACTGGCTTCAATGCCTCTCTTTGTCACCATATATCCTAAGAATTTACCTGCTTTAACACCAAAGTGACATTTTGAAGGATTAAGTTTCATGTTATATTTGTGAAGGATATTGAATGCTTCCTCCAAGTCTCTTAGGTGATCCTCAGCCTTTTTTGATTTTACCACCATATCGTCTATGTAAACCTCCATAGTTTGTCCAATCTGATCCTTGAACATCATATTCACTAGCCTTTGATAAGTTGCACCTGCATTTCTTAGTCCGAATGGCATAGCAATATAGCAGTATATACTAGTTGGAGTCATAAAGGCTGTATCCTCTTGATCGGATGGTTCCATCTGAATTTGTTGAAATCCAGATGAAGCATCCATAAAAGTTAACAGTTCATGACCCGCAGTTGCATCCACCATGGAGTCAATGTGGGGTAATGGGAAAGGATCTTTGGGACATGCCTTATTTAAATCGGTGAAATCGACACATACCCTCCACTTTCCGTTTTTCTTTTGAACAACAACCACATTGGCCAACCATCTTGGATACTTGACCTCTATAATCATACCTGCTCGGAGTAATTTCTCTACCTCCTCCTGGATAATGGCATTTCTTTCTGGTGCAAATTTCCTCCTCTTTTGATGGATTGGTTTGAAGGACCTATCAATGCCAAGTTTGTGAGTGATTATATCTTTAGATATACCTGTCATGTCTTCGTGTTTCCATGCAAAGGTAGTCTTTCTCCTTTTGAGGAAGGATATGAGGTCTTCCTTTATTTCGCCAAGGATCCCTGATCCTATATAAACTTTAGATTCAGGATCATCAGGATCCATAAGGATTTCTACTACATCCTGTTCTCTTGCCTCCAAGACATCCCTTGGAGGACGCTTTAATTGCTATTGCTCCCTTGACTTTGATGCTGGTTTCATTGATGAGGTGTAGCAGTTCTTAGCCTCTTGTTGATCACTATCAATCTTCACTATTCCCCAAGGACTAGGAAGCTTCACACATTGATGATAAGTGGATGGGACTGCCTTCATGTCATGTATCCAAGGCCTGCCAAGGATAACATTACAACAAGATAAACAGTCAATAACACAAAACTATTGGTAAGAATGTAGGCCTTCGATATAGATTGGGAGTTTAATGTGCCCCAGGGTATTTTTAGTCTCGCCACTGAATCCCACGAGCACAGAGGATCTTGGTATGATATCGGATTCAGGAATATTCATCTTCTTGAGGACATCAAGCTGGATAATGTTCACAGAGCTTCCTCCGTCTATAAGGATCCTGCGAACAAAATGGTTAGAAATAAAAAGAGTGATAACCAAACCATCATGATGAGGATCCTGAATGTCAACACGATCATCCTCATCAAAAGTTATAACTTTTCCTTCGGAGACACTGGATGTTCGAATGGGTCTATCTCCATTATCCATCTTGGTTTCCTTTGCATGTCTTTTAGCTGCAGAGAAGGATGTTCCACAAATGTCTGATCCTCCAGAAATAAAGTTTATAACTTGTGCATCTGCTGGAGGGGCTGGAGCTTTCTCTGGGATCCTTTCAGGATCATGAGTCCTTGACTTCTTTCTCCCCAATAATTCTTTCAAGTGCCCCTTGCTCAACAAGTATCCAATTTCTTTTCTCAGTGCGATACATTCTTCTGTGAGATGCCCAAAATCTTCATGATATGCGCACCACTTTAACTTGTCTTTAGTTGCAGCTGGTCTGTCATTTTTCCTGGGCTATCTAGCTTTATCACCTAAATTCTGCATCGCAAGGATTAGTTCATTGTTATCAACAGAAAAGCAGTATTTGGAAATTGGAGGATAATCCTCATCATCCTCTTCTTGTTCAACAGCATGCACATTCTGGTTATCAGATTTGTTATAGGATCTGAACTTGTTGTTCTTGAATGAGGATCCTTGCTTCTCTTGCTTTGAGGATCCTGCTAACCTCTCCTGGATCCTTTTGTCATCCCCTAGCCAGATGAACCTAAGGGCCCGGGTTCTTACCTCATCTAGATTCCTGCATGGTGTCATAACAAGATCATCATAGAATAATGAATCCCTAAGCAGTCCCATTTTAAAGGCTTCAACAGCCGTAGCTATATCCAGGTTAGGGATATGTAAGGATTCTTTACTAAATTTAGTGATATAATCCCTTAATGATTCATTATGACCTTGGGTTATCCTATACAGATCACTAGTTAAACGCTCAAATTTTCTACTACAAGAAAACTGGTTATTAAATAGGTTAACTAGATTAGCAAACGAGGTAATAGAGTAAGGGGGAAGACTTAGCAGCCATTTAAGAGCCGATCCAGTAAGAGTGGATCCAAATCCTTTGCACAGACATGCTTCCTTTAACCTTTCTGGGATGGGGTTAATCTCCATCCTTTCCCTGTACTGTGCTATGTGTTCTTCAGGATCTGTTGAACCATCATACAACTTCATGGTAGGCACATGGAACCTCTTGGGTATCTCAGCATCACAGATTGGTGGTGCAAAACGAGATATCTTGTGGCTCCCATCTGCAATCTCCGGGATAGGCTTGACCACTCCTGGGACACTTGATATCATATCCTTTAACTTCTGCAATTCTCTGGCCATGGCATGATTGATACCTGTATCCTGCATAAGGCCATGGTTAGTGGTATAAGAATTATTGAAAGTGTTACCTCCCATTGGATTCAAATTAGGAAGAGAGGATGTGAATCCATATTGTTGAGGCTCTGGAATGACCGATGGACCAGTAGAAGCAATGGTCTGCATTGGAATGAAATCTCCCTGATGGATATCGGAACTCCCTGATTGCAAACTCCTTAAGGATCCCGGAATCTGGAAGGATCCCTGAAACTGAGAGGATCCTTGGACCTGGGAGGATCCTTGAACATAGGAGGATCCTTGAACCTGGGAGGATCCTTGAAACTGAGAGGATCCTTGAACCTGGGAGGATCCTGGAACATAGGGGGATCCTTGAACCTGGGAGGATCCTTGAAACGGCCAGAATCCTTGAATCTGCTGCGCTCCTGAATATCCTCCTGAGCTTACGAAGGATCCTATATGCTGAGGATGGGATCCTGCTGGTTGGAAGTATGACCCTGAAGCCTGAGTCATTGCTGATGATCCGTAATGCACTCCTTTTGGCCCTCCCACATATTGAACATCTGGAACCGCTGAAGGCTGAGAAGTTATAACCGGAGTATCGAAATTCAAAAATCTGGGCATCAGTGGGGAATGATCCTCTGCCGATCTCTTCTGTTTCTTGATGTCTCCAATTTCTCTAAGAATCCTTTCATTGGTCTTATCCTGCTGCTGTATATGCTCCTTCATCTGCAAAATCAGAGTAAACAAGTCACTAGTAGTAGGAGTATAAGAAGCAGAAGAAGTTGGAGGTTTTGAGAAAATGGGAGTTGGTTTCTTCTCGGCATTTTTCTGAGGTCCAGAAGGTGGTGGAGGCAAAGGTGGAATGCCCTGGGTTGAATTGACTGCAGACATCGCACTGGATATGTTCTTTGATGATGAAGCCATCTGCTTGGATGTAACGAACCGAAATGATCACAAGAATGAGAATTTCTTAAGAATGAAGCACCAATTGCCCCACGGTGGGCGCCAAACTGTTTTGGTCAAAAATCAGACGAGGACAATGCAACCAAACTCTCTGTTACGGTGTATGATGCTTGAATTGGTAAACAACAATGAGGATCACTATGAAATGAATTGCACAGGAGACACAAAGATTTATACGAGGAAAAAGCCCTTGATCAATGAATGATCTCCGGCATAAAAAACCTCGGGTGATGGAAACTACCAATCACCAACTCAAATTAAACAATAATTCTTTTACAACTTTGGATGATAGCGAGCTAAATACAAGGATCACTACAATGTATCGTGTCGAAATGTATGAAAAATGCTAAGTGTTTTGCCGAGAGCTGGTGAGTGCAGTTGTACGAGTGTGTGTAGCCAAAAAATAGCCAAGTGTTGTCTAATTAGCTCGCTACCCCTTTTAAATTTAGTAAAATATCTAAATAACTAACTATCCGCAATTCATGCCTTCTCCCCACGATCTCCATAACGTTCACCATGGTCAAGCACGTGCGGAATAAGCGTGGAATATTCTTCAGGAACGTTACCAAGACTAAGTCCAAGCTGGTATTCCTGCAAAACAATATCGAATTCAAAGCAAACAATCATTAGTATAAGGATCCTTAGGATGATCCATGATCCTGATCCTGAAGCACTTCTGAGGATCACTAACTAACGCAGAAGTAAGGATCACCAAACAGGATAACAATTGAGGATCACGGGTCATTAAGAAATCCTCCCCTAACACCATATAATTGGGAATGAACCCATAATAACTGGGGACAAGCCCAAATAAACTGGGGACAAGCCCAACAAACTGGGGACAAGCCCAAACAACTGGGGACAAGCCCAAATAAACGGGTTTAAACTGGGGTCAAGCCCAAATAAACTTGTGTAAACTGGAGTATGGCCCAAACTGGCGACTATCCCAACGTGAGCGACATGAAAATGCCAAAACCTTAGCTAACATGAAAACGTTAGAAACCTTAGGAACAGATGTTTGGTACGTCTACCATTATTCTTAGGATCCTAAATACAGCCAGTACAATGAAATTGTCAGCCCCTAAAGCGGGTACGAGTCCAATTGCCTTAAACTGTACTAGGATAATCGTGCGCAACTGGGGAAGGTGTAAGAACCTGATTCGTAGAAGGTAATAGATACCTTAAACTGGGGACAAGCCCAAAAACTGGGGATAAACCCAAAAAACTGGGGACAAGCCCAAAAACTTTGGAGAGTTGGCCAACCACTTTGATCTTCTGTTAAA
Organism: Helianthus tuberosus; assembly: GCA_030545235.1. Lineage (NCBI taxonomy): Eukaryota > Viridiplantae > Streptophyta > Magnoliopsida > Asterales > Asteraceae > Helianthus > Helianthus tuberosus. The sequence goes on along the minus strand of CM060370.1, from coordinate 184,068,475 downwards.
TGATAACAACTCTGCAAAAGCTTAAACTTTATGAAAATAGATGTTAAATGTTTAACATCTTTGACTTATGATAAGTAATAAGTATAAAATGAATGAAAATAAAAGTAATGTGTTACCAAAGATAGAATCATATATCCTTTGAGGATCTCGGATCCTTAATCAGAATACTGACATCGCTGAAGATCCCTAATCCTTCTTACATAAAGTACTTCTTTAGATGAACAGCATTCCAAGCTCTTGGTAAGAGGTCACCATCCATTGTTAACAACGATATGCCCCCTTTCCTGCTTCAGCTTCAATTAAGTAGTGACCTTCCATTTTGGTGCTAATTTGCCATCAGCCGAATTCGTAGTGTTCTGGAATGCTTTCCTAGCACAAAATCACCAACTTGAAATCTTCTGATCCTGACATTCTTGTTGTAAGCTCCAGCCATTCTTTGTTGATAACTGGCCATCTGTCACAAAAGTTAGTAGTTCTACTCCCAATAAATTGGGATCCATTATCACAAATAATTTCAGAAGGAATTTCAAATCTACTAATAATGTTTCGCTTAATGAAGGATAAAACTTCCTTTTCTCTGACTTGAGCAAAGGCTTCTGTTTCTATCCATTTAGAGAAGTAGTTTGTCATGGCTAGCATAAATACTTTCCCTCCTGATGCCTTAGGAAGCTTGATTATTAAATCCATTCCCCATCTCATGAATGGCCAAGAAGGATATAGGATGCAAAGGCTCTATTGGTTGATGCAGAATGTTTCTGTGCCTTTGACAAGCATCACATCTTTGTGCATATTCCACAGCATCCTTCTTCCATTAGTATCATGTTCTGAGGATCCTTGAAAATAGTGCTCTACCCCTAGTGTGATCTCCACAGTCTCCTTCGTGAAAATCCTTTAAGAATTCTTGAATTTCTGGATCCTCAATGCACCGCAAATAGGGACCTGCAAGAGATATCTTATATAACATGTCATTTAGTATGGTAAATTAAGATACCTTAATCTTGAAGGTTTTGGGATTTTCCCCTGTGGGAATTGTTAGGCCCTAAAGTGTGAGACTGACGCATCAAATTAACACAACGGGTTATGGTTACGAGCTGGGCCATACCGGGTTAGTTTATATTAGATTGTGGACCTTTGTAGGTCACTTGGGCTAAGCTTTAGGCCATGTGGGCCAAGCAGGCCAAAGGGAAGCCCATGTAGGGAAGTGGGCTTGGTTGAGTATATAAACAAGTTTCTAACTTGTTTTTAGGTTAGAACCTTTGGAACTTCATTGTTACAACTTCTAGAAAGCTAGAGAGAGAGGCGATTTGAGGTAGAACACTTGTACTAGACGGTTTTGCTTTTCAAGTAATAGAATCGTGTGCAAGTGTTGAAAGGTGATTCGTTGTGTTCTTCGTTTTAGTTTGTTCTTGATATTTCGTGTTTATTCTTGAATCACATCAAGTTTGGATTCCGCACAAACTTGGTGTTGTTTGATATCATTGAAAGATCCGGTTCTACGGGACTTACAAGTGGTATCAGAGCCAAGAAACCAATTCTTGGTTCGGTTCGATATCAATCAGATTCAAGTTCTCGAGTTCTGTTCAAAAGTTGGTGTGTTATTGGTGCTGATTACGGATCCTGTTTATCTCCTGTTCATCACTTATTCATCATTTGTTTAAAAAAAAAAGGTTAAAAAATTCAAGTTTTGCTGCTATTTTGGTTTCGTGATTTTTCCAGAAGTGTTTACGTGAATTTCGGCAGATCCGCTGAAGATTTTCAAAAGATTTTTCAAATCTTTATTTTTGAAATCCTGATTTATTGGGATTTCGATTTTATCTCTAACAAATCTGTTTTGAAAGATACAAGTTCTGGAAGGTTCAACGTTTTCGACTCATCTTCAATTCCAGTTTCGACACAACTGCCACTACTTTACAGAAGGTTTCGAGTGAAAACAACCTTCTTCACGGTTTCGAGTTACCACATTTAGAGTCACCATTTGAGTCGCAACAATAATCATCCCTCTTGTCTCGAGTCATCACTGTATCGACTTCCATCTTCCTGGTTTCGAGTCACATCTTTCTTCTCGAGTCGCAACCTAGATTCCGAGTCGCAACAACGGTTTCGAGTCTCCAATAATTTGGTCTCGAGTAATTGATTTTAAGGTCTCGAGTCATCTTCACTGGTCTCGACTCATATCTTCACCATAGTTTTAACGGTTTCGAGTCAAACATTTTTGAGTCGCAACAAGAGGAGGTTGTTAGCTACAAGGTTTACAAAGGTCTCGACTCATCACAGTCTTGACTCAGTGAACTCGACTCATCATCTTCACAGGTCTCGAGTCCTATCTCTCAAGTGGTTTCGACTCATCAGGTTCCGAGTGCCGGTTTCGATTCATCGTTTCGACTCCATCCTCCATCATCATCATCTGATTCCGACACAACAGGTTACGAGTCATTCATTTCGAGTTCTCGACATATCAGAGGTTTTGAGTCCACTGTTTTCGAGTCACTGTTTTCGACACAAGATCACCACAGCCATCATCTCCATCGTCACCACTATTTCCGGTAAACCGAACCATCCATAACGATCTCCGAGTACCTCCGTTCATCAGATAATCACCTTGGTGGCAGCAGTTAGAAATTAGGGTTGTGGGTTTTGTTTTGTGAAGAAGAAGATTGTGACGTGGTGCTCGTTTAGGTTAGGTTTTAAAAATATTAATATTTATAATTATAATAATTAGATCATCATTACATAATCTTTAATAATAATATAATAAATATTAAAAATAAATAATAATTAGATCATCATTACATAATCTTTAATAATAATATAATAAATATTAAAAATAATAATAATAACAACTATTAGTATACTTTTATTAAAAAAAAAAACGGTTTTGGTTGTGAAAAGTTTGACAGATTTTTGAGGTGCAGTTCAGAAAGAGTGTTTGAGTTAGCGAGTACACAGGTTCTCGCTTTGGGCTTGTGTTGAGGAAATAGTTAAAAGATCACATTTTTGGGGGATCAAATCTTAAAAATGTCTTCTAAAAGAGAGATGCTTAAGCAGGAACTTCAAGGATTTAGATACTTTCCTGGTGAATCTATAGAAGCAGTGATTGGCCGGTTTGTTGAACTGCTCTCTGCAATGGAGAAGGCAGAGATGGTGGTGTCTACTCGCATGAGCAATAGAAAGCTTCTGGATGCTATAAAAGGGATTCCAGATCAGGCGAACTGTAGTTGGTTTAGAAATGTTAATCAGATAATATTGACAACCGACGGCCACTGTTACAAAATGAAGTCAGATGAGCTGATCTCACTAATCAAATCTTATGACAATGCTGACAAGCAGTCTACTCAAGGCAACACATCTGCTGCTGCTTGCTCATCCACACAAAATTCAACATTTATGTTTAACAAACCCCTGGCTCAAGGAATTACTAAAGAACGTGAAGAGATACTTTCTGTCTTTTGCACTTCTGAGTGTAGAGAAAGAAATGAGGCATATAGAATACACAACGCTGAGCTAATCGAAGATTATAATGACATTAAAAGGAAAAATTTCACTTTGGCTAATAATGAAAAACTTTTTAAGGAGAAAATCGAAGCTCAGCGAAAAGACATCATCCAACTCAAGGATGATGTTAGTGTAACAACAGCCCAACTCTTCATGGTTAAAGAAAAACTATGCAATGTGACTAAAGAACTGGAGGATATCAGAGATAGATATCAAATAAATGAGCTAAATATTAAAAAATTTGATTCTTCCAGCAAATTAGTCAAAAATCTGTGTAATCAACAGCTAGCATACCAGAAAAGGAAAGGGTTGGGATTGGGTTTCAATCAGGCTCCTCCTCCCTACAATGATAATTACACGTATTTACCTATGACTGAGGATGAGCTGATGAATGAAAGTAAAATGACTTATGGTCCTAAAACTGATAAGTCATCAATCAACAGCAGACCTGTTGATAAACGAGCGACTCCTCCAATAAATTTTGTTGCTAAAGGTACAAATGATACTAATGCTTCGTTTTCCCTTGCAGATGAAGTAAAAGTTGAAGATGTCATTGGAGATGAACAAGCATCAAATTCTGATGTGTGTGGCATTTTTAGCTCGTTTTTTCACTCTGTCATTAATTACAGGCCTGATGGTTTGGGCGAAAATGTTGATGCTTGTGTAACAGAGACTGAATCAGCAAACGAAACAAATGAGCCAGCTGGACCATCTGATTCCAAATGTGATTCATTTGAAGCAGCTGATTCTGAGAAATTGGAATCAGTTGATTCTAGTGGATTCAGCCCAAAGGTGTCATGTGCAGAACCGTCTTGTGCTGAAAATTCATCAAATGTTTCAGCTGAAATTTCTGCTAAAGTTTCTGGTATTTCATCCGATAAACCTGAACTCTCCAATTCTGTCAAAGCTGATGACATGAAGGATGAAGAGAAGACTGACGTGAACAAGGCTTCAAGTGCGCAAGCTGAACAATCTGAGCCTTCTGTTAGTGATGAAAAGGTTCAGATCAAGCAACAAGAGCCGAAGCAAGCAAGTAAAGGAAGCGGAAAGAAGAAGCCTAAACATCAAAGACAAGCAGGCTCTCCACAGTCCTCAACGGGCAGTAATAGTCCTCAAAAGGCCCGTGATGTGAAAAATGCTTTTGTTAAGCCAGTCAGTAATGGCAGATGTGAGAAATATGCATTTGATTGTGCTAACAAAGCTTTCGAAAAGACTGGTGAGATTTCTGAACAAGACTTGCAGTCTAAACAAAACAAGAAGAATCAAAAGAAATCTCCACCACAGAAGGCCCCAGCAAACGACAAGTACAGACATCCAAATTCATCCTCGTTTGCAAGAAATGTGCAACAAAAACAAGCACAGAAAGGACCAGTTCATCCTTCAGGGCCTGCAAGAGCTAGACAAGCTGATCAGAATGCCTTCTACGTTAAGAGACAAACATGCTTCAAATGCGGCATTGCTGGTCACATTGCTCGGAACTGCACACATCGTCCCTACGTACCCTATTATATGCAAAATCAGAGGGTTACACCAAAGGGTAACTACCATTCCAAGCCAATGAAGGTATCTTCACCTAAGGCAATGAAGAATGTGAATCCCAAGGTTAAACCTTCTGATGGGGATTGGAACGCTGCCAAAAACAAACGGAAAGCTTCTCAGGAACAAAAATGTTTTTCTAAAACCTATAAACCAGAAACAGCTAAAGTTGCTCAACCGAAGGCAACAAACACGTTTGTTAAACCGAAACAGATTTGGAAACCCAAATCCAAGGCAGCAACGTCTCCAATCCTTGAAACGAAAGGGGACTTGTGTTTGAAAGAAGTGTCTTACTTTGATGCTTCAGGAAATCCCAGGACCACGATGGCCTGGGTACCCATGTCTTACTAATCTCCTTACCTTTCAGGAACAACCAAGGAGGAGCTGTTGACAATCTCTGGAATGTTGATAGCGGTTGTTCCAGAGATAAAACGGGTAACATTTCACTGTTGCAAAAAGCTCAAATTTTTTTTCCAGATGATATGTTTCCTTTGGAGGAGATTAGAGAAGTAAGAAAAGATCAGCAAAAGGTACCGTTTAAATTCAGTACTTTGATTTGAATATTGATTAGTCTTCAATCTGATGACAGAACGGTTTAAAAAAAATTTCTCTTTCTTAGTTTATTATTTTGTATATAAAGTGTCCTTTCTCTAGTAAATGGTAAATTTGCGCAAAAATACAAGATTTATGCACAAATTTAGGGGGGGGAGAGGAACATATAGATAGATATAGAGTTTAGGAGGAGAAAATTCAGAAAATACAAAAAGAGTTTGTTGTAAATATGTATTGTTTTAGGGGGAGAAAATGAGAAAAATACAAAAACAATTGAAAAATGAAAAAGCCAAAAAGAGAAATTGCATGATATGGGAAGTGAAATAAATGTTCGTGTTAAAGGGTTTGACTAACACATGTAAGGTGCCATAGCTGAAAAGACTAGGATCTACTGCGATATGTCGATAGGCTTGACGCTCAACATGATAAAAGATACTAAGTGATATAAACATAACGAACTATGTACCATGTGGGTAACATACCAACGACGTATGAATTTATGGTCTTAAATCTTGCGTTGATAGATAGCCAACATCTGAGGTTTCGGGTCTTTATATTGTTGAATCATCCGGGGATATCTTGGCTGTCCTTCTGTTCAGAACTAAAATTGTACATGACCCCAGGAAAGAACGTCACTTGGAATTAGCTCATTTCTATTTGAGTGTCTGTATGTTGTCCCGATACACACAATTTTGATCTGATTATGAAATCTTCTCTGAAAAAGTCGTGTACCTCCTCTGCTGCATCCAGATATATGCTGACCTGGAGGTGCTAGGCAACGACAGCTTCTCCTGCATCCAGATACATGCTGACCTAGCTGTACGTTGTCGCGCTATAGATCTAATACACCCGAAAGAGGCCCTTAAGTGCCCAAAAGAAACCCAAGAAACCTATATCAAACTAAGAAAAACTCATTTGATCTGTATATTATACCATCTCTGCAAAAGATCTATTCTGTTCTCTTCTCAACCTATTCCCAGTTAAGATTTCAGAAATCTGGATTGGACTTGTGAAATATGTGGTAGGGAAGATACTTGCACGATAGAGTGTGCTGTTTATATTTCCAGGATTTGATTAGTATTTATTTGGGTGTTCAATGTTAAGAAATCAAAACATGATAAAACAGATTATATGCAGACCTAGATACAGTCAGTATATCTTAAAGGATGACATCAGTATACTCACCTGCTACGATGAATCGTTGTGCTTACCTTGATCGCGGGGGTATGCCTTGGAATGGGACACACGGGTATAATAGTATAATATTACCTTAAGCATATCACGAAGTTAAAAAATTGAAAGTTGAGCGTTAAAGTTTAAGTGGACAAACATATTGGCAATCGCATAGACCAGTTTGATTAGGCTCGTACTGAAAAGTGTTCCTTAGTCTGCCTGAGAACGAATTTTGATCCCATTGCAATTGTAATTGTATATTATGGTAGTTGTTTATATTTTGAGTGTTTATTTGTTTTTAGTTCTTAAAAAAATTGAAAAATTGAAAAATACAAAAATAGTGTCTTGTTTTTCTATAAAACCAAAAAAAAAAAAAAAATCCAAAAATAGAGTTTTTAATTGTTTTTCTTAAAATTAAAAATGTAACCGTTCTTGAAGATTTGACTGATCATCAAAAGTTGAAAGAATTTAAATTGTGTAATCCGAGTATAAGTACTTGGATGTACCTAGTGTTCATATGGTACTATCCCTATTGCATAAGAAATGTTTGCTTATGAGTTTGTGAGCATGTGCAGAACTTGATTTCAATCAAGAACAGGGATTGATGAATATTGAGATGTTGTTCGTTGCTGAAGAAGCCTGAAGCTGCACAACAACAAGATGTACCTGAGTCAGAAGAACTGGATACGAGACACCGTCTGACAGTGAAAGTGCATTTGAAGAAGTACTGTGAACCTGCTTGAAAGACAAAGATTGCAGAAGAAAAGAGTTGTTGAGAATCCTCCTCTCACATTCTTTTTAACAAGATTTTCAAGCAAAGCTGATCGAGATCCTGATATGAAGCTAACCACAAAAGCTGAAGAAAGAGACCCAGTGCTGAGAGTTCAGAAGTCAAGAACTTCCACAACATCTGCAGCATAGAGACAACCATAGACTTCGTTGAAGACGTTGCTGAATTCATGGTATGAAGACAATTTGATGGCATCAGTCTAGGGGGAGATTGTTAGGCCCTAAAGTGTGAGACTGACGCATCAAATTAACACAACGGGTTATGGTTACGAGCTGGGCCATACCGGGTTAGTTTATATTAGGTTGTGGACCTTTGTAGGTCACTTGGGCTAAGCTTTAGGCCATGTGGGCCAAGCAGGCCCAAGGGAAGCCCATGTAGGGAAGTGGGCTTGGTTGAGTATATAAACAAGTTTCTAACTTGTTTTTAGGTTAGAACCTTTGGAACTTCATTGTTACAACTTCTAGAAAGCTAGAGAGAGAGGCGATTTGTGGTAGAACACTTGTACTAGACGGTTTTGCTTTTCAAGTAATAGAATCGTGTGCAAGTGTTGAAAGGTGATTCGTTGTGTTCTTCGTTTTGGTTTGTTCTTGATATTTCGTGTTTATTCTTGAATCACATCAAGTTTGGATTCCGCACAAACTTGGTGTTGTTTGATATCATTGAAAGATCCGGTTCTACGGGACTTACAGGAATTTCCCCACTCTGGATATAGTTCAGAATTGGAAGGATCCAAGATCCTGAATTTGACTGCACATTGTCACTAGGTACAATTGCAGCGTCCTCCACTATTTCCATTACTTCAGTTTCCTCAATTGCAGGAGACAAAACATGGATGATAGGTATCTTCACATCCTCTGGCATCTTTAGGGATGTGTAAGTCCCGTAAAACGGATCTTTCAATGATATCAAACAATCACCAAGTTTGTTCGGAATCCAAACTTGGTGAGATTCAAGAATCAAAACGAAAATAACCAGAACACCGAAATAACCTTTAAACTTGCACACGATTCTATTACTATGAACTAGCAAAATCGTCTGGTACAAGCTCACAACTCCAAAACCGCCTCTCTCTCTCTCTCTCTCTCTGTGTAGGAATTCTGAAACAATGAGGCTCAAACCTAAAAACAAGTTAGAAACTTGTTTATATAGTTACTAAAGCCCACTTCCCTACATGGGCTCCCTTTGGGCCTGCTTGGCCCACATGGCCTAAAGCTTGGCCCAAGTGACGTATAAAGGTCCACAACCTAATATAAACTAACCCAGTAAGTCCCAGTTCGTAACTATAGCCCGTTGTATTAATTTGATACGTCAGTCTTACACTTTAGGTCCTAAAAATCTCCCCCTAGACTGATGCCATCAAATTGTCTTCATAGCATGAATTCAGCAACGTCTTCAACGTAGTCTATGGTTATCGCTATGCTGCCGATGTTGTGGAAGTTCTTGACTTCTGAACTCTTAGCACTGGGTCTCTTTCTTCAGCTCTTGTGGTTAGCTTCGTATCAGGATCATGATCAGCTTTGCTTGAAAATCTTGTTGAAAAGAATGTGAGAGGAGGATTCTCAGCAGCTCTTTTCTTCTTCAATCTTTGTCTTTCAAGCAGGTTCACGGTACTTCTTCAAATGCACTTTCATTGTCAGACGGCGTTTCGTATCCGGTTCTTTTGACTCAGGTACATCTTGTTGTTGTGATGCTGTCACACCCCTTTCTGCGGCGGAAGCACGAGGTGTGATCATGAAAGGTTCTCATTGCATACGAAAGGTAAACATACTACATGCTCATGAAAATGACTTCAAATACCATAATTTGAAAACATAAGTTTGGCGTTTACATCGCTAAGTCGCGTGAAACATTGTCTTAAAAGTTTACAACTTTATTTAAAGATAAACAATAGCGACATCCACGAGCATGAGTATGACCACGCGCACATCCATCCTAGTTACCTGAAATACATGTGAGTTTTGGAAAAACGTCAACATAAAGTTGGTGTGAATTCATGCAATTTTTGTATTTCACGTCTGTATACTTTGTATGAAAACATAATTTTGTATTTTGTATAAATCAAGTCTTTTGTGTACACCACGTACTCATGTATAAATCAAATATTTCTGTATGTATCAAGTGTTAATGGGTTGCAAAGCCATTAACATGTGACACGACATAGGAAGTCACCAAACCATAGGCATTTTTCTGTAGTCGATTCACGACTGAGACACAAAAACACTGCTTGGTAAAAGAGTGGCCAAGAGTGGGGCTGCCCGGAACCCATTAGATCTAACCTTTTGTTCTGCGGTCTTAGTATGTACACGATTAATGGTGCTTATGGTACCCTATTCGTGACACGATTTCTCGTATCATTCCTCAATTTTTGTATCCATCATACCATTTGTAAACATTCAATATTTGTAACATGTATTTCACCCCCGAAGTTATAAAACTGAAAACAGTTAAGAGAAAAGGGGGAGCATGAACTCACAACTTTGCGTTCCTGTGCGTCGTAAACTTCACCGGATTTGCTTAATTAACGTCGTAACCTATACGCGTTTTCTTAACGTTAGTCACTAGACTTGCGTCGCACAAGTACAGTCACTCTCTTTTGTATTTGTATTGTTGTGTTAAAAATATTTCATATTTTTAACTACGTATCTTACTTATATTATTTCCTCTAAAATAAATATAAGTCTTTTGTGTTTTGCACTTCGCACCCGAATTATGTATCTTGTATTTTGTAGGTGTATTTTTATGTTTATACTCCTCATGAGTATTTAGTGTATTTTTAAGTCTTAACACACTAGCACGTATAACACATACTTTATACACTTAGCACAAAAGTTGGTGATAAAATAATATATATATTTTTCTCAAAAATATATACATACTTAATATCCATTTTTATTTTGAAGAAATCCTCATTTCTTATCACCAAAAATTAGGGAAACCTTGGTAATACTTTTAAACACATTTTTAGGGAATAAGTTTCTCAAAAACTTATATTTTTCTAAGTGTCAAAATTTATAAAAATTTTGACAGAGTTTCCTTTAAAAATGGAGGTTTCCCATGTTTTCAAAACATGTGTTTATTTTCTTTTAAATCGTCAACAATTTCCTCATTCAACAATAAACAATATGCAACTAGTTAAAATAGATATAATCGCAGAAATACATGAACTTGTGGTTTATCTAAAATCTGAAGTAAATCCCATTACTTCTAGTGGATCTTTTGTATAAATCAATCCGGTTTCGTAAAAACCTCGTTTTTAGAGAAGTTCCGTCTTTACAACTTCTCGTCATCTTTTTCAAAAATAGTTATTTTGTCGAAACTTTGTGTTACACAAGTGTTTACACACTTGTGTGTTCTAAAAACCATTCTTGTTAGTGTAAGATCCGTCTTTAGAAAAACATGATTTCTCGACACTCGGTCCTTTAAAAATACCACCTGTAGATCCGTAGATCTACTAGTTTTAATCACTATTTTACAAGTTAAAACACTTTTACACAAGTTCATGATTCGTGTGTGGTAGAGTTTCATCTTCTAACCCTTGTTACACTTAAACAAGCTTTATGTCATAATCCAAGATCATGACTAAACCGGGTTAAATGATGATCCGAGCTACCACAACATAGATCGGGTCCAAATAATCACACAAATCAAATACTACATGATTTACACAACATATGAGCTATTAACCAACATTTTAGTGTTTTAAGTAGACTTTTGTGCTTCAACTTGCATGTTCATAAATTTTAACCGTCATATATCGTTTTAACCACTTTAGAATAGTTCAAGAAGGTGATTTAAGCAACATACCACTAGCTCGAGGCTAGGGAAGAATCTAAGCGCAAATAGGGTGGATAAAAGCAAAGTAGAGAGGTCCTTCGCCTTCCGTTTGCTCCAAGGTTCCTTATATGCGACCCTTAACACTTGTAGATGATTGGAATGTGAAGATCAAAAACCGAAAATGGATGTATGTTGAGAGGGGTGTTCGGCCGTGAGCTAGGTAGAGAGGGAGAGAGAGTTGTGTTGAGTGAAAAGCTAAGTAAATGTTCATGTGTGTTTAGTGTTAAACTTATAGACAATTCTCAAGGTTATTAACCATAAGATTTTGTGCTATCTAGATACTAAGCACATGGATTATAATATTCATTTGAAGGACAAGGTGTGTCCCCCACATGGGGACGGTTTCTAAAGAAGGGGGGGGGGGTCTTGGTCCGATTCCAACTAATTAGTTGGATATTAGTTAGGTTAAGTAAGTTAGTTAAGTGCTTAACCCGGTTAGTTGTGTGTCGTGTGTTATGACGGGTGTTAGGGTATTCAGGGACCCTAACTGGCTCAGAAAAAGATAAATAATGTTATTAACAATATTTTCATGTTCCGGGTATAGTCCGGTTGTTCGGTTGCATACCGATTCGTTAAAGTGCTAAATTGCACCTTTTAGTGTTTAATAAGTATCTTTTTATAATACTATCGATTCCCAACACTTAGGGAGATATTCTGGATAATAAAACGACATTTCTGCAAAATATTCATGTGTCTAAATGCTGAATTATTGCTGAATTTTATAAATTCTGCACTTAAAGTGCGTTTCGGGTGCTTTTTAGTGCTAAATTTTGCTTTCGCATTGCATATTTATTAAACCCTTGTATGTACTCTTGGGTTTTAATGCATTCTTGTTGTCGGACCTACACCTAGGCTCCAATTTTATTGTCTGACTGCTTTTTGCAGTTCTGTTGACACAGTGTGTCTTACCGGTGAGTTTACTAGTATTTTTGACGCAACACTCTTGTTTATGCATAAAGCAATATTTTGTAGTATACAACGTGCATGAATTCACTTGTTTAGTACGAAATCAGGTATTGCTGACAATTAAGCACATAATTGCAGTCATTAAGCAATAATTAATGTGTACGGAAATTACCGGGTTGGGCCAGTTGTCACAGATGCTCCATGCTTCTTCAGCAGCTAACAGCATCTCAACCTTCATCAACCCCTGTTCTTGATTGAAATCAAGTTCTGCACATGCTCACAAAGTCATAAGCAAACATTTCTTATGCAGCAGGGAGAGTACCATATGAACACTAGGTACATCCAAGTACTTGTACTCGGATTTCACAATTTAAATTCTTTCAACTTTTGATGATCAGTCAAATCTTCAAGAACAGTTATATTTTTAATTTTAAGAAAACAAATAAACACTCTATTTTAGATTTTTGGTTTTATAGAAAAGCAAGACACTATTTTTGTATTTTTGAATTTTTCTATTTTTTTAATTTTTAATTTTAAGAACTAAAAACAAATAAAAACTCAAAATATAAACAACTACCATAATATACAATTACAATTGCAATGGGATCAAAATTCGTTCTCAAGCAGACTAAGGAACACTTTTCAGTACGAACCTAATCAAACTGGTCTATGCGATTGCCAATATGTTTGTCCACTTAAACTTTAACGCTCAACTTTCAATTTTTCAACTTTGTGATATGCTTAAGGTAATATTATACTATTATACCTGTGTGTCCCATTCCAAGGCATACCCCCGCGATCAAGGTAAGCACAACGATTCATCGTAACAGGTGAGTATACTGATGTCATCCTTTTTAATTTACAACGTTAGACCATTGGTGACAGGTCAGTACTTTCGTACAGCAGAGCGACCAATGAGTGTGTCCAACGAGGGCGAGGCAAATACCTTTTTGGTACGAATTTGGCTCTTTGAGCATTTGGAATTTTCTCTTTTTGAGATTTGATTCCTTTGGGTTTTTGTCCTCTTGGGATCTTTTAAGATATACTGACTGTGTCTAGGTCTGCATATAATCTGGATGCAACAGAAGGACAGCCAAGATATCCCCGGATGATTCAACAATAAAAAGACCCGAAACCTCAGACGTTGGCTATCTATCAACGCAAAATTTAAGACCATAAAATCATACGTCGTTGCTATGTTACCCACATGGTACATAGTTCGTTATGTTTATATCACTTAGTAGCTTTTATCATTTTGAGCGTCAAGCCTATCGACATATCGCAGTAGATCCTAGTCTTTTCAGCTATGGCACCTTATATGTGTTAGTCAAACCCTTTAACACGAACATTTATTTCACTTCCCATATCATGCGATTTTTCTTTTTGGCTTTTTCATTTTTCTAATGTTTTTGTATTTTTCTCATTTTCTCCCCCTAAAACAATGCATATATATACAACAAACTCTTTTTGTATTTTTCTTTTCTGAGTTTTCTCCCCCTAAACTCTATATCTATCTATATGTTCCTCTCCCCCCCCCCTCTAAATTTGTGCATAAATCTTGTATTTTTGCGCAAATTTATCATTTACTAGAGAAAGGACACTTTATTTACAAAATTATAAACTAAGAAAAAAGAGAAAAATATTTTTGCTTAACCGTTCTGTCATCAGATTGAAGACTAATCAATATTCAAATCAAAGTACTGAATTTAAACAGTACCTTTTGCTGATCTTATCTTACTTCTCTAATCTCCTCCAAAGGAAGCATATCATCTGTAAAAAAAAATTGAACTTTTTGCAACAGTGAAATGTTACCCGTTTTTATCTCTGGAACAACCGCTATCAACATTCCAGAGATTGTCAACAGCTCCTCCTTAGTTGTTCATGAAAAATAAGGAGATTAATAAGACATGGGTACCCAGGCCATCGTGGTCCTGGGATTTCCTGAAGCATCAAAATAAGACACTTCCTTTAAATATAAGTCCCCTTTCATTTCAAGGATTGGAGACGTTGCTGCTTTGGATTTGGGTTTTCAAATCTGTTTCGGTTCAACAAACATGTTTGTTGCCTTCGGTTGAGCAACTTTAGCTGTTTCAGGTTTATTAGTTTTAGAAACATATTTTTGTTCCTGAAAAGCTCTGCGTTTGTTTTTAGCAGCATTCCAATCCCCATCAGATGGTTTAACCTTGGGATTCACATTCTTCATTGCCTTAGGTGACGATACCTTCATTGGCTTAGAATGGCAGTTATCCTTTGGTGTAACCCTCTGATTTTGCATATAGTAGGGTACGTAGGGACGATGTGTGCAGTTTCGAGCAATGTGACTAGCAATGCCGCAATTGAAACATGTTTGTCTCTTCACGTAGAAGGCATTCTGATCAGCTTGTGTAGCTCTTGCATGCAGGCCCTGAAGGACAAACCAGTCCTTTCTGTGCTTGTTTGTGTTGCACATTTCCTGCAGACGACGATGAATTTGGATGCCTATACTTGTCGTTTGCAGGGGCCTTCTATGGTGTAGATTTCCTTTGATTCTTCTTGTTTTCCTTAGACTGCAAGTCTTGTTCAGAAATCTCACCAGTCTTTTTGAAACCCTTGTTAGCACAGTCAAATGCATATTTCTCACATTTGCCATTACAAACTAGCTTAACAAAAGTATTTTTCACATTACGAGCCTTTTGCGGACGATAGCTGCCCGTTGAGGACTGTGGAGAGCTTGATTGTCTTTGATGTTTAGGCTTCTCATCCCTTCTCCTTCTATTTGCTCGTTTCGGCTCTTGTTGCTTGATCTGAACCTTTGCATTACTAATAGAAGGTTCAGACTTCTCAGATTTTGTACTTGGAGCCTTGTTCACATCAGTCTTCTCTTCATCTTGCATGTCATCAGCTTTGACAGAATCGAAGATTTCTGAATTGTCAGATGAAACACCAGAAACTTCAGCTGTAATATTTGATGAATTTTCAGCACAAGACTCATGTGGGTTCAAGAGTGGTTCACTTGCAACTTCGTTTTTCAAAGAAGTCTTCTGATCCTGATCCTTTTGAGAATGTGTTTCTGTGGTCCCACTAGATACATCATCCATCTTGCCTAAAACATCAGGCCCACTAGACGCAAAAGAACCAAGCATACGAAAAATATTTTGTCCCAACATAAAACCAGAATCAGTTTCATTTATTGAGTTTTCTGAAAAATCAGACTTTAAATCTGGTTCATTCCCAAGAAGATCTCCAAACTTTTCTTCAATTACTTCATCTGCACATGAAGACGAAGCATTAGGATCAATTGTACCCTTAGCAACAAAATTTATTGGAGGAATCGCCTGTTTTTCAATAGGTCTGCTGTTGATTGATGACTTATCAGTTTTTGGACCGTAAGTCATCCTATCTTCATTAATCAACTCCTCCGTAGAGTAAGGCATGTATGTGTAGTTATGATTGTAAGGAGGAGGAACCTTCTTATAACCCAAACCACACCCTTTCTTTTCTTTGTATTCCAATTGAACATCACATATATCCTTGACCAATTTGCTAGAAGTATCATATTTTTTAATATTGATTTCATTGATTTGATATTTTAACTTGGTCTCTTCTAGCTCTTTGATCAAATCATTTATCATCGCTTGGTCATACCGATAGTTACAATTTTTAACGCTGATTTCTTCTTTCAATTTGGTGATATCTTTCTTTTGAGCTTCAATTTTTTCTTTATAAAGTTTTTCATTTTTCACCAAAGTAAAGTTTTTATTCTTTATATCTTTATAATCTTGGATCAACTCAGCATTGTGTAACCGATATGCCTCATTTCTTTCTCTACACTCAGGAGTGCAAAAGACAGAAAGTATCTCTTCACGAGTTTGAGCCACGGGTTTGTTAAACAAAAATGCTGAATTTTGTGATGAATCAGCAGAAGTGGATGAGCAAACTGCGGCAGATGTGTTGCCTTGAGTAGGCTGCTTGTCAGCATTGTCATATGATTTGAGGATTGAGATCAGCTCATACGGCTTCATTATAAGATAGTTGGTTGTCAAGATGATCTGATTCACGTTCCAAAACCAGCTAATATTGGGCTGATCAGGAATCTTTTTCAGAACATCTAGAAGCCTTTCGTTGCTCATATGACTTGGCACCATAATTTCCGCCTTCTTCGTATCGGTGAGCAGTTCAGCAAATCTGTCAATCAGTGCTTCTACAGATTAACCAGGAAAGTATCTAAATCCTTGGAGTTCTTGCTCAAGTACCTCTCTCTTAGAAGACATTTTTAAGATGTGATCCCCCAAAAATCTGATCCCCCGAAAGTGTAATCCCCCGAAAATGTGCGCTTTTAACTATTTCCTCAACACAAGCCCAAAGCGAGAACATGTGTACTCGCTAACTCAAACCCTTTGCAGTTGAATGAACGAACCCGCTTTGTAAACCGCACCTCAAAACCTTTCAAAAACCGTTATCACAAATAAATAAACCTCTTTTTTATTATTTAATTAATTTTTTTAATTATAAAGTAATACATATTATTATTAATATATTAATATATTATGATTAATGATTATGTAATTATGATCTAATGATTAGATGTTATAATTATTATAATTATTAAAAACCCTAATATTATTATAAAAAAATATGATAACTGTATATCTTCTTCTTCTTCGTTTGAAAGCAAAACAGACTAAAACCCTAATTTCAAATCTTGTTGCCAGTAGGATAACAACGGATTGTGAAAGGAGGTTATCACGGTGAATAAGGTGGTTCGACGTTGATGGAGATGGTGGCCGGTGATTAATGGTAATCGGGGATGGTGATCGGAGATGGAGAGAACGGTGGTCGGAAAAGATGGAGGATGAATGTCGTAGATAGTCAGAGATGGTGAATTAAGGAAAAGCAATAGTGGTTCAATGTGGTGGTGAACAGATGAACTAGAGGTGACGGACGGTGGTTATCAATGTTAACAGTGAAGGTCGATCGGACAGGAATATGAATGATGGTGTTGCAAGTTCCGGCTACAAAGGTTGAAACGGAGATGGTGTGAGGAAGACGACTGTTGTCAAAATGGAGATGTAACTCGAAACCGTGTGGAGCGATGACTTGAGACCTTGAGTCGAAATGAGATGGTGAATGGCAAGGAGTCGAGACCTTTGTGAATTGAGTTAAGTCGAGACCTCAAAAACGATGATATTAATGATGAGTCGAGACCGGCGATAATTGATAAAGATGAGTCGAGACCAGCGATAAAGATGAGTTGAGACGGTGGAGAGTGACTCGAGACTGTGATAAGAGAGGGACTCGAGACCTGTTGACTCGAGACTTCAACAAGTGAGGTGGTTGAAGATTACGACTCGAGACAATGGATGTTGATAACTCGAGATCTCGGTTGCGACTCGGAACCGTGAAAGAGATAACACGAGACCAGTGGAGGTGATGGAGGTTGCGAGTCGGAACGATGGAGTCGAGACCGAGGTTGATGACTCGAGACTAGGAAGACGAAACATTTTGAAGTTATGTTGAAATATGATGAAGTGGAAGACTCGAGACCTCTGTCGAGATGGGATTTGAAACCAGAGAAGATAGGCTCGAAATCACAGCTGATTTGCAAACTCCTTTTAAAAATTCAACTGATTCACGTGAAACAGTTTTGAATTTCCTAAAACAAAGGATTTTTTAAATCTTTTTAGAAGTTTCAAGATATTGCAAAATTTTCAAGATTTAAAAAGCTTAATTTTTAACTTTTCAAAAACACTTTTAAAAATGATCGAACAAGCAAAATATGATAATTTTCAATAAAAAACCGATGAATACTTCGAAGAACACGAAGAACGCGATGAATACCAACCCAAAAACAACGAAAATCTTGAATTTTTTATATCACACCGTGCCTAGAAATAGGTTCTAATGGCTCTTATACCACTTGTAAGTCCCGTAAAACGGATCTTTCAATGATATCAAACAATCACCAAGTTTGTGCGGAATCCAAACTTGGTGAGATTCAAGAATCAAAATGAAAATAACCAGAACACCGAAATAACCTTTAAACTTGCACACGATTCTATTACTATGAACTAGCAAAATCGTCTAGTACAAGCTTACAACTCCAAAACCGCCCCTCTCTCTCTCTGTAGGAATTCTGAAACAATGAGGCTCAAACCTAAAAACAAGTTAGAAACTTGTTTATATAGTTACTAAAGCCCACTTCCCTACATGGGCTCCCCTTGGGCCTGCTTGGCCCACATGGCCTAAAGCTTGGCCCAAGTGACCTATAAAGGTCCACAACCTAATATAAACTAACCCGGTAAGGCCCGTTGTATTAATTTGATGCGTCAGTCTTACACTTTAGGGCCTAACAGGATGATCCAAGGTTAGTTAAAGCGTCTGCTTCTGCATTCTCTTCTCTAGGTACCTGTGTCAAACTAAAAGAAGCAAAAGAGTCTGCCAATTTCTTGACTATCTCTAGATATTTGATTAGCCTTTCACCTTTAACAGCATAAGAACCATTAAAGTGGTTAGTAATTAGCAAAGAATCTACATGTAACTCAAGATACCTGATCCTCATGTGCTTGGCAATTGCAAACCTGCTATTAAGGCCTCATACTCAGCCTCATTATTAATGGTTTGGAACTCACAAGCAATGGATTGGGGTATAATGTCCCCCTGTGGCGATTTTAGTAGTGTGCTTTGTCCAGTTCCTTTAACATTTGAAGCTCCATCCGTGAAGAGTCTCCAAGGATCCTTGGTCTTCTCAAGTTGTTGAACTTCTAATTCAGCTTCCCAATGTAGATCACTACTGAAATCAGCCACAAAGTTAGCTAAAGCTTGGGACTTGATGGCAGTCCTGGGTTCATACTTAATGTCATATGCACTAAGCTTGACTATCCACTTTGCCATTCTACCTGACATTTCAGGTTTCCTGAGAACATTCTTAATAGGAAAGTTAGTTTTCACAATAATAGTGTGAGTTTCGAAATAATGTCTATGTTTAGCGGAAGCCATAATTAAATTAAGAATTAATTTCTCTAAATGAGAATACATGGCCTCAGCATCAAGTAGACTTTTACTTACATAGTATACCAGATTTTGAGAGCCTTCATGATCCTTAACTAGGACCACACTTACTGCTTTATCTGAAACAACTAAGTACAAGGATAATGATTCTCCATTTTTGGGTTTCGTCAGGGCTGGTGCTGAGGATAGATAATCCTTAAGAGCCATGAGTGCAGCTTCATGCTTATCAGCCCACTCAAACTTCTTATTCTTCCTCAATATGTCTTACCTGGCTTGAGCAATTTGTCTACCTCTTCTTGGATAATGGCATTTCTTTCGGGTGCAAATTTCCTCCTTTTTGGTGTATTGGCTTGAAAGACCTGTCAATACCAAGTTTGTGAGTAATAACATCCTTAGATATACCTGTCATGTCTTCATGTTTCCAAGCAAAGGTAGACTTTCTTCTTTTCAAGAAGGATATTAAATCCTGCTCAATACTGTCTAGGATCCCGGATCCTATATGTGACAGCTCGTATTTCAGAACCCATCCTTGTGTTTAATGAAATGTATGTGAACTTGGTGATTATCTGATATGTTGGTTTAATAAATGTTTATAAGATAAATGTTTGTATTATGTGAATGTGTGTATGTATATATAAATATGACTCGAATCGCACAACAACAACCCGATCGCACAAGCCTTTGGGCTTTGATTCCACACAACTCTCGGCCCACTTCCCACTCGAAACACATGGGCAGCCCATGTAAGGGTTCGGCCACGCCCCTATATAAACCGATACAAAACCCTTGTGAGGTTTTGCTCCCCCATTATTTGCAAACACATAACACAACACATACAAACCCTACACTCTTTTCTCTCCCTCACGAACTCGACAGCAGCCACATCCCTTCTCCATCGAAGACTTTCTTGTTCGGATTACCCTCTATTCTACCCTCTAACCGGTTAGTGATCTTACTATTTGTTGTATGTTGAATGATGTTGTGATCTATATGTTATACGTAATGATTTAGGAATGGTATGTATTTGAACGTGATGAAATTGATGAGAGTTGATGTCTTTGTGTTCTGGCTCACATGTGTGATACGTTAGATAGGGTTTGATAATCATATGGTGCTAAGAATGGTTTAGGATCGAATGCTTGTTAATCGGATGTGGTGTAATTGGATTTAGATGACTAGTGTGCTGTGTCAAAAGTTGTTGCATGTTGAGTTAAGAATTATGGTGTTAACCCTACTGTTGATTCGTTGATGATGATGATGATGAATTGCTATGATATTAGGGTTCATATGAATTAATGATGATTGATTGATTTGATCGAGTATTTGCTTAGTTGGAAACTGTTAGAATAAATCTTGCAAGATAAAAGGAAACAAGTTAATTGATCGCATAATTTTTGGAAACATGTAACTGATCGAACAAGCTTGCCGGTCGCACAAGATCAGATCGCACAAGATCTGATCTAAATGTACAAGCCAGATCGCATAAGCCCTAGGATCGCACAAGGGCTAGTCGCACAAGATCTGGTACCACCATCTAAGCACAGTACAACAATGTTATGCATGATCGCACAAGACCTTGTGGGTCGCACAAGACAGTGTCGATCGCACAAGGCTTTGGCCACACACATCTGTTGAACATTTTATGCTGTTGGGCCTTAAAGCCCAAATCTCGGACGCACAAGACCATCCGGACCACACAAGACTCATGTTTGTCATTATTTGGGCCGTGTATTTACGTTTGGGCTTTTTAATTGTTTGGGCCGGGTATATAGTGAATCGCACAACATGTCGTGGATCGTACAAGGCGGTGCTGATCGCACAACATGTTGGGCCGGAGTGGTTGTTGGGTTTCATTTGTTGTATCGCACAAGACTATTGGGCTAAAGAGCTTGTGCGAGCCCAATCACCCGAGTCGCACAAGTTGGACATTATGTGTACTTGACTGTTAACATGTTCTACGTGTTTACCATGATCAATACGTGTTCATAACATGTTAGCTTATGTGTAAACTTACGTGCACTACTTGAACCTAGACCTGACTTGTATGGTAACCATGTTAGGATGTGGTTGACCAGTAGGAGCTCAATCGACCTTTACTTATCTGCCGAGCTAACCTAATGTGACAACTCAAAATTTAGAACCTTTCATTGTATCTCGATGTAACATGCTTGAACGTTATGTGACTAGTTAACTTGTTGGCTCAATGAATGATATAAGTGAATTTATGTGATTATGTGTTGTGCTTGTATGTATGCGTGTATTTATATGACCCGAGACACAAGGACCCGACTCGAGACCTTGCGGTCTCGAGTGAACAGTGCAACAGATGGGCCGGTTGGGCCACGCACCTCATTTAGTCTACCCGAAAGCCCATTAGGGTGCACCAACTTAGAACAAGTATATAACTTTGGTGGATAGCCAAACTTGCCATTTTTGGGCAACCCACACACACTCTCCTACACACACTCTCAT
This sequence comes from Helianthus tuberosus, assembly GCA_030545235.1. Lineage (NCBI taxonomy): Eukaryota > Viridiplantae > Streptophyta > Magnoliopsida > Asterales > Asteraceae > Helianthus > Helianthus tuberosus. The sequence goes on along the minus strand of CM060370.1, from coordinate 184,046,733 downwards.
TCTCTCTCACTAAAACCCTAGCAACACCACCCTCTTCTCTTGTGTCGGATCAAGGGTAGCAAGCCAAGCTCTCGGATTTGCTTGTGTTCTTCACCCGGAGACTATCGGACAACAAACCTACTCTCCTTCACACACTCCTCATCAACCGGTTAGTGTTTTATGATGCTTGTTGTTAGATGATATTATGGGTGACATGATTTAACTAGAATAGCTTGTACGAATGATGATGTCTTGTGAACCGAATGTGTGTGATGATGTTAATCGGCTATCATGTCTTGATTACGGATTGATTGCATAATGAGTTAATGATACCTTGTGAATAAATGTGATTTAAACCATAAATTGTTGATGTTCATGAAATCGGCTTGCATATGTGTATTGGATAAGGTTCATGTTAATCGGATTGTATACTCTTGTGCTAGGAATCGAATGCTTGTTAATCGGTTGCATGTATGTGGAAATCGGATTAGTGTAGAGTCGATTATGAGGTGTTATGTGATGATTTGAAACCCTTAGATGGGTATGTTTAAGTGTTTTGATTGTTGTTCATGTTATGATTATGTTAGAGTTCATAGAGATTGATACTAAAATGATGAACAAGTTTGAATGTGAGTATGAATATTTGAATATCTTATGAACATTGAAAAGATGCCATGTTTAATCCAATTTGTTTGGAAATTAGACAACAAAACATGTTTGTATGGATAGTACACACTGTTGCATGAAATCGGAATCTCATTGGCTAGCACAATGCTGGCAAATCAGCAGATGTTCCAGCCGAGACCTCCGGTCTCGACTCGAGACCATGAAGATGACAACTCGAGATCCACGGTTGCGACATAGGTTGCGAGTCGAGAACCCCTAGTCTCGACTCGAGACCACACCACATCAGCACAAAAACAGCATGACTCGAGACCACGGTTGCGGGTCCGGTTGCGACTCGAGACCATCTAGTCTCGACTAGTTCATCCATAACTCGAGAACTCGTAGGCTTTAACCCAAGGTCGCACAGTCTCGACTCAAGATCTCTAGTCTCGACTCGAGACCACGTACACACACCTTCTGTTTGGACTTGCACACTGCTATGGGCCTAAGTAGTTGGGCCGCACACTTAGACTTTGGTTGTTACGTGAATGTTACTGTAGAACTTGTTACGAACTGTTGATGAACTGCCATGCTAGACATGTATGCCATGATCGTTACTTGTGTACAATACGTGTAGAACATACGTGCACTACTTGGATATGAACCTGACGTGAATGGTATCTATGTTAGGACGTAGTTGACCATTTACAACTTGATTAACCTTTCCGTGTATCTGCCGAGCAAACCAAGGTGAGTTCACACCCTCTACAAAGCATGGGATTCCCTGGGTTGGGAATGGGGTTAAGGAACGTGGATTCCTCGTCCTTCTTGGGTAGGACAATATTGGTTCAAGGAATGTAATTCCTCGTCCTCATGGACAGATAACTCGTACTAGACCAAAACTCTATCACGAAGTCCCTCCTTTTTATATCGACTTAATCGCCGGGCCAATGGCGAGCGGGTCATTAGTTAGATAGCGCTATTTAGGTCTGACAAGCCTCACACCGTGCCACAGAGGACGGGCGTGAACTAATGGATCTGGGCACGTCAATGATGATAGACATTGACAGTTCAGGGCACATAAACATGACTACAGTCAGCAGTCGATATGGTAACGAGTCTAGTGTATACATGGGGTAGCCCCCACGGCCGAGAGGCCAGATAACTAACATGGGGTAGCCCCCACGGCTGTATTGCCAGAGTAAATGGGTAAACAAATCACGTTTTCAACTATGGGGTAACCCCCACGGCAGGACGCCAGCTAAAGGAAACTGTTTTTGGAACAACTTAAAATGAACACCCAACCGTGAACTCACTCAACTTGTTGTTGACTCGTTACTACATGCTTCGCAGGTCTTTAGGTACTTAGCTGGAGCTTGCATGGAGGAGGGTCGTTGTGGGACATGGACAGCTGTGTGCCATGTTAAACTTTGAAACAATTAAACTTATGTTTTGGTTTTAAACGTTATGCTTCCGCTTGCAACTTAACTATGTTTTTGTTTGGACATCAATTGTATTGGTTGGATTTTTTAACCACTTATATGCTTGTTCAATATGATTGGTGGCTAAATCCTGGTCAGTCACGCCTCCAAGCGGTGGTATTCCGCAGGTGGATTTTGGGGGTGTGACAGATTGGTATCAGAGCCATTGGTTATAGTGAACTTGGTTTTAATAAGGGGAAAGAGTTTTATTAAAATCAGACTATAACATGTACAGTGCTCTACGGTCCACAACGACGCTTCACTCCACATGCAAGGCTCGACATCCTAGGTGATATGATCTGTGTATATATTGCCTACTTGTTAGTTACGTACTACATTGCTCATGGTATGCTTGATTAGTATAACTATTGTTGCTTGAACACGTGTGTGCTTACTCCCTTCTGCCATCGCACTTTCGCAAACCTCTCTCACTCATGTTTCCCTTGATATGAAGATCATGTCTGGACGCGTTAACATGACTCAAGCCCAGTTGACGGCTCTGATTAACGAATGAGTTGCTGCGGCACTTGCAGCTGCACACGCAGGAGGTATATCCTGCAGTACAAACTCATTCTAGGATCTTTTGATCCTACTCTCATGAACGAACCTTTGTGTTAAACTCTGTCTTTCTTTCACCCACAATAGGTCAACATGCTCAGCCACCTGTGTGCACCTTTAAAACTTTTATGGACTGCCGACCCACTACTTTTAGCGGCACTGAAGGAGCTGTAGGTCTCCTCCACTGGTTTGAGAAGCTCGAGTCAGTTTTCGAAATGTGTGAATGCCCTGAGGCGCGCAGGGTGAAGTATGCTACCGGTACTCTCGAGGGTTTAGCTCTCACATGGTGGAATGCTCAGGTCCAAATGCTGGGGTTGGTTGCTGCCAACGCCACCCCATGGGAAACTTTTAAGGAGATGATCAAGGAGGAATACTGCCGTCGTGATGACAATCATAAGCTGGAAGTCGAGTTCTACAACCTCAAGATGACGGGGTCAGAAATTGAGGCGTATACTAAGAGATCGAATGAGCTTGCATTATTGTGTCCTACTATGGTGGACCCTCCAATTAAGCGAATTGAACTCTTTCTCAAGGGTTTGGTGTCAGAAATCCAAAGTCATGTGACGTCAGCAAATCTCACCACTATCCAGCAGGTTGTTCAGTTGGCTCACCGTCTTACTGATCAGGCGGTGGAGCAGAACAGATTACCCAAACGCATAAGTGCTACAGCTACTTCGGATGCTCCTAGTGACAACAAGAGAAAATGGGATGGAGCTTCAAGCAAAGGTTCAACTTCTGTGCAATCTCAGTCTCAGCAGAGAAAGACTGATGACTACAAGAGCCCCAGTCAGCAATCATCTGGTGGTCAAAGTCATGGTGGGTACAAGGGGAATCACCCCAAGTGCAATCGCTGCAACTTACACCACAGCGGGCCATGCACCAGGGGTAACTGTCATCGGTGCAACAAGCCATGTCACACCGCCAAGGATTGCAGAAGCTTGTACCCCTCAAACCAGAATCGTCAACAACAGGCCCCTCAGAACCAGCGACAGCAGCAGCAGCAGCAGGGTAACAACAAAGGGTGCTTTCAGTGCGTAGCTGAAGGCCACTTCAAGAAAGATTGTCCCCAATTGAACAGGAACCAGAACAACAACAACAACAATAATCAGGGGAATGGAAACAACAACAACAATGGTGCCAGGGGCGGGCGTTCGTGATTGGCCAAGGCGAAGCAAGGAACGACCCCAATGTCGTGGCGGGTAAGTTCCTTCTCGACGACTTTTATGTTATAGTTTTGTTTGATTCGGGTGTCGATACTAGCTACGTGTCACTAGAAGTTAGTCAAATGCTTAAGCGTATTCCAACACCTTTGAACAACAAGCACACTGTAGAGCTAGCAAATGGTAAGAGTTTAGAAGCCACACACGTAGTCAAGGGTTGTAAACTTATTCTTGCTAACCATACCTTCTCTATCGACCTCATTCCTATCGTCTTGGGTAGTTTTGACGTTGTCATTGGGATGGATTGGTTATCCCAACACCGAGCAGAGATTCTTTGCAACGAGAAGATTGTTCGTATTCCTAGTTCCAGTGGTGAACCTCTCATGATTTGTGGCGATAAGAAGGGTGCTGTTGAGAACGTCATCTCTTTCCTTAAGGCCCAGAAGTGCTTGCGAAAGGGCCACACTGCCATTTTGGCTCTCGTTACTGACACCTCGGAGAAAGAGAAGAAGATAGAAGATTTTCCAATTGTACGCGACTATCCTGAGGTATTTCCTGAGGAATTGCCTGGTCTTCCGCCTCATCGCCAAGTCGAATTTCAGATTGAACTAGCTCCTGGAGCTGCGCCTATAGCTCGTGCACCTTATCGTTTAGCTCCATCAGAATTGGAAGAACTCTCTACGCAACTACAAGAACTCTTGGATAAGGGTTTCATTCGTCCTAGCTCATCGCCCTGGGGAGCTCCCGTGCTATTTGTGAAGAAGAAAGACGGTACCTTTAGGATGTGTATCGACTATCGTGAACTCAACAAAGTGACGGTAAAGAATCGTTATCCTCTACCACGTATTGACGACTTGTTCGACCAGCTGCAAGGGTCGAGCTACTATTCAAAAATCGATTTGAGATCGGGTTATCACCAGGTGAGAGTCCGAGAAGAGGACGTCTCCAAAACAGCCTTTAGAACTCGCTATGGGCACTATGAGTTTTTGGTCATGCCTTTTGGGCTAACAAACGCACCTGCGGTTTTCATGGACTTGATGAATCGAGTGTGCAAGCCTTATCTGGACAAGTTCGTTATAGTCTTCATCGATGACATCCTGATCTATTCTAAGAGTCAGGAGGAACACGAGCAGCATCTACGACTTATTTTAGAACTCCTTCGAACGGAACAACTTTACGCGAAGTTCTCAAAATGCGACTTCTGGCTTCGTGAGGTCCATTTCCTAGGCCATGTGGTAAACAAGGATGGGATTCATGTCGATCCATCCAAGGTGGACTCGATTAAGAACTGGCCTGCACCTCGTACACCAAAGGAAATTCGCCAATTCTTGGGTTTGGCAGGTTACTACAGGAGATTCATAAAGGATTTTTCTAAGATTGCACAGCCTCTCACCTCACTAACGCAGAAAGGCGTTGTTTATCGATGGGGAAATGCACAGGAATTAGCATTTCAGCATCTAAAGGATAGACTTTGCAGCGCACCTATCCTTTCCTTGCCAGAGAGCACAGACGACTTCGTGGTCTACTGCGACGCATCAATTCAGGGTCTTGGTTGTGTATTGATGCAACGAGATAAAGTTATAGCCTACGCTTCGCGCCAACTTAAGGTTCATGAAAGGAACTACACTACGCACGACTTAGAGCTGGGAGCTGTTGTTTTTGCACTTAAGATATGGCGACATTACCTGTACGGTACCAAGTGTGCCATCTACACCGACCACAGGAGCCTCGAGCATATCTTCAAGCAGAAGGAACTGAATATGCGACAACGACGATGGGTCGAGCTACTGAATGACTACGAGTGCTCGATCAGGTATCACCCGGGCAAGGCCAATGTTGTGGCCGACGCCCTCAGTCGAAAGGACACCGCGCCTAAGCGTGTGCTATACATTCTAGTCTTCCTTCCCAAATACGAGACGCTCAGATAGAAGCATTGAAACCAGAAAACGTCAGGGCTGAAGCCCTACGCGGCTCAAGGCAACGCTTAGAACAAAAGGAAGACGGTGCTTACTACGTAACGGGACGCATTTGGGTCCCACTCTATGGCAACTTACGAGAGCTTGTGATGGACGAAGCACACAAGTCTCGCTACTCGGTACATCCTGGTTCAGATAAGATGTACCACGATATCAAAACTACGTATTGGTGGCCTAGCATGAAGGCCCACATAGCAACTTACGTCAGCAAGTGTTTGACTTGTGCGAGAGTCAACTCTGAATACCAGAAACCCTCAGGCCTACTCCAACAACCAGAGATACCGCAATGGAAATGGGAGCAAATTTCCATGGATTTTGTTACTGGCCTGCCTAGATCTCAACGAGGTAACGATACTATTTGGGTAATCGTGGATCGACTCACAAAGTCTGCACACTTCTTGGCTATCAAGGAAACGGATAAGTTCTCCACTCTAGCAGACGTATACCTTAAGGAAGTTGTTTCGAGGCACGGGGTGCCCACCTCTATTATCTCGGATCGAGATGCACGTTTTACTTCAGAACTGTGGCAAGCAATGCACAAATCCTTTGGCTCACGATTAGACATGAGCACAGCGTATCACCCTCAGACGGACGGGCAGTCCGAGCGCACTATTCAAACCTTAGAAGACATGCTTCGTGCATGTGTAATCGACTTTGGCAACAGCTGGGAAAAGCATCTGCCACTTGTGGAATTCTCGTACAATAACAGCTACCACACCAGCATTAAAGCTGCTCCGTTTGAGGCATTGTACGGGCGTAAATGCCGGTCACCTCTTTGTTGGGCAGAGGTGGGGGATAGTCAGATCACTGGTCCAGAACATGTGGTAGACACAACTGAACGAATTGCTCAAATACGACAACGCATGGCGGCAGCTCGTGACCGTCAGAAAGTCTACGCCGATAAGGGCAGGAAACCACTTGAGCTCCAGGTTGGGGAGCGGGTACTACTCAAAGTTTCACCCTGGAAGGGTGTGGTTCGTTTTGGTAAACGAGGCAAACTTAACCCACGATACGTCGGACCATTCGAAATCATCGAGAAAATAGGCAGGGTGGCCTACAGACTGAATTTACCAGCAGAACTCGGTGCAGTTCACAACGTTTTCCACGTGTCGAATCTGAAGAAGTGTCTGTCAGATGAGACCCACATAGTTCCTCTGAAGGAACTCACTATCGACGAGCAGTTACGATTCGTCGAGGAACCAGTTGAAATCACGGACCGGGATGTTAAGGTCCTCAAGAGCACTAGAATACCTCTCGTTCGAGTTCGTTGGAACTCACGTCGCGGCCCAGAGTTCACCTGGGAACGCGAAGATCGAATGAAACAAAAGTATCCCCAACTGTTCGCAAACAGTACAACCACTACTGAGGCTGAAGCTACGGAATTTCGGAACGAAATTCCAGATCAACGGGGGGAGGATGTGACACCCCAGGAAAACCGGGAAAACCATACAACTTAACTAGCTTCCTCAGTGAGTGCTTACCAAATTTCGGGACGAAATTTCTTTCAACTTGGGGATGATGTGACAACTCGAAATTTAGAACCTTTCATTATATCTCGATGTAACATGCTTGAACGTTATGTGACTAGTTAACTTGTTGGCTCAATGAATGATATAAGTGAATTTATGTGATTATGTGTTGTGCTTGTATGTATGCGTGTATTTATATGACCCGAGACACAAGGACCCGACTCGAGACCATGCGGTCTCGAGTGAACAGTGCAACAGATGGGCCGGTTGGGCCACGCACCTCATTTAGTCTACCCGAAAGCCCATTAGGGTGCACCAACTTAGAACAAGTATATAACTTTGGTGGATAGCCAAACTTGCCATTTTTGGGCAACCCACACACACTCTCATTCTCTCTCACTAAAACCCTAGCAACACCACCCTCTTCTCTTGTGTCGGATCAAGGGTAGCAAGCCAAGCTCTCGGATTTGCTTGTGTTCTTCACCCGGAGACTATCGGACAACAAACCTACTCTCCTTCACACACTCCTCATCAACCGGTTAGTGTTTTATGATGTCACACCCCGACCGCGTAAAACAACAAATCGCGGCGGAAACATCGGGGCGTGTTGCAACAGAATTAATGTTTCATAACCATGGATATCAAAAGTGTTTCGTTTTATTAAACATTGAATAATTACATCGTTTGGAAATCTAAATACACAATTTAAACATAATCTATCATTGTTATTGAGTCACTAAGGCCTTGTCCAGTCCTATGTGAGCATGCATCTTATCAATCGATATCATTCAACAATACCTAAAACATATGTGAAAACGAGGTCAGCAAAGAAATGCTGGCGAGTACATAGGTTTTGTGAAAATAAGATTCATGACTTCTGTTTAAGAAAATGTTTAGTCATGAACTTTGTAATTTGCTTTGTCTTTGTAAATCATTTGAAAAATAATAAGTTTAGGTGATATGTATAAATAAGAGAATAATGCATGATTAAATGAATAACCATGTAAAATGAGTTTGTATAAGATAAGTTGTTTGTAAATAAATGTCTTGTGAAAAGTATGTTACTTGTATAAAATGTTCTATGTCTCAAACTGAAATGATTCAAATAACGCTACAATATGTAATACCATACAAACACTTATATATAGGAAGTACCAGCGGCGTATCCACCATGCTTGTATCATATTCCACACGCATTGTTACTTAATCACTTAATCAAACCAAACCACCAAAGTAATGTTCATGCCCAATGTAAATCATGTAATATGTAACCAAAACTCAATCGTATATCGCTTTGAAACCAATCGTTTACCCAATCGTTAAAACATCGTGTGAAAACCAATCGTTTACCCAATCGTTAAAACATCGTGTGAAAACCAATCGTTTACCCAATCGTTAAATTCGTTTTAGGTCGTGAAACTACTTAAATGGTCGTCTCGCTAATAACATTCAAACCTTTTTGACTCGCATTAATAAACCCTTACCAAAGGATAGATTAATAATTCGCATTAATAAACCCTTACCAAAGGATAGATTAACATCTCGCATTAATAAACCCTTACCAAAGAGTAAATTAACAATTACAGATTCAGTCGCTACCCACAACACCCACACATAACTACGGGTGTAGTAACTAACGGGATTTGTCAGATCCTATGGTACCATAACCTAATACTGGTCGGCTTGATCATTGCTAATGAATGTCATTTGTTATGTAAATACAACCAACAAGTTTGTTCACTTTTTGAAATCGTTATTAGTTTTGTATAAATCGTCTTAATCGTTTTTGAAACCATCGTTATAACCTTGAAAACATTTAGCACATATGAGTCACCCCAAAACAATTGAAAGCAGTAAAATAGGGGAATAATGTACTCGCCTGAGAATGCTTAGAGGTCTTGAACAACAACCAAACAAGGCTAGAGGGAGCACGGAATCAGTCGGCAAATCTATAAATAAACCGGACTTTAATCGGGAGATCGGATAGGATGAGGCTTGGTAAACCAAATGAGTATTGGAACTCATATGATATGGTTTAACAAGGCCTACATACTACATTGAGACTAACCTAAGTGCTTTCGACTCATCGCGACCCATTTAGGTAACATACGCTACTTTAACGCGTCATGCGCGCAAAGCGCGTTCGGACCGTCTAACTAGTCCTATGACAAGTGTTATATGCCTAAACATGTTACATAATTAGTTATGTGACAAAAGTTTAGGTTACATATGCTTAATTACCAATTATACATGAAAAGGGTATTCTGGTAATTTACATAAGGCATATAAACTACCTATCATACAACTACTTAAACGAAGCGACCATAGGGTATAACCTCGGAAGGTTATTCCCTACCTACTATGGTCACCTAATGTATTTGGTCGGATCCTAATGATCGACCAAACTGGGTCGGGTTCGAAGGTATAAGCGATTTATTAGATCGCTTACACTACGACCCTAGACAACGTGGTAATCAGTAGGCATAGTCCCAAGGGACTATAACCAACGTGATTACACTCACGTTGCGAAGTTCAAACGAACTTCGCATTGACCATAACTGGTCAACGCAGAAAGTCAAACAAAGTTTGACTTTCAGACTCGAAAGACTCGAAAAGCAATAAAAGAACGAAAGAATACTTACGAAGGGTCCCCGAATGCTAATCTCGATCCAAGAATCTCAGGTATGAAACAATGGTTTCAACTTAGAGTTCCTAAGATCAAGATTCTAGTGATTTTAGCAATGGGGGTGAATGGGTATTTATAGAAATACCCGAACCGTTAGGATCGTTTCTAGGAAAACGTGATGCGATCTTGGCCATACACTTAGCACACATGGTATTGTAATACCATGTGCCATCAAAACCAGCCCATAGTATTGTTAAAACATGTGCAAAATTGAATTTGGACCAGATTCAAAGTTTCTACACATAAAGTTTCAAAAATGGCAGATTTGGTCCCTGTAGTGTAATAAGGCCTTTTCCGACGCGTTTAAGGCCCGTTAACCCCATTTAAAAGCTCTAAAATGAATTTAAAGTAAAGGGAACTTAAAATGTTCTCAAAAATATCTCGGATGTTGGTTCGTTTAGCCGTACGGTTGCGTTGTTCGGCTAATTACGACGGAATGCGCATAAGCGCGAAAAACGATCCAAATGACGTGACGAATGGATTTTTCTTATGGCGAACACTAAAATATAATGTAGTCATTCTTACATAAATTTTTGGATGTCCGGATGTATTCAGAACGTAAGTTATGCGCGAAAATGCAAACTTGTGCACTTTTTGACACTTTTAGTCCCTGAATGACACAAAAGTTTATTTTAGCACACCGAACCCCTCAAAGCCTATTTCTAAGCTATGTAAAGGATATTTATGGTATGTTTAACTTATGGTCATGTTCCGGAATGTCTGTTACAGTTCAAATTGGCATACTTTCGCAGTTTGTCAACTTTAGTCCCTGTAAGCGATTTAACTTGATTTTGCCATACCAAAGCCTTAAAAACTTATTTCTAAGTTATGTAAAGGTTATTTATGGTATGTTTAACTTATGGTCATGTTCCGGAATGTCTGTTACAGTTCAAATTGGCATACTTTCGCAGTTTGTCAACTTTAGTCCCTGTAAGCGATTTAACTTGATTTTGCCATACCAAAGCCTTCAAAACTTATTTCTAAGTTATGTAAAGGTTATTTAAGGTATGTTAATCCTATGTCACTATTCCGGAGTGTTTGTTGCATTAAACTGGTTATATTTACGCATTGGTGCGCGTATAACCTTCCAGAAAGCGATTTAGAGTTTGAAATCGAACAAGAGTTGATATGTGTAAACGATACACATATTTTTACAAATCCCAAGTATGAAATACAATATTTCATTGGTTTGGCATTTTTTTGATGGCCGTGGAGGCACAGGTGTTACAGTCTCCCCTACTTTAGGAAATTTCGTCCCGAAATTTATTTAGAGGAAACTTGTGAGAGCTTGGAAATATGAAGTTGAAAAGATCGAACAACATTGGTTAGGGTTCTTGAACTTCTAGTAACCTTAATAACATTATGTTTGCAATGTAAGAGGGACACTTATATACAAGTATATGAAGCGTCATTGGTGCGTCCACCGTACCTCCGTTACATCGTTCTCATTTCGTTATTGTTGTCACTATCGGTTCTTTCACATAATAAATCTTACTGGGTTTCTATGCACTAAATTTCATAATTATGTACGCGTCCATAATTAGACAATTCCTTGCACAGTTCACACAGTCTATTTTATAATGTGTAGGGTAAAACCAAATGAACAAACCTGTGATGAGTGTAACTAGACCGCCATAGAGTCCTTTTAATTAAATCAATAAATGATCTAAATAGACTATCAAGGAGTCTGTTCAGCTACATCACTAGATGTCGTTCTTTAACCAAATTGTGAATCAATCTTTTAGACTAGACCACTCAAGGGTCTCTCATCGAATCATGGAATGGTACTATATAACCCAAGGGTCTTAACTACTACGTAGAAGCCCATAAGGATTTAAGGTAGTACTTTTTGAATATCCTACTATGAATCCCTCATATGAAGATATGAAAGATTCTATCAGGATTTGAAAAAATCGTAACACACAAAAACATAGAGGAGAACACATAAACACATATCATATAACCACAAAATTGTTCGTTAATTTGTCTTGTAAATTGCGTACATGCATTTAAAGCAAACTAGGAATCCATTCCGTGGATTTCATTTGGTACTTTAAACGTTACCAAGAATCCAACTATAAAGATAGAAAGATTCAAAAAGAAAATTCGATTTCGATTACTAGGAACCGAAGTGTTCGAATTAAGGTACATAAGGAATCCAATTAAGGACTCTGATTTGAACGATAATCATCCACAAGGATCTAATTGTAAAGATAAAAAGATCCCATATGAATTTTAGAAGTTGAAGATGTTTTGAAACCTTGCACTGGATGTGCTTAGGTCAAAACATGATGTAAAATGCTTATGAAGTTGAGATGCTTGATATGTCAAGGCGACATATGAAGCAGAATTTTGAAGGTTAAGTCAATGTATGAGGAAAATATTTTTGAAAACTATGCATGGGGTTCTTTTAAGAAAAATGTGTTTAACGTTTTTGAAACCTTATATATAATACTTTTTGAAATCATAAAGTAGGTGTATTAGATAGATATATTTACAAAAATGTTTTAAAATCATGCGAGATGAATTTTGAAATTATGTATAAGGTTTTTGAAAGACATGAATGATGCTTTTCGAAATCATGCACTTGATCAGAAAATGTATTGTGTTAATATTGTCTTCAGACTATATGAAATATTTTGAAATTAGAAAGGTTGGTTTTGATAACATGGCCAATGTTTTTGAAATAACATAGACAATGCATCTAGAAAAATTGTTTTCAAACTATATGAAATGTTTTGAGATCATGAAGATTGTTTTGAAATACTTGTACTGTGTATGTTGAAAAATCAAAACGTAATGGGTATGAGATTTGAAAATACCCTTAGTTATCTAACCAAGGATTTAAAGGCACAGATGTGCGAAAAGCACGATTACTCATAATGTCACTTAATTTTCTGTACTTTGTTTCTTAGAGTGAAACGAGTACTTAAAATTTTCGAGGGAATCATGAGCAATCATTTGAAAGAGAGAAATCACAAGAGTAGTTTGTAAGGTACATAGTTCCTTGATGTAGGTATCATAGGAAAAGCCATACACACCTAGCAGGGGGTTGAACTGGTTGGTTGGGGAACTGCTTTACCATTGTGAGCGACCATGGCGAAGTTCTGAGAAGCCTTTCGCTTCTTTGACTTCTTAGGGGATCGTTCATCCATGGTCTTTGATTCCTCGATTGGATTTCTTGGCTGATGGTGTTGTCGCCTGACTAGGTCCTGCCTGTCTTGGTGACTCTTGAGTGGCTTCATCCTGGAGATGATACATGGCAGTAGCTAATTCAACAGTCTTCAGGACTACTTCGCCTATTCGCTGAGCGAATTTGGCTGCTTGCTCAGATATCTGGGCGTCATCGTGATGAAGAGACATTCTTGAAGAAAAAGAAAGGCATAGGGAGAAACAGGTGAAAGGTTTTTGGACAATCAAAACAGAATGATAACGCATGAAAATTGCGATCATTTGTTTGTTACCTAAGGCAAACAAATGAGACGGTGACTAATCAAAGTAAATGGGTCAAAAATAATGTATCGCGAAGACATGCTCGCCTATAAGTGAACACTCATCCCAAGAATTCCCAGGTAAGCACAACTGGTCTCGCGTCTGATGAGATGTATACGAAGTGCTTGCCTAGACAGAAAACCCAGAATACAGGCATTCACCCTTCCAGTTTGCACGTGTTCACATTATTTAAAACCCAAAACTTTGACGAAGTTTTGAAAACTCAAAAGGGTTCAAAACCATATAATAGAGAGTTCAAAACCTTACAATAGAGGGTTCAAAACCTAGTAATCAATCATCCTAGAACAGATGATTAGTTTTCAAAGCGGTTTTGAAATTTATGTTCTTGTTGTGGTCATCGCCTAAGGATAGGTGACGGTATTGTTTTATGACTAAACGCAAGTAAACTCGCGTTAGGGTCCTAAGAAGGTTATAGACTAGGTCAAAGCATTACTAATAACCTAATTCCCTATAACCATTGGCTCTGATACCATCTTTCTGTCACACCCCGACCGCGTAAAACAACAAATACCGGCGGAAACATCGGGGCGTGTTGCAACAGAATTAATGTTTCATAACCATGGATATCAAAAGTGTTTCGTTTTATTAAACATTGAATAATTACATCGTTTGGAAATCTAAATACACAATTTAAACATAATCTATCATTGTTATTGAGTCACTAAGGACTTGTCCAGTCCTATGTGAGCATGCATCTTATCAATCGATATCATTCAACAATACCTGAAACATATGTGAAAACGAGGTCAGCAAAGAAATGCTGGCGAGTACATAGGTTTTGTGAAAATAAGATTCATGACTTCTGTTTAAGAAAATGTTTAGTCATGAACTTTGTAATTTGCTTTGTCTTTGTAAATCATTTGAAAAATAATAAGTTTAGGTGATATGTATAAATAAGAGAATAATGCATGATTAAATGAATAACCATGTAAAATGAGTTTGTATAAGATAAGTTGTTTGTAAATAAATGTCTTGTGAAAAGTATGTTACTTGTATAAAATGTTCTATGTCTCAAACTGAAATGATTCAAATAACGCTACAATATGTAATACCATACAAACACTTATATATAGGAAGTACCAGCGGCGTATCCACCATGCTTGTATCATATTCCACACGCATTGTTACTTAATCACTTAATCAAACCAAACCACCAAAGTAATGTTCATGCCCAATGTAAATCATGTAATATGTAACCAAAACTCAATCGTATATCGCTTTGAAACCAATCGTTTACCCAATCGTTAAAACATCGTGTGAAAACCAATCGTTTACCCAATCGTTAAATTCGTTTTAGGTCGTGAAACTACTTAAATGGTCGTCTCGCTAATAACATTCAAACCTTTTTGACTCGCATTAATAAACCCTTACCAAAGGATAGATTAATAATTCGCATTAATAAACCCTTACCAAAGGATAGATTAACATCTCGCATTAATAAACCCTTACCAAAGGATAGATTAACATCTCGCATTAATAAACCCTTACCAAAGAGTAAATTAACAATTACAGATTCAGTCGCTACCCACAACACCCACACATAACTACGGGTGTAGTAACTAACGGGATTTGTCAGATCCTATGGTACCATAACCTAATACTGGTCGGCTTGATCATTGCTAATGAATGTCATTTGTTATGTAAATACAACCAACAAGTTTGTTCACTTTTTGAAATCGTTATTAGTTTTGTATAAATCGTCTTAATCGTTTTTGAAACCATCGTTATAACCTTGAAAACATTTAGCACATATGAGTCACCCCAAAACAATTGAAAGCAGTAAAATAGGGGAATAATGTACTCGCCTGAGAATGCTTAGAGGTCTTGAACAACAACCAAACAAGGCTAGAGGGAGCACGGAATCAGTCGGCAAATCTATAAATAAACCGGACTTTAATCGGGAGATCGGATAGGATGAGGCTTGGTAAACCAAATGAGTATTGGAACTCATATGATATGGTTTAACAAGGCCTACATACTACATTGAGACTAACCTAAGTGCTTTCGACTCATCGCGACCCATTTAGGTAACATACGCTACTTTAACGCGTCATGCGCGCAAAGCGCGTTCGGACCGTCTAACTAGTCCTATGACAGGTGTTATATGCCTAAACATGTTACATAATCAGTTATGTGACAAAAGTTTAGGTTACATATGCTTAATTACCAATTATACATGAAAAGGGTATTCTGGTAATTTACCTAAGGCATATAAACTACCTATCATACAACTACTTAAACGAAGCGACCATAGGGTATAACCTCGGAAGGTTATTCGCTACCTACTATGGTCACCTAATGTATTTGGTCGGATCCTAATGATCGACCAAACTGGGTCGGGTTCGAAGGTATAAGCGATTTATTAGATCGCTTACACTACGACCCTAGACAACGTGGTAATCAGTAGGCATAGTCCCAAGGGACTATAACCAATGTGATTACACTCACGTTGCGAAGTTCAAACGAACTTCGCATTGACCAGAACTGGTCAACGCAGAAAGTCAAACAAAGTTTGACTTTCAGACTCGAAAGACTCGAAAAGCAATAAAAGAACGAAAGAATACTTACGAAGGGTCCCCGAATGCTAATCTCGATCCAAGAATCTCAGGTATGAAACAATGGTTTCAACTTAGAGTTCCTAAGATCAAGATTCTAGTGATTTTAGCAATGGGGGTGAATGGGTATTTATAGAAATACCCGAACCGTTAGGATCGTTTCTAGGAAAACGTGATGCGATCTTGGCCATACACTTAGCACACATGGTATTGTAATACCATGTGCCATCAAAACCAGCCCATAGTATTGTTAAAACATGTGCAAAATTGAATTTGGACCAGATTCAAAGTTTCTACACATAAAGTTTCAAAAATGGCAGATTTGGTCCCTGTAGTGTAATAAGGCCTTTTCCGACGCGTTTAAGGCCCGTTAACCCCATTTAAAAGCTCTAAAATGAAGTTAAAGTAAAGGGAACTTAAAATGTTCTCAAAAATATCTCGGATGTCGGTTCGTTTAGCCGTACGGTTGCGTTGTTCGGCTAATTACGACGGAATGCGCATAAGCGCGAAAAACGATCCAAATGACGTGACGAATGGATTTTTCTTATGGAGAACACTAAAATATAATGTATTCATGATTACATAAATTTTTGGATGTCCGGATGTATTCAGAACGTAAGTTATGCGCGAAAATGCAAACTTGTGCACTTTTTGACACTTTTAGTCCCTGAATGACACAAAAGTTTATTTTAGCACACCGAACCCCTCAAAGCCTATTTCTAAGCTATGTAAAGGATATTTATGGTATGTTTAACTTATGGTCATGTTCCGGAATGTCTGTTACAGTTCAAATTGGCATACTTTCGCAGTTTGTCAACTTTAGTCCCTGTAAGCGATTTAACTTGATTTTGCCATACCAAAGCCTTCAAAACTTATTTCTAAGTTATGTAAAGGTTATTTATGGTATGTTTAATTTATGGTCATGTTCCAGAATGTCTGTTATAGTTCAAATTGGCATACTTTCGCAGTTTGTCAACTTTAGTCCCTGTAAGCGATTTAACTTGATTTTGTCATACCAAAGCCTTCAAAACTTATTTCTAAGTTATGTAAAGGTTATTTAAGGTATGTTAAGCCTATGTCACTATTCCGGAGTGTTTGTTGCATTAAACTGGTTATATTTACGCATTGGTGCGCGTATAACCTTCCAGAAAGCGATTTAGAGTTTGAAATCGAACAAGAGTTGATATGTGTAAACGATACACATATTTTTACAAATCCCAAGTATGAAATACAATATTTCATTGGTTTGGCATTTGTTTGATGGCCGTGGAGGCACAGGCGTTACATATGATGCTTGTTGTTAGATGATATTATGGGTGACATGATTTAACTAGAATAGCTTGTACGAATGATGATGTCTTGTGAACCGAATGTGTGTGATGATGTTAATCGGCTATCATGTCTTGATTACGGATTGATTGCATGATGAGTTAATGATACCTTGTGAATAAATGTGATTTAAACCATAAATTGTTGATGTTCATGAAATCGGCTTGCATATGTGTATTGGATAAGGTTCATGTTAATCGGATTGTATACTCTTGTGCTAGGAATTGAATGCTTGTTAATCGGTTGCATGTATGTGGAAATCGGATTAGTGTAGAGTCGAGAACCCCTAGTCTCGACTCGAGACCACACCACATCAGCACAAAAACAGCATGACTCGAGACCACGGTTGCGGGTCCGGTTGCGACTCGAGACCATCTAGTCTCGACTAGTTCATGCATGACTCGAGAACTCGTAGGCTTTAACCCAAGATCGCACAGTCTCGACTCGAGATCTCTAGTCTCGACTCGAGACCACGTACACACACCTTCTGTTTGGACTTGCACACTGCTATGGGCCTAAGTAGTTGGGCCGCACACTTAGACTTTGGTTGTTACGTGAATGTTACTGTAGAACTTGTTACGAACTGTTGATGAACTGCCATGCTAGACATGTATGCCATGATCGTTACTTGTGTACAATACGTGTAGAACATACGTGCACTACTTGGATATGAACCTGACGTGAATGGTATCTATGTTAGGACGTAGTTGACCATTTACAACTTGATTGACCTTTCCGTGTATCTGCCGAGCAAACCAAGGTGAGTTCACACCCTCTACAAAGCATGGGATTCCCTGGGTTGGGAATGGGGTTAAGGAATGTGGATTCCTCGTCCTTCTTGGGTAGGACAGTATTGGTTCAAGGAATGTAATTCCTCGTCCTCATGGACAGATAACTCGTACTAGACCAAAACTCTATCACGAAGTCCCTCCTTTTTATATCGACTTAATCGCCGGGCCAATGGCGAGCGGGTCATTAGTTAGATAGCGCTATTTAGGTCTGACAAGCCTCACACCGTGCCGCAGAGGACGGGCGTGAACTAATGGATCTGGGCACGTCAATGATGATAGACATTGACAGTTCAGGGCACATAAACATGACTACAGTCAGCAGTCGATATGGTAACGAGTCTAGTGTATACATGGGGTAGCCCCCACGGCCGAGAGGCCAGATAACTAACATGGGGTAGCCCCCACGGCTGTATTGCCAGAGTAAATGGGTAAACAAATCACGTTTTCAACTATGGGGTAACCCCCACGGCAGGACGCCAGCTAAAGGAATTGTTTTTGGAACAACTTAAAATGAACACCCAACCGTGAACTCACTCAACTTGTTGTTGACTCGTTACTACATGCTTCGCAGGTCTTTAGGTACTTAGCTGGAGCTTGCATGGAGGAGGGTCGTTGTGGGACATGGACAGCTGTGTGCCATGTTAAACTTTGAAACAATTAAACTTATGTTTTGGTTTTAAACGTTATGCTTCCGCTTGCAACTTAACTATGTTTTTGTTTGGACATCAATTGTATTGGTTGGATTTTTTAACCACTTATATGCTGGTTCAATATGATTGGTGGCTAAATCCGGGTCAGTCACGCCTCCAAGCGGTGGTATTCCGCAGGTGGATTTTGGGGGTGTGACACCTAAGGTGAGTTCACACTTTCTACAAAGCATGGAAATTCCCAGGGGTTGGGAATGGGTTAAGGAATAGGGATTCCTCGTCCTGTTGAGACGTGTTCAGGAATGTAGATTCCTCGTCCTGTTGAGACGTGTTCAGGAATGTGAATTCCTCGTCCTGTTGAGACAGATTTAGATATTACTGGACTAGAACTCTATCAACGAAGTCCCTCCTTTTATATCGACTTAATCGCCGAGGCCAGTGGCGAGCGGGTCATTAGTTAAATAGCGCTATTAGGTTTAACAAACCTCACACCGTGCCGCAGAGGACGGGCGTGGACTAATGGACTATGGCACGTCAGTGATGATAGACACCGACGCTAGGGCACATAAACATGACGAACGTTAGTAGTCGATATGGTAACGAGTCTGGTGGTTTAAACATGGGGTAGCCCCCACGGCCAGAGAGCCGGGCTGGAATAGCCGACGTAAGAATGGGTTAACTAATAAACATTTTTCGAACTATGGGGTAACCCCCACGACTGGATAGCCGGTTAAGAACAAGATATGTTTTTGGAACAACTCTAAAATGGACAACCAACTGTGAACTCGCTCAACTTTGTTGTTGACTCGTTACTACATGCTTTGCAGGTCACTAGGTTTAGCAGGAGCTTGTATGGGGAAGAGTCGTTGTGGAGCATGGACATTGAGTGTTCATGATAAACTTAAATACTCTGAATTTATGATTTGGGTTTTGAACTCTTTGCTTCCGCTGATAACTTAGACTTATTAAATTGTTTTTGGACACCAATTATATTGTGTGGTTGAACTTGTAATTACTTTACTATATTGTTCAATATGATTGGTGGTTCGATCCTGGTCAGTCACGCCTCCAAGTGGTGATACTCCGCATGTGGATTTTGGGGGTGTGACAGATTGGTATCAGAGCCATTGGTTATAGTGAACTCGGTTTTAAAAAGGGGAAAAGCTTTTTGACAAGACCAAACTATAACCTGTACAGTGCTCAACGATCCACAACGACGCTTCGCTCCACGTGCAAGACTCAACACAATAGGTGATATGGTTTGAAATTTGTTGGACCGTCGTGTGACCCTAAATAGTCAGTCTGAGTAGTTCATCATCAAATACAAAGGCGGAATCAATGTAAAAGATGTCAACACAGCTTGTTCCTTTCTAATCTTTATCTATTACTGATTTCCTGAGCTTTTACAGATCTGGTTACAATTCGGCAGCACCTCGGCTCTCAAACAATATCCTCTAATTCCGTTCCAAATGACAACAACACACACATATATATAGTAGTTCTGATTTCGCTTGAACATGTCACATTCCATTTCAAGCGGAATCAATCATGTTGATTTCGCTTGAACTGTTCTGTGACACTTTCAAGCGGAATCACCCACTATTACATACAAAACCCTAATTTCAACTCTGTTGTGTGCTCGTTTATCCTATCTAGACATAAGACTCGATTAAGACGAAGTTAACAGACACTAGATGCACCAACAGACTCCCCCTTGGATGATGACGAAGTCTTCGGCGTCGAGTCTTTAGTCTTTGTCTCTCTCCAAATTGTCTTGACATTGTAAAAGCTTCCTTCAATTCTTCTCTTCTATCAACAGCTAACATGAATCACAGAATCTGAATCTTTAACACCTTCAAGCTCCCCCTTGAATATAGATCCAGGAACTGTATCTGACTTTAAGTCTTCAGACTCCCCCTATCAGTAGGCTGGGATTTTGCTTAGCTGTTTTCTCAAATACATACTTGTTACTTGCACAATCTCTACCTAAATATAAGATATATGACAATAACAGTTTCAATTCAAACTTACCATTTAACCTCAATTAATAGAATGATCAGTGTTTAGAAATCCAGTTAAGTATTCAGGTCCAAATTAATGACCCTGATTACTCAATTTGTCTACCAAGTCCAAGTTAATGACCTTGGTTGATCTGAGATAAATCACACTGACATTTGAAAAAAAAAATTAAACTTTTCTGAAAATTACAAGTTTCAAGTTAATGAACTTGTTTTAACTTTTCATTTTCTCAATTATTATGTTAAGCTCCAAACTCATCCTCCAGCCCAGAAACTTCCTGCATCTGCTTCAATTCGGATCTGAAGATCAACTCTCCACTTTGGTTTGTCGGAAAATAAAGCAGAAATGTAAAATCTTTTTGTATTTTTAATAAAGTTTCAAACTAGAAATGAAATACAGAAATAAAATGCAGAAAATGTAAACTATTTACAAACATATTTTTGGCGAGTGTGTTAGGGAATCATATCAGCTATTTGACAAGTCACAAGTACCGTTAAGCTTTAATTTCATACTCAGAATTAAACAATTTACTTAGATTGTCGATATACTGATCCATTTTAAATTCTCACACAAATTTCAATCTGTCCAGGATACGGATTTAATGTTTTAGAGACTTAAACTTATACGTGTGTCCCACCTCTTGAATATACTCCCGTATCCAGATCCCAATATTCGGTCTTACAGGTGAGTATACCACAGATGATATCTGTAAGGGTTAAATTGCGAAACCGTGAGAGCTCAGGTCAGAACTTCCGTTCAGCAGAGAGATGACGGTTCAACTTTAGTGGGTCCCCTTTAGAGGATCTTTTTTACAACAGCATTGATTAGCAATTTTATTGTCTCATCATTTTATGCTGAGGGCGGCGCTATTTTTCAAGCAAGCGATAAAGTATTCTCCGGGGACTAGGCCATTGCTTCCGCATTATCAGAAGTCCCGGGATAATACCCCAGATATCACTGAGTATAAAGACCTAGTATCTCAGAAAGAGGGATCTTTCAAACAAGATTTCAGGGGTTACCTATATATCCATGTAGTGTTCCCCACGAAATAAGTAAGAAAAGATTTAGGTTTATATCCCGAACAAACCTACTAAATGTGTAAAAACCTATCGACACATCATCAGCGAGACTGTTTAAAACTTTTTAAACTTTACAAATCTTTAGCATACTGTAACTGTCAAGCCGATGTACTATCATTTTCCCTTTTTACACAAGCTCTTTTCTGGTTTTCTATTGTTTTTGGATTTTGAAAATATCTCATGTTCTTGTATTTTTGAAATTTTTTACTGTTTTGTATTTTCTGAAAATATTACCCTATACTCTCCCCCTAAATACCAAAACATGTAAAAATCGACAAACCATTGCAGATTGTTTCTCAACATCATCATCTACAATGTCTCCTTCATCAACGCCAAGAATCTCCTCCAACGCCGATAAAAGCTTCATACCGTTCAGTTTTAGCAAATATTGAAAACATGTTTTATCAAATGCTTTGGTATGTAAATCAGCTTTTTGCTCATCAGTGTGGATTTTCTCAATTCGTATCAACTTCTTCTCGAAGCAATCTCGGATGAAGTGATGACGAATTTCAATGTGTTTCGTTTAGCGTGATGAACAGGATTTTTCGTAATGTTAATTGCTGCCTCATTATCAACAAAAATAGGGGTGTTTAGAAATTGCAAACCGTAGTCGCGCATCTGTTGCTGGATCCACAAGATCTGAGAGCAGCAACTGCTAGCAGATACATACTCCGCTTCACATGTAGATAAAGCCACAGAGATCTGCTTTTTGCATTGCCAGGTAACCAATCGTGGTCCGAAAAACTGGCACCCCGCTGTTGTTGATTTAGCGTTAACTTTGCAGCATCCGAAATCAGAATCAGAATACCCTTCGAGCGTGAAGTCGCCTTCTCTTGGATACCACAACCCCAATGATGGAGTTCCTTTCAGGTAGCGTAATATCCTTTTCACAATCACCATATGTGAAGCTCTAGGATTAGACTGAAATCTTGCTGCGAGGCAGGTTGGATACATAATATCGGGTCTTGAAGCTGTCAAATACATTAACGAACCGATCATAGAACGATACATCGTTTCATCTACCTTCTCTCCGGTGAGATCAGGGTTTATCCCATGATTCGTCGCTAATGGGGTGGAAGCTGGAGTAGAACCTGACATCCCGAATTTCTCCAAGATATCATGAACGTACTTCGTTTGATGTATGAAAATTCCTTTGGGTAATTGATCAACCTGCAGTCCCAAAAAGAATTTCATCTCACCCATCGAAGACATTTCGAATTTCTGCTTCATAACTTGTTCAAAATCTTTGCACAAGTTTTCATTGGTTGACCCAAATATGATGTCGTCCACATATATCTGAACGATCAGAAGATGTCCGTCGACCTCTTTGGTTAAGAGAGTGGCATCCACTTTTCCACGGATGAAGCTGTTGGCTAGCAGGTGTTGAGACAATGTCTCGTACCAAGCTCTCGGGGCCTGATGTAAACCATACAGCGCTTTGTCTAGTAAGTAGACCTTGTCTTTGTGGATTGGATCGGTGAAGCCCGGTGGCTGACCGACATATACCTCCTCTTTTACCTTCCCGTAGAGAAACGCCGATTTAACATCTAGCTGATATACTTTGAAATTTTTTCAAGATGCAAATACTAGGAAGATTCTGATTGCTTCTAGTCGAGCCACTGGAGCATACACTTCAGTGAAATATATACCCTCCTGCTGACTGAAACCCTGGACTACGAGTCGAGCTTTGTTACGAACAACAACCCCTCTATCATCTCTCTTGCACTTGAACACCCATTTGGTGTTTATCTTCCTTTGACCATCAGGCAAGTCTACTAACTTCCACACACCTAACTTCTCAAACTGACTCAACTCTTCTTGCATGGCATTGACCCAAGAATCTTCAGTTAGCGCCTCTTTGTATGTTCGTGGTTCGATCTGCGAAATAAAACAACTTAGTGAAAACTCAGTTTGTAAAGGAGCAACTGTAGAATAAAAACAAGTAAGGCCTTGGTCAATTTGACGTCTAGTGCGAACGCCTGTCTACAATTCTCCAATGATCAACTCTTCTGGATGGTATGAAAGAGTTCTCGGCATCACCTCGCCTGGAACATCTACCTCGCCTTCCAAATTTGTGAAATTTTGATTTGCACCTTGTTCATCGACTGGGTTTGTTTGACTTGAAATCTGGATCTGCTCCCCCTCAGAATCTGAATCACCATGATCAAATACTGGCATGTTATTAGATTCTTGTTTATCATTGTCTGCCGTTTGATTATCAGGAGCAACTTCATTTTGTTGAATATCATCATGTTCTCCAGCATTGCTTGGACCAGCTTCATCATCATTTGAAATTTGTCATGGTCGACTTGAATACTCAGCTGGGAACCTTTCCTGCGATGACTCATACTCTCTCAGAATATCCAACTCGTCAAAGAAATCTTCTTCTTCTTCCTTTTCTTCTTCCATGTCAAACGAATCCCACAAACTTTCGTAGTGAAAACGCCATGAATCGCCGGAATTTTGCGGCGGCATTGTGTAGCCTTGACATTCAACATTGTATGCCTCAATAATCTGCTTCAGACTAGGAACAAAGACTCGTTTTTGTGGATTTGAGTAACCCACGAATATTCCCTCAATGCTTTTTGCACCAAACTTACCAAAAGGCTCTAGAACAGTACAGGGTGACCCAAACGGTTCTAAATACTTCAGGTTTGGCTTGCGATTGTTCATTAGCTCGAAACATGTCTTGTTGAATTTCTTCACTGTGAGAACCCGGTTGAGCGTATAGCATGCAGCTGAGACTGCTTCTGCCCAAAAATTAACAGGAAGTTTAGAATCAGCAAGCATCGTCCTGGCTGTTTCTATTAGTGTCCTATTCTTTCTTTCAGGTACTCCATTCTGCTGAGGAGTGTAAGGAGCACTAAATTCATGCAATATACCTCTCTCATCACAATATTCTTGCATCTTGTTGTTCTTGAACTCAGTACCATTATCACTTATGATTCTTTTGATACGCCTTTGGTACAGGTTTTCAATTTTTCTGAACAACGCCATTAAACTATCAAACGTTTCATCCTTTGTCTTCAGAAAAGAAACCCATGAAAATCTGGAATAATCATCAGTGACAACCAAACAATAGTAATCACCAGTGATGCTTTTGACGTTCACTGGACCAAAAAGATCCATATGAAGTCTCTCTAAAGGTCTCGAAACTGAATTGACTTTCTTTTTAGGGTGTGATTTCTTCTTTTGCTTGCCTTTGATGCAACTAATGCACTCCCCTTCTAGATGAAAGCCATTAACATGAACACCAGTAACCAAGTCATTGTGCACCAAGTGATTCATTTTTCTAAGATGTATATGACCCATCTTCCGGTGCCACAAATGTGATTCCTTCTCCGTTGCTCTGGACACAAAACAATGAGCCTGGCCCGTGGTTGTAGTAGCTACACTCATGTCCAACACGAACAGAACATTCACTCTAGGTGCCCTCATGATAATCCATTCTTCGGGAACAACAAATCCTGGTTTCAAGATCAAACATTCTTTGTCTGTAAAGTGCGTTGTATACATACGATCACAAATCTGAGAAATACTCAGAAGATTATTCTCAAGCTCAGCGATGTAATTCACTCTATCAAACGTGACAATCCCATTGGATAACATTCCTTCTCCAACTATCCGACCACCCTGATTACCTGCGAATCCCACGTAACCTACTTTAAACCCTTTAACATCATACAGTAGGGCTTTATTCCCTGTCATGTGCCGAGAAGCTCCATTATCCATAATCCATCGTGAAACGGATCTTGGAAGCTCCTGCACATTTCAAAAACATTTAATGAGATTTTGATGCTACCCAAGCCTCTTTGGTCTCAGGTAACTTGACATTTAAGTGAGTTTTTGCAATGTAAAGTGGCAGAAAGTTCTTGTCATTCATCTTTAAGCTCTCCTCAGATCCAACCTCAACCTTTTTGTATAAGAAAAACTCATCTTTTTTAGGTTGACCAGTTGGTTGATCTTTCTTTTGAACATTCTTCTTCTCTGGTGGAGTAGAAGATTGTTTCTCCAATTGTTCATAATAATCCAAAGGAACATTCATCTTTATCGGAGTGGTAGAAGACGATTGTTTTTCTGACTCTGAAACCTTTGGTTTTGGAACACTTGTTTTCTTTTCAACCACTTTTGGCTTCCATGTTTGTTAAGACGATGCAACCCGTTTGTAAAACTTGTCATTTTTAGTTACCACATTTTTAACAAGTTCAGTTTTGATCTTGGTGTTGTCATTTTTAAAAACCTTTTTCTCAACAACCAATGGAGCTTTTCCCTTTGCATCAGCTTTCTTTCTCGGACTCTCAGCAACTTCAGACTTAGGCTTTAAGTTGGTGCACATTCGTGCAATATGTCCAACTTTGTTGCACTTAAAGCATATACGAATATCAACTACCCGACTTGTGCCTTTGGTCTGATGCTGTGAGGCCCTTTCCTCAAAGAATTCTTCATTTGTTTTCGAAAAAATCTTAAATTCTTCATCAGAAAGTGAACTCGAACTCGAAACAAACACCTTTTTCTCAGCAAACTTCTTGTTTTGAACATTCCTTCGTTGATAATTCTTACCACCCAGATAACCACCCGACCATTTGTTTTGATTGTAGTTTGAAAAACGTGGCGGTATAACAGGCTTTTTGTAGTAAGCTTTATCTTTTTCAAAATTCAATTATCTCTCAGCACGTTTCAGATTTTTAAGTTCAGAAACATCAATTTCGATCAACTTGAAAACATTTTTCAATTTGTCCACATTCACATTCTCTAACAGAAAATCACAATCCGAATACAACTTATATGAACCTGCCATCTTGTACATCACATGATGTGGTTCTTCACTTAAGTTGTTTTTGGACTTTGATTTTGGAATATACTTGTCCAAAAAGCATTCATCATCCTCAGTAGTGTCACTTTCAGATTTTAAAACATTTTCAGCCATACTTTTAACAATTTCAGATTGGACACTATCTTCATCAGATGATGAAGTAAATGTGACATCAATTGACTCTGGAAGTTTCACTTCATGAACATCTTCATCATTAACCAACCCGGATTTCTTCTTTGAGAAATTGTTTAGTACTGGTGGTGGAACCTGGTGAAACCCAACCCCGGTTCCATCACAGTATACATCTTCGCCTGCTTTGTTTTTCCCGATGGGTTTGGGAACAATGTGTTGTAAAACAAAGCTTGGAGAGTTGTAACTGTTCAGTTTCAAATTGATACGCTCATTCTCAATCTTAGCTTCTTCAAACTGAAGCTTCAATTTAGCAATCTCATCCAGTTGTTGGTTGATTTGCTCTTCTTTGTATCTGAGAACTATAGTTAAATGCTCATTTTCTTTATTGGTTTTACCGTTTCTTTCATCAGAATCTTTTACCGTTCGTTTTAGTTTGTCAAAATTTTTTGAGATCTGACGATTTTCTTGAATTAGCTATTCATTCTCTTTCCTAATTCTTTCTACTTCAATTTTATCATTTTCAATTTTCTCATTCAAATTTTTAGCTCGATCATTTGAAGCTTTGAGCATTTTATCACGGTCTAGAATCTGATCTTCAACCTTTCTGACTCTTGTTGTCAGTTCTTCAACCTTTGTATCACTAAGATAAGTGAGTGTACTACAAAACTTGCATATTTTCATGCAACTTTTGCAGTCACTATCACCTTTGACTTTCTTACCTGTCTCACTTGTTGAAATGTTTGAACTGACCTTGCTTTTAGACTCAGTTTCAGACTTAGAGTCTACCTCAAGCTCCTTTGCAGCAAGCACTTTGTCAGCCATCTTTCCCAAGTTTTCAGCAGTGAATTCTTTTGAAGTATCAATAATCCCAACATCAATTTTCTTAGACTGCGACTCATTCTCTTTCTCTTTTTCTTTTTGTTTCTCTTCTCCACCCCCCCCCCCCCATTCTCCATGTTTGGCGTCTTCTTCTGCAGCAAATTCCTCAATGAAAGCTTCAATACTAAGAGTTTTCGTATTAATAGCAATGTTTCCTTGAGGATCAAGGTAACATTCTCTATCAGCATCCCATCTCTTTGCTTTCCTGGCTTCACTGAATACCCTAGATAATCTCATCATCTTGAATTCTGCTCTCTGCTGTCTGCTTTTGTATTTTTGTTCTTCATTTCTTGTGTCTTTGAAAGGAACTTCCTTTGCTACAAACGCATAGCCTACTGCATCTTCCTCCGGTAACACATCACTCCAATCGTATCCCTCATCATCATGAATAACAGCAAGAGCTCTTGATTTTTCTTTAGGGGTATCTTCAAGTTGCTTCATTCTGGGGGGTTCAGATTTGTTTTGATGGTAGATCGCTCTTTTGTAGTAATCCTCGCGGAATGGATTTGCAGTATCATCAGCAGGAGCGTTACGACATTCACGTTTGAAGTGTCCTTTTTGTTTACACCTGAAGCACGTGACTTTTGATTTGTCAAAGCCAAGTTTTGTGGACGGCCCTCCAATAGAATGTCTCCCAGTAATCTCCATGAATCGTTGCGCTCTTCGGACTGCACTGGCCATACACCACCTGATATCGATCAGTTCCATCTCTTCAGGATCTATTTGATCATAGTCCTCCTTAGTCAGGTTGGTGTTTCCAATCTTGCCCGCCACAAGGCTCTCGTACGATTCTAACACCGACGCTAAGAACACCATCTGTTGTTTTGCTGACTCTTCACTGAAATTTTGAGCGTTTTTCAGATTCCACAGCAATGTTACATTGGAACAGATTCTTTGATGTAGATTGGCTTGAAGTTTTTGAAGAAGATCCACTATGAAAACCATTGTGAGGAGTTTCTTGATTCACATTTTTTGAACTCTCTGCAGAAAAAGCTGTTCTTGGAGATCCAGTCTTTGGTAGATTTCCTCTGTAGTACAACTCCACATTCTGCTGATAAGATGAGTTGTTGACTTTGCTAGATTTCTTGATCTCCAACTCGTGACTCTCCAGTCTTTCGATAAGTAGATCCACTGTCAACTCTTCAGACTTGATTGTATTCTTCAGCATTAATGCAAAGTACTGCCAATCTTGTTCATTCGGCAGTGAGTCAAACAATTTGTCAACTAATTCTTCTCGAGAATATACAATCCCGTGTCTTGCCAGCTCCAACTTCAAATGTCCAAACCTCTCAATCATCTTGGAAACAGACTCGTTCTTTAAACAACCAAATAAATCAAACTCTTTTCTTAACAGTCTCTTTTTGTTTTTTACTATTTCAACACTACCTACACACTTTACCCTCAGTTTCTCCCAAAGATCTTTTGAATTTTCATATTCAATCAATGAAATTATATCATCTCTCACAGACTGATGAATCAACGCAATGCACTTTTGTTCAGCAATATATCTTTCAATCTCATCAGTATCTGTCAAACTTTCACCAAACCGTTCTCCTCTAGTGTAACCAATCTTTAAACTTTTCCAGCTTGGGTATGCAAAGGCTTGAAGCCACTCATCAAACCTTGTAGCCCACCTATTGTAATCTTCTATCGCCAACAACTTTGGAGGTTTGTTGTACGTCCCATAAGCACTCTCAACACTTAATGCATCAGAAATAGTCTTCTTTGCACTCGGTGTTGGTGTAGTGTCATTTGTATTATCTGAAGTGCCATCTCCCGAACCACTGGTAAATGCAAACACATCACAGAAAGGATTCAAGAACAAATCATCCATTTTTCACGTACCTGAAACAATCAACAAACACTTAGAAAAATTTTTGAAATCTTGAAAAACCAGTTTCAAGCGAAATCAGCTTTTCAAGCGGAATTGCTTTTCAAGCAGAATAAGACATCAAGCGGAATAGCTAATTTTATTTGAAACTTTCAAGCGGAATCTGATTTCAAGCGAAATCAGACTATAACTTTCAAGCGGAATAAGGTTTGAAGCGAAATCACTTATTTCGCTTAAATTTTCAAGCGAAATATGATTTGAAGCAAAATCAGACAAACACTTTCAAGCGGAATTAGCTAAAATAGCTTATTTCGCTTGAAATCACTCGTGCAAGTTCAAGCGGAATCAAGATGACATCAGCATTTTCGAACAGATTTTCAAGCGGAATAACAAGTTTTTATCAGATTTTGTTTGAATTAAGGTCCAATTCTTTCAAGGATTAGTTAAAACTATGTTTCGCTTGTTATATGTGAAAATCAGGCCATTTTGTCCGTTCAATCTTGTTCAAATCATAAAAGAAGGAGTAGAAGTGATAGAATCTGGTGAAATCAAGCTGAATTGGTATGAACTCCTCGTCCTGCGCTCTGATACCACTTGTTGGACCGTCGTGTGACCCTAAATAGTCAGTCTGAGTAGTTCATCATCAAATACAAAGGCGGAATCAATGTAAAAGATGTCAACAAAGCTTGTTCCTTTCTAATCTTTATCTATTCCTGATTTCCTGAGCTTTTACAGATCTGGTTACAATTCGGCAGCACCTCGGCTCTCAAACAATATCCTCTAATTCCGCTCCAAATGACAACAGCACACACATATATATAGTAGTTCTGATTTCGCTTGAACATGTCACATTCCATTTCAAGCGGAATCAATCATGTTGATTTCGCTTGAACTGTTCTGTGACACTTTCAAGCGGAATCACCCACTATTACATACAAAACCCTAATTTCAACTCTGTTGTGTGCTCGTTTATCCTATCTAGACATAAGACTCGATTAAGACGAAGTTAACAGACACTAGATGCACCAACAAAATTGTATTGTTTTCCTGTTAGTTTGAGTAGTGCATTGATCATGAGATACTTCGTTAGTGTAACAATGGTTGCTTGAACCTTGCGTGCTTGCTCTTTTCTGTCACTCCACACTTACGCATTTTCGCGACACCATTCTTACTTGTGTTTCCTTCGATGTGAATATCATGAGTGGACGTCTGAACTTGACTCAAGCCCAGCTGACGGCTCTAATCAATGAACGAGTTGCTGAGGCACTCGCAGCTGTCCCTGCAGGAGGTATAACCTGCCATTTCGACCTATCCTAGGATGGTTAGATCCTACTCTCACGAACCAATCCTCGTGCTTAATCTTATCTTTTGTTTCTCGCGCGACAGGTCAGCCTGCTCAGCCTCCCGCGTGTACATTCAAGACCTTTATGGACTGTAGACCTAGTACCTTCAGTGGTACAGAAGGAGCTGTAGGTCTCCTCCGCTGGTTCGAGAAGCTCGAATCTGTCTTCGAGATGTGTGAATGCCCTGAGGCTCATAGGGTAAAGTTTTGTTGGTGCATGTTTGTGACAACAGCTTAGATTTGGTCTTTGGATATCTTGTAATTAGTTAAACAATAAACAGTTAGCGGGTTTAGCTTTGTATTAGTGAGATAATAGAGTTTGGGCTAAACAAAACCCAATTAGGGTGATGGAGGGCGAATTGGGCAGTCCATGATGTTTAACCTTGGCCCAAGTAGTAACCTTGTGTTATATAAACAAGGTTAGGCTTTAGGGTTTAGGTTAATCAGCCAAAACAGTTTGTGAGAGATAGAATTTCGTGAGAGCTAGTCTTGGACGAAATTGAGAGAGTTAGGGTTTAGATTGATTGTAATTCAGTTTGATTGATAATCAATAGAAAACCCGGATTGAAAGTGTCTTGCTGTTCCTACACGTTTTCTGCTTATTCTAATCAAGAGGATTCCGCACTCTTGATTGGAAAGACAATTCTGTGAAAGATCCATACGAATAGGGGACCTACAATTGGTATCAGAGCATTAGGCTCTTGAAGGCTCGGTTCAGAATTGCAGGCTGTAGATTCGGGTGAAAGTGGTTAAAAATTTTCGAATTTTGGAAACCTGAAAACTAGGGTTTTTGAAAATTTCGAAATTTTTGAGCTTTGTTCTTGAAATTTTCAAAATTTTTGGGTATTTTGATCTGTTTGCATATTTAATTTTGCTGTTTAAAGTGTTTTTGGTTGCAGGTTTGGTTGATTTTTGAAGGATTTTGGCAAGAAAGTCATGAAGATTCGAAGATTGTTCTTCGTGTTCCTCGGGTTCTTCATAAATTTAAAAAAAAAATTGCTGATTTGGTTTTCTGATTTTGCAGATTTGTGTTGGAGAGAATCTGGAAAATCTCAGAAATTTGAAAAAGATTGAATTTCCTTATTACTGGCTGGCGAATTTAATACTTTCGCAGACTGATCCAGCATAATTAAACTGATCAGCGAATTTGGGACTTATATCTCGGTAACCGGCGAAATCAAATCCAAAGGCGACTTTGGTAACCGTATAATTTTCCACAGCGAAATTATCACGGTTTTCGGCGAATTTACAGGCGTCGTTATAGCGAAATTAAGCAGCGAACTTGACCAGCGAAATAAACTGATTCACCAGCGAAAATAACAGATCAGCGAAATTAACCAGTTGACCAGCGAAAATTATTCTGATACTCGGCGAAATTAACTCAGCAAATTTAAAAACCCGCGAAATTAAGAGGTGGAAAATTTCTTGGCAAGCGTCGATAAAATTTCAGTGTTTTGGAAATAGAAATTGATCCGTAGCTCGTTTGACAGAACTGTTTGGACCATTAAATTCCTCGTATTTTTAGGGTTAAAAAAAAAAGACTCTGGAAAATCCCGAATTCGGTTTTCGACATTATATATCATTGGATTTGTCTTTTCGAGACGATTCTAAAGGTGTAATTTGGTAACTACTGTTTTCGGAAAAATTATTGTACGTTTTTATCGGTACGGTTACGGTAAAACGTGTTTAAAGATGGTCAGAATGGATAAGTTCAGTGAGACTATTAAGAATTGGCCAAAGCTTACAAATGTTAAAGAATATGTTGTTTGGAAGGAGGAGTTTGAATCAGTTGTGAAAAGTGAGGATTTTAGAATGTGGTGTTGTATGATAGATGGATATGTTGCTCCTTCACGTCGTGTCGAAGGAAGGGTTATAGTGATGTCTTATGACAAGATGGATGAATCTGAGAGACAGGTGGTTGAAGCTGAGAAGAAAGCTTTAGCTGCGATAAAGATGTGCTTACCTGATAGCATCAAGCATACCTTCACAAAGTACACTAATTCAAAGGATATGTGGGATGCATTACAAAAGCGATATCAGGGAAATGAGAGTGCCACTCAGGCATTCATGGCAGAGATAGTGCCAGTTGATGAGGCTGAAACTACTGTGAGTGATGCTGAATCTGAAGTGAAAAATGCTGAAGCTCAAGTGGAGCATGCTGAAGCAAAAGTGGATGCTGAAGTAGAGAAAGAGAGTGAAGCTGAACAGGTTGTTGCTGATGAAAACTCAGAAGTTCATGAGAAAGAGGTACAATCTATTTCTGTGTGTTTGAGATGTCGTGAACTACAGGGTGAGGTTGACACGTTGTCAACACAAAACCAAAGTCTGGTAAGCGAGATGTCAAACATAAAAGAATCAAATTTTTTTGCTAAAAGAAATGAATCTACATACTTGAAAAAGATAAGAGGTTATGAAAGTGAAATTGATGCTTTAACATGCAAGTTAAATGAAAAACTTCAAGTCATAGACTTAGCTCATGACATGATGGCTGAGAAAACAAAAGAGATTTCTGAAAAATGCAATGAGTTGTCAGATGCACAACTTAAAATTGTTGAACTTGAAAAGAAATTGAGTCAATTCAGAGATTCGTCTTTTGTAATGAAACACATGATGGGTGGGTTAAAGAAGAGTAATGACAAGACCAGTGTGGGCTTCCAGGGCTTTAATGAAGTTCCACCTCCTCTTAGTCATGATTATTCATTCCTGCCTAGTGAAGATGAGCTAGTAAACGTTATGGCATCTGCACCAAGTAGTTTCGGATCCACATCAAGTCAAGGTGATGGATCTGAGAGTGATGATGCTAAGGAGAACAATAACAGGGAACCTTTGAAAAGGAAAAATTCACCGCCTAAGAATAAAAATCAAGCTTTTGTTAAAAAGATTAATTTTGTTCAAGGTAGTGATATGAAAAATGAAACAACTGTTATTGAAAATGAATCAAATGTAGAGTTTGCTAAAAATAAAAACAAAGAAAAGTCTGAACCCAAGCAAACTGAACAAGGTTCATCCAAGGGATCATCACCATCTGATAAGGGATCTACCTCAGAGACTCCAGCTAAGAAGTCTTTGAAAAAGAGATCGTGCTTCAAATGTCACACCAAGGGACATGTAGCTAGTTGCTGTCCTAACAAAAAGAGTGAAGCACAAGTGAGTGAGGAGAAGAGAGAGAAGTCACCAGAGAATAGTGGTGATAAACAGGAGAAAGTTGCAAATTCTCCAAAGAAATCTGCTGCTAAGCAACCTGAGAATGTTGCTGTTGGTGAAGATAAGGCTGAAAAAGGAACTCCACAAGTTCCTCGTTTTCAAAGAAATCAACCAAGATTTCAGCCTAGATCTCCACCAGGCAGATTTGAGAGACCTAGAAGCAGTTCACCTAGAATGAACAATTTTAATGGAAATTCAAATAATTTCAGAAGTCAAGGTCAATATCAAAATCGATACCAAAATAATGGTGGTCGAACTTTTTATAACAATGGCTTTAGAAATTACAACAATAATGCTTCTTGGAATCAAAATTCAAGATACCCAAATCAAAATTTCCAAAGGTCAAATAGTCCAAATACGTATAGGAACCCTCAGGACCAAAGACCTAGTGGAAACCAAAATCAAATTCCATCAACAGGTCTGAGATCCAAGACTCCAGTTAGGAGTAATGGATATTGGATGGATGTTCCAGTGGTTGGTGAATTTGGACGACCCAAGACCATTAAAGCTTGGGTCCCCCAATCTAACTAATTTTTGGTTGGTGTGTGCAGGAGCTGCTAAGGAGGATTATCAACTTATGGTATGTTGATAGTGGCTGCTCCAGGCACATGACGGGGGATGCGAGATTGTTGACTGAGTTTGAAGATTATGATGGTGGAAAAGTGAATTTTGCGGGTGCTAAAGGTGGTAGAATTACAGGACGAGGAAAGGTGACCAATGCGAAGATCACACTGGACAAAGTGAACTATGTGGAGCAGCTTAAACACAATCTGATGAGCGTGTCACAAGTCTGCGACAAGGGTCACTCGGTCCATTTTACCAAGAATGAAGCATTAGTGTTGAAACCAGGTTTGAAGATTCAGGACGATTGGATAGTGATGCGAGCGCCAAGGAGAAATGACACTTATGTCATGGACATGGGTGCTAAGGATCCAAATGCTGTGGTGGCGTGTTTACTATCAAAAGCATCTGAAGCTGAATCGATGTTGTGGCACAGACGCATGGCCCATATTCACTATCGAAAAAGGAATTACCTTGTCAAAAATGAGCTAGTGAAAGGGGTTCCAATGCAGAGGTTTCACGTGGAAGATAAATGTCTTCCATGTCAAAAGGGAAAACAACATAAGAAACCTCACAAATCTAAAACAGTAAATTCCATAGATGCCCCTTATGAATTACTTCACATGGATTTATTCGGTCCAGTGAACGTAAGGAGCATAGGTGGAAAGTACTATTGTTTAGTTGTCACTGATGATTACTCACGTTATTCATGGGTTTTCTTTTTAGGTACAAAAGATGAGACGGCGGAGATGCTGATAGATCTTTTTACGAAATTGGAAAACGTCCATGATGCAAGGATAAAGAGGATAAGGAGTGATAATGGCACGGAGTTCAAGAATCGAATTCTGGATCTCTACTGTCTTCGAAAGGGAATTGAACATCAATATTCTGCTCTTTATACACCTCAACAAAATGGAGTTGCTGAGAGGAAAAACAGGACGTTGATTGAAGCCGCTAGGACGATGCTTTCAGATTCAAAACTACCAGTTCTTTTCTGGGGAGAAGCTGTGAATACAGCTTGCTACGTCCTGAACAAAGTTTTGACTGTTAAACGTTTTAACAAAACATGTCATGAATTAATGTTTAACAAAAAGCCAAACTTGGAAGGCTTTGAACCATTTGGATTACCCTGCACCATTGTGCGTAATAAAGATAAACAAAAATTCGGTGAGGTGGCTGACGATGGATACTTTCTAGGTTACGTACCTGGCACACCGAATAAAAGGGTTTTTAATCTAAAAACTGGTAAAATTGAGGTTGTGTTTAATGTTGAAATTACTTCATACAAACCTCAACAATCAACGAGTGGACCTGCTATATTATATGATTATGAAAGCACTTTTAAATCATTTAATATTCCTGAGTTTTCTGATGCAGATGAATCTCAGCTGATTCAAACAGTGATTGGTGGAGACGATGAAGGCGAGTTCATGCCTAGATCGAATATTGATATGACAGATGCTGCGGAAACTTCCCATGGTGCTGCTGATCCAGATTCAAGCGATAGTGACTCTGAACCCATTGAGGGGGAGGATTTCATTAATCCATTTGCAGATCAGAACATTCAGGGGGAGGTTGGATCAAACCTGGGTGACAATCTAGGAGTCGATGATGTTGCTACTACACGAGCAAATAGAGATCATCCAGTTGACATGATACTTGGGGATCCTAATGCAGGTGTCCAGACGAGAAGAAGCATAGCAGCGAATTCTGGCTTATTTGTGTCGATTGAGAAGACTGGGATTGTGAACGAGTGCTTGTATAGCTGCTTTATTTCCCAAGAGGAGCCGAAGAACATTCATATGGCTCTTAAAGATAATTCATGGGTTGAAGCTATGCAAGAGGAATTGGCACAGTTTGCTAAGTTGAAAGTTTGGGAGTTGGTTGATCTTCCTAAAGGTGAAAGAGAGATAGGCACTAAGTGGGTGTTTAAGTGCAAGAAGGATGACAGAGGGATAGTGACGCGAAACAAGGCTCGATTGGTGGTTAAAGGTTTCAATCAGCAAGAAGGGATAGATTACAATGAAGTGTTTGCACCAGTGGCAAGGTTGGAGGCAATTCGTTTGTTTCTAGCTTTCGCAACATTCAAGGGCTTCAAAGTTTACCAACTAGACGTGAAGAGTGCGTTTCTTTACGGGAAAGTCCAAGAAGTGGTGTATGTCTCACAACCAGATGGATTCGTTGATCCAGATTATCCAGATCGGGTTTACAAACTTGATAAGGCTTTGTATGGGTTACATCAAGCTCCCAGGGCGTGGTACGAGACACTGTCTACACATCTGATTAAAAATGGTTTTGAAAGAGGTCAGATTGACAGTACATTGTTCATCAAGAGGAAGAAGGAAGATTTTCTGCTAGTACAGGTGTACGTGGATGACATCATCTTTGGGTCATCAGATGAGAGCATGTGTAAAGAGTTCGAGCAGGTGATGAAGAGCAAGTTCGAAATGAGCGCTATGGGTGAGTTGTCTTACTTTCTGGGATTACAAGTTGAACAGAAGGAGGATGGGATGTTTATTCATCAAACAAAGTATGTGTATGACATTTTGAGTCAGTTCAAAATGAATGATTGCTCTACTTTCAACACACCCATTTGCGAAAATCACAATCTTGGCCCAGATCATGAAAGTACTGAAGACGTTGATCCAACTCAATACAGGGCAATGATTGGTTCTCTAATGTACTTGACTGCTTCAAGACCTGACATTATGTTTGCAGTATGCTTGTGTGCTAGATATCAGGCGAATCCAAAAGAGTCACACATGAAAGCACTGAAGCGTATTCTTCGTTACTTGAAGGGGAAACCTAAACTTGGGTTGTGGTATCCAGCTGATAGTGATTTGAATTTTGTCGCTTACACTGACTCAGACTTTGGAGGATGCAAGTCGAACAGGAAGTCTACAACAGGTGGTTGACAGTTCTTAGGAGGCAGGATCATGTCTTGGCAATGCAAGAAGCAATCCTGTGTGTCTACATCTACGTGTGAAGCTGAATATATTGCTGCAGGTAGCTGCTGCTCTCAGGTTCTCTGGATTCAACAGCAGATGCGCGATTACGGTTTGGATTTCACTCGTACTCCTATTATGATAGACAATAATGCCACAATTTCTATAACTAATAATCCCGTGAAACACAGTCGCACAAAACATATTGACATACGTCATCATTTTATACGGGATTGTGCTGAAAAGAGATTAATTGAATTACATCGAGTCGACACAGAAGATAACCTGGCAGATCTTTATACTAAAGCATTTGACAGGGCTCGCTTTGAACACTTAGTCGAACTCAACGGGATGAGGAATCCTGAATAACTGGTTTTTCATAAGAATTTTTTTGTAAATAGTTTATTGCTTTTCTTGAAAATCAAAAAAAAAATTGAAAAATCAAAAACATAAAAAAAATAGAAAATCAAAAATGAGTTATCACTGTGTGAAAAAGAAGAAATGATAGTACATCAGCATGTTAGACTGTCACACTGAAACTGAAATTAAATTGCTTAAGTGTGATAGCAGCTTCATCATATGATGTACCAGTAGGCAAAAAACATGAAATAATCAACTTACCAATGTGATATAAACCTAAATAAACTGTGTATGAGTGGGGAACACATCAGTGGTGTATGGTTTAATGACCTTAAATCTTGCGTTAATAGATTGCCAAAATCTGAAGTTTTAGGTCTTTATACTGTTATTTCATCTGGGGATATCTTGACTGTCTTTCTGTTTAGAACTAAAATTGTACATGACCCCAGGAAAGAAAGTCACTTGGAATTAGCACATTTCTATTTGAATGTCTGTATGTTGTCCCGATACACACAATTTTGATCTGATTCTGAAATCTTCTCTGAAAAAAGTCGTGTACCTCCTCTGCTGCATCCAGATATATGCTGACCTGGAGGTGCTAGGCAACGACAGCTTCTGCTGCATCCAGATACATGCTGACCTAGTTGTACGTTGTCGCGCTATAGATCTAATACACCCGAAAGAGGCCCTCAAGTGCCCAAATGAAACCCAAGAAACCTATATCAAACTGAGAAAAACTCATTTGATCTATATATTATACCTTCTCTGCTAAAGATCTATTATGTTCTCTTCTCAACCTATTCCCAGTTAAGATTTCAGAAATCTGGATTGGACTTATGAAATATGTGGTAGGGAAGATACTTGCATGATAGAGTGTGTTGTTTATATCTTCAGGATTTGATTAGTATTTATTTGGGTGTTCATTGTTAAGCAATCAAAACATGATAAAACAGATTATATGCAGACCTAGACATTGTCAGGATATCTTAAAGGATGACATCAGTATACTCACCTACTACGATGAATCTTTGTGCATACCTTGATCACGGGGGTATATTCTGAAGTGGGACACACTAGTATTTCAGAAATAATATTACCTTAATGTATCATATGGTAATGGTACTTGAAATGTTCATGCATTTTGTTTAAGTGGACAAACATACTGGTAATCGTCTTGGACTGCTTTTCACGCAAAATTAAATAAAGAATTATCTAATAGTGTGAAACAGTTTGATTTTGTTGATATGATCTTCTTACCGGTGATTCTCACAAAAATAGAGTGTTTATTGCTTTTGTATTTACTTGCTTTCAGAAAATATAAAAAATCCAAAAATAGTGTCTTTTTCTGTTTAAAATTCTTAATGTACGGACAATTGTTATTCTTGGAGGAATTGTTACTGATAGGGGGAGACGCTGTTAGAAAGTGAGTTCAAAATTTTAAATCATGCGGGTTATAGGGTGTGTGATTAAAAAGTTTTGCGTGTTGGTGATAAGTTGAAAATGCTTAATCTGTGATACAGTTTAACTATCTCTTGAATAATAATAATTTGTTTAACTTATGTTGAAAAATTCTTATGGTTTCTCGAGATGTTTGTTTTATAGTAAACAGATTGAAGCAGTATGTTGCTGAGAAGTTAAAGTGATGAGTTGCTGTGAAGATGAGAGTTTGATTGGATGCATGGTAGAACCTCCTTTCTATATTGCAGACAAAGATGAAGAGTTTGCAGATTGCTATTCAAATGCTGAACTAGAGTTTACTCAAACGCTAAAGTTTTTGAAGATTTGGTGATTGGATGCATCAGCTTAGG
Source organism: Helianthus tuberosus (assembly GCA_030545235.1). Lineage (NCBI taxonomy): Eukaryota > Viridiplantae > Streptophyta > Magnoliopsida > Asterales > Asteraceae > Helianthus > Helianthus tuberosus. Next base: position 184,007,010 of record CM060370.1, on the reverse strand, counting down.
GGGAGTCTGTTGCTGACAGAAGCTGTTGAAGCTGAAGCTATCCAAAGACCAAAGACAGTGCATGACTACATGAAGATTGCAAGATGACTGAAGACAAAGTTATTTTATGAAGCTATTGTCAAGGGGGAGTTTGTTGGTGCATGTTTGTGACAACAGCTTAGATTTGGTCTTTGGATATCTTGTAATTAGTTAAACAATAAATAGTTAGCGGGTTTAGCTTTGTATTAGTGAGATAATAGAGTTTGGGCTAAATAAAACCCAATTAGGGTGATGGAGGGCGAATTGGGCCTGTCCAATTCGCAGTCCATGATGTTTAACCTTGGCCCAAGTAGTAACCTTGTGTTATATAAACAAGGTTAGGCTTTAGGGTTTAGGTTAATCAGCCAAAACAGTATTTGTGAGAGTGCAATTTCGTGAGAGGCTAGTTCTTGGACGAAATTGTGTTAGGGTTTAGATTGATTGTAATACGTTTGTTTGATAATCAATAGTAAACCCGGTTTGAAAGTGATTGCTGTTCTTCTACTTGTTTCTGTGATATTCTGATCAAGAGGATTCCGCACTCTTGATTGGAAAGACAATTCTGTTGAAGATCCATACGAAAAGGGGACCTACAAGTTTGCTACTGGAACACTCGAAGGTGCTGCGTTAACCTGGTGGAAAGCACAGGTTCAACTGTTAGGGATGGCGGTTGCTAATGCCACCCCATGGAACGCCTTCAAGGATTTGATCAAGGAAGAGTACTGTAGTCGTGACGACATCCACAAGCTAGAGGTGGAGTTTTTCAATTTGAAAATGACAGGGTCCGAAATCGAGGCATACACGAAGAGATCGAACGAATTAGCTATCTTGTGTCCTACTATGGTGGATCCTCCCATCAAGCGTATAGAACTGTATCTCAAGGGTTTAGTGCCAGAAATTCAAAGCTATGCGACTGCAGCTAACCTTGGTACTATTCAGCAAATCATCAAGCTAGCTCATCGTCTCACGGATCAGGCAGTTGAGCAAAACAAGTTGCCCAAGCGTCTCAGTGCTACAACTACTTCAGAGGCTCCTAGCGACAATAAGCGTAAGGGGGATGGAAATTCAAGCAAGGGTTCAACTTCTGTTCAATCTCAGTCACAGCAGCGAAGGACTGAGGACTATAGGAGCCCCAGTCAGCAGTCATCTGGAAGTCAAGGGCATGGTGGATACAAGGGGAATCACCCCAAATGTAATCACTGTAACTTGCACCATAGCGGACCATGTAGTAGAGGCAGCTGTCATCAGTGCAACAAGCCTGGTCACATTGCAAGAGAATGTAGGAGTCAGCTTCCCGCGAATCAGAATCGGCAACAACAGCGAGCCCCACCAAACCAATGTTAGCAGCAGCAGCAACTACAAGGTAACAACAAAGGGTGCTTTCAATGTGGTGCTGAAGGCCACTTCAAGAAAGACTGTCCCCAGCTGAACCAGAACCAGAACAACAATAATAATAACAATCAGGGGAATGGAAACAACGGGGGTAACAATGGTGGCAACGGTGCCAGGGGTCGTGTTTTTGTGATTGGTCAAGGAGATGCAAGGAACGATCCCAATGTCGTAACGGGTAAGTTTCTACTGGATGACTTCTATGTTTCTGTTTTATTCGATTCGGGTGCCGATACTAATTACGTGTCCTTAAAAGTTAGTCAGATGCTTAAGCGTACCCCAACACTATTAAATACCAAGCACATTGTAGAACTAGCGAATGGTAAAAGCCTTGAGGCCACACACATAGTTAAAGGGTTGTAATATTGTTCTTGCTGGTCAGACTTTCTCTATCGATCTTGTTCCCATCGTTCTTGGTAGCTTCGACATTGTTATTGGGATGGATTGGTTATCTCAACATCAAGCGGAGATTCTTTGCAAAGAGAAAATCGTCCGTATTCCTCGTTCTGGTCAGGAAACTCTCATTGTTCGTGGTGACAAGAGTGGTGCTATCGTGGGCATCATCTCCTTTCTTAAGGCTCAAAAGTGTTTGCGAAAGGGCCACACTACTATTCTGGCTCTCGTTACTGATACCTCGATGAAGGAGAAGAAGATAGAAGATATTCCTATTGTACGCGACTATCCTGAGGTATTTCCTGAGGAACTACCTGGTCTCCCGCCTCATCGCCAGGTCGAGTTTCAAATCGAGCTAGCTCCTGGAGCAGCGCCAATAGCTCGTGCACCCTATCGCTTAGCCCCATCAGAATTAGAAGAGTTGTCTACTCAACTACAAGAACTCTTGGACAATGGTTTCATTCGTCCTAGCTCTTCGCCCTGGGAAGCTCCAGTCTTGTTTGTGAAGAAGAAGGATGGTACCTTCCGTATGTGTATCGACTATCGCGAGCTCAACAAGGTGACCGTGAAGAATCGCTATCCTCTTCCGCGTATTGATGACCTGTTCGACCAGCTGCAAGGGTCGAGCTTCTACTCGAAGATCGATCTGAGATCGGGATATCACCAGCTGAGAGTCCGAGATGAGGACATCTCCAAAACAGTATTTAGAACTCGTTATGGGAACTATGAGTTTTTGGTCATGCCTTTTGGGCTGACGAACGCACCAGCGGTCTTCATGGACCTTATGAATAGAGTGTGCAAGCCTTACCTGGATAAGTTTGTTATAGTATTAATCGACGACATCCTGATCTATTCTAAGAGTCAGGAGGAACACGAGCAACATCTGCGGCTTATTTTGGAACTTCTTCGAGCAGAGCAGCTTTATGCCAAGTTTTCGAAATGTGACTTTTGGCTTCGTGAAGTCCATTTCCTAGGCCATGTGGTAAAAAAGGATGGGATTCACGTTGATCCATCCAAGGTAGACTCGATCAAGAACTGGCCTGCACCTCGTACACCAACAGAGATCCGTCAATTCTTGGGTTTGGCGGGCTAATACAGAAGGTTTATCAAGGATTTCTCCAAGATTGCACAGCCCCTCACTTTCCTAACTCCGAAGGGTGTTACCTACCGTTGGGGTGATGCACAGGAATCTGCTTTTCAGCACTTAAACGATAGACTTTGTAGCGCACCTATCCTCTCATTGCCTGAGGGCACAGACGATTTTGTGGTTTAATGTGACACATCCATCCAGGGACTTGGTTGCGTATTGATGCAACGTGACAAGGTCATTGCCTACGCATCGCGCCAACTTAAAATTCACGAAAGGAACTACACTACGCACGACTTGGAGTTGGGAGCAGTGGTTTTTGCTCTTAAGATATGGAGACATTACCTGTACGGTACCAAGTGCACCATTTACACCGATCACAGGAGTCTCGAGCATATCTTCAAGCAAAAGGAGTTAAACATGCGACAACGTCGATGGGTTGAGCTCTTGAATGATTACAAATGCGTGATCAAGTACCACCCGGGAAAAGCCAATGTTGTGGCCGACGCCCTCATTCGAAAGGATACCACACCTAAGCGAGTGCGTGCGTTACAACTCACCATCCAATCTAGTCTTCCTACTCAGATACGAGATGCTCAGCTGGAAGCATTGAAAGCGGAGAACATCGGGGCGGAGTCCCTACGAGGGTCAAGGAAACGGTTGGAACAGAAGGAGGACGGCGCATACTACGTAACAGGACGCATTTGGGTCCCACTTTATGGAAACTTACGGGAACTCATGATGGATGAAGCACACAAGTCTCGTTACTCAGTACATCCTGGTTCGGATAAGATGTACCACGATCTCAAAACTACATACTGGTGGCCTAGCATGAAAGCCCACATAGCAACCTGCGTTAGCAAGTGTTTAACTTATGCGAGAGTCAAGACAGAATATCAGAAACCATCAAGCCTACTCCAACAACCAGAGATCCCAAAATGGAAATGGGAGCAAATTTCCATGGATTTCGTTACTGGTCTGCCTAGATCTCAGCGCGGAAATAACACAATTTGGGTGATAGTGGATCGATTGACTAAGTCTGCACACTTTTTAGCTATCAAAGAAACAGACAAGTTCTCTACTTTAGCAGACGTTTACTTGAAAGAAGTGGTTTCAAGGCACGTGGTGCCAACCTCTATCATATCTGATCGTGATGCGCGTTTTACCTCTTAATTGTGGCAAGCAATGCACAAGTCTTTTGGCTCTCGATTAGACATGAGCACAGCATATCACCCGCAAATGGATGGGAGGTCTGAACGCACCATCCAAACCCTTGAAGACATGCTTCGAGCATGTGTAATCGATTTTGGCAATGGTTGGGAAAAGCACCTCCCTTTGGTGGAGTTTTCGTATAACAACAGTTACCACACCAGTATCCAGGCCGCTCCGTTTGAGGCATTGTACAGATGTAAATGCCGATCACCTCTTTGTTGGGCAGAGGTAGGCGACAGCCAAATTACTGGCCCAGAACTCGTCGTAGACACAACCGAGAGGATTGCTCAGATACGAAAATGAATGGCGGCGGCTCGTGATCGTCAGAAAAGCTACGCTGATAAGCGCAGGAAACCACTCGAGTTCCAGGTTGGGGATCGAGTGCTACTCAAAGTTTCGCCTTGGAAAGGTGTTGTTCGTTTTGGCAAACGAGGCAAACTCAACCCACGATACGTTGGACCTTTCGAGATCATAGAGAAAATAGGCAAGATGGCCTACAAACTGAACCTACCCACAGAACTCAGTGGAGTTCACAACGTATTTCATGTGTCGAATCTGAAGAAGTGTCTGTCAGATGAGACCCTCATAGTCCCTTTGAAGGAGCTCACAATCGACGATCAGTTGCGATTCGTTGAGGAACCAGTAGAGATTACTGACTGAGAGGTGAAGATTCTCAAGCGTACTAGAATTCCTCTCGTTCGAGTTCGTTGGAACTCGCGTCGTGGCCCAGAGTTCACCTGGGAACGCGAAGATCAGATGAAACACAAGTATCCCCAGTTGTTCGTGAACAGTGAAACCACTACTGAGGCTGAAGCTACTGCGGAATTTTGGGACGAAATTCCAAACCAACGGGGGAAGGATGTGACACCCCAGGAAAACCAGAGAAACTATGCAACTTGACTAGCTTGCTCAGTGAGTACGTGCTAAATTTCGGGACGAAATTTCTTTTAACTTGGGGATAATGTGACAGCTCGTATTTCAGAACCCATCCTTATGTTTAATGAAATGTATGTGAACTTGGTGATTATCTGATATGTTGGTTTAATAAATGTTTATGAGATAAATGTTTGTATTATGTGAATGTGTGTATGTATATATAAATATGACTCGAATCGCACAACAACAACCCGATCGCACAAGCCTTTGGGCTTTGATTCCACACAACTCTCGGCCCACTTCCCACTCGAAACACATGGGCAGCCCATGTAAGGGTTCGGCCACTCCCCTATATAAACCGATACAAAACCCTTGTGAGGTTTTGCTCCCCCATTATTTGTAAACACATAACACAACACATACAAACCCTACACTCTTTTCTCTCCCTCACGAACTCGACGGCAGCCACATCCCTTCTCCATCGAAGACTTTCTTGTTCGGATTACCCTCCATTCTACCCTCTAACCGGTTAGTGATCTTACTATTTGTTGTATGTTGAATGATGTTGTGATCTATATGTTATACGTAATGATTTAGGAATGGTATGTATTTGATCGTGATGAAATTGATGAGAGTTGATGTCTTTGTGTTCTGGCTCACATGTGTGATACGTTAGATAGGGTTTGATAATCATATGGTGCTAAGAATGGTTTAGGATCGAATGCTTGTTAATCGGCTGTGGTGTAATTGGATTCGGATGACTAGTGTGCTGTGTCAAAATTTGTTGCATGTTGAGTTAAGAATTATGGTGTTAACCCTACTGTTGATTCGTTGATGATGATGATGATGAATTGCTATGATATTAGGGTTCATATGAATTAATGATGATTGATTGATTTGATCGAGTATTTGCTTAATTGGAAACTGTTAGAATAAATCTTGCAAGATAAAAGGATACAAGTTAATTGATCGCATAATTTTTGGAAACATGTAACTGATCGAACAAGCTTTCCGGTCGCACAAGATCTGATCTGAACGTACAAGCCAGATCGTACAAGCCCTAGGATCGCACAAGGGCTAGTCGCACAAGATCTGGTACCACCATCTAAGCACAGTACAGCAATGTTATGCATGATCGCACAAGACCTTGTGGATCGTACAAGACAGTGTCGATCGCACAAGGCTTGGGCCACACACATCTGTTGAACATTTTATGCTGTTGGGCCTTATAGCCCAAATCTCGGACGCACAAGACCATCCAGACCGCACAAGACTCATGTTTGTCATTATTTGGGCCGTGTATTTACGTTTGGGCTTTTTAATTGTTTGGGCCGGGTATATAGTGAATCGCACAACATGTCGTGGATCGCACAAGGAGGTTCTGATCGTACAACATGTTGGGCCGGAGTGGTTGTTGGGTTTCATTTGTTGTATCGCACAAGACTATTGGGCTAAAGAGCTTGTGCGAGCCCAATCACCCGAGTCGCACAAGTTGGACATTATGTGTACTTGACTGTTAACATGTTCTACGTGTTTGTCATGATCAATACGTGTTCATAACCTGTTAGCTTATTTGTAAACTTACGTGCACTACTTGAACCTAGACCTGACTTGTATGGTAACCATGTTAGGACGTGGTTGACCACTAGGAGCTCAATCGACCTTTACTTATCTGCCGAGCTAACCTAAGGTGAGTTCACACTTTCTACAAAGCATGGAAATTCCCAGGGGTTGGGAATGGGTTAAGGAATAGGGATTCCTTGTCCTGTTGAGACGTGTTCAGGAATGTAGATTCCTCGTCCTGTTGAGACGGATTTAGATATTACTGGACTAGAACTCTATCAACGAAGTCCCTCCTTTTATATCGACTTAATCGCCGAGGCCAATGGCGAGCGGGTCATTAGTTAAATAGCGCTATTAGGTTTAACAAACCTTACACCGTGCCGCAGAGGACGGGCGTGGACTAATGGACTATGGCACGTCAGTGATGATAGACACCGACGCTAGGGCACATAAACATGACGAACGTTAGTAGTCGATATGGTAACGAGTCTGGTGGTTTAAACATGGGGTAGCCCCCACGGCCAGAGAGCCGGGCTGGAATAGCCGACGTAAGAATGGGTTAACTAATAAATGTTTTTCGAACTATGGGGTAACCCCCACGGCTGGATAGCCGGTTAAGAACAAGCTATGTTTTTGTAACAACTCTAAAATGGACAACCAACTGTGAACTCGCTCAACTTTGTTGTTGACTCGTTACTACATGCTTTGCAGGTCCCTAGGTTTAGCAGGAGCTTGCATGGGGAAGAGTCGTTGTGGAGCATGGACATTGAGTGTTCATGATAAACTTAAATACTCTGTATTTATGATTTGGGATTTGAACTATTTGCTTCCGCTGATAACTTAGACTTATTAAATTGTTTTTGGACACCAATTATATTGTGTGGTTGAACTTGTAATTACTTTACTATATTGTTCAATATGATTGGTGGTTCGATCCTGGTCAGTCACGCCTCCAAGCGGTGATACTCCGCATGTGGATTTTGGGGGTGTGACACTATAAAAATTTTGGATTTAGGATCCTCTGGGTTCAACAGAATATCCTTGACGTCTTGCTCTCTTGCCTCCATGACGTCTTACTCCTTGGAGGCTGGTTTCATTGAAGAAGTGTAACAATTCTTTGCCTCCTGCTGATCATTCTCTATCTTCACCACACCCCATAGAGTTGGGAGCTTGACACATTGATGATATGTTGAGGGGGACTATCTTCATATCGTGTATCCATGGCCTGCCAAGGATAACATTACAGCAAGATAAGCAATCAATAAAACAGATTTTTTTAACAGAATTCATTCCCTCTATATAGATAGGAAGTTTGATGTCCCCCAATGTATTCTTTGTCTCTCCACTGAATCCCACAAGGACAGATGATCTTGGGACAATCTCAGATTCAAGAATATTCATTCTTTATAGATAAATAATGTAATAACTAAACCATCGTGATGAGGATCCTAAATGTCCACACGGTTATCCTCATCAAAGGATATCACTTTCTGCTGGGTAAGGATGGAGGTCCGAATAGGTCTGTCCCCATTCTCCATATTTATTTCCTTTGCATATCTCTTGGGTGTTGAGAATGAAGTCCCCCATATATCGGAACCTCCAGAGATGAAGTGGATGGTTTGAGAATCAACTGGGGGTGGAGGAGCTTTTTCAGGAATTTTCTCAGAATCCTGGATCCTTGACTTTTTCCTTCCAAGCAATTACTTCAAGTATCCTTTGCTCAAAAGATAACCAATCTCCTTCTTTAATGCTATGCACTCATCTGTGAGACGACTAAAATCCTCATGGTAAGAACACCATTTTGATTCGTCTTTGGTACTAGGTGGTTTGTCATTCTTCCTTGGCCAGCTAGCCTTGTCACCTAAATTCTGCATAGCAAGGATTAGTTCACTATTATCAGCAGAAAAATAATATTCAGAAATAGGAGGATAATCCTCATCATCTTCCTCTTGTTCCACGGCATGCACATTCTGGTTATCATGCTTGGAGTATTGCTTGGATAAGTTATTCTTGAAATAGGATCCTTGTTTGTCTTGCTTTGAGGATCCTGACAGTCTCTCTTGGATCCTTTTATCATCCTCTAAACGGATGAATCTAAGGGCACTGTTCCTTACTTCATCTAAGTTCCTGAAAGGTGTCATAACAAGATCATCATAGAATTGTAAATCCTTAAGCAAACCCATTTTAAAAGCCTCTACAGCTGTAGTATCTAAATTAGGGATTTCTAAGGATTCTCTACTGAATTTAGTTATGTAATCCCTTAACGATCATTATGACCTTGGGTTACCCTATATAAATCACTAGTTAATCGTTCAAATCTCCTACTACATGAAAATTGGCTATTAAACAAATTAACTAGATTAGCAAACGAAGTAATAGAGTAAGGAGGAAGACTTAGCAGCCATTTTAATGCTGATCCAGTAAGTGTGGATCCAAAGCCCTTGCATAAGCAGGCTTTCTTCAAGCTTTCAGGAATGGGGTTGATTTCCATTCTTTCCATGTATTGAGCCACATGCTCTTCTGGATCAGTGGTACCATCATATAACTTCATGTTGGGGGTCTGAAAACGCTTTGGTATCTCAGCATTGCATATGGGAGGTGCAAAGCGAAAGACTTTATGACTTCCATGTGGAATCTCAGGAATGGGTTTGACCACTCCAGGGACGCTGGATATCATATCCTCGAGTTTTTGTAACTCTCTGACCATGGCTTGGTTGATCCCTGGTTCCTGCACAAGACCATGGTTAGTATTAAAAGATGTATTTAAGGTGTTACCTCCTGACTGATTCAAGGCTGGGATCCCAAATGAATATCCGAAATGAGGCCATTCTCGTGCAACGGTGGGACCATATGAAGCAATAGTCTGCATGGGGATGAAGTCTCCCACATGAATATCTGAACTTCTGGGTTGTTGACTCCTTAAGGATCCTTGATCCTGAAAGATGTTAGATCCGGTATGCATCGGAGCTGAAGGTCTTGAAGGATACTCCATGGATCCATGAACCTGAGATGAGGATCCTTGAACCTGAGATGAGGATCCTTGAGCCTGAGATGAGGATCCTTGATACTGAGAGTAGGATCCTTGAACCGACTGCGTCCCCATGTATCCTCCCAAACTAGAAAAGAATCCTTGGTGCTGGAAAGAGGATCCTTGAGGCTGAAGAGAGGATCCTGAAGGCTGGAAGTAGGATCCTTGTGTCATTGCCATGATCCATAGTGCATACTCGATGATCCACCCTGGTATTGGACGCATGATGCTGTGGAATGCTGGGTAGTTATGACTGGTGTATCAAAATTCAGTGATCTAGGCATCAATGGAGAGTGATCCTCCGCTGATCTCTTCAATTTCTTGATTTCATCGATCTCCCGAAGAATCTTGTCATTAGTTTTGTCCTGCTGTTGCATGTAATCCTTCATCAGCAAAATCAAAGAATAAAGATCATTGTTAGTAGGATTAGAAGAAACATCAGTAGTTGCTTTTGTGAAAACGGGTGTTGGTTTCTTCGCAGCATTCTTCTGGGATCCAGAAAGGACAGGAGGCAAAGGTGGAATGCCCGTGAAGAAGTGATCGTCGGCATGGAGCTTGAAGTAGTTTTTCCCTGAGAAGCCAAGTGGTTGAAGGTAATGAATTAAAATGAGTGAAATGAACAAGATTTTTCAAGAATGAAGCACGATTGCCCCACGGTGGGCGCCAAACTGTTTTTGTCAAAAATTACACAAGGATAATGTAACCAAATCTGTTTTTGTGAGGTTAGATGCTTGGTTAAATGAACAAAAGTATGAACGAATAGAAAATAAAATCAACGATGAACACCGAGATTTATACGAGGAAAAAGCCCTTGATCAATGAATGATCTCCGGCATAAAAAACCTCGGGTGATGGAAACTACCGATCACCAAATGTATTGCAAAACCAATAATGATCCTTGTACAACTTCGGAAGAAAACAAGCTCAATACAATGGATTGCTAGTGTGAGTGTGTGTATTTTACCAAAGAATGTCAGAGAGTTATGTGTTTGTGGTGTTGTATTCACTATTCAAGCTCAATACCCCGTAAAATATCTAGCTAATCCTAAGTAACTATCTATCTGAACTTCATGCTAAACACCCACGTTCACCATAACGATCACCAGCCTCATGCACGTGCTCGAAATGGAAGCATATTCCCCATTATTCCCGGTTAGAACAAGTCTACTTCATAATATACCTGCAAAATAAGGCCAACGATACAGGAAACAATTGTTAGTTAGATATGATAATAGTAAGGATCTGTGATCCTCAGTCCTTCTGCACCATAAGGATCCTTGATCCAGACTGAACTAAGGATATGTGATCCATAATTATTAAAAATCTATCCCTAACAATGTTATTAGAATTTATTTAAGATTTGTCAATCATAATATGTGGGATTATATCTAGTATTCTTAAGTTTCTTAGAATACTCGGTGTGGGGAGCGGCCTAGGGGCCGGCGACGCCCCGGCACACCGCCCCTAGCCCCGTCACCGTCTTGTGGAAGACGTTCAAGCCTGGCCTCCACCTTTCAAAATCATGCCGTTTAACGGCTATTTTTTTATAAAAAAATAAAATTTCGAAATTAATGCCTCAAACGGCTAGATTTAAAAAAAAATTATTTTGTCTTTAAATACACATCTTTCATCCTATTTTTTAACCATTTCAACCCAAACTCTCTCTCAATGTTATAAAATTCTTCACTTTTTTATAAATTTTGCCATGGATCTATACAATCCAAACAACACGAACCCGAACCCGAACCCAAACGCGAACACAAACCCAAACCCAAACGTTTTCTCGGTACCCGGCTACTATCTTACGATGGATACGAGTTGGTCAGCAACGCAATTCTCTTTCTCGGGTTTCCAACAAACCCCCAACGCTTTCTCTCAAATGAGCCGAATGCACTCCATGCAACAAATGCAATCCTTGCAACAAATGCTAATGCGAAACCCGTTCAACTCACAATTTCAGTCGCAACCACAACCTTCAGCGCCACCGGTAGAATCGTTTCAACCCGTAAAAGATGAAGTTGAAGAATTTGTTCCGGAGACGCAACCCCAAACCTCGAAACAGAAAAAGGGAAGCAAGTGGCGCGTCTAGCCGTGATCAACCTTCGAGAACTAAGCCACAACCTTGGTCAAAGATCGAGAGGAGGCGTTAGCTAAGGCATGGATTAGCATGTCAAAATGCCTCATTGTTGGTATGTAAAAAAAATAAATTTTATACTAAAAATATATAAACGTTACATTTTTAATATTTATAGCTTTTGTTACATTCTAAAAATATATGTAACGACCAAATCGGCGATGGTTTTTTGAAAGAAATATTAGCAAAGTTCCTCGCGATTATGGAACAAGGTCCGTATCGTGATCTCGATTCCGTCGCTTCAAAGCACCGATCATGAACCGATTTGTCGGGACATATAATAATTTATATGTTAATCGTCCTAGTGGGTGGAGTGACGAAGATGTTTTTAAAGAGGCGATGCGTAGATACGAAGATTAGCATCGGGTCATTTTCCCACGTCCGGGCATGGGAGGTTATGTGAACCAGTAAGAAGTGCGCGCCGGTTCCAAACGAGGTTGCAAGCGCTAAACGAACAAAAACCTCGTAGACCGAAAGTTATAGTGCAGGGGGCTCAGACGCACAATGTCAAATAAATATAATCGACGAGCCAAAATTTGACGAAGAAGAGCATGTAGTTCGAGAGGAGGCATGTCCCCCAGGCAGGGACAAAGCCAAAAGGCAGCGGCTGCAAAAAAAAAACAAGCCGTAACGGGGGGCGGTTCGAAAATGGACGACTTGATGGCTCAGTTCAAAACATACACCGAGGTCACAGCCGAAAATGTACAAGCGAAGCAACGTGGAGTGGACGAACGAGTTCGGTTGAAGCAAGAGGCGGTAGAACTAAAGGACTGGGAGATAATGACAGCCGATACCAACTCGTATCCGGAAGAAGACCGTCTAGTTTTGCCTAAAATGAAAGAAAAGATCACTAAAAATGAAATTCTTAGTAGTTTTAATTTTTACCGATCTAGTATTGTTTTAAGTTATGTAATGTTTGTTTTTTTTAATATTAATGATTTTATTTTATAACTTATTAAATGTTAAAAAAACATGTTGAATTAAAAAAAATGAAGGGAGGTACATCCTCCATTTCCCTTAGTGCATCTTTGAAGAGGCATCATCTTTACATCTCCAAGGACTTGCATCATTCATACCTTATAGTCTTATTATATTTGTTTGGCCTTCAAGTATTGCAATAACATTCATTATACTCCGTTATACGTTATGTTCTCTATTAATTACAATTATCCAAATTTTGTATCATGTTGTCTATTAATTACATGTATCCAAATTTTGTATGATAGAATAACAACTTATATGTTATTAATCAACTATAATTAATATGATAATGATGATATCAAGTAATGTTAATGGCTTCTTGCCAAATATTACAATTGATTTGGTGAAGTGTACTACATTCCTAACTATATATCTTATTTAACGACAAAGAGACTTTGGCCTAACAACATCGAGGAGGGGGTGGGGTAGTAAGGTGCCTCTTTCCATGACATCGAAAATTTGAGTCCAATAGTAGACATTGGTGTAGATTCTAAGATTAGTACTAGATTGTTGTTCAAGAAAAAAGACCATATTTTATTTAGGTTAATGGATTTTAATAATCCTAATCATTAGCCATGGCAAACAACGGTCGCAACTTTAAAAATAACCAGTGGTGGTCCTACTTTTTCATATATTGTAAACCAATGGACCTTTACTAAACCGAAAACGATAAGGGGACAAAAAGAAATTAAGGTTATGTTAGTAAAGGTCTATTAGTTTACAATATGTGGAAAGATTGGACCATCACAGGCTATTTTTTAAGTTGGGACCGTTGCCGGCCAACGACTAATAGATTGAATTAGGGATGGGCAAATCCCGATCCCGATACCATACCGTCCCGATACCGACAAATCCCAATCTCGAATTTTGTGAAAACTAGGTACCGATACCGATACCGAAATACGTCGGTTCGGTATGGTATCGGTACGGTGTCGGTATTTTGAGGGTAAAATTCGGTATTATACCGATACCATACCGTACCGATACCGAAAAAACCTAAAAGTGGATACCGAAACCGGTACCGAAACCGCTTCGGTATGGTATTATCGGGATCGGGATGGGTATTTGATACCACTTGCTCATACCTAGTTTAATTATTAAAATTCATTTTTCCTTTTATTTAAAACTAGAGTTAATTACATAGTTAGTCCCTGTGGTTTGCACAAAGTAATATACTTAGGTACTGAATTTACAGAATCATAACCATAGAGGTTGCAAAAAATGGCAATGAATTTACAGAATCATAACCATTGAGGTTGCAATGAAACAAGAGGCATGGCGACAAAGGTGTAGTGATAGGAATAACAACACAAGAAAAACAAATAAAACACGAGAATAAACTTACGTGTGCAATACGAGATGGAAAAGATATAGAAGATGGAGAAAAGAAAAACAAATAAAACACGGGAATTACTTACGTGTCAATTAGGTACTAATCTAGCAAACACACCCCTTTCCTCAACCCTACATGGAACAGTGGAATAGTGTGATGGGGACTAAAATCAGTTTCTAGAGTCCATGGCTTTATAGCCTATGGAATCTTGTGGATGAGATAAGACTTTAGGACCAATAAGTTTTGGATTCGATTCTCACAAAAGGGGTTTTTCCAATATTTATTAGGTTTCCTCCTGAATTGGTGTATAAGTGGAGAAGGATATGATTGGGTGGTTCGCTGGTGACACGATGATACTCCAGTGGTCTGTCGGTGATCCAAATTTACCGTTAAAAAATCAGTTTCTAGAAAAATAAGACATTTAATTACTTATGATGTTATTTCATTTTTATTTTAGGCTTGTATAAAAACATACAATAAATCAACATTATAGAAACCAAGTTAGCTCCTTGAGCCATAAATTGATACGTGTTTAATACAAACTCAATTAGAGCTTGCACCGAAGTTTACAGGTTATGCTAGCTTGTCTCATCTATATAACTATTTCAGAAACTTTGAGTTCATACACCTCCATTATCTTATTCTTGTAAGGCTCTAAGTAATTTCCAAGCAATAAAGTGAGCAAACTACACCAAGTCTCCAACCATACCATGTTGAAAGCACTCGTCTAGTTATCGTCACTTGGTTATTTAGCAAATTAGTTGAACTTAACTATTCATATTTTCATATATTTCTAGCTTTTATACCTTAGTTCATTATTTCAAATTTTATACCTTCATTTCATGTATTTAAACCTCAATTTCATTTATTTTAAAGCAAATGTTTTAGCACATGTTTGGTTTTGGCTATTAATTGAAATGAAACGAACCGAACCGAACCAAAATCGTAAATCTAACCAAATAAACCGAACTGGTTAACCAAAAACCGATTAGTTAATAAAATAGACTAACCAATATCGTCGATTTTGGCTTTGGTTGAGGGTAATAGTCAAACCAACCTAACCATACACACCCTGACAGTATCCGTGTTTCCCGTCGCATCGCATTGACACCCTTCTATAAGATAATATTTTGGAGGTCCTTTTTTTCTAGTTGCATAGGGTCCTCAAATTTTATAGTCACATAAGATCCCTGAATTTACAGGGACGATCGTGGTTCTGGCTACCTAAATTTAGTTTAGCGAAGATGACTTATCGTTTCTTGTTTTTAATTAATTTTCCAATCATAAATAAGAAGGAATGTAACTTGAATTGAACATGAATTTGAATGTAACTTTTTTATGAATTTTGGCTCTTTCTTTTAATTGATTTTATGTTGGACATAATTTTGTTTGTGGAAGATGTTATTGAACCTTACCAGAAATTTAACATGTTTGGTTTTAATTTGCTTTTCGAGATGTATATTATGTGTTAAGGGTTGATGTTTTTGTAACCATATTGATTGCAATTTTGTAGTTACCAGTTGAATTTTAATCTAGATGGCCGAGTTGAAGTTTCCGGCTACAACGACCGGAGAAAGTGACCAAATAAGGTGATCAGAGAGTTTACAGAAGGTGTTTGTAGTATCCTAAGGAGCACTAAATTAGATTTTAAGTACATAGGTGTAACGCTCCGCTTTTTCGTAACTTTCCTTAATTAGAAATGTAACGCCTGCGTCCCTATACTTTTAGCTATTATCAATTTTAGTCCATAAACTATGTGATACTTGACACTTTTGTTACTTGTGATGCTTAAATCTAGATTTTTTTTATTCTTAATACTATGATGTTTGATTCTAGAAACTTGATTCTTGGTATTTAACACTATGAGACTTGATTCTTGATACTGGATACTTGGAAGCTAGATTCTTGACTCTAGATACTTGATTCTTGGAAACTATGACTCTTGATACTTGATACTTGGGTGCTTGACTCTTGAGACTCGTGCAACTTGAGATTTGGTTGAACGAGAGACTGGAGACTTGTCACTGGCGGAATCTATGAAACTTGGAAACTAATGTATTAATCTAGTTATGTGATACTATTACCCAATAATACGCAACGCAACGCTTAATCTAACCCGCAAAACGAAACAAAGACGGGAACACGGAAAGGATGGAATTGACCGAATGGCAATCCGATTGGATGACCATCCGATCGGAGGGCCATTCGATCGAACTGCCATCCGATCCGTGCCACGCCGCCTTCACTCCTCTCACACAATATAAATAGGACCTGTCACATCATTTCTCACTGATGTGACAGCCTCATTCGACCAGGCGCACACACTCCTCTTTTCTTCCATTTCTCGGTGATTTCGGTGCATTTTACACTAGATTCTTGTACTTCTTTGATCTCTACACTATTCTCTACGAGATTCTCCTTTGAAATCTCACTTTTCACCATGAAATCTCTGTGATTTGAGCTCTT
Organism: Helianthus tuberosus; assembly: GCA_030545235.1. Classification (NCBI taxonomy): domain Eukaryota; kingdom Viridiplantae; phylum Streptophyta; class Magnoliopsida; order Asterales; family Asteraceae; genus Helianthus; species Helianthus tuberosus. The sequence continues at coordinate 183,990,530 of CM060370.1, read as the reverse complement.
GAGGGTGACGTCATCATGGCGGTTTGTACAAACTGTTGAATGATGTCATTCCGTTCAAGATCTAGCTCAGATCTAAGGAATTTCAGGTGCTTTTGCAGCAAATCTCTACTAAATCAAGACTGTCCTGCTAAAACTTATGTTTTCTTCATCCTGTTCTTAAACTTTTACTTAAAACGGTGGAATTCGGACCCAAACGGACTCTAGACTTGATGATTAGTCTGGACCGGCTTGGAAACCAGATTGTTGCCGGAGAAGATGACCGAAGTACGGATTCCGACATGAATACCATCAAGAACAGACACCTGATCGGACGAGGTGATTCCCACTCGATCAAATCGACTGAACATTGATGTGTTTACCATTGTTTTAAGACGTACCGTGATGACTCCATTAAACCAGAAACTTAGAAACTTTTCAAGAGTGTGAACGGGACAAGACCTCCCAATCGAATGGCAATCCGATCGGACTGCCGTCCGATTGAACGACCATCCGATCAGGGTGGCATATGTACCATGACCCTTAAACACTTAGAATCTTTTGGAACTTGGATCTTTGAAACTGTAAGACTTTGGAAACCTCCATGATCGAATGGTGATCCGATCGAACTGTCGTCGATCGAATGACCATCCGATCAGAGTGACCTAAGTTGAACACTTAACTTAACTTTGGGAATCTCAAACACTTGGATCGAACGACCATTCGAACGAATGGCCATCCGTTCGGATGACCATCCGATCGGATGGCAATTCGTCCGCAATTCATCCCCCACTCACATCAGCCATCTCAATCGAATGGCAATCCGATAGGACTGCCGTCTGATCGAACAGCCATCCGATCAAGATGACTGATCCGAAACTTTGCGCAATCTCGTTGTTCTGTCCGACACTTATCTGTTGTAATCTAATCAGGCAAAACCTAAATAGCTCCCTTTGATCCAATAACGGTTAATCTGTTAAGCAGTCACTGTGAGTATACTCGATCCCTTTTTGTTTTAAACTTTGGGATGCAACATGTATTCTATTAAACTATGAAACTTGATGCTTTTGAATCTAAACTCTATCCTATGTGTATGTGAAACTTGTGATTCTTGATTCTTTGTGTTATGTGGACGTTTAATCCAGAGTGTTTAGTTCCGCCTTAACAATAGTAGCGATATAGGAGATGCACCTCCCCATTATTCTCGGGGGTATTCTTAGGAGGATTCTAGTTTTCCTTGAGTCTTGGGAAAACACTAAATCATCGGGACACTTGGGCTATCACTTGGACTGCGAACACTAGCATGGCTGAAACTATTTTGTTATCATTTACATTATGGATATGAGTCTTTTGAATCTACTATGCTATATATTCAAACTTGTATACTCGCCGGTACATTTTTGTACCGACTCTATTTTAATACATGTTGCAGGCTGACAGGATGCTAGGATTCTTGAATCAAGCTAGGATGAAGCTTAGAAACTACATCTAGCTAAATCTAGAAACTTTTGGAACTATGTTGACGTTTTGATGATATGATTGTGGATTTGTGTTGTTTAGACAATTTTGCATGAAATCAATTTAATTACTATTGAAACTATTAGTGTTATGGAAACTCATGAGCAATCTGAACGCTTAGTGCCGCACCCCGATGTTTCCGCCATCGATTGGGGTGTGACAGATTGGTATCAGAGCCAGAACTATAGGGAATTATGATAAGTAGGAATACTTGCCCTAGTCTATAGTTCTAGGAATCTTGACTCTTATCTGTTGTTTAAGACTTATGCATTCTACCGTATATGCTTCCTAGCAGCACATTTTCCTGTTAAACTACATGCCTTTCCTAAGGCTGACACAATATACACTTGATACTTTAAAATACTGCTAATCAGGGTTTGTATTTTGTACGAAATTTGTCCCCAAGTCAGGGGTGACATCCTAACCTTGATGGAAAATTTCCTTATTATATCCTAGTAGGTCTTATCTGGTGATAAGTACCAACGCTATTGGGGTACGATGTTGTCAAGATAGTGGTGAAACTCAGACCTTGATAACTAGTCCCACTTCTTGAATTTTTACGTCTCGCCAAAGTCTCGGAATTCCCAATCAATTAGGAACGTGAAATGACCAAAAGGATGAATATCGTAGGCCTAACATCGATGGCGTATTTGTCTAAGTAAGTCAGGACACGTTGCCTCAATTCGAAAGAGGTTCGAATCACTTTGGTTAGTCACCGTTCCTCTACCCGGAACAATCTATGTTTTATGAGCCTATCTTTTATGTTACCTCGATTTTATGTATGGATTTAAACTTGATTCTTCGTTTATTTTGATTCATCGTCTATTTTGAGACTTTTTACACAATTCGCACGTATGTCCGCAATCTAAAACACTAATTCTAATCTCGGAATCAAGCTAAATTTATGAAGCTTTGTTCATTATGCTAATCTATGTGGGAATCCTGATCGACTAAGATACTATGTGAAACTATCTGATGAATCTATGTGTTATTGTGGTTGTAGAACACTAAACGGAACATGGCATAGAAATACGAGACAAGTAAACAGTTATTTTTACGTATTACCAATGATTTGGAAGGAAAATATAATCACTTCAAACAAAGACCCGACGCAAGAGGAAAGATGGGGATTCACGGCACTACAAAACTGTACATCTACAATACGTGTGCTAGCATATGATACTGCATACGATACGAAGAAAGAGTACCTAAAATTGTTGGACATTTTGCTAAAGGTATTGTTTTTTATATAACTTATATTTTTTGAAAGATGATTTTTTAAAAAAGTATTTAAATACATTAGCACTTGTACTTTAAAGGTATTATTATGCTATATGGAAAACGGTATTTAAGAAAGCCAACACGGGAAGATTTATAACATATATATATATATATATATATATATATATATATATATTACGTACATGAAGATCCACGTGGTTTACTCGACATGATTGGGAGCATAGACTGCATGTACTGGGGTTGATCAAATTATCCGGCGGCTTGGAGAGGTTTAGATACTCGCGGAGACCATAGAGGACCAACACACATCCTTCAAGTCATTGCATCATACGATCTATGGTTTTGGCATTCATTTTTTGGTGTTTCTGGTTCAAACAATGACATCAACAATTTTGAGCAGTCACCTATTATTGAGGACTGCATAGCAGGTAACGCAACCATTGCTTCTTTTTGGGCTAATGGAAATAAGTACCTACACATCTACTTTTTGGCGGATGGTATTTATCTAAAGTATATAATTGTGGTAAAAACTTTTAGAGACCCTATTGACGATAAAATAGCTCATTTTAAAAAGGTTCATGGATTAGAAAGAAAAGATATCGAAAGGGTTTTCGGTGTCTTCAACAACGTTGGCATTTTGTAAGGTACCCTTGCAGACTCTTGTACAAGGATAAAATTAGAAATGTTATGTGCTTGTATCATCTTACATAATATGATTCTGGAGGACGAGAGCAAAGCGATTTGTCAACACAAGATTGTGATCCGTAATTAGTAGAAGCACAACAACCTCGTGCAACTATAGAACAAAGAATACAAAATGTCACGTTTATGTGTGACTCCAATGCACACCAAGCTCTAATAGCAGATTTGTTCAAGCATGCTCTAATGAAACGACAAGATGACGAAGATAATGAAGATGAATATTTTTTCCAATTTCTTAGTTTTTTAGTACAATTTTTTTGGTATTTTTAGATTATTTGTTTTGTACTATTTTAATTTTTTAATGAATTTATTTATGTTTCTACTAATTGTTGAAACATTATTTAAAATAAAAAATAATAACATTTAATCATTAAGTAATTAATGAGGAGGGGGTGAACTAATACATCATTTTGAGAGTAATGTCATCAATGCTGACGGGACGCCATATGACGAAAAAATGTGTCTTCACTATGTGAACCACCACGGATATCTTGCTGAACATACATATTAGAATTTATTTAAGATTTATCAATCATAATATTTATCTACTATAAATAAGCAACTTAATTGTGCTTAAGGTTTTTGTATCTCTAGCTTTGGGAGTTTTTCAAAAAAATAAATGGAATTTTCCTTTTTAACCCTAAAGTTTTAATCTTTGACAATTTAAGTTTAAAGTTTTAATCTTTGGTAATTTAACCCCTTTGATTAATTTGATTTTTCACTTCTAATTCAAAAGTTTCCATCTTATACAATTTAACCCCTTTGATTAATTTGATTTTTCACTTCTAATTAAAAAATTTCCATCTTTCGCGATTTAACCACTTTGATATTTTTTACTTATGTATTGTAATCTTGGCTTTAGGGGGTTTTTCAAAGAAAAAATGGTTATGCGTATGGTTGTTGTAACCTTGGCTTTGGGGGTTTTTCAAAAAAAAATTGATTTTTTTACTTTTCACCCAAAAGTATTTCATAAATTACTTTTAACCCAAAACTATTTGTTTTTTACTTTTAACACAAATTTTTTTTATCTTTTACAATGTATCATCACTACTTTTTTTTACTTTCAACTTTGGTCTTTTATAGTTTTCATTTTTCGCAATTTTTTCGCTTTATGATTCGTTCTAAATTTTGTGACTTAACACATCGCAACGTGCGTCTTTGGTTTAACGTTTTTACGTTTTGTTCTAAATTTTGCGAGTTGACACGACGCAACGTGCGTGTGTGGGTGAACGTTTTTACATCGTCTATGTTTTTTTCCGTTTGACAGGTTTAACATAACGTGCGTGTCCTAAATCGACTTAGTTATAACTAAAGAATTCCCGCCGCATCGCGGCGGGTCGTAATTCTAGTTATTATAATTTATTTAAGATTTATCAATCATAATATATAATATGTGGGATTATCTATACATATTCTAAAGTTTAGTTATATGTTCTATTTTAAAACCAAAATTTATGGTTGTTTTAAATGCATCATCCTATAAAAATCCTATTAATTGCATTTAATTTACATTAAATAAATAAGAGATAAGATAAAAAAATAAAATAAAATAATTATATATCAATAATCATTAAAATTAATATCAATCAATAACACATTATACTAAATAATATATTATAGATAAAGGTAGATTAGTTTAAAGTTAACTTTGATCTTAATTTTTTTTAATAATTGGTTTAAAGATAATTATTCCAAACTTATGATTATTCTATAAAATGATCTTTGACAAGGTAACCATAAATTTAAATTTCGAAGTAACTAATATATTAAAAGTAGCTCAAATATAATTCGTAATAAAAACACAACAATATATTTTCAAAGAAAACATATAATAAATAAAATAGGTAAAGGGATCCAAATGATATCAAATATTAAGAACTTATCCATGATATTAGTATCAGAATTTAATAGATTAAGATAAAATTTAAACCGAAAGATCATAAGTATCATAAAAATATCATTAAATTAAAGTTAAAAAGTAAAGAAAAGAATTATTATTATAATATTAAAATAATAAAAATATTTAAAAAACTATATATATTATTAAAATATTAAAATTACTATTTGTACCGATACCAAACAAGACCGTACCGGTATTTTCGATACCAGTACCGGTTGACACCAAGCTTATCCCACCCCGTGATACTAAAAAATCATTAAATTAAAGTTAAACAGTAAAAAAAAGGAATTATTATTATAATATTAAAATAATAAAAGTATTAAAATAACTATATATATATTCCAATATATTATTAACAAGATTTTGGCTAAATTAATTAGATTATTATAAATAATAATAATAATTTACAAATAAAACAACACAATTTGCAACAAAGCAATGCATGAAACACCATATTAACATATAGTACAGTACATTCATGCTAGAACATAATCTATACTATATTATAAAGCATTTCATAAGGATACCAACCAAATTTAAGCAATTACAATCTTTTATACTTATGGTACAACAACTTAATGATGTTAGTAAGGGGTGAAATGGTCTTTCTACATTAATATTAAAAAATAAAAAAAATAATTATCTATATCTATATCTATCTATCTATACTATATTATAAAGCATTTCATAAGGATACCAACCAAATTTAAGTAATTACAATCTTTTATACTTATGGTACAACAACTTAATGATGTTAGTAAGGGGTGAAATGGTCTTTCTAAATTAATATTAAAAAATAAAAAAATAATTAAATGAGAATATAATCGTAATTAATTATAATAATACAATAATAAGTTCGGTACTTAAATGCAATTAATAAACGAAACCTATTGGGATAAACCGCAAAAGCACTCCAAAGGTCCAATTTCAATCAATATGTAATAAATTTGATCGATTAAGGAATCTCCTATCATTGCTATAAATTCACCATTTCACTCAACATCAACTCCTTTGTCTACTATTGTGCGAGTTAGAGTCGAAAAGAAAGAGATAAGAAAGAGATAAGTTGATATGAAATTTATTTATCTTGGTGGAAAGGTGTGTTCTTTTATACCCATTTCAACATTTATTCGAAAAAACTTTGGTTTGTTTCTTAAAATATTCAAATGGGATAACAGTTTTCTTTTACATAATCTATGAGTTTATATTGATGTTTTATTATGTTTGTGGTGATTTAGTGGTTTTTTTTTCAAATTATGATTTTATATTACATATAAAGTATACACACAGGTTATTGGATACAAAAAGACAGACACTTCATACTTCATCAAGGTACCCTTGCATGACTATAGTATCTGGAACCATTTACCAATGTATTGTTTAATTGTTCATAAATTTATAGTCTTTTTCCTTTTTTGCAGCTTCATGTATATGGAGGTGTAAAAGGGTGGGTACGAGAAAAGTTATTCATTTGGAGATAGACATTTATTTGGCCTATTGGTATTTCCTTTTTTAATTTCTACTTTACTATTTTTTTTTAAACATATGATGCTTTTGTGTGATTTAATTGATACTATATATAGGCAATATAGATGCAGAGGAAATATTTGAGGAGGTATTGTTTGACAGGATTGGGCAGCAAACTTTAAGGGCTCGGATGTTTTCAACCCGCGCAAAAGATTTAAATTGATTGTGTTTATCTATACTATCGTATAAAGCATTTCACAAGGGTTCCAACCAAATTTAAATAATTGCAACATATTATGCTTATAGTACAACAACTCAATGAAGTTAGTAAAGGGACAAATTAGTCTTCCTACATGAGTATAAATTGATAAATACAATTAAATTGATAACTTTATAAATTAAGTATTGTTAAATACTTGATAAAGAATTAAATCATTTGACTTAGTTGAACATCATCACCTTCCTCATATTTACATTGCTTTTCCGTTTCAAGTTCTCCGTAACCGATTACTTGATTGAATTTTATAATTAAGTCATTATTATTTGGTTTAGTAATTGCTAAACATCATACAAATAAGGTTACAACCTTTTTTGCAATTTTATCACATAGTTGATGAACATCATATGAAATAAAAATAATAATAATAATAATAATAATAATAATAATAATTAAATATAAAAAAACTTAATCAACGTTATTATGAATTTAATTATAACTATAAATGGTTTTAAAACTTAAAAGATGCTAACCAATTAGAAACGAAAATTACTAAAAGGTAATTTCATGGGGTATTATTATCTATAATACCTAATAATTGCAACAATAATGATTAAATAATGAACTTAATTATAGATGGTTTAAAACTCAAAAGAATGCTCCTTGCATCTTACCTCAAGTCTCATGGAATAAGGTTCAAATGATAACCATTGCATAATTAGGAACCACTTTTTAGCCCTTGGATCGTATTTTGATGGTTGAGATCTTCTTGGCTTATATTTTTTCTAATCTATGAATCATGACCAGGTAATCAAAGGCTAAGAAGTACTTCAAAGTTGTTTAACATCAATTCCACCTTTAACCTTACTTTAATTGAAGACCCCTGAACTACTATGTCGACATTATGAAATTGATGAGCAGTTACCACCATTTGAATGGAAATATTGATGAGCACGTTTAATTCATGACCTTTCATCTTTCCTCTCAAGAAGAAATCCTATTTTTTCTACACTTTTCTTCCATAACTACCTCTGCTCTCTTCATCACTCAACAACAATGCCTACGACCTCATCAATTCAATCACATTCCTCACTTGTATTAGTTACAACTTACAAGGCCTCAAATCGCTTCATGAGTTTCATGAATTTAATTCGACCTCATCAATTCGATCTTAATCATCACTTTCGTTTCAAAATTTAGATCACTTATTTTCCCTATTTCCTCTGGATCTGGAACCCTAGCCTCATCCACACCTCCAATATCCTCCATCCTCTTTCCTCCCTACAACTCAAATTAAGATCTTGAATTGGCTCCTTATGTGAGCAAACATGCAGAAGGGAGGTGGAATCCTATTGAAGAGAGTGGCCGGTCGACGGAGGGAGGCGACGATTGACGGAGAGGGCGGCGGTTGGAGGGTGTCGTGAGAATGAGTAGCAGACGGAGGGTGGCGGAGGAGATGGTGGCGACAACGGAGGGGCAGCGGTGGTGGAGTGCGGCGGTGATCCGATGGGCTAAGATATGCCGATATGGAATGGTGACAAGTACGTTTTAAGCTTTATTTTTTATTTAGGGGCGTTGTTGTTCAGAAGGAGTTTTGGTTAGATATAAGTTGTGTTTAATTTATTGTTATTGTTAAGTTTTATGGAGAGTATGAGTATGATAGGTTTGATGATTATGGCATGTAAGATTGCTAATCGAATTATACACATTGTTGTTTTGATTTATACTATTTTGAATTTGATTGATGTTATTGAATATAAATATGAGGTTGTTTATTGATGCAATTGCTGTGTATATTTGATAATATTGAATCTGTTTTTGTGCCTCTTGGCTAATTTCATCCCCCTTTCAACCATCGTCTTTTAAAATTTAGGGATTTCACCCATGCTCCAACTAATCGCCATCATCAGTATTAAGAAGTTTTGAGACTTTATAATTGCGACTCTTGAATGGCGATTGAAGTTCAACTGATACCATGTTGCTTAAAATATCCCAATAATGAGGTTTTTAATACAGGAAACTGTAGAGGGTTCTTTGTTCTCTCTGATTGTCGGCGATCTCTCAACACCCGCACCCCAGACTGGTGCGTTAAACTCTCTAACTACAAGGTAATATTTGTTTTTTCGATTATTTTGGGGTTTGTATCAGTTATATTGATAGAATGCTGAATACTTGATAGTTTATGTTGAAATTTTCAGATAAAATTCAAGAACCGGAAACCTTAACCATGAACACAAAGCTCTTAGACCCTGATCCCGATAAAAAACAGTAGAAGAATCAGAGCAAATTCTTCCTATTTTTGAAAATTGAGCAACAGAGTAACGGTATGCATTACAAAAACTTGGTTTGTTTTGTAACGGTTTGATTTAGGTGTGTTTATTGTACGGTTTTAAATTGAAAGGTGAAGCGTAACTATTTAGAACCGAATCCAATTACATATTTGGTTTTCTGTTTGGTTTTTGGCATTTGTTTGAATAGAATAAACCAAATATCAATCAAATAATGGTTATTTTATTCAGCCCAAAGTTTTGGCCGAGTCTATTTAGCCCAACCCAATAACAGATTATGGTAAAAGTTGATAAAAATATTTATTCGGTTTGGTTTGGTTCCAGTGAAAAAATATTCAAACTGAACCGATGAACACCCCTGGTTGATTAATTCTTGATTAACAACTCTGCACTTATTTTGTTTTAGAATTTTAGAAAAGAACAGGTAGAACTATGCAATGAATTCAAAAGCATAACTGTTGATTCTTTTCATGGATCTGAGGTTTTTGATGCTCTTCAGAGTCTTGGTAAGTTTGTTAATTTTACACTTTCAATTTGTGTACTCGATTTGTACATAAAAGAATTTGGAAACTAGATTGACACATTATATTGAAGGCAGAAATATGTGGTGAATATATGGTTATGTGATAAAGTTTTATAATTGTTTTTATCTCACATGGTCATAAGAGTGGTCAACTCCAAGATCGACAACTCTTAATACTTAAAAGTTATTATAATTCTAACAAAGTATTTATGCCTTAGTTTTTGTTCTAAAAAAAAGAATCTAAAAGATATGATCGATGAAAAGGTTTTGTTCTAAAAAAGAAAAAGAGTTTCATCTATGTATTTATTCATTTTCGTGAATGACTCCCTTTAGATTCATATAATGTTTGTTTGTTTTTTATTTGTTCCATATTCTAAACATTATATAAAAAACAAAATTATAAAAACCAACCATCATGTATGCTTAAACTTGCATACCTTTCAGTTTAAAAAATGTATATTCTAATCAACCTTTTGCTTTTTTTTGTTGCGAGAATCAGCCTTTGGCACAAACTCAGCTTATTTTCTTGGGTAAGTCAACTCACATGCAAAGCATTTGTGAGTATTTTGGTCTTTTTAAATCCTTACTTAATATATATTTTTAATAAACCTCAAAACCCTTTTGGGTCTCGAATTGATAATGATGGTGGCAATGGTAGTTCAGTTTCGAAAATAGGGGAGCAATGGTGATGAACAACTGTTGACTGTTGATAAGGGAGATAGTGGTGTACAACGACAATGGTATGATTTCTTTCCAGGTTTAATGGCGGCGGTAATGAGGATGGTTGTAGGTGTTGGTGGAAATGGAATCGGGTTAGTGTTTGTGGTGCGGTGGAAATGGTGGTGTACCTTTAGCAACACCTAATGCATACCTTTTTTTTTATATACTTCACTACTTTAAGGAAGTTATATCATAAAATCAAGAAATTTATAATCCTTCATCCAATTAGTTGTAAATATACCGTCTGCACATGAAAGGTATTATAAATAGCAAGTCATTATAAATAGTAAATTTAAAAACTTTATTATTATTAATAAGTGATGAACAATTAAATAAATACATATTTTATTTATTTTTTATATGTTATTTTTACTGAGATACTTATATATAAATAAATCAATAAATATAAGGAAGTCATTATGAATCTTTTCCTTCCCAGGCCTGCTTATGCAGATTCAGATTCAGAAGAAACAGCTGACAGTGACCCACATGAAAGGTATACCGTCTGCACTTAGTGTTAGTAATGAAAACCCGTACTACTTTTCGATGCATATATACGTAAACATAGTATACCATTTTTAATAGTTTTCTTTTCGTTATTTCACTGCAGTCAGTTGGCTGGTGATGGGATTGGGATGACGGTGGCATGCGTTAGCTAAAGTTTGGTCTATGTGTTATCCAATAAGATAGGAAGGCGTGCGAGAGTTTATGCGTTTTTCCTTTTTCTGTTTCATGTTTTTTTTCCTTGGAAGACATCTTTTTTCACTTCTTTTTGGCCGGCAAGTTTTGCCAAGGAAACAACTTATGGTCCATGGTTTAATAAAGTTTAAGCACGCCCCTTTATAGGCGTATTGTCTTACATGTTATGCACCGGCCGTGTCAGACGTCTTACCACGAACAAACAATAGTTATTATGCATGCCGTGCATCGCACGGGCTTTTTCCCTAGTATCTAGTATTCTTAAGTTTCTTATTATATTTGTTTGGCCTTCAAGTATTGCAATCACATTCATTATACTCCGTTATACGTTATGTTGTCTATTAATTACAATTATCCAAATTTTGTATTATGATGTCTATTAATTACATGTATCCAAATTTTGTATGATAGAATAACAACTTATATGTTATTAATCAACTATACTTAATATGAAAATGATGATATCAAGTAATGTTAATGACTAATAATTAATATGAAAATGATGATATCAAGTAATGTTAATTGATTCGGTGAAGTGTACTAGATTCCTAACTATATATCTTATTTAAAGACGAAGAGACTTTGGCCTAACAACATGGGGGGGGGGGGGGGGGGGGGGGTTTGGTAAGGTGCCTCTTTCCAAGACAGAATAGTATATATTGGTGCAGATTCTAAGATTAGTAATAAAATTGTTGTTCAAGAAAAAAGAACATATTTTGTTTAGAGTTAATTGTCATTTTAGTCCCTGAGGTTTGTCCAAATTTGTCATTATAGTATAAATAGTTTTTTTTCGCCTCTGAGTCCCTGACAGAATAGTATATATTGGTGCAGATTCTAAGATTAGTAATAAAATTGTTGTTCAAGAAAAAAGAACATATTTTGTTTAGAGTTAATTGTCATTTTAGTCCCTGAGGTTTGTCTAAATTTTTCATTATAGTATAAATAGTTTTTTTTCGCCTCTGAGTCCCTGACTTTTCCCTTTTGTTGCCATTTTGATCACATACCCTAATTCCATCCAAAAACCCCCATTTTAACCAGGGTATTTTGGGGATTTTCATTTTAAATCTTTTCAATTGTTATTTTGATCCAATTCTAAAAAAATCAAAAAAATTCTAAAAAATCAAGACAGAATAGTATATATTGGTGCAGATTCTAAGATTAGTAATAAAATTGTTGTTCAAGAAAAAAGAACATATTTTGTTTAGAGTTAATTGTCATTTTAGTCCCTGAGGTTTGTCCAAATTTGTCATTATAGTATAAATAGTTTTTTTTCGCCTCTGAGTCCCTGACAGAATAGTATATATTGGTGCAGATTCTAAGATTAGTAATAAAATTGTTGTTCAAGAAAAAAGAACATATTTTGTTTAGAGTTAATTGTCATTTTAGTCCCTGAGGTTTGTCTAAATTTTTCATTATAGTATAAATAGTTTTTTTTCGCCTCTGAGTCCCTGACTTTTCCCTTTTGTTGCCATTTTGATCACATACCCTAATTCCATCCAAAAACCCCCATTTTAACCAGGGTATTTTGGGGATTTTCATTTTAAATCTTTTCAATTGTTATTTTGATCCAATTCTAAAAAAATCAAAAAAATTCTAAAAAATCAAAAAAAATTCCAAAAAATAAAAAAAATCATAAAAATAAAAAAATCTAAAAAATCCAAAAATTTATAAAAAATAAAAAAAATCCTAAAAAAATATTGGTGCCTCTTTCCAAGACATAATAGTATATATTGGTGCAGATTCTAAGATTAGTAATGGGGGGGGGGGGGGGGGGGTTGGTAAGGTGCCTCTTTCCAAGACAGAACAGTATATATTGGTGCAGATTCTAAGATTAGTAATAAAATTGTTGTTCAAGAAAAAAGAACATATTTTGTTTAGAGTTAATTGTCATTTTAGTCCCTGAGGTTTGTCCAAATTTGTCATTATAGTATAAATAGTTTTTTTTTTTCGCCTCTAAGTCACTGACTTTTTCCTTTTGTTGCCATTTTGATCACATACCCTAATTCTATCCAAAAACCCTATTTTTAACCAGGGTATTTTGGGGATTTTCATTTTAAATCTTTTCAATTGTCATTTTGATCCAATTCTAAAAAATCAAAAAAATTCTAAAAAATCAAAAAATAAAAAAAAATCATAAAAAATTCTAAAAATCCAAAAAATTCTAAAAAATTAAAAAATCATAAAAAATAAAAAAAATCATAAAAATAAAAAAATATTCTTAAAAAATCTAAAAATAAAAAAAAATCTAAAAAATCAAAAAAATTCTAAAAAATAAAAAAAATCATAAAAATTCTAAAAAATCAATAAAATTCTAAAAAATAAAAAATATCTAAAAAATCTAAAAACTCAAACAAACATATTTTAAAGTTTCAACTTCAAAAAATGACGATATATTCCTTGTCTAGATGAATATATTTTTAAGTTTTATCTATTTTGTTGAGTGAATGAGTGGTTATAATGAGATAGAACCACTAACTATCGAACATGCATGTTATGTTTTAGTTTATAAAATTTACATTTCATGATATTTATATTTAGTAAATTATATTAATTGATACAAAATTAAAGATGAAAATATTATTGTAATAAATAGTTTTGCTATGAAAACATATATAAAAAGGCCAAAAGGGTGATAATTAATACGGAAATGTAAGAATGTTTGTGAAAGATGTTAACTTAAAATTAAAATTTGTTTTTTTTAAATTGATAAATGGTTCTATCTCATCATGAACACTCATTCACTCAACAAAATAGATTAAACTTGAAAATATATTCGTTTGGACGAGGAATATATCGTCATTTTTTGAATTTGAAACTTTAAAATATGTTTGTTTGAGTTTTTAGATTTTTTTTTATTTTTTAGATTTTTTTTATTTTTTAGATTTTTTTTATTTATTTTTTAGATTTTTTTGATTTTTTAAAATTAATATGATTTTTTAGAATTTTTTTTATTTTTTAGAATTTTTTTTTATTTTTAGATTTTTTTTTATTTTTATGATTTTTTTTTTATTTTTTAGAACTTTTTTTTTTTTTAGAAATTTTTTTGATTTTTAGAATTGGATCAAAATGGCAATTGAAGATATTTGAAATGAAAATCCACAAAATACCCCTGGTTAAAAATGTGGTTTTTGGATGGAATTAGGGTATGTGATCGAAATGGCAACAAAACGAAAAAGTGAGAGACCCAGAGACGAAAAAACTATTTGGACTAAAATGGTAAATTTGGACAAAACTCAAGGAGTAAAATGGCAATTAACTCTTTTGTTTAATACCAAGTGGGAGAACAAACATTAAAACCCAATTCTAGTTATCTTCAATGCCTTGACTTGACTAGTTCTAGGCGTTGAGTGTGACGTATTAAATAAATTGGAAAACACAATTATATTTATTATATATATAAGTACTTTTTTTTTTAAAGGAAAACTTCATTAGAAACCGCCCGAGCCAATCCGACCAATCCGACCGAACCAAAGAACAACTAACTAATTACAAATCTACACCAATCCGACCATGAGATGGGATTGTTCCTGATTCTATGTTTAAACCACAAAAACCCCAAAGATCTAACATCACTAAAGATCGCTTCTACCTTGACCTCCTTCCCCGAGAACCTAGCGCTGTTGCGAGCGAGCCAGAGGCACCAACAGGCCACCCTAATAATACCTTTAATGACTACCTTTTCCTCAGCTTTGAAAGGGCCGGAATTATGGAGGACCAGCAAGTCTCGAACAGAAAATGCGAAAATGGGAGGAGCGTGGCACCAGCAACTAACTTTCTGCCAAAGAACTGCCGAAACCAAGCAGGAGGTGAAAAGGTGAACTGAGCTCTCCTCCTCCGACCAACACAGCGGACATAAACCTTCGCCCACATTAATTCCCCTCTTCCGAAGCGCATCCGCAGTCGGAATTCTGCCCATCTCCGCTCTCCAAGCGAACACATCACACTTATTCGGGACCCATTTACACCTGTCAAGGATGAAGGAGTTGTTATTGACGACAGCCCTACTGTCCAAAAAACGCCTCACCGAGCTAACAGAAAACTTACCCGACCTATCAGCAAGCCAAGTCCAAGAGTCCGAACCGGAATTCAGCGAGACCGAGGAAAGGTCCGAGAAAAGAGCATTCAGCTCTGCGGCTTCGGCCGGATAATCCGGGTCATGCTTCCACATCCAACCGCTTTGAATCCGGTCATTAACACTACAAGTTTTAAATAATTCCAACGCAAACAGATTCGGATAAACATCTCTAAGAGGGGAGTCTTTCAGCCAAGGGTCCAGCCAAAACAAGATCATTTCTCCATTACCGACTTTCCCCTTAAATAAACTCCGAAGCCGAACATTACCTGGCAGGGGCTTATTAATAACCGATACGATGGATTGCCAAATGCCCCCCAACGATTTCTTAACAGGAAGGAATGACCATTTAGAGCCCTTAGAGTGAAGAGCATCAATTACTTTCACCCAAAGATTATCCTTTTCCCACTTGTATCTCCACCCCCATTTACACAACAAAGCATTGTTGAAAGTGCTGAGCTTGCTGATGCCCAGACCACCGAAACGCTTAGGCGACGCCACCTTGTCCCAGGCCACCCAATGGGTTTTTTTGACCTCCGAAGAGCCGCCCCATAAAAATTTTTTAATCAACCCTTCCAGATCCTTTAACACTTTAACGGGCGCTTTATAAAGGGAGAAAAAGTAGTTCGGAAGACATTGAAGAACAGAGCGGATTAAGGTTATCCTTCCCCCGATCGATACAAGCGACGACTTCCAAAGGGCAAGCCTAGACTCAAAGATGTCATAAACCGGCTTCCAGTTGCTAACACGATTCATGTTGGCCCCAACTTTTAAACCCAAATATTTGAAAGGCAACGAGTCGAAAGAACAACCGACGACCGCCGCCATCTCCCCCAACTCAACGTCGCTCACCCCTATCCCAAATATATTGGATTTCCCAAGATTAATACGCAAACCCGAGCACGCGTGAAAACATCTAAGAACTCGCACGATGTTCAACGCGTTATTCACATCCCAATCCCCCAAGATGAGAGCGTCATCCGCAAAAAAGAGGTGAGTCAGCGTCGGCCCATCATTTGGAAGACGAATACCCGCCACTAAGCCAACCTCCCTAGCTTTAACCAACAGGCAAGACAAAGCTTCCATGACCACTACAAACAAGAAAGGGGATAAGGGATCACCTTGTCTCATACTTTTGTCACACTTGAACTCAAAAGTTGGAGATCCGTTGACAAGCACCGAAGCCCGAGCAGACGATAAGATACCACGCACCCAGTTGCACCATCGGGATCCGAAGCCCATTTACCTGAGCACGTCAATAACGAACCCCCAATTGATGTTATCGTAGGCTTTCTCGAAATCAATTTTGAATAAAAACGCTTTTTTTTTTACCCTTCTTGATCCAAGAACACACCTCATTAATGATAAGAGGACCGTCAAGGATATACCTTCCTCCCAAGAAAGCCGACTGAGACACCGATATCACCGACCCGAGAACTTTCTTCAAACGATTGGCTAGAATCTTAGAAATCACTTTGTTAATAACTCCGACCAAGCTGATGGGCCTATAATCACTAAGACCAACCGGATCCCTCTTCTTTGGAACAAGGGCAATAAATGAAGACCCGCACCCTGTGTTCACCTTACCCGAAGCATAAAAGGCTGCCATCACGTTATTGAAATCATCTTCCAGAAAACTCCAAAAGTGCTTGTAGAATCGGAAATTGAAACCATCCGGGCCCGGGGCCCGGTCATCCCCACATTCAAAAACGGCGTTCTTAATCTCCTCAGCAGAAAAAAGGGCCTCCACCCCGCTCGCTTCGACCTCCGATATCTTCTTCAGGTTATGGCAGAGAAACGAGGGCCTAACGGCACAGGCCTCGAAAAATTTAGACCTAAAAAACTTGAAAACCTCTTTCTTGACCAGAGAAGGCTTCGAAACCCACTCCCCTTCAATGTTCAGACCATGTATCACATTACTAGCCTTCCTACAATTGATTAACGAGTGAAACAACTTAGAGTTCTCGTCCCCTTCTTTAGCCCACTGGATCCGGGATCTTTGTTTTAAATCCATGACTCTCGCTAGCTCAATTTCTGCAATCACCTTTTTATTTTCAGCCAATATCCATTCTTCCTCAACGGAAAGGTCACGAGAATCAAGGATAGCCTCAAGTTCAGCCACCTCCTCCTTCGCCAACTCGAGAACCTCCCCTTCTTTTTTCATCATACTATCTCTCCAGTCTTTAACTTTACTTCTGATAAACCTCAGCTTCTGGACAAGCAAGGAATCGGGAGGCAATCCATCCGCTGAGAAAGCACCACAAGCTTCCTTCACAACCTCGTCAAAAGCCTCCTTACCCAGCCAAGAGTTAAACACCCGAAATGGCCTTGCACCAAAATTAACGGACTTAGTAGATAAAACGATGGGGCTATGGTCTGACCACAACCTCAGTAGCACCTGAACACGGGCCTCCGGCCACTTGTTAAAAAACTCCAAATTGACGAGAAACCTATCAAGTTTACTGAGTTTACTGCCGTTTTCAGACTGCCAAGTGAACTGACCACCCCGCATAAGTACTAACGCATTAGAATTATGTATTATATAAGTACTAACGCATTAAAATTAAAAAAAAAACACTAATAAACCCAAAACTCTCAATTTATTAATTTTTATAAAATGAGCCTTTCAAAAAAAAGGTGATCATGTTAAACAAAGAACAAGTTAATACAGCTGCGGACAACACCGAACTTAATAAATAATAATGACAATTTGAAGAAACAAATAGAAAGACAAATTTATCTTTAAAAACTATTATTATATTATTTAAATTTAGAAAAAGATAATCCATTTACATCTGGCAAAACAATTTAACAAAACGGCAGGAAGCCACCACTTTCCGGCGTATCATTTCCTCCTTCTAGAAGCATCCATCTGTATTTTCTTTATAATTTTTATTTATATTCAAAAGTGCATGTACACATTTTTTTTAACATCTATCAAAACAATTTAACAAAACTTATATATGTATCAAAACAAGGAAAACAATTTTAATCACGGAAGTGTTAACGTGTTGAGCTGTTCTTAAGTTATTTGAGGTCGTTGTGTTAAACATCTGAATTGTCTAGAGTTTAAACTAAGCCACTTTTTTTTTCACGGCTAGATCATCCGGTTAGTCATTTGGCCTTTGATCTCTCACTTCACGAGTAGGAATCCCACAGTTGGCATATTATTGCCAGTTTGAACCGGTGACACAATTTGTCCCTCGCAAGATTTAACCCTGAGACCTTCCGAGCAGGAACCCCACATAATTGTCCTAATGTCTTTCACATTGAACACATAGCCAATGTGAATGTGAGGTTAGCCTATTTCGATAGAAACACATGTTTTTTAGAAGGTAAGTCTTAGATTCAAATCAAAGAAGTATTTTGTAATATTTGGTGTAAAGTAGAATAACATTTGCTATAAAAAAAACATAACTAATACTTGTTTATTGGTATGTCCTTTTAAATTTCAACCAGTATTGTGATACTTTTTTATAATTGTTTTTTGTACGGATGATCAACTCTTGAGCTTCGGCTGCAATTCATCTCAATCTATTTCGCTTTTAAAATTTTTTATATGTGAGGCTTATCCAAATACATGCCCGTTATTACAAAATTTTTGCGTTTTCATTTTTTATTTGTTTTTTCTATGGTCTCTCATAAGCCTTTGCAAGATTCAGGTTGAACCAAGCAACTTGGATACCCAAGTTGGAACAATGAGATCAGATTGATTAAATATATTCGAGTTCGATTTGAATAAAAAAATAAGGAAATATGAAACATTTTGACATAAAAAAATAATTCAAATTCGGTACTAACCTAGCAAACACACCCCTTCCCTCAACCCTACATGGAATAGTGGAATAGTGAGATGGGGACTTAAAAATCACTTTTTCTAGAGTCGATGGCTTTATAGGTTAGTGACAACTTAGTGGTGGGATAAATTTTTGTGACCAATAGGTCCTGCGTTCGATTCTCACAAGAGAGTTTGTTCTATATTTATTAGGTTTCCTCTTGAATTGGTGTATATGAATTATGTCTAGTGGAGATGGATATGATCAGGTGATTCCGCTAGTGGCACGATTATAATCCAGTGGTCTGTCAGTTATTCAAATTTATCGTTCAAAAAAGTTCAGTTTCTAGAAGAATAAGGCATTTAATAATTTAGGATGTTATTTCATTTTTATTTTAGGCTTGTATAAAAACATACAATAAATCAGTATTATAGAAACCAAGTTAGCTAAAGCTCCGTATCGTCTTGCTCCTTAAAAAATGCACGAACTCTCCAGTCAGCTCCAAGAACTTCTTGATAAAGGCTTTATTCGCCCTAGCACCTCTCCATGGGGCGCGCCTGTCCTTTTCGTAAAAAAAAGGATGGTTCGTTCAGGATGTGCATCGACTATAGGGAATTGAATAAGTTAACAATCAAGAATCGCTACCCCTTGCCTCGAATCGATGATTTATTTGATCAGCTACAAGGTGCTACGTGTTTTTCTAAGATCGACCTACGTTCAGGCTATCCGCAATTACGCATTCAAGAGGAGGATATACCCAAAACCGCTTTTCAAACCCGCTATGGTCACTACGATTTTGTTGTCATGCCTTTTGGTTTGACCAACGCTCCTGCAGTCTTCATGGACTTGATGAATCGAGTGTGCAAACCCTATCTTGATCGCTTCGTGATCGTATTCATCGACGATATCCTGATCTATTCCAAATCAAAAACCGAACACTCGCAGCATCTACGTTTGGTTCTTGAGTTACTCCAGGGAAACCGTCTCTATGCCAAGTTCTCCAAGTGTGAATTTTGGCTGGAGGAGGTTCAATTCTTGGGTCACATTGTCATAGTCGAGGTATCCACGTTGACCCTGCGAAGATCGAAGCTGTTAAGAGTTGGGTTACACCCAAGAATCCGTCTGAAGTCCGTTCTTTCCTTGGACTGGCAGGCTACTATCATCGTTTTATCGAAGGTTTCTCCAAGATCGCTGTACCGTTAACCTCTCTCACGCAAAAAGACAAGCCTTTTGTTTGGGGAACTGAACAAGAGACTGCCTTTCAAACCCTCAAGTACATGCTTTGCAATGCTCCTGTTCTCACTTTACCCGACGGAAACGATGACTTTATCGTCTATTGTGATGCCTCGAACCTTGGCCTTGGTTGTGTTCTCATGCAACGAGACAAGGTTATTGCTTACGCCTCTCGTCAGCTCAAGATCCACGAGAAGAATTATACAACCCACGACCTCGAGCTTAGCGCAGTTGTTTTTGCGTTAAAGATCTGGGGACATTACCTTTATGGTACCAAGTGTACGATCTTCACCGATCACAGGAGCCTACAACATATCTTAGACCGGAAAGAACTAAATATGCGTCAACACCGGTGGGTGGAACTTCTCAACGATTACGACTGCGAGATTCGTTATCATCCTGGCAAAGCAAATGTCGTTGCCGACGCTCTCAGCAGACGAAGTTATTTGCTCAGCGCCCGTAATATTCAAGCCCAGTATGACCTTGAAACCCTCATCCGCGAAGCCCAACATGCCTGCTTTAATGAACGCACTTTGAAGAAGGAAAGGATTCTCAACGATGGAGCCCAGCTAGTGAATAAGTCGAATGGGATATTCCATTATCTGGACCGAATCTGGATCCCTAAGCGGACCAATTTACGACAGATTTTGATGGACGAAGCCCACAAATCCCGATATTCTATGCATCCCTGTGCCGACAAGATGTATCAGGACCTGCGCTACAAGTACTGGTGGCCGGGCATGAAGAGAGATATCGCCCTCTATGTTTCAAAATGCCTGACTTGTTCGAAGGTCAAGGCTGAGCACCAAAGACCCCCTGGCTTTCTCGTCCAACCCGGGATCCCTGTGTGGAAATGGAAGAGTATAGCTATGGACTTCGTAACGAAACTTCCGCGCACGCCCACAGGTCACGACAACATCTGGGTTATCGTTGACTGTTTGACCAAATCTGCTCACTTTCTGCCAATACGGGAAGACTACAAGGTAGAAAAATTAGCCCGAATCTACACCAAAGAGATCATTTGTCGACATGGGACGCCTCGCGACATCATTTCTGACCACGATGTTCGGTTTACCTCACGTTGTTGGGAAACATTTCAATTTGCCCTCGATACTGTGCTTAATCTAAGTACCGCATTCCATCACCAAACCGACGGTCAGACTCAAAGAACGATTCGTACCCTTGAAGACATGCTCCGTTCGTGTGTAATAGATTTCGGTGGTAATTGGGACACATACTTACCTTTGGTCGAATTCTCGTACAATAATAGTTATCATTCCAGCATTCAAATGGCACCATTCGAGGCATTGTATGGAAGAAGATGTCGATCGCCTATTGTATGGCACGAGATCGGACACTCGCAATTAACCGGCCCTGAGCTATTGCAAGAAACGACTGACAAAATCCTCCAAATTCGAGACAATCTACTGAAAGCTCGGAGTCGTCAGAAAAGTTACGCCGATAGACGACGCAAGCCCTTTGAATTTGACGTTGGCGACCATGTACTCCTAAAGGTATCACCTTGGAAGGGCGTGGTCAGATTTGGCAAGAGCGAAAAGCTCGCGCCTAGATATGTGGGACCCTTTAAGATTCTGGAAAGGATCGGAAAAGTGGCTTACAGACTCGAACTACCGGAGGAACTTAACAACGTCCACCGACTTTCCACGTTTCGAACCTCAGAAAGTGCCTGGCTGAGCATGATTTACATGTACCGCTCGAGGATCTTCAAGTAAACGAAACATTACACTTCGTGGAAAAGGCTGCCGAAATCATGGACCGACAAACCAAGCAGCTCAGGCGCTCACGCATTCCCATTGTGAAGGTTCGCTGGGAAGGCAAACGAGGCGCAGAGTTCACTTGGGAACTCGAAAGCGACATGAAGGCGAAGTACCCGCAGTTGTTTGTTACGGCTTCAGCCTAATTTCGGGACGAAATTCCCTTAAGAGGGGGAGGCTGTAACACCCCGTGTTTCGAAAGTCAAAGTCAAGATTGAAGTCAAAGGAAGACAGGATTACTAATTGCGATCTGTCACTCCTTGCTCAACTCCTGTTTTGACTTCTTTGACTTGTAGATAGTCTATTTATTTTATCGGATTAGTTGTATTATGTGGAGTACTTATTAATAATCGAGGTTTAATTGCATACTAATCGCATGTTTGATCGCTTTATCGCTTAAAGCATCGCAATCGCATTCACAACTCGAATTGTGTGTTCTGGATATTGTTTTACGCGTGTGTGCTAATTATGTGTTACTTGTGCATGTTATGTTTATGTTGAGGTGTTAATCGAAATCGCAATCTATCGCATCGCAATCGAATCGAAACGCTAAACGCAAGTGAATTATAGTGATTGTATGTTAGATATAGTAGTTGGGATTAAAGTAATTTAATGGGTAATTCTATCGCATCGCTCTCTAGAATCGCATCGCAACGCTCAGCACTCGAATCAGAACGACTAAACTCATCGCGCCGAACTCACGGATCGAGTGGCCAACCGATCGAGTGGCCATCCGATCGGGTTGCCATCCGGTCGAGTTGCCACCCCATCGGGTTGCCACCCGATCGGACTGCCACCAGATCGACCAGCCTTTTTCCTCACTTTCCTTTTCAGGAAACCCTATAAATACCCCCACATGTCACATCACTTGATGTGACAGCTCTCTACTCGACCCAGTCGCACTCATGCTCTATTTCTCTCGATTTCTCTCAATTCTTGTAAGTTTCCAACCTAAATCTTTTACTTTTATGATCTACACACACTTCTTCATCATTCTATCTTTCAAATCTCAACTTTTAACCGTGAAATCACTAGATTTGAGGTGTTCTAGGATGATGTCATCATAGAGTTCCTATGAACTTCATGTTTTGGCTTCAATCCATCAAGAACAACTTAGATCTGAACGATTTCCACATGAATAAACAAAAGATCTTGCTTAGATCTAAACAAATTCATGGATAAAAGGATTGAGAGAAGGTTTTCCAACTTTCTTTCAACTCTTTTACACTCAATGCACTCAAAACCGATAGAATCGGAGCTTGTTCTAACCTTCTACTCCTTCTTGTTGATGTGTTGGTTCAAGATATGGATTCTATCCAAGAGATTAATGATTACGGGTTAAACATGAATCACCATCTCGAACAGTCAACTGACCTGACTAGGGTGATTCCTATCCGATCGGGTTACTCGAGTCTTGGCGAGGGTTCTGTTGTTTGACACGTTACCAAATCGTCTCGAATCAGAACTACAAACTATCGAAACGACCAAGTGACAAGACGATCAGGCTGTGGACGGAACGCCGTTCGATCGGATTGCCATCTGATCGGATTGCCACCCGATCGGGCAGCCACCCGATCGGCTTGCACCTTGGTCCCACACTTAACCTTTATTTTCAAACTTTTGGGGTTTTGAACATCGAACGGATTACCGTCCGATCGGATTGCCATCCGATCGGATTACCACCCGATCATGTGACGTTTAGAACTTCAATGCTTAAGCAATTTTTTTAACATGTTCTGTACGTACGGAATGCCACCCGATCGGATAGTCATATGATCGAGTGATCGTCCTGCTGTGAACTTGTTCTCAAACTGAGAAGCCTCGCCAATCGGATTGATGTCCGATCGAACGACCGTTCGATCGACTGACCTGAAGGTAAAGATACTTCTCTATTTTTAAAATGCTACAACGAAAACTTCAAAGTACAAACCATCATACATAAACACATCCTCACCAAACGAGGTGACATTCCAATCGAATGGCCATCCGATCGGATGACCATCCGAACGGATTGCCACCCGATCGGATTGCCATCAGGTCGGATTACCATCCGATCCTTGGTACACCTACACCATTTTACGCGCCGACTTTCGCTTATACTATCATTAACTGTTCAGGCTAATTCCGCTCTAGCGCTCCCTTCAATCCATTAACTCTATCGCTGTGACTATACTCGATCCCTTTTGCTTTATGCACTTTTGGGTGTTACATACGTTACTTATTCTAAATCACATCAAACACACAACGCAAACACTATTTATACGCTGACCGCTAATGCATGTTATACGTGACTCGATGAATGCCTGTTTGTTATGTTAACACATTGATTGCTGTCTACCTGACTTAGCAACGATAGTACTATAGTTTGGACTCAGCACTTGTTTACTCAGGGGTTGTTAAGGACAATTACTTCACGTGTTCATAGTGGTGAATATGTGTTGCGCACTCGCTACTCGCAGTCAACTAGCAGTCATTGGTATTGACAGGATCATTGTCGATAACTTACATGCTTCACATTATACGTTGCACATGCTGGTTATGCGTAAACGATTTCGAACTCTATATGCTATTATCAAACTTGTATGCTCACCTTTACACTATGTGTATTGACTTTTACTTTAACATATGTGGCAGGTGCTTAAGATGCTAGGATGCTAGGATGCCTTGTTTGCTGTGTGATGAAATCGAGACTAGGAAAGAGTCTTGAAACAAACAAACTATCTTATTTAAAAATCTGAGTTGTCGGATTAGTATTTGTTTATGAGACAATTATCTGTAATAACTGTTTTATTTAGATATGTTATGGTATGGGACATGACGTTTTAAATATCTGGTAATTAATAGTTGTTATGGATACTCATGGACAATCTGTTTCGCTCAGTGCTGCGCCCTGATGTTCCCGCCATCGGTTAGAGTGTGACACTTTTGTTTTGTTTTATTCTTCATAGAAAACAGTGTCATTAAGGTTCTCTTTGTACATGTGTTTAGTGCATGAATCAACTTCAACTTATATTAATAAAAAAACAATAAAAATTATTATGATAAGAAATACAAGAAAACTTATGTTTATTTAATCTTTATTAAAGTAAATAATATTTTTTATACAAATTAGGTTATTGTTAACACATTTTGATTTTTAACGCACGATTTGAATTCTTTACCTTAGACAGGAGACATATGATAACGTTGTGACATGTTATTTTTATCTATGTTTTGATAGAAGTTTTGTTCAAAGTTGAACAAGTCAAATACAACTAATATTATTATTTTTGTACTGTGGCGAACCCAACTGATACTATCTGAACAACTTAAGTACCGGTACCACTATTTGTGTTTGTGGTTTTTGAAATAAATAGGTACAACACCGATTCTGAACCGACATCAGTACCGATTTCGGTATTAATAATATTAGTTTTTATAGTTTCCAGTTTTTTAGGTATCGTAAGCTATAGCGAGTGGAAATGCTGCTCTATTTATCTTGATGAAGCGAACCGATACCTTCCCAATTATATCGCTTTATTTTGACCGACAACATCAGTACCAATCTCGCTACTAACAGAATCATTACTAATATCTGTCTTTATAGTTTCACATCTATGTCAAATAAGTGTAGATATCCTTGTAAACATACCATCACTTTATTTTCTTGATTTTCATTTTCGATTACCATACAAGTGTCAATGCCGTTCCAATATCGTAATGAGTCGAATTGAATTCCCGCTTCAACGCGCAGACAAATTCCACTAGTTACCAAAAATAAATTAAAATCCGGTCCATGTTCCCTTGCCTACATGGAAAAGTGACATGTCAATTTAAAATTAAATATCAATTTCTAGAAGAATGAGATGTTTCAAATTCAATAATAGTTTTTATTATTATTTCTCCACTAGAACCCAAAATATCCGTAACCAACGACCTTATATATACACTCAAAGTTCTCATACTCCATAATAATCAAATCACCTGCAACTTCAACAAAACCCTAAAAGTTCATCACAAACATGGAGTCAACTTCAACAATCTACACAAATTCTTCTAACACCACCGCAAATATCTCCGATAGAGTCGTTCTACAGCTTCTTACACAGAACAACTTCAACAACGACGACGATATCTTCACTTTCACCGACGATAATGATAATAATACCGCCAATGGTGACGTAAGCGCAGTTCCTCACACAGAAACGGTGAATCTGGTTGAAGATGAAGTCGAACAGGAGTTTGAGTTTCCTGTTATGTGTACAGACTCTAATCTGTTCCAGCTTTCATCGGAATTCGTCTCCGGTGGTCAGATCTCGCCGAGATATCCGCTCTTTGATCGGAATTTGCTGACGTTAGATGTGGATCTGGATATATGTAACGGCGTTGATAGTTTGAAGACGGAATCTAAATCTAAACCTAAACCGTCAGACGGAGATATTAATTTCCGTAACGGCGTTAATACTTCGAAGACGGAAGTCGATAACGGCGTTAATACTTTGAAAACGGAATCTAAACAGCCTCTGGCGAAACAGTTATCGCTGATGAAACTATTTGACGAAACTCGCGAAACGACGTCGGATTCGCGTCGGAGACGGACGATTTGGCCGGAATAACGCCGGATACTTACTGCGTGTGGAAGCCGGATTCGAATCCACGTGGTAAACAATCGAAGCATAAGAAGAGCAAATCAATTTCGATAGGCAATACGTCGAACAGGTGGAAGGTTCGAGATCTACTTAAACGAAGCTACAGTGACGACGGCTATTCTACCGGTAAGGAAAAGGATTCGCCGATGTTTATTTTTATTCCTCCGGTTTCACCGGAAAAGGTAAAACAGATAGGAAAAACTGTTAAATTGAAGAATATTCCGGCGAAGACGGAAAGGAATATTCCGGCGTTTAAGCCGTATCTTCCGTACCGGGAAGATCAGCTTGCTGCGTATGCGAATTTCACCGCTGCTAAAAATGGATGATTTATGTTTGTTTTTGTTTTTTAGGGTTTATTGTGTAAATCTCCGATTAGTTGTAATTGTAAATAAGATTTTGGGATTAGGAATAAATAAAATGCAAAACTTGAATTAGTAAATATGAAAAGGGTTTTTTTTGGTTGAGTTAAATAAATAGTTAATCTCGTGGTTTCCACAAAGTAACATATTTAGATGCTAATAGTTTAAAATCATCTTTTAGGGTATTAACTTTTCATTTTGTAACGTTTGGAGGTATTAACGTTAATTGTTTGTTAAACTATTAGTAACTAAGTATGTTATTTTGTGCTAACCACAAGGACTAACCATATTAATACCCTAGACGTTGATACCTCCAAATGTTACAAAATGAAAAGTTAATACCCTAGAATGTGATTTTAAACTATTAGTACCAAAGTATATGTTATTTTGTGCAAACCAAATGGACTAATTATGTAACTAACTCTTTTTGGTTTTATTGTGTGCTTTGGATTAACAAAAAAAAGAGTCGAACAAGCGGTTCAATCTCGTGTTTGATCAAGAGTTTGATTTTCCAACAATTGGTATCAGAGCATGCTGATTTTGATAGTTGTTTTACAAGAACGTGAGTAGCCCCACGCGGAGCTACAGTAGCTGTAAATCAACATTCGCTGAAAACGGAGATAAAAGAGAAGGATAGTTGGTGGGTTTTTACGTTCAATTGGTTTTGTTCAATCAATCCTTTTACCTTTGTTTGTTGAACGTATAATAAAAAAAACAATGTTTTAAAATCCGGTTTTTATAACGTACCGGATTTGGCTCATAAACGATTTAACCTGAAACAACTCTCCAAAAAGATCCAACAATAATTCGTAATCGAAACCCCGAACGCACGCCAACAAAAATCGAAAACGAAAAAAAATCATTGTCGCATGGCGCGAAGATGTCGGATTCTCTGGATGTCACGTGTTGCCACGTGGCAAGCCTACATGGCTGACTAAGCACACCTAAGGCCTAGGCATCCTCGTCGCCTGTTGCGACCAAACCATTGGCGCCCATCGCATGGCGCGACGGTGCCCATTTTCAGCTATAAATAGAGCGAGTTGGGACATTTCACACTGCTCAAACGATTTCGCAAAATTCGAATTCTATACTCTTCTAAACTCTATTCCCAAAACACTGTCACGATACCCGTGTATGAAATCCTAATCACTGAAACGATGCCATGTCCGATCGATCCGAAACCCTAGCAACGAAAATCCGAAGTTCTGCCTGAATAAGGTGATACTTTATACGTTGCGGTTTTGATCTCGTGATTATCGTTGAAGTTTGAATTGGTTTCTTACACTAATACGTGTTACATTGTGTGTATATCTAGGAACCAGGACTTAAACCCAAGAGGCCTGAAAACCCTAAATTCTGCAATGTGAGTCATTCTCTTTTATCAAATACTTTCAAAACCCTAAATGTTTTCCAATTGTTACTTATATTACAGTGATTAAGTGTTTGCATTTTTACTGGGAAATTACTGCCAATATATGGGGTTTTGTATACATTACTTGATAAGCTTCACTAGTTGAGAGAATGATCAATAGTGATATGACCATAGTCACATGAATTGCAGAGTGACAAATACCTTTGGGTAATAGTAAGATATAAACAAATGTAAAAACTATTAATGTTGTAATTATAAGAAGGTGTCTTTTTACAGTATTGAATGAACTCATCAGTATTTTCCGTTGATCAAATGTTTTTGAAACGCGTTTCAAGTGAATTACTGTGAAGAAAAGGAAAAGTGCTACAAGGTACTCAAGCTTAAATAAGTGGCTGTGTAACCTGAATAAAACGTGTTTTGTAATTAAGGTTTATCCCCATGAAAATCCCTTTATGTAAATATAGGTTTTTGTCACACCCCAACCGATAGCGGAAACATCGGAGTGAGACGAAGAAAGATTGCTCATCACACATAACGCTAAATTGTGACAATAGAATTTAAGATAAATTGATTTCTTTCATAAATAAATGTGACAATATATGAAATTTGAAATACAACATGTTAAATACAAAAAGAACAATACGACAACAAATATGACATTTATACAACGTATTTAATCTAAACGTCTAATGCGTATCTAGGTATCAATGCTACTTCATTTCATGGCATCATCATCCTCAACCTGTAACATGTTTAAAATAAAGTTCAATGCAAAAGCAAAGGCGAGTATACAAGTTTGGTACGTACATAACAAAAGATAATTTTTTAAACAATTCCTCATAGCAAGCATGTGATTCAAGATAAACAATAAATTTGGCATGTGTCTAACAAATCAACCCAAAAGAGACGCGAGATGCTGCATGACATAACCACAAGTCTACGGGCGGGGCGTCAATCCTATAGCGCTACATATGTCACGGTTAGGCTCGTACAAGTTAATGATAAGTTCAACACATAAAGTTTAACCCAAGTTTAAAGTATCAAGCAATCACGTATACAAGCATGTTATAGGAATGTTCATGTGTAAGTTGTTGATAAGTAAACATGTTACACCCCAAAAGTGGTAAACGTAAAAAGGGGAAATACGAGTATACTCACAAAGTTTGCATAGGCTTTCCGATTATCCAATTATTGACGAGTTGATGAGGTTAAAAGATTAATTGTGTAAGGGTTAAAGTTCAAGCATGCTTAGAGTCGAGATTCGGTATTTAAAACAACATAAAAATAAGATATGAGAATAACATGTAAAAATAATCATCTTCAACACATAACACTTGTATGACACTTGGTAACCACAAGGGTTATAATAATGTTTTCATGAGTTGAACACCCATAAGAATCACAACAAGGTTTAGGTCTTAGATGATGTTCTACTACTTTAACATATAAACACAAGTTCAACATTAAAGGTTCGA
The DNA here is from genome assembly GCA_030545235.1 of Helianthus tuberosus. NCBI lineage: Eukaryota > Viridiplantae > Streptophyta > Magnoliopsida > Asterales > Asteraceae > Helianthus > Helianthus tuberosus. Next base: position 183,960,588 of record CM060370.1, on the reverse strand, counting down.
ATGAGTGTATATATATATATTTAGGCTAAGTATTACATATTATTTAGTCCAATAATTCAAGTAGGAGGTAGAAGATTAGGATCTTCATTTAGGCACCTCGAGTTACCATAGATGTCATGTATGGGGTAGGAAGAACATGCTTCCATTTAGGAACCCCTTGAATGTTCACCACTTCACTTGATGTAAAGACAACCAAGGAGGGTCACGAACTAGGATTAACACAATAATATAAACAACCTAACTAAAGAGAAATCATCAAATCATGTGAGGATTGTACGTAGGACAACCCAAGTTGTTCCATAATCACTCATTCATCAAGATCTAAGCTTGACATGATTTGTGGGTTAAATACCCTAACAAAACAGAAAGTATTTGAGGTTTTAACCTCTGATTTGTAGTGTCTCAACCTTGTTTTTAAGCTTAACCAACCATAAGAGAGGTTGTAAGCATTAGGACATAGGTGTGAGATGTGTTAGACACAAGTTGGATGAGTTTAAACAACTTTTGAAGAACTTGAAACAAAACAGAAAGTTTGTGGACAATTTCGGAGCAATTCCAGGTCTGATTTCTCCCAGGAGAAGTCAAGGAATCAAACTCCATGATTATCCAAGCAAGTAGGAAGAAGAATCGAGTAATTTCGTTGAGAAATGAGCAAGTTATGCTCACTTTTGTAAAGGTGTATGAATCTGTCCGAATTTCTGAAATTTGCAAGAACTTGAGAGTGTTTGAGAGAGATTTGAGGGTTGTGAAAGTGTAGAAATGCTTGGAGAAGAGTTGTATTTATAGTGGAAGAGGTTAGAGGTGATTGGAGGTGTTTAGAGGTGGATTAGAGGTGATTGGGTGAGTTTAAGTGTTGGGATTTTGTGCCAAAACGCGTCAATATGCAGCTGATTTGGTTTTCTGCGAAACAGACATCAACGCGGGCCGCGTAAAGATTAGAGGGACTTTGACGCGGGCCGCCTCAACTAACTGATCCGGAAATAAAGTTTCAGTATTTACAATTTGGCCCCTAGAGTTGTTTATTTGATGTTTTTAGGGTATTTAAGGGCCATATTTGTCACAAAAGCATAGTTTAAGGTAGAATAAAGTATGAGGAGTATAAACCAAGTATAATTAATCGTATGGGCATCAAAGTCAAGTGTCGTTCTCGTTCAAAACACGTTTTATGCATAAGTTTCATGTATTTACAAGTTTAGCACCTTGTTTCCAAAAATTACGAATAAGTAACAATTGTTCCTCGAAATTGAATGTATGAGACTATATAAAGTAGGTGTATCATGTAATTAACAAAATACGAGTTTTATTCATAATCCAAGTCTCGGATTTTACATTGCTTTTAATGGAAGAACGATTACATGACTACGAAGTTTCCAAAAATAGTTTTACAAACGATGGTTTCTAAATATAGAAAGTATGAAAACGCGGGGCGTTACAGTTTCCCCTCCTTTAGGAAATTTCGTCCCGAAATTTATTCAAGAGGTAGACTTGAAGAGTTTTAGTAAAAATTTGAGACTTGAAAATTTTGAAACATTTTGAAAGGCACAAAACTTTGGATAGTTTGAGGTATCTGACATAGTTGAAAACATGTAGGTGCGTATATAGGTGAAGTTAGTCTAAACAAGTTCGAATAACTTAAATTGGCGACGTATTTAAAAAGGTGACGTAATAATATAAAAAAATGACGTATTAAGAAAGAAGATATTGACAAACGGTTTGTATCTTGATGGGACGTGGTAACCAAATCACATTTGTAGAAGATTGTTTATTGAGTGAAACGAGAAGGTTTGGTACTTTAAATAAAGTAATAAAGGTATACTAAGTATAGTTACACAAGAATCAAGAATAGGAAGGCTATTTTATAGGTAACGAGGTAAGTTAGGACTCAAATGTTTAAACAAGCTTAATTGCGAACGAGGTTTGTGTGAATGAAAAGGATAAGGAGAATAATACGAGTATAGAATGAACGAATGACTCTTACGGAGTGCAAGTATAAGAATAGCATAAGTGTTGGATAGATGAACGTAGTGTGTTAAGGATGAAGTCTCGTCATGGATAATCGGATATAATGCGTTTGTGGGTTGTATAAAGTTTGTATTAGGTCTAAATAGGTCTGTAAAACACTGAATTTCTCATGACACGTTTTACGAAAGTTTGGTAACGTGGTGAAAATACTTATATATAGGAAGTACCAGCGGCGTATCCACCATGTTTTGACCACAATACTTCCGTTTCGCATCCGGTGTCATGTTACGTTCCGTGTCTTACCATACACAGTAGTACACTCTATGGTTCTCATACGCCTATCACTATAATCCCGTGTGCACCCGTGATTATATTGATCGTCGCATGATCCGCATAGCTCGTACTAGTTGTGTATGAATTTGGGTAGGTATACTTTAAAAAAAAAATAAGAATGTGTGCGTATAAGAATAAAGTATGTAAGCAAGTCCATGCTTAAGTATGTATAGGGCCCACGTAAACGAATCACTCGGATTACGCTCGCGTATGGGTACGAATGTATGGATCATGAGTATGAACGAGAGTATGAGCATAAGTATAAGTTTTAAGTATGAATAAGCACGCAAGTATGGGTATCAACATAACACGTATGTGTATACGTATAAGCATGCAACATATGAGTATAAGTAAAAACACGAAACATATGAGTGTAGAAAAAAATATACATGAAACGTATGAGTACAAGTATGAATACGATTATAAGTATAAACATAAAATGTACTGTTATGAATATGTGTGTGGGTGTGAGTACGAATACTAATGATTGCGTATATAGTATTATAACAAAAGTTAAGCAAGTAAAAGTGCTCAAGAGGTTGAGCATGTAAGTACAAACGATATAAATGAAATTGTCACGATGCAACGACTAAAACGTGTATGTTGATATGCATGTGTAGTTGTTTAAACGAAACGTTGAGTTCATCGAATCAAAATTAGGTTGATCTTGGGTTGAAAGGTAGACTATAGTTTACATATGTAAGAGGATATGAAGTACTCATTGGTTAAGCATAATGTATTTTGTAATGAATGGAAATGCTACTTTTGTTTTAAAAGAGTTTACGTATATTGAAGGTTATCGGTCTTCGTGAAGTCTTCTTGCCCACGTGGTTTGTAAATTGGTGTGGGAAAAGGTTTTCGATAAAAGTAAGTTCGTTTAATTAAACAAGAAATTATGAATTTAAGAGGTTCTTGTGAAAACGAGGATCCTTAGAAAAGAATTTTAGCAAAAGGACTTAGTGATTGTTAAAAGTTCTAACAAATGATTTGTTGACGTAAAAAAAGTCTTTGGTAAAACGATCATGTAACATCCATAAGATCTTATAGGTGTAAAAGAAAGGTTGGTTTGATCCTCCGATTGAGAATGAAAGTCTTTAGTTTGGTGATTTATGTCATAAGTGCGTTTTAGTGATTAAGCCGAATATGAAGTTCATGGGCAAGAGATTCCTTGGACCGACTAAATTGATAGGTAGCATTGCGTAAGGTTTGAAAATTTGTGTAGTAAAACGTTTAAGATATGTTTAAGAATCTCGTGTATAAGAGTTAAGTGAAAATAGGTTGTAGGGTAGAAAGTACGCTTGATAAAACAATGTATTTTGAAAATCGTATACGCATTTATTTTGAATAATGATAAATAATTTAGGTATAAAACATGATCGAGTTTGCATAATAAGATATTTTGAAGAGACGTTTTGGTAACGATCACCTAGGTAAGGGAATCACCCCTAACTCGTTGGTGATGTCGTTTTAAGAAAAGGGGAGTGGAGTTAATCGTCAAGGTAAGGAAATCACTCCTATCTCGATGATATGTCTCCACCTTTAGGTACAAGAAATATGAATTTAAATTATATGAAATCATGCATACGTATAAGTGTATGAAAAGATTCAATGTGTTGTGTGCGTGAAAAGAGAATATCGAAAGTAAATTCGAATTTGAAAGATTGCATCGTATAAAATGGATAATAGAAACACATGTTTGATCAAAATTTGGATGGTTCCATAACGGAACGTTGACTAACCAAAGTGGTCGAAAAGTCTTTCGAATTTGAGGAGCATGCTTTGGCCTAATAGGTGAAATACTCTTGCCGACAAGTCGGTTAACGGTATTTACCCTTCCAGTTACTACATGTCCCCAATTCAATTGAAATTTCGAGACTTGGCGGGATTAATGAAAGTCAAAGAATGGAACTAGTCGACAAGGTGCGGGTTTCACCCCTAACTTGGCGATTTAGTATCCTAAGTGTGGTTGGTACCCGTCGGGTCAAAATTAGATTTCAACACTTTGACGAGGGTCCACTAGAATTCAAAATTTGAATTTCCCCATCAAGGTAAGGATTTCACTCCTAACTTGGTGGTGAATTTCGTGTAAGAAAAGAAAAGTAGAAGGATCGAGAGTCATTCACCAAATTGTGGGTTTCACGCCTATTTTGGTGAGGTCGTCTCATTTTTGTAATATGAGTGTTGCCGGATTTAGAATAATCGAGTAAAATGCATGAGGGAAGTGTAGGTCAAAGGAAATACATAAATAAGTATAAACACATAAGAAAGCATATCAAGAATGGTGCTTGGATAACGAAATGATAAAACATGTATTAACACATAGAGAAATATGTTTAGAGTAACACATAAAGAATCGAACAATGGAACAAGTATTAACACATAATAAGACAAGCATTATTGCATAAGAATATCATGTCGAATATTACTCACGAGTGATGTACATGTTTAAAATAGCATAACTAAGAAACAAATAAAGTATCATGTAGTAGTTCGAGTAAAATATACGAATAAGACTCTAAAACTATAGACTAGGTAAAAGCATTCCTACTTTTCCTAATTCCCTATAGTTATGGCTCTGATACCAATCTGTCACACCCCAACCGATGGCGGAAACATCGGAGTGAGACGAAGAAAGATTGCTCATCACACATAACGCTAAATTGTGACAATAGAATTTAAGATAAATTGATTTCTTTCATAAATAAATGTTACAATACATGAAATTTGAAATACAACATGTTAAATACAAAAAGAAGAATACGACAACAAATATGACATTTATACAACGTATTTAATCTAAACGTCTAATGCGTATCTAGGTATCAATGCTACTTCATTTCATGGCATCATCATCCTCAACCTGTAACATGTTTAAAATAAAGTTCAATGCAAAAGCAAATGCGAGTATACAAGTTTGGTACGTACATAACAAAAGATAAGTTTTTAAACAATTCCTTATAGCAAGCATGTGATTCAAGATAAACAATAAATTTGGCATGTGTCTAACAAATCAACCCAAAAGAGACGCGAGATGCTGCATGACATAACCACAAGTCTACGGGCGGGGCGTCAATCCTATAGCGCTACATATGTCACGGTTAGGCTCGTACAAGTTAATGATAAGTTCAACACATAAAGTTTCACCCAAGTTTAAAGTATCAAGCAATCACGTATACAAGCATGTTATAGGAATGTTCATGTGTTTAAGCAAAATGTTCATGTGTAAGTTGTTGATAAGTAAACATGTTACACCCCAAAAGTGGTAAACGTAAAAAGGGGAAATACGAGTATACTCACAAAGTTTGCATAGGCTTTCCGATTATCCAATTATTGACGAGTTGATGAGGTTAAAAGATTAATTGTGTAAGGGTTAAAGTTCAAGCATGCTTAGAGTCGAGATTCGGTATTTAAAACAACATAAAAATAAGATATGAGAATAACATGTAAAAATAATCATCTTCAACACATAACACTTGTATGACACTTGGTAACCACAAGGGTTATAATAATGTTTTCATGAGTTGAACACCCATAAGAATCACAACAAGGTTTAGGTCTTAGATGATGTTCTACTACTTTAACATATAAACACAAGTTCAACATTAAAGGTTCGAATGAGTGTATATATATATATTCAGGCTAATTATTACATATTATTTAGTCCAATAATTCAAGTAGGAGGTAGAAGATTAGGATCTTCATTTAGGCACCTCGAGTTACCATAGATGTCATGTATGGGGTAGGAAGAACATGCTTCCATTTAGGAACCCCTTGAATGTTCACCACTTCACTTGATGTAAAGATAACCAAGGAGGGTCACGAACTAGGATTAACACAATAATATAAACAACCTAACTAAAGAGAAATCATCAAATCATGTGAGGATTGTACGTAGGACAACCCAAGTTGTTCCATAATCACTCATTCATCAAGATCTAAGCTTGACATGATTTGTGGGTTAAATACCCTAACAAAACAGAAAGTATTTGAGGTTTTAACCTCTGATTTGTAGTGTCTCAACCTTGTTTTTAAGCTTAACCAACCATAAGAGAGGTTGTAAGCATTAGGACATAGGTGTGAGATGTGTTAGACACAAGTTGGATGAGTTTAAACAACTTTTGAAGAACTTGAAACAAAACAGAAAGTTTGTGGACAATTTCGGAGCAATTCCAGGTCTGATTTCTCCCAGGAGAAGTCAAGGAATCAAACTCCATGATTATCCAAGCAAGTAGGAAGAAGAATCGAGTAATTTCGTTGAGAAATGAGCAAGTTATGCTCACTTTTGTAAAGGTGTATGAATCTGTCCGAATTTCTGAAATTTGCAAGAACTTGAGAGTGTTTGAGAGAGATTTGAGGGTTGTGAAAGTGTAGAAATGCTTGGAGAAGAGTTGTATTTATAGTGGAAGAGGTTAGAGGTGATTGGAGGTGTTTAGAGGTGGATTAGAGGTGATTGGGTGAGTTTAAGTGTTGGGATTTTGTGCCAAAACGCGTCAATATGCAGCTGATTTGGTTTTCTGCGAAACAGACATCAACGCGGGCCGCGTAAAGATTAGAGGGACTTTGACGCGGGCCGCCTCAACTAACTGATCCGGAAATAAAGTTTCAGTATTTACAATTTGGCCCCTAGAGTTGTTTATTTGATGTTTTTAGGGTATTTAAGGGCCATATTTGTCACAAAAGCATAGTTTAAGGTAGAATAAAGTATGAGGAGTATAAACCAAGTATAATTAATCGTATGAACATCAAAGTCAAGTGTCGTTCTCGTTCAAAACACGTTTTATGCATAAGTTTCATGTATTTACAAGTTTAGCACCTTGTTTCCAAACATTACGAATAAGTAACAATTGTTCCTCGAAATTGAATGTATGAGACTATATAAAGTAGGTGTATCATGTAATTAACAAAGTACGAGTTTTATTCATAATCCAAGTCTCGGATTTTACATTGCTTTTAATGGAAGAACGATTACAAGACTACGAAGTTTCCAAAAATAGTTTTACAAACGATGGTTTCTAAATATAGAAAGTATGAAAACGCGGGGCGTTACAGTTTTAACCAACAGTTTATGAAATGAAAACTACGGTGTTTGAAAACTCTGACATTTTTCTTGACACTCGGTCCTGATGAAATTTCTGCTGCGAAAATTTTAATAAACACCGGTACCACTTATAGCTGCTCACGGCTCCTGTCCTGTGGGTCGTTTTTGATTCTACTGATGATATAAAAGGAGTTTGCTTGAATTCTATGGTTTTAAATTAGATGGATATAATATTTATAACCTAAATATTGGTTAATTCAATGGCATAATAGTTATTTTTATGGTTAAGGATGGTTAATCAAAGTTTGGAAGTCTTTGGGTGCTTGTGGGTGTAAGATAGGTAGGGGAAGCAAGTTTTGGTCGTGTTTGGGAGCCGATAAGAGAAGCGGCGTTTTTTCGGGTGATTTTGGAGCCAAGAAACAACGGGTTTGATCAAACCAAGTACTCGCCAATTAGGTTATTTTGATTATGTTTTATTCTTTTTGGTGACTCTTTCTCGCCAAGAAGGAAAATCGCAGTGGGAGTTCGATTTTTTTTTGTAGAAAAATCAAAGAGCGTGTCACGGAAGAAATATAAGAGCGAGGGGCTTAAGGATCCGTTTGGCGACCGAGGGACGGATCAACCAGTGGGTTGTTGTCTTTTTGGTGGTTGATATTAGAGGGGGCTTATCAAGGAGAATTCTGACAGGGTGGTAAAACTACGATCAAAGAAATGTTCAAACTGTTTTACATAAAATAAAGCGAACTTTGGTTCATGTTAGTTGGTGTCACGGGGGAGTACCGTTGGGATGACGGTGGTGACGTGTGATCAATTCGTTTCAGTTTGGTGGTGGTGAACTTAACGCATTAGTAACTTTCAATTGTGGTAAGATCAAGACCCGATCCTTCCTGCCAAGGATGAGAACCTAGTAACCAGTGTAGGTTGTTCTTTTTAGCAAAAGTATTTGATCGGATTTCCGGTAGAGGGACAAGAAAAGATTCGTCAAAGCGGGGTGCTTTGAATCTTGTTGTTTCTAGCAAAGGAAAAAAATGATAGAAGCGGGGCTTGTTTTTTTCTTTGATCGGTGGTCAAAAACAATGTAGTTCTAGTGAACCGGGAAGAGGCAGATATTAAGATTGATCAACGGATTGAAGTTGTCGATAATGGTGCAGATGTGAAGGAACTCGTCTAATTCGAAATTAATGGGGAGAATGAATATGATAATCTTGAATTAAGGAGATAAAGATTAAGACGAGCTATGGATAATTCTTGGTAAAATATTTGTTGAGTCTTATATACTTAAATAAGCGATAACTGTTGGTTTATTAGATATGTTTATCTAGTTAGTTATTTTAATTATTAATTTATTTTAAAAGAGTTTGAGTTGGGTTAGGATTAGTTTGTTTTTAGTATAAATAGATGGTAGGTCTGCTGTAATCTATGTGATTTGACTTAATAATAAAAAGAGTCTAACATGTTGTTCAATCTCGTGTTTATGTGTTTGATCAAGAGCCTGATTTTCCAACATACATGAACCGAACGAACACAGACAAGACCTTGTTCATGTTAGTTCATTAAAGAATGAACATATTCATGAATGGTTCACGAATGCTTACCGAACGAGATTTCTTGTTTGTGTTCGTTCATTAAAGAAATGAACGTGTTCATGAACACTTACTGAACGCAAAGGAACACAAACAAATATTCATGAACATAAATGAACACAAACGAAAGTTACATATTCATTTAAAAAAAACATTTTTCATCAGAAAGATTACGAAGAATCTAACATGAATAAGTAAGTACTTAACATAATTATCTGAACATTGTTGACATAATTATTATAAACATAACTAACACAAAAATATAGAATTTTTGAAAGATTTAACACAGACTGAAATTCTTATGGTCAAATGAAGGATGTTGACGGAGACATATAGCATAACTATGATTTCAAACGTTTTAAAACTAAAACCAATAAAATAAATAAAAATATAATCTAAAAAACCTTTAAATGGACAAACACAAATGAACATAAACGGACGAACGTAAATGAACACGTTACCGAACGTTTACGAACATAAACGAATAACGCAACCTTTGTTCATGTTCGTTTGTTGAAGTTATCAAATGAAATTTATTGTTCGTATTTGTTCATTTATGAAACGAACAAACATAAACGAACTTTTCGCAAACCGCTTCACGAACTATTTACTAAACATTTGGTTCGTTTACATCCGTAGGCACACTCCTTTGTTCCTCTTATCCACTAACTTTCTTACAGCCACTCTTTTGTAATTTTAAACACGCAAGACAGATTGTGTTTGGACCCGACTTTCACATCACTCTCCCACACACACATATGTATAATATTTTAATATTTAAAATGTTGTTTGAAAAATGTATTGCGGACTAAGTGTTTGGAGTTAATCTAATATAATAACTGCTGATGAGTGGCATTTGCAAAGTTTGAAATATATGTTGAAATGTTATTATTATTATTATTATTATCAGCAACATTTAGATACCACTCAACTACTATGTACAAATGTCTTAACTAGTGTCTATAAAGATGTGAACTCCTTGAAATGTTCCACCTAACCAATAAACAAGTGTTTATTTTCCCTTTTAAACTACACCAAAAGCTTTGTTCACTATACGTAATGCTCACATACATTCAACCCTTCTGAACCAGTCTAAGATTGAGGCATAAGTTGCAAGTTATGAACATTTCTACTTCTAAGATTGAGGCAATAAGTTACAAGTTATGAACATTTCTATTCGTACTTTGGGTCAGTCGTGATTCGTTCGACGTCGGATGTGAGCTATTAAATCTTTTAGCTCAACATCCTAACTCTATATTTATTTAGAGTCGTGTTATGAATTTACATCGAGATAGTTGGTAAACGGGCAAAAAGCTGCGCCGCTACCCCTTTTTAAATAGCCTACCCCAATTGATATTGTGTTTTTTAGCTCAATGTCCTAACAAATGCCTACCCCGGTTGATCTTGTGTTTATGTTTTTGCTTTTTTGGTTTCCTTGAGGTGTTGTTTCCGCTAATATCCATTTTAGGGGTCATAGACATCTTTAGTTTTGCATCACCAATTTAATGTAAGCCGATTTATTTATAGTACTATATAATACATCTGAACAGTACAAGAATGTAATTTACCTCAATGTTCACGACATATACGAGAAATTTTGTTACGTAAAGTATACATACTCTATGCAGTAGTTCCTAATTTGTCTAATTTAATAAACTTTTTTTTAACTAATACATTATTTAATTCACATACATATGTTTTCTCATATGAATCTTTTGTCTCCAACTATTAGAGATCCCATATTTGCACCAACTCAAGATATGTTTAGTGGCCTTATGTCTTAACGAGTAGAAATCGTCAGGGTAATTCACTACATTAAGTATTATTTAATTTAGAGTTAATTACGTCGTTAGTCCCTATAGTTTTTGGAAAGTAACAACCTAGGGTACTAATAGTTTAAAGTAACATTCTAAGGTATTAATCTTTTACTTTGTAACAAACTAAGACACTAAGACTTAACCCAATTTAATTTTAACCGAGTTCAAGGTTAATTATGTTCTTTTGTATTCTCCATTTATCAAAACTAATTAAAATAATGAAAAACATTATGGACTTATACTATATTCGCATATATGTCTCTGGACTTTATTTTTGCATGATGAAATGAAATCCGTAAACTTTATTATAAGGACTTTGTTGTATTTAAAAATTCTAGAGGTTCATGCAAAATGAAAATTCTAAGAACCTGTAGAATTTTGAGTTTTAATCATTTGACGGTTGCTATTTTTATAATAATCTTTTTTAGTTTTTATGAGTTTTAACTATGTTTTATTTGTATAATTGTACATATAAATGTATATTTTTTTTATTAAATAACGTATAAAGTAGAGATAAAGTTATATAAAAGTAAGTAAATATAATATTAAAACTCATATAAAAGCTCATTTCATTTCTATAGGCCAATAAAACAGGGTCATTGAATTAATGACCCACTCCATTACAATAAGTTATACCTACCTAACATATACAGTTAGCATATTAACAATTTATCAAATTACTTAACCATCACAGAAAATATTATTGCTAAGCTTTGAGATACATCATTAACTATGTTCCTAAAATAATATTCTATACATTACCTACAGAACTTATTTGTGATTTAAGTTGTAAACTAAGCTTTGAGATACACCATTAACTATCTTCCAATGTTGTAAACTAAGCTTTGAGAATTATTAGTTTGTTCTGTTTCTTTTCTTCCTTTCCTTGTTGTATGTTGTAGCTTCTTGCTACATTTTTTGTTGTGATAATAAAGGGTTCCTCGAAGAAAATTGTGATTTAAGAAGTAGAACGCTAGTTCAGACATGCTCGTTAGCTCGTGAATATCCGTCATGTTCGTCAGAGGTTGTGGGGAACGTAAGTTTAGAGGGAAGTTGTGGTTTCATTTGAGTTTACGGGGATAGAAGGCTTTTTTTTAGAGTTTTTAATTACTTTTGATAAATGAAAAATGCAAAAAGAAGTAATTACCCTTGAACTCAGGTGCTGTTTGGTAGCCTCTGAATGGTCATTAAGAGGCTACCTCTTAATGGAACCATTAAGAATTTTACAAATGAGAAAGTAGAAGAATGTGACATGTGATGATTTATCATTCAGAGGTTACCCCTTAACCATTCAGACTTGAGGCTACCTCTTATTCATTCAGAGGTTTTAAACCATTAAGAGGTAACATCTGAATGGTCATTAAGAGGCTACCAAACAGCCCCAGTTAAAGTTAAACTGGGTTAAGAGTTAGTACTCTAATTTGTTACAAATTAAATGATTAATACCTTAGAATGTTATTTTAAACTATTAGCACCCTAGGTTGTTACCTTCCATAAACCACGGGGACTTACGACGTAATTAACTCTTTAATTTATAATACTTTAAATTTACTATTTATATATTTAGAGGTCGGTTATTGTACAAATTACCTTAACGTACTATGCGTACGGGATGCAATATCAACATGCAATTTTTTTTCGAACATGGAACTTTGGATTTTTTTAACAACATGCGGAATTTTTTTAACATGCGATTTCTGGTTTTTTCCACATTTGAGATTTCCTTTCTGGGTTTATAACGTGCGAACTTGAGATTGCGTACACTCGTACGCTAAGGCAAAATGTACGATACACTTTCACTATATATTTATAACTCAACACTATTTAAATTAAAGAGTTAATTACTGTTTTCGTCCCTGTGATTTGTCAAAAATCACTATTTCAGTCCATTAGTTTAAAAATTGCGATTTCAGTTCCTGTGGTTTCACTTTCGTAACCATTTAAGTCCCTGTGATTTCACTTTCGTACCCATTTCAATCAATTTATTCTGTAAATACAGGGACTGAAATGGTTACGAGGTGGACTAAAATGGTTACGAAAGTGAAACCACATGGACTGAAATCGCAATTTTTAAACTAATGGACTGAAATAGTGATTTTTGACAAACCACAGGGACGAAAACAGTAATTAACTCTAAATTAAATATTATCTTATCTAAATACTTAAATATATAATTAATAAACATTTACACAATAACAATCTCTCTTCTATAATAAATCAAAAGGATTTGGCTGAGGTGTCAACACCACAAGCCATCCTTTCTCCTTCTCTCCTATGTGTCACTCCCATGCTTCTTCTGGTCCACGTGTCGCCTCCTCCGAATTTCGGTCTTTTCTATTTTCTTTAAAGAAAGCCAAGTAAGGTCAAACACCATTAATGATCCTCAGAACCGTGCAGTTTGTCTCTCTCTCTTCCTGCAAGTCAATGCAAGCTTCCAAAACCCTAATCGCCCATTCTTTCCCTTTCCTCGCCTTCTTCTTCTTCTCTCCTTTTCTCCTTCTCTCTATCCTACAGCCGAATACCCTTTCGAGTTTGGATTCAAAAATCCACAATCGAACCTACTGTATCCCTGTTGTTCAACGAAGACAGATTTTTCAGTCCCCTCTTTCGCATAAAACTCCAACTTTATTCAACAAACACAAATCCTACGGCTGTGTTTGAATTTGTAACTTAATCGGACGGTATAGATCATCATTCACACGGATTGGGGTGTGAAATTGTGTTCCTCTTCCTTGCCCTCATCCTCCGATGAAGTCTTTAAAGCCAAAACATTTCTCCTTCACCTCTCCGTTGTGCATCTACTTTGTTCTTCCGGTAATATTCTTTATTTTGTTTGATTTTGTATACTTTTTAACATTTTTGTGTTTTCTGAACTGACTTATTGAAGTTAATTAATGTACAGGGTGTTATTGATTGAAGAAAGGTTTGCTGTTGTTTCAAGAAATCAGGTATGTCAAATTCACCTTTGAACTTAACTTTGGTTTTATGTTAATGTTTAGTGAACTGATTTTGCTATTAGTCCCTTTTGTGATTTATTTTACTATTACATGTGTTTTATTGAATGATTTAGATATATTAGTTGGATTCTTTTAGTGATTTATGATGTATTACGGACAGATTTAGATATCAATGTGGTTAGGGACTCTTTTTTGTGAATTTTGTTCTTAATCTGCTGATTAAAGAGATTATGATGTTTTAGGGTCAGATTTAGATACAATAGTTCTTATGGACTGTTTTATTGATTTATGATGTATTATGGACAGATTTAGATAGTTTTCCATTTTGTCACTGCTAAAATGTGTTTTAGGGCATGTTTTAGGGACTGTTTTAGACTTTTCTTATGATTTTTCGTGAATTATACACTACTTCTTACTGTTTTAGGGACTGTTTTAGGGACACATTTATGCTGTTTTATGGACTGTTTTAGATATAACTGTGTTTTAGGGACTGTTTTGAAATTTTTGAACAGATTTTGTGTGAATTATACAATAGTTCTTAGGGACTGTTTTATTGATTTATGATGTATTATGGACAGATTTAGATATCTATGTGTTTTAGGTACTGTTTTAGTGAATTATGATGTCTTAGGAACAAAACTTGCATGCTTTGATTAAAGACTTGAAGGAGAAGTCAATATTTGGCAAAGTTTCAGCAGGTATCTTTTTGATATTTACTATTAAGCTTCATTTCTTCTTAATATTTAAAATTTGAATACAAACATTTGATATGTTATTTTCTTTACTTTTTGTAGTTGTTTATACGGTGGAGTTTCAGAAGCGTGGTTTACCGCATGCGCATATATGTTTATTTATGCATCCCGATCACAAGTTTCCAACAGTTAAACACATTGATCCCCTCATTTCTGCTAAAATTCCTGACCCAAACGATGATTCAGAGTTGTATACTCTTGTCAGTGATTTCATGATTCACGGTCCTTGTGGTCCTCACAACATCAACTGCCCATGCATGGTAGATAATAAGTGTTTTAAGGGCTTTCCAAAGAGATTCCGTAATCATACGTCTGTTGACATGGATGGTTTTCCTCTCTACAAAAGAAGAGATTTAGGAATGTTTGTTGAAAAATCTGGAGTTAAGTTAGATAACAGATTTGTTGTTCCCTACAACAAAACACTTTTGAAGAGATATCAGTCCCACATCAATGTTGAATGATGCAATCAAGCTGGATCTATAAAGTATTTGTTTAAATATATCAACAAAGGGACTGATCGTGTTACCGTTTCCATTGTTGAAAGTAACACATCAAACGAACCTGACCCGCCGGTTGATGAGATTAAAAAATACTATGATTGTCGATATTTGTCTGCATGTGAGGCATCATGGCGTATATTCGCATTTGATGTTCACTATAGGTACCCAGCTGTTATTCGTCTCCCATTTCATCTTCCGAACCAACAAAATGTGGTATACGGTGAAGACGATGATATTGACTTAGTCCTCAATCGGCCGTCAATGAATTGTTCCATGTTTTCAGCTTGGATGGATTGTAACGAAAGAGATGAAGTTGCCCGAGAGCTTACTTATGTTGAATTCCCTACTAAGTTTGTGTTTAAAAAGGATGAACGTTGTTGGAAACGTCGGAGACCGGGTGGTTTTGCAATTGGAAGAATTCATGTTGTTTCTCCTACTCTTGGGGAGGCATATTTTT